>OX375882.1:107451299-108676299 GCA_947359465.1 Metellina segmentata | reverse complement strand
TTCAGTCGACGACTGTTCAATCGACGACTGTTCAGTCGACGCCTGTTGTGTCGACGACTGTTCAATCGACGACTGTTCAACCGACGACTGTTCAAACGACGAATGGTCATTCGACGACTGTTCAGTCGACGCCTGTTCAGTCGATGACTGTTCAATCGACGCCCGTTCAATCGACGCCTGTTTAATCGACGACTGTTCAATCGACGAATGTTCAATCGACGACTGTTTAAACGACGACAGTTTAAACGACGACTGTTCAATCGACGACTGTTCAATCGACGCCTGTTCAATCGACGACTGTTCAATCGACGCCTGTTCTGTCGACGACTGTTCAATCGACGACTGTTCAACCGACGACTGTTCAATCGACGCCTGTTCAATCGACGACTGTTTAAACGACGACTGTTCAATCGACTACTGTTCAATCGACGACTGTTTAAACGACGACTGTTTAAACGACGACTGTTCAGTCGACGACTGTTCAATCGACGACTGTTCAGTCGACTCCTGTTCTGTCGACGACTGTTCAATAGACGACTGTTCAATCGACGACTGTTCAATCGACGCCTGTTCCACCGACGACTTTTGAATAGACGACTGTTCAATCGACGACTGTTTAAACGACGACTGTTTAAACGACGACTGTTCAATCGACGACTGAACAATCGACGCCTGTTCAATCGACGCCTGTTCAATCGACGACTGTTCAATCGACGACTGTTCAATCGACGACTGTTCAAACGACGCCTGTTCAGTCGACGACTGTTCAGTCGACGCCTGTTCAATCGACGCCTGTTCATTCGACGACTGTTCAAACGACGCCTGTTCAATCGACGACTGTTCAGTCGACGCCTGTTCTGTCGACGACTGTTCAATCGACGACTTTTGAATAGACGACTGTTCAATCGACGACTGTTCAATCGACGACTGTTCAATCGACGCCTGTTCAATCGACGACTGTTTAAACGACGACTATTCAATTGACTACTTTTCAATCGACGCCTGTTCAATCGACGACTGTTTAAACGACGACTGTTCAGTCGACGACTGTTCAATCGACGACTGTTCAGTCGACGCTTGTTCTGTCGACGACTGTTCAATAGACGACTGTTCAATCGACGACTGTTCAATCGACGACTGTTCAATCGACGTCTGTTCAATCGACGACTTTTGAATAGACGACTGTTCAATCGACGACTGTTCAATCGACGACTGTTCAATCGACGCCTGTTCAATCGACGCCTGTTCAATCGACGACTGTTCAAACGACGCCTGTTCAGTCGACGACTGTTCAGTCGACGCCTGTTCAATCGACGCCTGTTCATTCGACAACTGTTCAAACGACGACTGTTCAATCGACGACTGTTCAATCGACGACTGTTTAAACGACGACTGTTTAAACGACGACTGTTCAGTCGACGACTGTTCAATCGACGACTGTTCAGTCGACGCCTGTTCTGTCGACGACTGTTCAATCGACGACTGTTCAACCGACGACTGTTCAATCGACGCCTGTTCAATCGACGACTTTTTAAACGACGACTGTTCAATCGACAACTGTTCAATCGACTCCTGTTCAATCGACGACTGTTCAAACGACGAATGGTCATTCGACGACTGTTCAGTCGACGCCTGTTCAGTCGATGACTGTTCAATCGACGCCCGTTCAATCGACGCCTGTTCAATCGACGACTGTTCAATCGACGAATGTTCAATCGACGACTGTTTAAACGACGACAGTTTAAACGACGACTGTTCAATCGACGACTGTTCAATCGACGCCTGTTCAATCGACGACTGTTCAATCGACGCCTGTTCTGTCGACGACTGTTCAATCGACGACTGTTCAACCGACGACTGTTCAATCGACGCCTGTTCAATCGACGACTGTTTAAACGACGACTGTTCAATCGACTACTGTTCAATCGACTCCTGTTCAATCGACGACTGTTTAAACGACGACTGTTTAAACGACGACTGTTGAGTCGACGACTGTTCAATCGACGACAGTTCAGTCGACGCCTGTTCTGTCGACGACTGTTCAATAGACGACTGTTCAATCGACGACTGTTCAATCGACGACTGTTCAATCGACGCCTGTTCCACCGACGACTTTTGAATAGACGACTGTTCAATCGACGACTGTTCAATCGACGACTGTTTAAACGACGACTGTTTAAACGACGACTGTTCAATCGACGCCTGTTCAATCGACGCCTGTTCAATCGACGACTGTTCAATCGACGACTGTTCAATCGACGCCTGTTCAATCGACGACTGTTTAAACGACGACTGTTCAATCGACGACTGTTCAATCGACGCCTGTTCAATCGACGCCTGTTCAATCGACGACTGTTCAAACGACGAATGGTCATTCGACGACTGTTCAGTCGACGCCTGTTCAGTCGACGACTGTTCAATCGACGCCCGTTCAATCGACGCCTGTTCAATCGACGACTGTTTAAACGACGACTGTTCAATTGACGACTGTTCAATCGACGCCTGTTCAATCGACGACTGTTCAAACGACGCCTGTTCAGTCGACGTTTGTTCAGTCGACGCCTGTTCAATCGACGCCTGTTCATTCGACGACTGTTCAAACGACGCCTGTTCAATCGACGACTGTTCAGTCGACGCCTGTTCTGTCGACGACTGTTCAATCGACGACTTTTGAAGAGACGACTGTTCAATCGACGACTGTTCAATCGACGACTGTTCAATCGACGCCTGTTCAATCGACGACTGTTTAAACGACGACTGTTCAATTGACTACTGTTCAATCGACGCCTGTTCAATCGACGACTGTTTAAACGACGACTGTTCAGTCGACGACTGTTCAATCGACGACTGTTCAGTCGACGCTCGTTCTGTCGACGACTGTTCAATAGACGACTGTTCAATCGACGACTGTTCAATCGACGACTGTTCAATCGACGTCTGTTCAATCGACGACTTTTGAATAGACGACTGTTCAATCGACGACTGTTCAATCGACGACTGTTTAAACGACGACTGTTTAAACGACGACTGTTCAATCGACGACTGTTCAATCGACGCCTGTTCAATCGACGCCTGTTCAATCGACGACTGTTCAATCGACGCCTCTTCAATCGACGACTGTTCAAACGACGACTGTTCAGTCGACGCCTGTTCAATCGACGCCTGTTCATTCGACGACTGTTCAAACGACGCCTGTTCAATCGACGACTGTTCAGTCGACGCCTGTTCTGTCGACGACTGTTCAATCGACGACTTTTGAATAGACGACTGTTCAATCGACGACTGTTCAATCGACGACTGTTCAATCGACGCCTGTTCAATCGACGACTGTTTAAACGACGACTGTTCAATTGACTACTGTTCAATCGACGCCTGTTCAATCGACGACTGTTTAAACGACGACTGTTCAGTCGACGACTGTTCAATCGACGACTGTTCAGTCGACGCTTGTTCTGTCGACGACTGTTCAATAGACGACTGTTCAATCGACGACTGTTCAATCGACGACTGTTCAATCGACGTCTGTTCAATCGAAGACTTTTGAATAGACGACTGTTCAATCGACGACTGTTCAATCGACGACTGTTTAAACGACGACTGTTTAAACGACGACTGTTCAATCGACGCCTGTTCAATCGACGCCTGTTCAATCGACGACTGTTCAATCGACGCCTGTTCAATCGACGCCTGTTCAATCGACGACTGTTTAAACGACGACTGTTCAATCGACTACTGTTCAAACGACGACTGTTCAGTCGACGACTGTTCAATCGACGCCTGTTCAATCGACGACTGTTCAAACGACCCCTGTTCAATCGACGCCTGTTCAATCGACGACTGTTCAATCGACGCCTGTTCAATCGACGCCTGTTCAATCGACGACTGTTCAAACGACGACTGTTCAGTCGACGACAGTTCAGTCGACGCCTGTTCAGTCGACGCCTGTTCAGTCGACGCCTGTTCAATCGACGACTGTTCAAACGACGCCTGTTCAGTCGACGACTGTTCAGTCGACGCCTGTTCAATCGACGCCTGTTCATTCGACAACTGTTCAAACGACGACTGTTCAATCGACGACTGTTCAATCGACGACTGTTTAAACGACGACTGTTTAAACGACGACTGTTCAGTCGACGACTGTTCAATCGACGACTGTTCAGTCGACGCCTGTTGTGTCGACGACTGTTCAATCGACGACTGTTCAACCGACGACTGTTCAATCGACGCCTGTTCAATCGACGACTGTTTAAAAGACGACTGTTCAATATACAACTGTTCAATCGACTCCTGTTCAATCGACGACTGTTCAAACGACGAATGGTCATTCGACGACTGTTCAGTCGACGCCTGTTCAGTCGATGACTGTTCAATCGACGCCCGTTCAATCGACGCCCGTTCAATCGACGCCTGTTTAATCGACGACTGTTCAATCGACGAATGTTCAATCGACGACTGTTTAAACGACGACAGTTTAAACGACGACTGTTCAATCGACGACTGTTCAATCGACGCCTGTTCAATCGACGACTGTTCAATCGACGCCTGTTCTGTCGACGACTGTTCAATCGACGACTGTTCAACCGACGACTGTTCAATCGACGCCTGTTCAATCGACGACTGTTCAGTCGACGACTGTTCAGTTGACGCCTGTTCAATCGATGCCTGTTCAGTCGACGACTGTTCAAACGACGACTGTTCAATCGACGACTGTTCAATCGACGACTGTTCAGTCGACGCCTGTTCAGTCGACGACAGTTCAGTCGACGACAGTTCAGTCGACGCCTGTTCAGTCGACGACTGTTCAGTCGACGCCTGTTCAATCGACGACTTTTGAATAGACGACTGTTCAATCGACGACTGTTCAATCGACGCCTGTTCAATCGACGACTGTTCAAACAACGCCTGTTCAGTCGACGACTGTTCAGTTGACGCCTGTTCAATCGATGCCTGTTCAGTCGACGACTGTTCAAACGACGACTGTTCAATCGACGACTGTTCAATCGACGACTGTTTAAACGACGACTGTTTAAACGACGACTGTTCAGTCAACGACTGTTCAATCGACGACTGTTCCGTCGACGCCTGTTCTGTCGACGACTGTTCAATCGACGCCGGTTCAATCACGCCTGTTCAATCGACGCCTGTTCAATCGACGACTGTTCAATCGACGCCTGTTCAATCGACGCCTGTTCAATCGACGACTGTTTAAACGACGACTGTTCAATCGACTACTGTTCAAACGACGACTGTTCAGTCGACGACTGTTCAATCGACGCCTGTTCAATCGACGACTGTTCAAACGACCCCTGTTCAATCGACGCCTGTTCAATCGACGACTGTTCAATCGACGCCTGTTCAATCGACGCCTGTTCAATCGACGACTGTTCAAACGACGACTGTTCAGTCGACGACAGTTCAGTCGACGCCTGTTCAGTCGACGACTGTTCAGTCGACGCCTGTTCAATCGACGACTTTTGAATAGACGACTGTTCAATCGACGACTGTTCAATCGACGACTGTTCAATCGACGCCTGTTCAATCGACGCCTGTTCAATCGACGACTGTTCAAACGACGCCTGTTCAGTCGACGACTGTTCAGTCGACGCTGTTCAATCGACGCCTGTTCATTCGACAACTGTTCAAACGACGACTGTTCAATCGACGACTGTTCAATCGACGACTGTTTAAACGACGACTGTTTAAACGACGACTGTTCAGTCGACGACTGTTCAGTCGACGACTGTTCAATCGACGACTGTTCAGTCGACGCCTGTTGTGTCGACGACTGTTCAATCGACGACTGTTCAACCGACGACTGTTCAATCGACGCCTGTTCAATCGACGACTGTTTAAAAGACGACTGTTCAATCGACAACTGTTCAATCGACTCCTGTTCAATCGACGACTGTTCAAACGACGAATGGTCATTCGACGACTGTTCAGTCGACGCCTGTTCAGTCGATGACTGTTCAATCGACGCCCGTTCAATCGACGCCTGTTTAATCGACGACTGTTCAATCGACGACTGTTCTATCGACGACTGTTCAATCGACGACTGTTCAAACGACGACTGGTCAATCGACGACTGTTCAATCGACGACTGTTCAATCGACGACTGTTCAATCGACGACTGTTCAAACGACGACTGTTCAAACGACGACTGTTCAAACGACGACTGTTCAATCGACGACTGTTCTATCGACGACTGTTCAATCGACGACTGTTCAATCGACGACAGTTAAATCGACGACTGTTAAATCGACGACTGTTCAATCGACGACTGTTCAATCGACGACTGTTCAATCGACGACGGTTCAATCTACGACTGTTCAATCGACGACAGTTCAATCGACGACTGTTCAATCGACGACTGTTCAATCGACGACTGTTCAGTCGACGACTGTTCAAACGACGACTGTTCAAACGACGACTGTTCAAACGACGACTGTTCAATCGACGACTGTTCTATCGACGACTGTTCAATCGACGCCTGTTCAATCGACGCCTGTTCAATCGACGACTGTTCAAACGACGACTGTTCAAACGACGACTGTTCAGTCGACGCCTGTTCAGTCGACGCCTGTTCAGTCGACGACTGTTCAGTCGACGACTGTTTAAACGACGACTGTTCAATCGACGCCTGTTAAATCTACGCCTGTTCAATCGACGCCTGTTCAATCGACGACTGTTCAAACGACGAATGGTCATTCGACGCCTGTTCAGTCGACGACTGTTCAGTCGACGCCTGTTCAATCGACGCCTGTTCAATCGACGCCTGTTCAATCGACGCCTGTTCAATCGACGACTGTTCAATCGACGACTGTTCAATCGACGCCTGTTCAATCGACGCCTGTTCAATCGACGACTGTTCAAACGACGACTGTTCAGTCGACGACAGTTCAGTCGACGACTGTTCAGTCGACGACTGTTCAGTCGACGCCTGTTCAGTCGACGCCTGTTCAGTCGACGACTGTTCAGTCGACGACTGTTCAGTCGACGCCTGTTCAATCGACGACTTTTGAATAGACGACTGTTCAATCGACGACTGTTCAATCGACGACTGTTCAATCGACACCTGTTCAATCGACGCCTGTTCAATCGACGACTGTTCAAACGACGCCTGTTCAGTCGACGACAGTTCAGTCGACGACAGTTCAGTCGACGCCTGTTCAGTCGACGACTGTTCAGTCGACGCCTGTTCAATCGACGACTTTTGAATAGACGACTGTTCAATCGACGACTGTTCAATCGACACCTGTTCAATCGACGACTGTTCAAACAACACCTGTTCAGTCGACGACTGTTCAGTTGACGCCTGTTCAATCGATGCCTGTTCAGTCGACGACTGTTCAAACGACGACTGTTCAATCGACGACTGTTCAATCGACGACTGTTCAAACGACGACTGTTTAAACGACGACTGTTCAGTCGACGACTGTTCAATCGACGACTGTTCCGTCGACGCCTGTTCTGTCGACGACTGTTCAATCGACGACTGTTCAACCGACGACTGTTCAATCGACGCCTGTTCAATCGACGACTGTTTAAACGACGACTGTTCAATCGACTACTGTTCAATCGACGCCTGTTCAATCGACGACTGTTTAAACGACGACTGTTTAAACGACGACTGTTCAGTCGACGACTGTTCAATCGACGACTGTTCAGTCGACGCCTGTTCTGTCGACGACTGTTCAATAGACGACTGTTCAATCGACGACTGTTCAATCGACGACTGTTCAATCGACGCCTGTTCCACCGACGACTTTTGAATAGACGACTGTTCAATCGACGACTGTTCAATCGACGACTGTTTAAACGACGACTGTTTAAACGACGACTGTTCAATCGACGACTGTTCAATCGACGCCTGTTCAATCGACGCCTGTTCAATCGACGATTGTTCAATCGACGACTGTTCAATCGACGCCTGTTCAATCGACGACTGTTTAAACGACGACTGTTCAATCGACGACTGTTCAATCGACGCCTGTTCAATCGACGCCTGTTCCATCGACGACTGTTCAAACGACGAATGGTCATTCGACGACTGTTCAGTCGACGCCTGTTCAGTCGACGACTGTTCAGTCGACGACTGTTCAATCGACGCCTGTTCAATCGACGACTGTTTAAACGACGACTGTTCAATCGACGACTGTTCAATCGACGCCTGTTCAATCGACGCCTGTTCCATCGACGACTGTTCAAACGACGAATGGTCATTCGACGACTGTTCAGTCGACGCCTGTTCAGTCGACGACTGTTCAGTCGACGCCTGTTCAATCGACGACTGTTCAAACGACGACTGTTCAGTCGACGACAGTTCAGTCGACGCCTGTTCAGTCGACGACTGCTTAGTCGACGCCTGTTCAATCGACGACTTTTGAATAGACGACTGTTCAATCGACGACTGTTCAATCGACGACTGTTTAAACGACGACTGTTTAAACGACGACTGTTCAATCGACGACTGTTCAATCGACGCCTGTTCAATCGACGCCTGTTCAATCGACGACTGTTCAATCGACGACTGTTCAATCGACGCCTGTTCAATCGACGACTGTTTAAACGACGACTGTTCAATCGACTACTGTTCAATCGAATCCTGTTCAATCGACGACTCTTCAATCGACGACTGTTCAATCGACGCCTGTTCAATCGACGCCTGTTCAATCGACGAGTGTTCCAACGACGACTGTTCTATCGACGACTGTTCAATCGACGCCTGTTCAATCGACGACTGTTCAATCGACGCCTGTTCAATCGACGCCTGTTCAATCGACGACTGTTCAAACGACGAATGTTCATTCGACGACTGTTCAGTCGACGCCTGTTCAGTCGACGACTGTTCAATCGACGCCTGTTCAATCGACGCCTGTTCAATCGACGACTGTTCAATCGACGACTGTTCAAACGACGACTGTTCAGTCGACGACTGTTCAGTCGACGCCTGTTCAATCGACGCCTGTTCATTCGACGACTGTTCAAACGACGCCTGTTCAATCGACGACTGTTCAGTCGACGCCTGTTCTGTCGACGACTGTTCAATCGACGACTTTTGAATAGACGACTGTTCAATCGACGACTGTTCAATCGACGCCTGTTCAATCGACGACTGTTTAAACGACGACTGTTCAATTGACTACTGTTCAATCGACGCCTGTTCAATCGACGACTGTTTAAACGACGACTGTTCAGTCGACGACTGTTCAATCGACGACTGTTCAGTCGACGCTTGTTCTGTCGACGACTGTTCAATAGACGACTGTTCAATCGACGACTGTTCAATCGACGACTGTTCAATCGACGTCTGTTCAATCGACGACTTTTGAATAGACGACTGTTCAATCGACGACTGTTCAATCGACGACTGTTTAAACGACGACTGTTTAAACGACGACTGTTCAATCGACGCCTGTTCTATCGACGCCTGTTCAATCGACGACTGTTCAATCGACGCCTGTTCAATCGACGCCTGTTCAATCGACGACTGTTTAAACGACGACTGTTCAATCGACGCCTGTTCAATCGACGACTGTTCAAACGACCCCTGTTCAATCGACGCCTGTTCAATCGACGACTGTTCAATCGACGCCTGTTCAATCGACGCCTGTTCAATCGACGACTGTTCAAACGACGACTGTTCAGTCGACGACAGTTCAGTCGACGCCTGTTCAGTCGACGACTGTTCAGTCGACGCCTGTTCAATCGACGACTTTTGAATAGACGACTGTTCAATCGACGACTGTTCAATCGACGACTGTTCAATCGACGCCTGTTCAATCGACGCCTGTTCAATCGACGACTGCTCAAACGACGCCTATTCAGTCGACGACTGTTCAGTCGACGCCTGTTCAATCGACGCCTGTTCATTCGACAACTGTTCAAACGACGACTGTTCAATCGACGACTGTTCAATCGACGACTGTTTAAACGACGACTGTTTAAACGACGACTGTTCAGTCGACGACTGTTCAATCGACGACTGTTCAGTCGACGCCTGTTGTGTCGACGACTGTTCAATCGCCGACTGTTCAACCGACGACTGTTCAATCGACGCCTGTTCAATCGACGACTGTTTAAAAGACGACTGTTCAATCGACAACTGTTCAATCGACTCCTGTTCAATCGACGACTGTTTAAACGACGAAAGGTCATTCGACGACTGTTCAGTCGACGCCTGTTCAGTCGATGACTGTTCAATCGACGCCCGTTCAATCGACGCCTGTTTTATCGACGACTGTTCAATCGACAACTGTTCAATCGACTCCTGTTCAATCGACGACTGTTCAAACGACGAATGGTCATTCGACGCCTGTTCAATCGACGCCTCTTCAATCGACGACTGTTCAAACGACGACTGTTCAGTCGACGCCTGTTCAATCGACGCCTGTTCATTCGACGACTGTTCAAACGACGCCTGTTCAATCGACGACTGTTCAGTCGACGCCTGTTCTGTCGACGACTGTTCAATCGACGACTTTTGAATAGACGACTGTTCAATCGACGACTGTTCAATCGACGACTGTTCAATCGACGCCTGTTCAATCGACGACTGTTTAAACGACGACTGTTCAATTGACTACTGTTCAATCGACGCTTGTTCTGTCGACGACTGTTCTATAGACGACTGTTCAATCGACGACTGTTCAATCGACGACTGTTCAATCGACGTCTGTTCAATCGACGACTTTTGAATAGACGACTGTTCAATCGACGACTGTTCAATCGACGACTGTTTAAACGACGACTGTTTAAACGACGACTGTTCAATCGACGCCTGTTCAATCGACGCCTGTTCAATCGACGACTGTTCAATCGACGCCTGTTCAATCGACGCCTGTTCAATCGACGACTGTTTAAACGACGACTGTTCAATCGACTACTGTTCATACGACGACTGTTCAGTCGACGACTGTTCAATCGACGCCTGTTCAATCGACGACTGTTCAAACGACCCCTGTTCAATCGACGCCTGTTCAATCGACGACTGTTCAATCGACGCCTGTTCAATCGACGCCTGTTCAATCGACGACTGTTCAAACGACGACTGTTCAGTCGACGACAGTTCAGTCGACGCCTGTTCAGTCGACGACTGTTCAGTCGACGCCTGTTCAATCGACGACTTTTGAATAGACGACTGTTCAATCGACGACTGTTCAATCGACGACTGTTCATTCGACGCCTGTTCAATCGACGCCTGTTCAATCGACGACTGTTCAAACGACGCCTGTTCAGTCGACGACTGTTCAGTCGACGCCTGTTCAATCGACGCCTGTTCATTCGACAACTG
The DNA here is from genome assembly GCA_947359465.1 of Metellina segmentata. Taxonomy (NCBI): domain Eukaryota; kingdom Metazoa; phylum Arthropoda; class Arachnida; order Araneae; family Tetragnathidae; genus Metellina; species Metellina segmentata. The sequence continues at coordinate 108,665,006 of OX375882.1, read as the reverse complement.
TTCAAACGACGACTGTTCAATCGACGCCTGTTCAATCGACGCCTGTTCAATCGACGACTGTTCAAACGACGACTGTTCAGTCGACGACAGTTCAGTCGACGCCTGTTCAGTCGACGACTGTTCAGTCGACGCCTGTTCAATCGACGACTTTTGAATAGACGACTGTCCAATCGACGACTGTTCAATCGACGACTGTTCAATCGACGCCTGTTCAATCGACGCCTGTTCAATCGACGACTGTTCAGTCGACGCCTGTTGTGTCGACGACTGTTCAATCGACGACTGTTCAACCGACGACTGTTCAAACGACGAATGGTCATTCGACGACTGTTCAGTCGACGCCTGTTCAGTCGATGACTGTTCAATCGACGCCCGTTCAATCGACGCCTGTTTAATCGACGACTGTTCAATCGACGAATGTTCAATCGACGACTGTTTAAACGACGACAGTTTAAACGACGACTGTTCAATCGACGACTGTTCAATCGACGCCTGTTCAATCGACGACTGTTCAATCGACGCCTGTTCTGTCGACGACTGTTCAATCGACGACTGTTCAACCGACGACTGTTCAATCGACGCCTGTTCAATCGACGACTGTTTAAACGACGACTGTTCAATCGACTACTGTTCAATCGACTCCTGTTCAATCGACGACCTTTTAAAGGACGACTGTTTAAACGACGACTGTTCAGTCGACGACTGTTCAATCGACGACTGTTCAGTCGACTCCTGTTCTGTCGACGACTGTTCAATAGACGACTGTTCAATCGACGACTGTTCAATCGACGCCTGTTCCACCGACGACTTTTGAATAGACGACTGTTCAATCGACGACTGTTCAATCGACGACTGTTTAAACGACGACTGTTTAAACGACGACTGTTCAATCGACGACTGAACAATCGACGCCTGTTCAATCGACGCCTGTTCAATCGACGACTGTTCAATCGACGACTGTTCAATCGACGCCTGTTCAATCGACGACTGTTTAAACGACGACTGTTCAATCGACGCCTGTTCAATCGACGCCTGTTCAATCGACGACTGTTCAAACGACGAATGGTCATTCGACGACTGTTCAGTCGACGCCTGTTCAGTCGACGACTGTTCAATCGACGCCCGTTCAATCGACGCCTGTTCAATCGACGACTGTTCAATCGACGACTGTTCAATCGACGACTGTTTAAACGACGACTGTTTAAACGACGACTGTTCAGTCGACGCCTGTTCTGTCGACGACTGTTCAATCGACGACTTTTGAATAGACGACTGTTCAATCGACGACTGTTCAATCGACGACTGTTCAATCGACGCCTGTTCAATCGACGACTGTTTAAACGACGACTGTTCAATTGACTACTTTTCAATCGACGCCTGTTCAATCGACGACTGTTTAAACGACGACTGTTCAGTCGACGACTGTTCAATCGACGACTGTTCAGTCGACGCTTGTTCTGTCGACGACTGTTCAATAGACGACTGTTCAATCGACGACTGTTCAATCGACGACTGTTCAATCGACGACTGTTCAGTCGACGCCTGTTCAATCGACGCCTGTTCAATCGACGACTGTTCAAACGACGCCTGTTCAGTCGACGACTGTTCAGTCGACGCCTGTTCAATCGACGCCTGTTCATTCGACAACTGTTCAAACGACGACTGTTCAATCGACGACTGTTCAATCGACGACTGTTTAAACGACGACTGTTTAAACGACGACTGTTCAGTCGACGACTGTTCAATCGACGACTGTTCAGTCGACGCCTGTTGTGTCGACGACTGTTCAATCGACGACTGTTTAAACGACGACTGTTCAATTGACTACTTTTCAATCGACGCCTGTTCAATCGACGACTGTTTAAACGACGACTGTTCAGTCGACGACTGTTCAATCGACGACTGTTCAGTCGACGCTTGTTCTGTCGACGACTGTTCAATAGACGACTGTTCAATCGACGACTGTTCAACCGACGACTGTTCAATCGACGTCTGTTCAATCGACGACTTTTGAATAGACGACTGTTCAATCGACGACTGTTCAATCGACGACTGTTCAATCGACGCCTGTTCAATCGACGCCTGTTCAATCGACGACTGTTCAAACGACGCCTGTTCAGTCGACGACTGTTCAGTCGACGCCTGTTCAATCGACGCCTGTTCATTCGACAACTGTTCAAACGACGACTGTTCAATCGACGACTGTTCAATCGACGACTGTTTAAACGACGACTGTTTAAACGACGACTGTTCAGTCGACGACTGTTCAATCGACGACTGTTCAGTCGACGCCTGTTGTGTCGACGACTGTTCAATCGCCGACTGTTCAACCGACGACTGTTCAATCGACGCCTGTTCAATCGACGACTGTTTAAAAGACGACTGTTCAATCGACAACTGTTCAATCGACTCCTGTTCAATCGACGACTGTTTAAACGACGAAAGGTCATTCGACGACTGTTCAGTCGACGCCTGTTCAGTCGATGACTGTTCAATCGACGCCCGTTCAATCGACGCCTGTTTAATCGACGACTGTTCAATCGACAACTGTTCAATCGACTCCTGTTCAATCGACGACTGTTCAAACGACGAATGGTCATTCGACGCCTGTTCAATCGACGCATCTTCAATCGACGACTGTTCAAACGACGACTGTTCAGTCGACGCCTGTTCAATCGACGCCTGTTCATTCGACGACTGTTCAAACGACGCCTGTTCAATCGACGACTGTTCAGTCGACGCCTGTTCTGTCGACGACTGTTCAATCGACGACTTTTGAATAGACGACTGTTCAATCGACGACTGTTCAATCGACGACTGTTCAATCGACGCCTGTTCAATCGACGACTGTTTAAACGACGACTGTTCAATTGACTACTGTTCAATCGACGCTTGTTCTGTCGACGACTGTTCAATAGACGACTGTTCAATCGACGACTGTTCAATCGACGACTGTTCAATCGACGTCTGTTCAATCGACGACTTTTGAATAGACGACTGTTCAATCGACGACTGTTCAATCGACGACTGTTTAAACGACGACTGTTTAAACGACGACTGTTCAATCGACGCCTGTTCAATCGACGCCTGTTCAATCGACGACTGTTCAATCGACGCCTGTTCAATCGACGCCTGTTCAATCGACGACTGTTTAAACGACGACTGTTCAATCGACTACTGTTCAAACGACGACTGTTCAGTCGACGACTGTTCAATTGACGCCTGTTCAATCGACGACTGTTCAAACGACCCCTGTTCAATCGACGCCTGTTCAATCGACGACTGTTCAATCGACGCCTGTTCAATCGACGCCTGTTCAATCGACGACTGTTCAAACGACGACTGTTCAGTCGACGACAGTTCAGTCGACGCCTGTTCAGTCGACGACTGTTCAGTCGACGCCTGTTCAATCGACGACTTTTGAATAGACGACTGTTCAATCGACGACTGTTCAATCGACGACTGTTCATTCGACGCCTGTTCAATCGACGCCTGTTCAATCGACGACTGTTCAAACGACGCCTGTTCAGTCGACGACTGTTCAGTCGACGCCTGTTCAATCGACGCCTGTTCATTCGACAACTGTTCAAACGACGACTGTTCAATCGACGCCTGTTCAATCGACGCCTGTTCAATCGACGACTGTTCAAACGACGACTGTTCAGTCGACGACAGTTCAGTCGACGCCTGTTCAGTCGACGACTGTTCAGTCGACGCCTGTTCAATCGACGACTTTTGAATAGACGACTGTCCAATCGACGACTGTTCAATCGACGACTGTTCAATCGACGCCTGTTCAATCGACGCCTGTTCAATCGACGACTGTTCAGTCGACGCCTGTTGTGTCGACGACTGTTCAATCGACGACTGTTCAACCGACGACTGTTCAAACGACGAATGGTCATTCGACGACTGTTCAGTCGACGCCTGTTCAGTCGATGACTGTTCAATCGACGCCCGTTCAATCGACGCCTGTTTAATCGACGACTGTTCAATCGACGAATGTTCAATCGACGACTGTTTAAACGACGACAGTTTAAACGACGACTGTTCAATCGACGACTGTTCAATCGACGCCTGTTCAATCGACGACTGTTCAATCGACGCCTGTTCTGTCGACGACTGTTCAATCGACGACTGTTCAACCGACGACTGTTCAATCGACGCCTGTTCAATCGACGACTGTTTAAACGACGACTGTTCAATCGACTACTGTTCAATCGACTCCTGTTCAATCGACGACTTTTTAAAGGACGACTGTTTAAACGACGACTGTTCAGTCGACGACTGTTCAATCGACGACTGTTCAGTCGACTCCTGTTCTGTCGACGACTGTTCAATAGACGACTGTTCAATCGACGACTGTTCAATCGACGCCTGTTCCACCGACGACTTTTGAATAGACGACTGTTCAATCGACGACTGTTCAATCGACGACTGTTTAAACGACGACTGTTTAAACGACGACTGTTCATTTGACGACTGAACAATCGACGCCTGTTCAATCGACGCCTGTTCAATCGACGACTGTTCAATCGACGACTGTTCAATCGACGCCTGTTCAATCGACGACTGTTTAAACGACGACTGTTCAATCGACGCCTGTTCAATCGACGCCTGTTCAATCGACGACTGTTCAAACGACGAATGGTCATTCGACGACTGTTCAGTCGACGCCTGTTCAGTCGACGACTGTTCAATCGACGCCCGTTCAATCGACGCCTGTTCAATCGACGACTGTTCAATCGACGACTGTTCAATCGACGACTGTTTAAACGACGACTGTTTAAACGACGACTGTTCAGTCGACGCCTGTTCTGTCGACGACTGTTCAATCGACGACTTTTGAATAGACGACTGTTCAATCGACGACTGTTCAATCGACGACTGTTCAATCGACGCCTGTTCAATCGACGACTGTTTAAACGACGACTGTTCAATTGACTACTTTTCAATCGACGCCTGTTCAATCGACGACTGTTTAAACGACGACTGTTCAGTCGACGACTGTTCAATCGACGACTGTTCAGTCGACGCTTGTTCTGTCGACGACTGTTCAATAGACGACTGTTCAATCGACGACTGTTCAGTCGACGACTGTTCAATCGACGTCTGTTCAATCGACGACTTTTGAATAGACGACTGTTCAATCGACGACTGTTCAATCGACGACTGTTCAATCGACGCCTGTTCAATCGACGCCTGTTCAATCGACGACTGTTCAAACGACGCCTGTTCAGTCGACGACTGTTCAGTCGACGCCTGTTCAATCGACGCCTGTTCATTCGACAACTGTTCAAACGACGACTGTTCAATCGACGACTGTTCAATCGACGACTGTTTAAACGACGACTGTTTAAACGACGACTGTTCAGTCGACGACTGTTCAATCGACGACTGTTCAGTCGACGCCTGTTGTGTCGACGACTGTTCAATCGACGACTGTTTAAACGACGACTGTTCAATTGACTACTTTTCAATCGACGCCTGTTCAATCGACGACTGTTTAAACGACGACTGTTCAGTCGACGACTGTTCAATCGACGACTGTTCAGTCGACGCTTGTTCTGTCGACGACTGTTCAATAGACGACTGTTCAATCGACGACTGTTCAATCGACGACTGTTCAATCGACGTCTGTTCAATCGACGACTTTTGAATAGACGACTGTTCAATCGACGACTGTTCAATCGACGACTGTTCAATCGACGCCTGTTCAATCGACGCCTGTTCAATCGACGACTGTTCAAACGACGCCTGTTCAGTCGACGACTGTTCAGTCGACGCCTGTTCAATCGACGCCTGTTCATTCGACAACTGTTCAAACGACGACTGTTCAATCGACGACTGTTCAATCGACGACTGTTTAAACGACGACTGTTTAAACGACGACTGTTCAGTCGACGACTGTTCAATCGACGACTGTTCAGTCGACGCCTGTTGTGTCGACGACTGTTCAATCGACGACTGTTCAACCGACGACTGTTCAAACGACGAATGGTCATTCGACGACTGTTCAGTCGACGCCTGTTCAGTCGATGACTGTTCAATCGACGCCCGTTCAATCGACGCCTGTTTAATCGACGACTGTTCAATCGACGAATGTTCAATCGACGACTGTTTAAACGACGACAGTTTAAACGACGACTGTTCAATCGACGACTGTTCAATCGACGCCTGTTCAATCGACGACTGTTCAATCGACGCCTGTTCTGTCGACGACTGTTCAATCGACGACTGTTCAACCGACGACTGTTCAATCGACGCCTGTTCAATCGACGACTGTTTAAACGACGACTGTTCAATCGACTACTGTTCAATCGACGACTGTTTAAACGACGACTGTTTAAACGACGACTGTTCAGTCGACGACTGTTCAATCGACGACTGTTCAGTCGACTCCTGTTCTGTCGACGACTGTTCAATAGACGACTGTTCAATCGACGACTGTTCAATCGACGCCTGTTCCACCGACGACTTTTGAATAGACGACTGTTCAATCGACGACTGTTTAAACGACGACTGTTTAAACGACGACTGTTCAATCGACGACTGAACAATCGACGCCTGTTCAATCGACGCCTGTTCAATCGACGCCTGTTCAATCGACGACTGTTCAATCGACGACTGTTCAAACGACGCCTGTTCAGTCGACGACTGTTCAGTCGACGCCTGTTCAATCGACGCCTGTTCATTCGACGACTGTTCAAACGACGCCTGTTCAATCGACGACTGTTCAGTCGACGCCTGTTCTGTCGACGACTGTTCAATCGACGACTTTTGAATAGACGACTGTTCAATCGACGACTGTTCAATCGACGACTGTTCAATCGACGCCTGTTCAATCGACGACTGTTTAAACGACGACTATTCAATTGACTACTTTTCAATCGACGCCTGTTCAATCGACGACTGTTTAAACGACGACTGTTCAGTCGACGACTGTTCAATCGACGACTGTTCAGTCGACGCTTGTTCTGTCGACGACTGTTCAATAGACGACTGTTCAATCGACGACTGTTCAATCGACGACTGTTCAATCGACGTCTGTTCAATCGACGACTTTTGAATAGACGACTGTTCAATCGACGACTGTTCAATCGACGACTGTTCAATCGACGCCTGTTCAATCGACGCCTGTTCAATCGACGACTGTTCAAACGACGCCTGTTCAGTCGACGACTGTTCAGTCGACGCCTGTTCAATCGACGCCTGTTCATTCGACAACTGTTCAAACGACGACTGTTCAATCGACGACTGTTCAATCGACGACTGTTTAAACGACGACTGTTCAGTCGACGACTGTTCAATCGACGACTGTTCAGTCGACGCCTGTTCTGTCGACGACTGTTCAATCGACGACTGTTCAACCGACGACTGTTCAATCGACGCCTGTTCAATCGACGACTGTTTAAACGACGACTGTTCAATCGACAACTGTTCAATCGACTCCTGTTCAATCGACGACTGTTCAAACGACGAATGGTCATTCGACGACTGTTCAGTCGACGCCTGTTCAGTCGATGACCGTTCAATCGACGCCCGTTCAATCGACGCCTGTTCAATCGACGACTGTTCAATCGACGAATGTTCAATCGACGACTGTTTAAACGACGACAGTTTAAACGACGACTGTTCAATCGACGACTGTTCAATCGACGCCTGTTCAATCGACGACTGTTCAATCGACGCCTGTTCTGTCGACGACTGTTCAATCGACGACTGTTCAACCGACGACTGTTCAATCGACGCCTGTTCAATCGACGACTGTTTAAACGACGACTGTTCAATCGACTACTGTTCAATCGACTCCTGTTCAATCGACGACTGTTTAAACGACGACTGTTTAAACGACGACTGTTCAGTCGACGACTGTTCAATCGACGACAGTTCAGTCGACGCCTGTTCTGTCGACGACTGTTCAATAGACGACTGTTCAATCGACGACTGTTCAATCGACGACTGTTCAATCGACGCCTGTTCCACCGACGACTTTTGAATAGACGACTGTTCAATCGACGACTGTTCAATCGACGACTGTTTAAACGACGACTGTTTAAACGACGACTGTTCAATCGACGCCTGTTCAATCGACGCCTGTTCAATCGACGACTGTTCAATCGACGACTGTTCAATCGACGCCTGTTCAATCGACGACTGTTTAAACGACGACTGTTCAGTCGACGCCTGTTCTGTCGACGACTGTTCAATCGACGACTGTTCAATCGACGCCTGTTCTGTCGACGACTGTTCAATCGACGACTGTTCAACCGACGACTGTTCAATCGACGCCTGTTCAATCGACGACTGTTTAAACGACGACTGTTCAATCGACTACTGTTCAATCGACGACTGTTTAAACGACGACTGTTTAAACGACGACTGTTCAGTCGACGACTGTTCAATCGACGACTGTTCAGTCGACTCCTGTTCTGTCGACGACTGTTCAATAGACGACTGTTCAATCGACGACTGTTCAATCGACGCCTGTTCCACCGACGACTTTTGAATAGACGACTGTTCAATCGACGACTGTTTAAACGACGACTGTTTAAACGACGACTGTTCAATCGACGACTGAACAATCGACGCCTGTTCAATCGACGCCTGTTCAATCGACGCCTGTTCAATCGACGACTGTTCAATCGACGACTGTTCAAACGACGCCTGTTCAGTCGACGACTGTTCAGTCGACGCCTGTTCAATCGACGCCTGTTCATTCGACGACTGTTCAAACGACGCCTTTTCAATCGACGACTGTTCAGTCGACGCCTGTTCTGTCGACGACTGTTCAATCGACGACTTTTGAATAGACGACTGTTCAATCGACGACTGTTCAATCGACGACTGTTCAATCGACGCCTGTTCAATCGACGACTGTTTAAACGACGACTATTCAATTGACTACTTTTCAATCGACGCCTGTTCAATCGACGACTGTTTAAACGACGACTGTTCAGTCGACGACTGTTCAATCGACGACTGTTCAGTCGACGCTTGTTCTGTCGACGACTGTTCAATAGACGACTGTTCAATCGACGACTGTTCAATCGACGACTGTTCAATCGACGTCTGTTCAATCGACGACTTTTGAATAGACGACTGTTCAATCGACGACTGTTCAATCGACGACTGTTCAATCGACGCCTGTTCAATCGACGCCTGTTCAATCGACGACTGTTCAAACGACGCCTGTTCAGTCGACGACTGTTCAGTCGACGCCTGTTCAATCGACGCCTGTTCATTCGACAACTGTTCAAACGACGACTGTTCAATCGACGACTGTTCAATCGACGACTGTTTAAACGACGACTGTTCAGTCGACGACTGTTCAATCGACGACTGTTCAGTCGACGCCTGTTCTGTCGACGACTGTTCAATCGACGACTGTTCAACCGACGACTGTTCAATCGACGCCTGTTCAATCGACGACTGTTTAAACGACGACTGTTCAATCGACAACTGTTCAATCGACTCCTGTTCAATCGACGACTGTTCAAACGACGAATGGTCATTCGACGACTGTTCAGTCGACGCCTGTTCAGTCGATGACTGTTCAATCGACGCCCGTTCAATCGACGCCTGTTCAATCGACGACTGTTCAATCGACGAATGTTCAATCGACGACTGTTTAAACGACGACAGTTTAAACGACGACTGTTCAATCGACGACTGTTCAATCGACGCCTGTTCAATCGACGACTGTTCAATCGACGCCTGTTCTGTCGACGACTGTTCAATCGACGACTGTTCAACCGACGACTGTTCAATCGACGCCTGTTCAATCGACGACTGTTTAAACGACGACTGTTCAATCGACTACTGTTCAATCGACTCCTGTTCAATCGACGACTGTTTAAACGACGACTGTTTAAACGACGACTGTTCAGTCGACGACTGTTCAATCGACGACAGTTCAGTCGACGCCTGTTCTGTCGACGACTGTTCAATAGACGACTGTTCAATCGACGACTGTTCAATCGACGACTGTTCAATCGACGCCTGTTCCACCGACGACTTTTGAATAGACGACTGTTCAATCGACGACTGTTCAATCGACGACTGTTTAAACGACGACTGTTTAAACGACGACTGTTCAATCGACGCCTGTTCAATCGACGCCTGTTCAATCGACGACTGTTCAATCGACGACTGTTCAATCGACGCCTGTTCAATCGACGACTGTTTAAACGACGACTGTTCAATCGACGACTGTTCAATCGACGCCTGTTCAATCGACGCCTGTTCAATCGACGACTGTTCAAACGACGAATGGTCATTCGACGACTGTTCAGTCGACGCCTGTTCAGTCGACGACTGTTCAATCGACGCCCGTTCAATCGACGCCTGTTCAATCGACGACTGTTTAAACGACGACTGTTCAATCGACGACTGTTCAATCGACGCCTGTTCAATCGACGACTGTTCAAACGACGCCTGTTCAGTCGACGTTTGTTCAGTCGACGCCTGTTCAATCGACGCCTGTTCATTCGACGACTGTTCAAACGACGCCTGTTCAATCGACGACTGTTCAGTCGACGCCTGTTCTGTCGACGACTGTTCAATCGACGACTTTTGAATAGACGACTGTTCAATCGACGACTGTTCAATCGACGACTGTTCAATCGACGCCTGTTCAATCGACGACTGTTTAAACGACGACTGTTCAATTGACTACTGTTCAATCGACGCCTGTTCAATCGACGACTGTTTAAACGACGACTGTTCAGTCGACGACTGTTCAATCGACGACTGTTCAGTCGACGCTTGTTCTGTCGACGACTGTTCAATAGACGACTGTTCAATCGACGACTGTTCAATCGACGACTGTTCAATCGACGTCTGTTCAATCGACGACTTTTGAATAGACGACTGTTCAATCGACGACTGTTCAATCGACGACTGTTTAAACGACGACTGTTTAAACGACGACTGTTCAATCGACGACTGTTCAATCGACGCCTGTTCAATCGACGCCTGTTCAATCGACGACTGTTCAATCGACGCCTGTTCAATCGACGCCTCTTCAATCGACGACTGTTTAAACGACGACTGTTCAATCGACTACTGTTCAAACGACGACTGTTCAGTCGACGACTGTTCAATCGACGCCTGTTCAATCGACGACTGTTCAAACGACCCCTGTTCAATCGACGCCTGTTCAATCGACGACTGTTCAATCGACGCCTGTTCAATCGACGACTGTTCAAACGACGACTGTTCAGTCGACGACAGTTCTGTCGACGACAGTTCAGTCGACGCCTGTTCAGTCGACGACTGTTCAGTCGACGCCTGTTCAATCGACGACTTTTGAATAGACGACTGTTCAATCGACGACTGTTCAATCGACGACTGTTCAATCGACGCCTGTTCAATCGACGCCTGTTCAATCGACGACTGTTCAAACGACGCCTGTTCAGTCGACGACTGTTCAGTCGACGCCTGTTCAATCGACGCCTGTTCATTCGACAACTGTTCAAACGACGACTGTTCAATCGACGACTGTTCAATCGACGACTGTTTAAACGACGACTGTTTAAACGACGACTGTTCAGTCGACGACTGTTCAGTCGACGACTGTTCAATCGACGACTGTTCAGTCGACGCCTGTTGTGTCGACGACTGTTCAATCGACGACTGTTCAACCGACGACTGTTCAAACGACGAATGGTCATTCGACGACTGTTCAGTCGACGCCTGTTCAGTCGATGACTGTTCAATCGACGCCCGTTCAATCGACGCCTGTTTAATCGACGACTGTTCAATCGACGAATGTTCAATCGACGACTGTTTAAACGACGACAGTTTAAACGACGACTGTTCAATCGACGACTGTTCAATCGACGCCTGTTCAATCGACGACTGTTCAATCGACGCCTGTTCTGTCGACGACTGTTCAATCGACGACTGTTCAACCGACGACTGTTCAATCGACGCCTGTTCAATCGACGACTGTTTAAACGACGACTGTTCAATCGACTACTGTTCAATCGACGACTGTTTAAACGACGACTGTTTAAACGACGACTGTTCAGTCGACGACTGTTCAATCGACGACTGTTCAGTCGACTCCTGTTCTGTCGACGACTGTTCAATAGACGACTGTTCAATCGACGACTGTTCAATCGACGCCTGTTCCACCGACGACTTTTGAATAGACGACTGTTCAATCGACGACTGTTTAAACGACGACTGTTTAAACGACGACTGTTCAATCGACGACTGAACAATCGACGCCTGTTCAATCGACGCCTGTTCAATCGACGCCTGTTCAATCGACGACTGTTCAATCGACGACTGTTCAAACGACGCCTGTTCAGTCGACGACTGTTCAGTCGACGCCTGTTCAATCGACGCCTGTTCATTCGACGACTGTTCAATCGACGCCTGTTCAATCGACGACTGTTCAATCGACGCCTGTTCTGTCGACGACTGTTCAATCGACGACTGTTCAACCGACGACTGTTCAATCGACGCCTGTTCAATCGACGACTGTTTAAACGACGACTGTTCAATCGACTACTGTTCAATCGACGACTGTTTAAACGACGACTGTTTAAACGACGACTGTTCAGTCGACGACTGTTCAATCGACGACTGTTCAGTCGACTCCTGTTCTGTCGACGACTGTTCAATAGACGACTGTTCAATCGACGACTGTTCAATCGACGCCTGTTCCACCGACGACTTTTGAATAGACGACTGTTCAATCGACGACTGTTTAAACGACGACTGTTTAAACGACGACTGTTCAATCGACGACTGAACAATCGACGCCTGTTCAATCGACGCCTGTTCAATCGACGCCTGTTCAATCGACGACTGTTCAATCGACGACTGTTCAAACGACGCCTGTTCAGTCGACGACTGTTCAGTCGACGCCTGTTCAATCGACGCCTGTTCATTCGACGACTGTTCAAACGACGCCTGTTCAATCGACGACTGTTCAGTCGACGCCTGTTCTGTCGACGACTGTTCAATCGACGACTTTTGAATAGACGACTGTTCAATCGACGACTGTTCAATCGACGACTGTTCAATCGACGCCTGTTCAATCGACGACTGTTTAAACGACGACTATTCAATTGACTACTTTTCAATCGACGCCTGTTCAATCGACGACTGTTTAAACGACGACTGTTCAGTCGACGACTGTTCAATCGACGACTGTTCAGTCGACGCTTGTTCTGTCGACGACTGTTCAATAGACGACTGTTCAATCGACGACTGTTCAATCGACGACTGTTCAATCGACGTCTGTTCAATCGACGACTTTTGAATAGACGACTGTTCAATCGACGACTGTTCAATCGACGACTGTTCAATCGACGCCTGTTCAATCGACGCCTGTTCAATCGACGACTGTTCAAACGACGCCTGTTCAGTCGACGACTGTTCAGTCGACGCCTGTTCAATCGACGCCTGTTCATTCGACAACTGTTCAAACGACGACTGTTCAATCGACGACTGTTCAATCGACGACTGTTTAAACGACGACTGTTCAGTCGACGACTGTTCAATCGACGACTGTTCAGTCGACGCCTGTTCTGTCGACGACTGTTCAATCGACGACTGTTCAACCGACGACTGTTCAATCGACGCCTGTTCAATCGACGACTGTTTAAACGACGACTGTTCAATCGACAACTGTTCAATCGACTCCTGTTCAATCGACGACTGTTCAAACGACGAATGGTCATTCGACGACTGTTCAGTCGACGCCTGTTCAGTCGATGACCGTTCAATCGACGCCCGTTCAATCGACGCCTGTTCAATCGACGACTGTTCAATCGACGAATGTTCAATCGACGACTGTTTAAACGACGACAGTTTAAACGACGACTGTTCAATCGACGACTGTTCAATCGACGCCTGTTCAATCGACGACTGTTCAATCGACGCCTGTTCTGTCGACGACTGTTCAATCGACGACTGTTCAACCGACGACTGTTCAATCGACGCCTGTTCAATCGACGACTGTTTAAACGACGACTGTTCAATCGACTACTGTTCAATCGACTCCTGTTCAATCGACGACTGTTTAAACGACGACTGTTTAAACGACGACTGTTCAGTCGACGACTGTTCAATCGACGACAGTTCAGTCGACGCCTGTTCTGTCGACGACTGTTCAATAGACGACTGTTCAATCGACGACTGTTCAATCGACGACTGTTCAATCGACGCCTGTTCCACCGACGACTTTTGAATAGACGACTGTTCAATCGACGACTGTTCAATCGACGACTGTTTAAACGACGACTGTTTAAACGACGACTGTTCAATCGACGCCTGTTCAATCGACGCCTGTTCAATCGACGACTGTTCAATCGACGACTGTTCAATCGACGCCTGTTCAATCGACGACTGTTTAAACGACGACTGTTCAGTCGACGCCTGTTCTGTCGACGACTGTTCAATCGACGACTGTTCAATCGACGCCTGTTCTGTCGACGACTGTTCAATCGACGACTGTTCAACCGACGACTGTTCAATCGACGCCTGTTCAATCGACGACTGTTTAAACGACGACTGTTCAATCGACTACTGTTCAATCGACGACTGTTTAAACGACGACTGTTTAAACGACGACTGTTCAGTCGACGACTGTTCAATCGACGACTGTTCAGTCGACTCCTGTTCTGTCGACGACTGTTCAATAGACGACTGTTCAATCGACGACTGTTCAATCGACGCCTGTTCCACCGACGACTTTTGAATAGACGACTGTTCAATCGACGACTGTTTAAACGACGACTGTTTAAACGACGACTGTTCAATCGACGACTGAACAATCGACGCCTGTTCAATCGACGCCTGTTCAATCGACGCCTGTTCAATCGACGACTGTTCAATCGACGACTGTTCAAACGACGCCTGTTCAGTCGACGACTGTTCAGTCGACGCCTGTTCAATCGACGCCTGTTCATTCGACGACTGTTCAAACGACGCCTGTTCAATCGACGACTGTTCAGTCGACGCCTGTTCTGTCGACGACTGTTCAATCGACGACTTTTGAATAGACGACTGTTCAATCGACGACTGTTCAATCGACGACTGTTCAATCGACGCCTGTTCAATCGACGACTGTTTAAACGACGACTATTCAATTGACTACTTTTCAATCGACGCCTGTTCAATCGACGACTGTTTAAACGACGACTGTTCAGTCGACGACTGTTCAATCGACGACTGTTCAGTCGACGCTTGTTCTGTCGACGACTGTTCAATAGACGACTGTTCAATCGACGACTGTTCAATCGACGACTGTTCAATCGACGTCTGTTCAATCGACGACTTTTGAATAGACGACTGTTCAATCGACGACTGTTCAATCGACGACTGTTCAATCGACGCCTGTTCAATCGACGCCTGTTCAATCGACGACTGTTCAAACGACGCCTGTTCAGTCGACGACTGTTCAGTCGACGCCTGTTCAATCGACGCCTGTTCATTCGACAACTGTTCAAACGACGACTGTTCAATCGACGACTGTTCAATCGACGACTGTTTAAACGACGACTGTTCAGTCGACGACTGTTCAATCGACGACTGTTCAGTCGACGCCTGTTCTGTCGACGACTGTTCAATCGACGACTGTTCAACCGACGACTGTTCAATCGACGCCTGTTCAATCGACGACTGTTTAAACGACGACTGTTCAATCGACAACTGTTCAATCGACTCCTGTTCAATCGACGACTGTTCAAACGACGAATGGTCATTCGACGACTGTTCAGTCGACGCCTGTTCAGTCGATGACTGTTCAATCGACGCCCGTTCAATCGACGCCTGTTCAATCGACGACTGTTCAATCGACGAATGTTCAATCGACGACTGTTTAAACGACGACAGTTTAAACGACGACTGTTCAATCGACGACTGTTCAATCGACGCCTGTTCAATCGACGACTGTTCAATCGACGCCTGTTCTGTCGACGACTGTTCAATCGACGACTGTTCAACCGACGACTGTTCAATCGACGCCTGTTCAATCGACGACTGTTTAAACGACGACTGTTCAATCGACTACTGTTCAATCGACTCCTGTTCAATCGACGACTGTTTAAACGACGACTGTTTAAACGACGACTGTTCAGTCGACGACTGTTCAATCGACGACAGTTCAGTCGACGCCTGTTCTGTCGACGACTGTTCAATAGACGACTGTTCAATCGACGACTGTTCAATCGACGACTGTTCAATCGACGCCTGTTCCACCGACGACTTTTGAATAGACGACTGTTCAATCGACGACTGTTCAATCGACGACTGTTTAAACGACGACTGTTTAAACGACGACTGTTCAATCGACGCCTGTTCAATCGACGCCTGTTCAATCGACGACTGTTCAATCGACGACTGTTCAATCGACGCCTGTTCAATCGACGACTGTTTAAACGACGACTGTTCAATCGACGACTGTTCAATCGACGCCTGTTCAATCGACGCCTGTTCAATCGACGACTGTTCAAACGACGAATGGTCATTCGACGACTGTTCAGTCGACGCCTGTTCAGTCGACGACTGTTCAATCGACGCCCGTTCAATCGACGCCTGTTCAATCGACGACTGTTTAAACGACGACTGTTCAATCGACGACTGTTCAATCGACGCCTGTTCAATCGACGACTGTTCAAACGACGCCTGTTCAGTCGACGTTTGTTCAGTCGACGCCTGTTCAATCGACGCCTGTTCATTCGACGACTGTTCAAACGACGCCTGTTCAATCGACGACTGTTCAGTCGACGCCTGTTCTGTCGACGACTGTTCAATCGACGACTTTTGAATAGACGACTGTTCAATCGACGACTGTTCAATCGACGACTGTTCAATCGACGCCTGTTCAATCGACGACTGTTTAAACGACGACTGTTCAATTGACTACTGTTCAATCGACGCCTGTTCAATCGACGACTGTTTAAACGACGACTGTTCAGTCGACGACTGTTCAATCGACGACTGTTCAGTCGACGCTTGTTCTGTCGACGACTGTTCAATAGACGACTGTTCAATCGACGACTGTTCAATCGACGACTGTTCAATCGACGTCTGTTCAATCGACGACTTTTGAATAGACGACTGTTCAATCGACGACTGTTCAATCGACGACTGTTTAAACGACGACTGTTTAAACGACGACTGTTCAATCGACGACTGTTCAATCGACGCCTGTTCAATCGACGCCTGTTCAATCGACGACTGTTCAATCGACGCCTGTTCAATCGACGCCTCTTCAATCGACGACTGTTTAAACGACGACTGTTCAATCGACTACTGTTCAAACGACGACTGTTCAGTCGACGACTGTTCAATCGACGCCTGTTCAATCGACGACTGTTCAAACGACCCCTGTTCAATCGACGCCTGTTCAATCGACGACTGTTCAATCGACGCCTGTTCAATCGACGACTGTTCAAACGACGACTGTTCAGTCGACGACAGTTCTGTCGACGACAGTTCAGTCGACGCCTGTTCAGTCGACGACTGTTCAGTCGACGCCTGTTCAATCGACGACTTTTGAATAGACGACTGTTCAATCGACGACTGTTCAATCGACGACTGTTCAATCGACGCCTGTTCAATCGACGCCTGTTCAATCGACGACTGTTCAAACGACGCCTGTTCAGTCGACGACTGTTCAGTCGACGCCTGTTCAATCGACGCCTGTTCATTCGACAACTGTTCAAACGACGACTGTTCAATCGACGACTGTTCAATCGACGACTGTTTAAACGACGACTGTTTAAACGACGACTGTTCAGTCGACGACTGTTCAATCGACGACTGTTCAGTCGACGCCTGTTGTGTCGACGACTGTTCAATCGACGACTGTTCAACCGACGACTGTTCAAACGACGAATGGTCATTCGACGACTGTTCAGTCGACGCCTGTTCAGTCGATGACTGTTCAATCGACGCCCGTTCAATCGACGCCTGTTTAATCGACGACTGTTCAATCGACGAATGTTCAATCGACGACTGTTTAAACGACGACAGTTTAAACGACGACTGTTCAATCGACGACTGTTCAATCGACGCCTGTTCAATCGACGACTGTTCAATCGACGCCTGTTCTGTCGACGACTGTTCAATCGACGACTGTTCAACCGACGACTGTTTAAACGACGACTGTTTAAACGACGACTGTTCAGTCGACGACTGTTCAATCGACGACTGTTCAGTCGACTCCTGTTCTGTCGACGACTGTTCAATCGACGCCTGTTCTGTCGACGACTGTTCAATCGACGACTGTTTAAACGACGACTGTTCAATCGACTACTGTTCAATCGACGACTGTTTAAACGACGACTGTTTAAACGACGACTGTTCAGTCGACGACTGTTCAATCGACGACTGTTCAGTCGACTCCTGTTCTGTCGACGACTGTTCAATAGACGACTGTTCAATCGACGACTGTTCAATCGACGCCTGTTCCACCGACGACTTTTGAATAGACGACTGTTCAATCGACGACTGTTTAAACGACGACTGTTTAAACGACGACTGTTCAATCGACGACTGAACAATCGACGCCTGTTCAATCGACGCCTGTTCAATCGACGCCTGTTCAATCGACGACTGTTCAATCGACGACTGTTCAAACGACGCCTGTTCAGTCGACGACTGTTCAGTCGACGCCTGTTCAATCGACGCCTGTTCATTCGACGACTGTTCAAACGACGCCTGTTCAATCGACGACTGTTCAGTCGACGCCTGTTCTGTCGACGACTGTTCAATCGACGACTTTTGAATAGACGACTGTTCAATCGACGACTGTTCAATCGACGACTGTTCAATCGACGACTGTTCAATCGACGCCTGTTCAATCGACGACTGTTTAAACGACGACTATTCAATTGACTACTTTTCAATCGACGCCTGTTCAATCGACGACTGTTTAAACGACGACTGTTCAGTCGACGACTGTTCAATCGACGACTGTTCAGTCGACGCTTGTTCTGTCGACGACTGTTCAATAGACGACTGTTCAATCGACGACTGTTCAATCGACGACTGTTCAATCGACGTCTGTTCAATCGACGACTTTTGAATAGACGACTGTTCAATCGACGACTGTTCAATCGACGACTGTTCAATCGACGCCTGTTCAATCGACGCCTGTTCAATCGACGACTGTTCAAACGACGCCTGTTCAGTCGACGACTGTTCAGTCGACGCCTGTTCAATCGACGCCTGTTCATTCGACAACTGTTCAAACGACGACTGTTCAATCGACGACTGTTCAATCGACGACTGTTTAAACGACGACTGTTCAGTCGACGACTGTTCAATCGACGACTGTTCAGTCGACGCCTGTTCTGTCGACGACTGTTCAATCGACGACTGTTCAACCGACGACTGTTCAATCGACGCCTGTTCAATCGACGACTGTTTAAACGACGACTGTTCAATCGACAACTGTTCAATCGACTCCTGTTCAATCGACGACTGTTCAAACGACGAATGGTCATTCGACGACTGTTCAGTCGACGCCTGTTCAGTCGATGACTGTTCAATCGACGCCCGTTCAATCGACGCCTGTTCAATCGACGACTGTTCAATCGACGAATGTTCAATCGACGACTGTTTAAACGACGACAGTTTAAACGACGACTGTTCAATCGACGACTGTTCAATCGACGCCTGTTCAATCGACGACTGTTCAATCGACGCCTGTTCTGTCGACGACTGTTCAATCGACGACTGTTCAACCGACGACTGTTCAATCGACGCCTGTTCAATCGACGACTGTTTAAACGACGACTGTTCAATCGACTACTGTTCAATCGACTCCTGTTCAATCGACGACTGTTTAAACGACGACTGTTTAAACGACGACTGTTCAGTCGACGACTGTTCAATCGACGACAGTTCAGTCGACGCCTGTTCTGTCGACGACTGTTCAATAGACGACTGTTCAATCGACGACTGTTCAATCGACGACTGTTCAATCGACGCCTGTTCCACCGACGACTTTTGAATAGACGACTGTTCAATCGACGACTGTTCAATCGACGACTGTTTAAACGACGACTGTTTAAACGACGACTGTTCAATCGACGCCTGTTCAATCGACGCCTGTTCAATCGACGACTGTTCAATCGACGACTGTTCAATCGACGCCTGTTCAATCGACGACTGTTTAAACGACGACTGTTCAATCGACGACTGTTCAATCGACGCCTGTTCAATCGACGCCTGTTCAATCGACGACTGTTCAAACGACGAATGGTCATTCGACGACTGTTCAGTCGACGCCTGTTCAGTCGACGACTGTTCAATCGACGCCCGTTCAATCGACGCCTGTTCAATCGACGACTGTTTAAACGACGACTGTTCAATCGACGACTGTTCAATCGACGCCTGTTCAATCGACGACTGTTCAAACGACGCCTGTTCAGTCGACGTTTGTTCAGTCGACGCCTGTTCAATCGACGCCTGTTCATTCGACGACTGTTCAAACGACGCCTGTTGAATCGACGACTGTTCAGTCGACGCCTGTTCTGTCGACGACTGTTCAATCGACGACTTTTGAATAGACGACTGTTCAATCGACGACTGTTCAATCGACGACTGTTCAATCGACGCCTGTTCAATCGACGACTGTTTAAACGACGACTGTTCAATTGACTACTGTTCAATCGACGCCTGTTCAATCGACGACTGTTTAAACGACGACTGTTCAGTCGACGACTGTTCAATCGACGACTGTTCAGTCGACGCTTGTTCTGTCGACGACTGTTCAATAGACGACTGTTCAATCGACGACTGTTCAATCGACGACTGTTCAATCGACGTCTGTTCAATCGACGACTTTTGAATAGACGACTGTTCAATCGACGACTGTTCAATCGACGACTGTTTAAACGACGACTGTTTAAACGACGACTGTTCAATCGACGACTGTTCAATCGACGCCTGTTCAATCGACGCCTGTTCAATCGACGACTGTTCAATCGACGCCTGTTCAATCGACGCCTCTTCAATCGACGACTGTTTAAACGACGACTGTTCAATCGACTACTGTTCAAACGACGACTGTTCAGTCGACGACTGTTCAATCGACGCCTGTTCAATCGACGACTGTTCAAACGACCCCTGTTCAATCGACGCCTGTTCAATCGACGACTGTTCAATCGACGCCTGTTCAATCGACGACTGTTCAAACGACGACTGTTCAGTCGACGACAGTTCTGTCGACGACAGTTCAGTCGACGCCTGTTCAGTCGACGACTGTTCAGTCGACGCCTGTTCAATCGACGACTTTTGAATAGACGACTGTTCAATCGACGACTGTTCAATCGAAGACTGTTCAATCGACGCCTGTTCAATCGACGCCTGTTCAATGGACGACTGTTCAAACGACGCCTGTTCAGTCGACGACTGTTCATTCGACAACTGTTCAAACGACGACTGTTCAATCGACGACTGTTCAATCGACGACTGTTTAAACGACGACAGTTTAAACGACGACTGTTCAATCGACGACTGTTCAATCGACGCCTGTTCAATCGACGACTGTTCAATCGACGACTGTTCTATCGACGACTGTTCAATCGACGACTGTTCAAACGACGACTGGTCAATCGACGACTGTTCAATCGACGTCTGTTCAATCGACGACTGTTCAATCGACGACTGTTCAAACGACGACTGTTCAAACGACGACTGTTCAATCGACGACTGTTCTATCGACGACTGTTCAATCGACGACTGTTCAATCGACGACAGTTAAATCGACGACTGTTAAATCGACGACTGTTCAATCGACGACTGTTCAATCGACGACTGTTCAATCGACGACGGTTCAATCGACGACTGTTCAATCGACGACTGTTCAATCGACGACTGTTCAATCGACGACTGTTCAGTCGACGACTGTTCAAACGACGACTGTTCAAACGACGACTGTTCAAACGACGACTGTTCAATCGACGACTGTTCTATCGACGACTGTTCAATCGACGCCTGTTCAATCGACGCCTGTTAAATCGACGACTGTTCAAACGACGACTGTTCAAACGACGACTGTTCAAACGACGACTGTTCAGTCGACGCCTGTTCAGTCGACGCCTGTTCAGTCGACGACTGTTCAGTCGACGACTGTTCAGTCGACGACTGTTCAGTCGACGCCTTTTCAATCGACGCCTGTTCAATCGACGCCTGTTCAATCGACGACTGTTCAATCGACGACTGTTCAATCGACGCCTGTTCAATCGACGACTGTTTAAACGACGACTGTTCAATCGACGACTGTTCAATCGACGCCTGTTCAATCGACGCCTGTTCAATCGACGACTGTTCAAACGACGAATGGTCATTCGACGCCTGTTCAATCGACGCCTCTTCAATCGACGACTGTTCAAACGACGACTGTTCAGTCGACGCCTGTTCAATCGACGCCTGTTCATTCGACGACTGTTCAAACGACGCCTGTTCAATCGACGACTGTTCAGTCGACGCCTGTTCTGTCGACGACTGTTCAATCGACGACTTTTGAATAGACGACTGTTCAATCGACGACTGTTCAATCGACGACTGTTCAATCGACGCCTGTTCAATCGACGACTGTTTAAACGACGACTGTTCAATTGACTACTGTTCAATCGACGCCTGTTCAATCGACGACTGTTTAAACGACGACTGTTCAGTCGACGACTGTTCAATCGACGACTGTTCAGTCGACGACTGTTCAATCGACGCCTGTTCAATCGACGCCTGTTCAATCGACGACTGTTCAGTCGACGACTGTTCAGTCGACGCCTGTTCAATCGACGACTGTTCAAACGACGCCTGTTCAGTCGACGACTGTTCAGTCGACGCCTGTTCAATCGACGCCTGTTCATTCGACAACTGTTCAAACGACGACTGTTCAATCGACGACTGTTCAATCGACGACTGTTTAAACGACGACTGTTTAAACGACGACTGTTCAGTCGACGACTGTTCAATCGACGACTGTTCAGTCGACGCCTGTTGTGTCGACGACTGTTCAATCGACGACTGTTCAACCGACGACTGTTCAATCGACGCCTGTTCAATCGACGACTGTTTAAAAGACGACTGTTCAATCGACAACTGTTCAATCGACTCCTGTTCAATCGACGACTGTTCAAACGACGAATGGTCATTCGACGACTGTTCAGTCGACGCCTGTTCAGTCGATGACTGTTCAATCGACGCCCGTTCAATCGACGCCTGTTTAATCGACGACTGTTCAATCGACGAATGTTCAATCGACGACTGTTTAAACGACGACAGTTTAAACGACGACTGTTCAATCGACGACTGTTCAATCGACGCCTGTTCAATCGACGACTGTTCAATCGACGCCTGTTCAATCGACGCCTGTTCAATCGACGACTGTTCAGTCGACGACTGTTCAGTCGACGCCTGTTCAATCGACGACTGTTCAAACGACGCCTGTTCAGTCGACGACTGTTCAGTCGACGCCTGTTCAATCGACGCCTGTTCATTCGACAACTGTTCAAACGACGACTGTTCAATCGACGACTGTTCAATCGACGACTGTTTAAACGACGACTGTTTAAACGACGACTGTTCAGTCGACGACTGTTCAATCGACGACTGTTCAGTCGACGCCTGTTGTGTCGACGACTGTTCAATCGACGACTGTTCAACCGACGACTGTTCAATCGACGCCTGTTCAATCGACGACTGTTTAAAAGACGACTGTTCAATCGACAACTGTTCAATCGACTCCTGTTCAATCGACGACTGTTCAAACGACGAATGGTCATTCGACGACTGTTCAGTCGACGCCTGTTCAGTCGATGACTGTTCAATCGACGCCCGTTCAATCGACGCCTGTTTAATCGACGACTGTTCAATCGACGAATGTTCAATCGACGACTGTTTAAACGACGACAGTTTAAACGACGACTGTTCAATCGACGACTGTTCAATCGACGCCTGTTCAATCGACGACTGTTCAATCGACGCCTGTTCTGTCGACGACTGTTCAATCGACGACTGTTCAACCGACGACTGTTCAATCGACGCCTGTTCAATCGACGACTGTTTAAACGACGACTGTTCAATCGACTACTGTTCAATCGACTCCTGTTCAATCGACGACTGTTTAAACGACGACTGTTTAAACGACGACTGTTCAGTCGACGACTGTTCAATCGACGACTGTTCAGTCGACTCCTGTTCTGTCGACGACTGTTCAATAGACGACTGTTCAATCGACGACTGTTCAATCGACGCCTGTTCCACCGACGTGTTTTGAATAGACGACTGTTCAATCGACGACTGTTCAATCGACGACTGTTTAAACGACGACTGTTTAAACGACGACTGTTCAATCGACGACTGAACAATCGACGCCTGTTCAATCGACGCCTGTTCAATCGACGACTGTTCAATTGACGACTGTTTAAACGACGACTGTTCAATCGACTACTGTTCAAACGACGACTGTTCAGTCGACGACTGTTCAATCGACGCCTGTTCAATCGACGACTGTTCAAACGACCCCTGTTCAATCGACGCCTGTTCAATCGACGACTGTTCAATCGACGCCTGTTCAATCGACGCCTGTTCAATCGACGACTGTTCAAACGACGACTGTTCAGTCGACGACAGTTCAGTCGACGCCTGTTCAGTCGACGACTGTTCAGTCGACGCCTGTTCAATCGACGACTTTTGAATAGACGACTGTTCAATCGACGACTGTTCAATCGACGACTGTTCAATCGACGCCTGTTCAATCGACGCCTGTTCAATCGACGACTGTTCAAACGACGCCTGTTCAGTCGACGACTGTTCAGTCGACGCCTGTTCAATCGACGCCTGTTCATTCGACAACTGTTCAAACGACGACTGTTCAATCGACGACTGTTCAATCGACGACTGTTTAAACGACGACTGTTTAAACGACGACTGTTCAGTCGACGACTGTTCAATCGACGACTGTTCAGTCGACGCCTGTTGTGTCGACGACTGTTCAATCGACGACTGTTCAACCGACGACTGTTCAAACGACGAATGGTCATTCGACGACTGTTCAGTCGACGCCTGTTCAGTCGATGACTGTTCAATCGACGCCCGTTCAATCGACGCCTGTTTAATCGACGACTGTTCAATCGACGAATGTTCAATCGACGACTGTTTAAACGACGACAGTTTAAACGACGACTGTTCAATCGACGACTGTTCAATCGACGCCTGTTCAATCGACGACTGTTCAATCGACGCCTGTTCTGTCGACGACTGTTCAATCGACGACTGTTCAACCGACGACTGTTCAATCGACGCCTGTTCAATCGACGACTGTTTAAACGACGACTGTTCAATCGACTACTGTTCAATCGACTCCTGTTCAATCGACGACTGTTTAAACGACGACTGTTTAAACGACGACTGTTCAGTCGACGACTGTTCAGTCGACGACTGTTCAATCGACGACTGTTCAGTCGACTCCTGTTCTGTCGACGACTGTTCAATAGACGACTGTTCAATCGACGACTGTTCAATCGACGCCTGTTCCACCGACGACTTTTGAATAGACGACTGTTCAATCGACGACTGTTCAATCGACGACTGTTTAAACGACGACTGTTTAAACGACGACTGTTCAATCGACGACTGAACAATCGACGCCTGTTCAATCGACGCCTGTTCAATCGACGACTGTTCAATCGACGACTGTTCAATCGACGCCTGTTCAATCGACGACTGTTTAAACGACGACTGTTCAATCGACGCCTGTTCAATCGACGCCTGTTCAATCGACGACTGTTCAAACGACGAATGGTCATTCGACGACTGTTCAGTCGACGCCTGTTCAGTCGACGACTGTTCAATCGACGCCCGTTCAATCGACGCCTGTTCAATCGACGACTGTTCAATCGACGACTGTTCAATCGACGACTGTTTAAACGACGACTGTTTAAACGACGACTGTTCAATCGACGACTGTTCAATCGACGCCTGTTCAATCGACGACTGTTCAAACGACGCCTGTTCAGTCGACGACTGTTCAGTCGACGCCTGTTCAATCGACGCCTGTTCATTCGACGACTGTTCAAACGACGCCTGTTCAATCGACGACTGTTCAGTCGACGCCTGTTCTGTCGACGACTGTTCAATCGACGACTTTTGAATAGACGACTGTTCAATCGACGACTGTTCAATCGACGACTGTTCAATCGACGCCTGTTCAATCGACGACTGTTTAAACGACGACTGTTCAATTGACTACTTTTCAATCGACGCCTGTTCAATCGACGACTGTTTAAACGACGACTGTTCAGTCGACGACTGTTCAATCGACGACTGTTCAGTCGACGCTTGTTCTGTCGACGACTGTTCAATAGACGACTGTTCAATCGACGACTGTTCAATCGACGACTGTTCAATCGACGTCTGTTCAATCGACGACTTTTGAATAGACGACTGTTCAATCGACGACTGTTCAATCGACGACTGTTCAATCGACGCCTGTTCAATCGACGCCTGTTCAATCGACGACTGTTCAAACGACGCCTGTTCAGTCGACGACTGTTCAGTCGACGCCTGTTCAATCGACGCCTGTTCATTCGACAACTGTTCAAACGACGACTGTTCAATCGACGACTGTTCAATCGACGACTGTTTAAACGACGACTGTTTAAACGACGACTGTTCAGTCGACGACTGTTCAATCGACGACTGTTCAGTCGACGCCTGTTGTGTCGACGACTGTTCAATCGACGACTGTTCAACCGACGACTGTTCAAACGACGAATGGTCATTCGACGACTGTTCAGTCGACGCCTGTTCAGTCGATGACTGTTCAATCGACGCCCGTTCAATCGACGCCTGTTTAATCGACGACTGTTCAATCGACGAATGTTCAATCGACGACTGTTTAAACGACGACAGTTTAAACGACGACTGTTCAATCGACGACTGTTCAAACGACGCCTGTTCAGTCGACGACTGTTCAGTCGACGCCTGTTCAATCGACGCCTGTTCATTCGACAACTGTTCAAACGACGACTGTTCAATCGACGACTGTTCAATCGACGACTGTTTAAACGACGACTGTTTAAACGACGACTGTTCAGTCGACGACTGTTCAATCGACGACTGTTCAGTCGACGCCTGTTGTGTCGACGACTGTTCAATCGACGACTGTTCAACCGACGACTGTTCAAACGACGAATGGTCATTCGACGACTGTTCAGTCGACGCCTGTTCAGTCGATGACTGTTCAATCGACGCCCGTTCAATCGACGCCTGTTTAATCGACGACTGTTCAATCGACGAATGTTCAATCGACGACTGTTTAAACGACGACAGTTTAAACGACGACTGTTCAATCGACGACTGTTCAATCGACGCCTGTTCAATCGACGACTGTTCAATCGACGCCTGTTCTGTCGACGACTGTTCAATCGACGACTGTTCAACCGACGACTGTTCAATCGACGCCTGTTCAATCGACGACTGTTTAAACGACGACTGTTCAATCGACTACTGTTCAATCGACTCCTGTTCAATCGACGACTGTTTAAACGACGACTGTTTAAACGACGACTGTTCAGTCGACGACTGTTCAATCGACGACTGTTCAGTCGACTCCTGTTCTGTCGACGACTGTTCAATAGACGACTGTTCAATCGACGACTGTTCAATCGACGCCTGTTCCACCGACGACTTTTGAATAGACGACTGTTCAATCGACGACTGTTCAATCGACGACTGTTTAAACGACGACTGTTTAAACGACGACTGTTCAATCGACGACTGAACAATCGACGCCTGTTCAATCGACGCCTGTTCAATCGACGACTGTTCAATCGACGACTGTTCAATCGACGCCTGTTCAATCGACGACTGTTTAAACGACGACTGTTCAATCGACGCCTGTTCAATCGACGACTGTTCAAACGACGAATGGTCATTCGACGACTGTTCAGTCGACGCCTGTTCAGTCGACGACTGTTCAATCGACGCCCGTTCAATCGACGCCTGTTCAATCGACGACTGTTCAATCGACGACTGTTCAAACGACGCCTGTTCAGTCGACGACTGTTCAGTCGACGCCTGTTCAATCGACGCCTGTTCATTCGACGACTGTTCAAACGACGCCTGTTCAATCGACGACTGTTCAGTCGACGCCTGTTCTGTCGACGACTGTTCAATCGACGACTTTTGAATAGACGACTGTTCAATCGACGACTGTTCAATCGACGACTGTTCAATCGACGCCTGTTCAATCGACGACTGTTTAAACGACGACTGTTCAATTGACTACTTTTCAATCGACGCCTGTTCAATCGACGACTGTTTAAACGACGACTGTTCAGTCGACGACTGTTCAATCGACGACTGTTCAGTCGACGCTTGTTCTGTCGACGACTGTTCAATAGACGACTGTTCAATCGACGACTGTTCAATCGACGACTGTTCAATCGACGTCTGTTCAATCGACGACTTTTGAATAGACGACTGTTCAATCGACGACTGTTCAATCGACGACTGTTCAATCGACGCCTGTTCAATCGACGCCTGTTCAATCGACGACTGTTCAAACGACGCCTGTTCAGTCGACGACTGTTCAGTCGACGCCTGTTCAATCGACGCCTGTTCATTCGACAACTGTTCAAACGACGACTGTTCAATCGACGACTGTTCAATCGACGACTGTTTAAACGACGACTGTTTAAACGACGACTGTTCAGTCGACGACTGTTCAATCGACGACTGTTCAGTCGACGCCTGTTCTGTCGACGACTGTTCAATCGACGACTGTTCAACCGACGACTGTTCAATCGACGCCTGTTCAATCGACGACTGTTTAAACGACGACTGTTCAATCGACAACTGTTCAATCGACTCCTGTTCAATCGACGACTGTTCAAACGACGAATGGTCATTCGACGAATGTTCAATCGACGACTGTTTAAACGACGACAGTTTAAACGACGACTGTTCAATCGACGACTGTTCAATCGACGCCTGTTCAATCGACGACTGTTCAATCGACGCCTGTTCTGTCGACGACTGTTCAATCGACGACTGTTCAACCGACGACTGTTCAATCGACGCCTGTTCAATCGACGACTGTTTAAACGACGACTGTTCAATCGACTACTGTTCAATCGACTCCTGTTCAATCGACGACTGTTTAAACGACGACTGTTTAAACGACGACTGTTCAATCGACTACTGTTCAATCGACTCCTGTTCAATCGACGACTGTTCAAACGACGACTGTTCAATAGACGACTGTTCAATCGACGACTGTTCAATCGACGACTGTTCAATCGACGCCTGTTCCACCGACGACTTTTGAATAGACGACTGTTCAATCGACGACTGTTCAATCGACGACTGTTTAAACGACGACTGTTCAGTCGACGACTGTTCAATCGACGCCTGTTCAATCGACGCCTGTTCAATCGACGACTGTTCAATCGACGACTGTTCAATCGACGCCTGTTCAATCGACGACTGTTTAAACGACGACTGTTCAATCGACGACTGTTCAATCGACGCCTGTTCAATCGACGCCTGTTCAATCGACGACTGTTCAAACGACGAATGGTCATTCGACGACTGTTCAGTCGACGCCTGTTCAGTCGACGACTGTTCAATCGACGCCCGTTCAATCGACGCCTGTTCAATCGACGACTGTTCAATCGACGACTGTTTAAACGACGACTGTTTAACCGACGACTGTTCAATCGACGACTGTTCAATCGACGCCTGTTCAATCGACGACTGTTCAAACGACGCCTGTTCAGTCGACGACTGTTCAGTCGACGCCTGTTCAATCGACGCCTGTTCATTCGACGACTGTTCAAACGACGCCTGTTCAATCGACGACTGTTCAGTCGACGCCTGTTCTGTCGACGACTGTTCAATCGACGACTTTTGAATAGACGACTGTTCAATCGACGACTGTTCAATCGACGACTGTTCAATCGACGCCTGTTCAATCGACGACTGTTTAAACGACGACTGTTCAATTGACTACTGTTCAATCGACGCCTGTTCAATCGACGACTGTTTAAACGACGACTGTTCAGTCGACGACTGTTCAATCGACGACTGTTCAGTCGACGCTTGTTCTGTCGACGACTGTTCAATAGACGACTGTTCAATCGACGACTGTTCAATCGACGACTGTTCAATCGACGTCTGTTCAATCGACGACTTTTGAATAGACGACTGTTCAATCGACGACTGTTCAATCGACGACTGTTTAAACGACGACTGTTTAAACGACGACTGTTCAATCGACGACTGTTCAATCGACGCCTGTTCAATCGACGCCTGTTCAATCGACGACTGTTCAATCGACGCCTGTTCAATCGACGCCTCTTCAATCGACGACTGTTTAAACGACGACTGTTCAATCGACTACTGTTCAAACGACGACTGTTCAGTCGACGACTGTTCAATCGACGCCTGTTCAATCGACGCCTGTTCAATCGACGACTGTTCAATCGACGCCTGTTCAATCGACGACTGTTCAATCGACGCCTGTTCAATCGACGACTGTTCAAACGACGACTGTTCAGTCGACGACAGTTCTGTCGACGACAGTTCAGTCGACGCCTGTTCTGTCGACGACTGTTCAATAGACGACTGTTCAATCGACGACTGTTCAATCGACGCCTGTTCCACCGACGACTTTTGAATAGACGACTGTTCAATCGACGACTGTTCAAACGACGACTGTTTAAACGACGACTGTTTAAACGACGACTGTTCAATCGACGACTGAACAATCGACGCCTGTTCAATCGACGCCTGTTCAATCGACGACTGTTCAATCGACGACTGTTCAATCGACGCCTGTTCAATCGACGACTGTTTAAACGACGACTGTTCAATCGACGCCTGTTCAATCGACGCCTGTTCAATCGACGACTGTTCAAACGACGAATGGTCATTCGACGACTGTTCAGTCGACGCCTGTTCAGTCGACGACTGTTCAATCGACGCCCGTTCAATCGACGCCTGTTCAATCGACGACTGTTCAATCGACGACTGTTCAAACGACGCCTGTTCAGTCGACGACTGTTCAGTCGACGCCTGTTCAATCGACGCCTGTTCATTCGACGACTGTTCAAACGACGCCTGTTCAATCGACGACTGTTCAGTCGACGCCTGTTCTGTCGACGACTGTTCAATCGACGACTTTTGAATAGACGACTGTTCAATCGACGACTGTTCAATCGACGACTGTTCAATCGACGCCTGTTCAATCGACGACTGTTTAAACGACGACTGTTCAATTGACTACTTTTCAATCGACGCCTGTTCAATCGACGACTGTTTAAACGACGACTGTTCAGTCGACGACTGTTCAATCGACGACTGTTCAGTCGACGCTTGTTCTGTCGACGACTGTTCAATAGACGACTGTTCAATCGACGACTGTTCAATCGACGACTGTTCAATCGACGTCTGTTCAATCGACGACTTTTGAATAGACGACTGTTCAATCGACGACTGTTCAATCGACGACTGTTCAATCGACGCCTGTTCAATCGACGCCTGTTCAATCGACGACTGTTCAAACGACGCCTGTTCAGTCGACGACTGTTCAGTCGACGCCTGTTCAATCGACGTCTGTTCATTCGACAACTGTTCAAACGACGACTGTTCAATCGACGACTGTTCAATCGACGACTGTTTAAACGACGACTGTTTAAACGACGACTGTTCAGTCGACGACTGTTCAATCGACGACTGTTCAGTCGACGCCTGTTCTGTCGACGACTGTTCAATCGACGACTGTTCAACCGACGACTGTTCAATCGACGCCTGTTCAATCGACGACTGTTTAAACGACGACTGTTCAATCGACAACTGTTCAATCGACTCCTGTTCAATCGACGACTGTTCAAACGACGAATGGTCATTCGACGAATGTTCAATCGACGACTGTTTAAACGACGACAGTTTAAACGACGACTGTTCAATCGACGACTGTTCAATCGACGCCTGTTCAATCGACGACTGTTCAATCGACGCCTGTTCTGTCGACGACTGTTCAATCGACGACTGTTCAACCGACGACTGTTCAATCGACGCCTGTTCAATCGACGACTGTTTAAACGACGACTGTTCAATCGACTACTGTTCAATCGACTCCTGTTCAATCGACGACTGTTTAAACGACGACTGTTTAAACGACGACTGTTCAGTCGACGACTGTTCAATCGACGACAGTTCAGTCGACGCCTGTTCTGTCGACGACTGTTCAATAGACGACTGTTCAATCGACGACTGTTCAATCGACGACTGTTCAATCGACGCCTGTTCCACCGACGACTTTTGAATAGACGACTGTTCAATCGACGACTGTTCAATCGACGACTGTTCAATCGACGCCTGTTCAATCGACGCCTGTTCAATCGACGACTGTTCAAACGACGCCTGTTCAGTCGACGACTGTTCAGTCGACGCCTGTTCAATCGACGCCTGTTCATTCGACAACTGTTCAAACGACGACTGTTCAATCGACGACTGTTCAATCGACAACTGTTTAAACGACGACTGTTTAAACGACGACTGTTCAGTCGACGACTGTTCAATCGACGACTGTTCAGTCGACGCCTGTTCTGTCGACGACTGTTCAATCGACGACTGTTCAACCGACGACTGTTCAATCGACGCCTGTTCAATCGACGACTGTTTAAACGACGACTGTTCAATCGACAACTGTTCAATCGACTCCTGTTCAATCGACGACTGTTCAAACGACGAATGGTCATTCGACGAATGTTCAATCGACGACTGTTTAAACGACGACAGTTTAAACGACGACTGTTCAATCGACGACTGTTCAATCGACGCCTGTTCAATCGACGACTGTTCAATCGACGCCTGTTCTGTCGACGACTGTTCAATCGACGACTGTTCAACCGACGACTGTTCAATCGACGCCTGTTCAATCGACGACTGTTTAAACGACGACTGTTCAATCGACTACTGTTCAATCGACTCCTGTTCAATCGACGACTGTTTAAACGACGACTGTTTAAACGACGACTGTTCAGTCGACGACTGTTCAATCGACGACAGTTCAGTCGACGCCTGTTCTGTCGACGACTGTTCAATAGACGACTGTTCAATCGACGACTGTTCAATCGACGACTGTTCAATCGACGCCTGTTCCACCGACGACTTTTGAATAGACGACTGTTCAATCGACGACTGTTCAATCGACGACTGTTTAAACGACGACTGTTCAGTCGACGACTGTTCAATCGACGCCTGTTCAATCGACGCCTGTTCAATCGACGACTGTTCAATCGACGACTGTTCAATCGACGCCTGTTCAATCGACGACTGTTTAAACGACGACTGTTCAATCGACGACTGTTCAATCGACGCCTGTTCAATCGACGCCTGTTCAATCGACGACTGTTCAAACGACGAATGGTCATTCGACGACTGTTCAGTCGACGCCTGTTCAGTCGACGACTGTTCAATCGACGCCCGTTCAATCGACGCCTGTTCAATCGACGACTGTTCAATCGACGACTGTTTAAACGACGACTGTTTAACCGACGACTGTTCAATCGACGACTGTTCAATCGACGCCTGTTCAATCGACGACTGTTCAAACGACGCCTGTTCAGTCGACGACTGTTCAGTCGACGCCTGTTCAATCGACGCCTGTTCATTCGACGACTGTTCAAACGACGCCTGTTCAATCGACGACTGTTCAGTCGACGCCTGTTCTGTCGACGACTGTTCAATCGACGACTTTTGAATAGACGACTGTTCAATCGACGACTGTTCAATCGACGACTGTTCAATCGACGCCTGTTCAATCGACGACTGTTTAAACGACGACTGTTCAATTGACTACTGTTCAATCGACGCCTGTTCAATCGACGACTGTTTAAACGACGACTGTTCAGTCGACGACTGTTCAATCGACGACTGTTCAGTCGACGCTTGTTCTGTCGACGACTGTTCAATAGACGACTGTTCAATCGACGACTGTTCAATCGACGACTGTTCAATCGACGTCTGTTCAATCGACGACTTTTGAATAGACGACTGTTCAATCGACGACTGTTCAATCGACGACTGTTTAAACGACGACTGTTTAAACGACGACTGTTCAATCGACGACTGTTCAATCGACGCCTGTTCAATCGACGCCTGTTCAATCGACGACTGTTCAATCGACGCCTGTTCAATCGACGCCTCTTCAATCGACGACTGTTTAAACGACGACTGTTCAATCGACTACTGTTCAAACGACGACTGTTCAGTCGACGACTGTTCAATCGACGCCTGTTCAATCGACGCCTGTTCAATCGACGACTGTTCAATCGACGCCTGTTCAATCGACGACTGTTCAATCGACGCCTGTTCAATCGACGACTGTTCAAACGACGACTGTTCAGTCGACGACAGTTCTGTCGACGACAGTTCAGTCGACGCCTGTTCTGTCGACGACTGTTCAATAGACGACTGTTCAATCGACGACTGTTCAATCGACGCCTGTTCCACCGACGACTTTTGAATAGACGACTGTTCAATCGACGACTGTTCAATCGACGACTGTTTAAACGACGACTGTTTAAACGACGACTGTTCAATCGACGACTGAACAATCGACGCCTGTTCAATCGACGCCTGTTCAATCGACGACTGTTCAATCGACGACTGTTCAATCGACGCCTGTTCAATCGACGACTGTTTAAACGACGACTGTTCAATCGACGCCTGTTCAATCGACGCCTGTTCAATCGACGACTGTTCAAACGACGAATGGTCATTCGACGACTGTTCAGTCGACGCCTGTTCAGTCGACGACTGTTCAATCGACGCCCGTTCAATCGACGCCTGTTCAATCGACGACTGTTCAATCGACGACTGTTCAAACGACGCCTGTTCAGTCGACGACTGTTCAGTCGACGCCTGTTCAATCGACGCCTGTTCATTCGACGACTGTTCAAACGACGCCTGTTCAATCGACGACTGTTCAGTCGACGCCTGTTCTGTCGACGACTGTTCAATCGACGACTTTTGAATAGACGACTGTTCAATCGACGACTGTTCAATCGACGACTGTTCAATCGACGCCTGTTCAATCGACGACTGTTTAAACGACGACTGTTCAATTGACTACTTTTCAATCGACGCCTGTTCAATCGACGACTGTTTAAACGACGACTGTTCAGTCGACGACTGTTCAATCGACGACTGTTCAGTCGACGCTTGTTCTGTCGACGACTGTTCAATAGACGACTGTTCAATCGACGACTGTTCAATCGACGACTGTTCAATCGACGTCTGTTCAATCGACGACTTTTGAATAGACGACTGTTCAATCGACGACTGTTCAATCGACGACTGTTCAATCGACGCCTGTTCAATCGACGCCTGTTCAATCGACGACTGTTCAAACGACGCCTGTTCAGTCGACGACTGTTCAGTCGACGCCTGTTCAATCGACGTCTGTTCATTCGACAACTGTTCAAACGACGACTGTTCAATCGACGACTGTTCAATCGACGACTGTTTAAACGACGACTGTTTAAACGACGACTGTTCAGTCGACGACTGTTCAATCGACGACTGTTCAGTCGACGCCTGTTCTGTCGACGACTGTTCAATCGACGACTGTTCAACCGACGACTGTTCAATCGACGCCTGTTCAATCGACGACTGTTTAAACGACGACTGTTCAATCGACAACTGTTCAATCGACTCCTGTTCAATCGACGACTGTTCAAACGACGAATGGTCATTCGACGAATGTTCAATCGACGACTGTTTAAACGACGACAGTTTAAACGACGACTGTTCAATCGACGACTGTTCAATCGACGCCTGTTCAATCGACGACTGTTCAATCGACGCCTGTTCTGTCGACGACTGTTCAATCGACGACTGTTCAACCGACGACTGTTCAATCGACGCCTGTTCAATCGACGACTGTTTAAACGACGACTGTTCAATCGACTACTGTTCAATCGACTCCTGTTCAATCGACGACTGTTTAAACGACGACTGTTTAAACGACGACTGTTCAGTCGACGACTGTTCAATCGACGACAGTTCAGTCGACGCCTGTTCTGTCGACGACTGTTCAATAGACGACTGTTCAATCGACGACTGTTCAATCGACGACTGTTCAATCGACGCCTGTTCCACCGACGACTTTTGAATAGACGACTGTTCAATCGACGACTGTTCAATCGACGACTGTTTAAACGACGACTGTTCAATCGACAACTGTTCAATCGACTCCTGTTCAATCGACGACTGTTCAAACGACGAATGGTCATTCGACGAATGTTCAATCGACGACTGTTTAAACGACGACAGTTTAAACGACGACTGTTCAATCGACGACTGTTCAATCGACGCCTGTTCAATCGACGACTGTTCAATCGACGCCTGTTCTGTCGACGACTGTTCAATCGACGACTGTTCAACCGACGACTGTTCAATCGACGCCTGTTCAATCGACGACTGTTTAAACGACGACTGTTCAATCGACTACTGTTCAATCGACTCCTGTTCAATCGACGACTGTTTAAACGACGACTGTTTAAACGACGACTGTTCAGTCGACGACTGTTCAATCGACGACAGTTCAGTCGACGCCTGTTCTGTCGACGACTGTTCAATAGACGACTGTTCAATCGACGACTGTTCAATCGACGACTGTTCAATCGACGCCTGTTCCACCGACGACTTTTGAATAGACGACTGTTCAATCGACGACTGTTCAATCGACGACTGTTCAATCGACGCCTGTTCAATCGACGCCTGTTCAATCGACGACTGTTCAAACGACGCCTGTTCAGTCGACGACTGTTCAGTCGACGCCTGTTCAATCGACGCCTGTTCATTCGACAACTGTTCAAACGACGACTGTTCAATCGACGACTGTTCAATCGACGACTGTTTAAACGACGACTGTTTAAACGACGACTGTTCAGTCGACGACTGTTCAATCGACGACTGTTCAGTCGACGCCTGTTCTGTCGACGACTGTTCAATCGACGACTGTTCAACCGACGACTGTTCAATCGACGCCTGTTCAATCGACGACTGTTTAAACGACGACTGTTCAATCGACAACTGTTCAATCGACTCCTGTTCAATCGACGACTGTTCAAACGACGAATGGTCATTCGACGAATGTTCAATCGACGACTGTTTAAACGACGACAGTTTAAACGACGACTGTTCAATCGACGACTGTTCAATCGACGCCTGTTCAATCGACGACTGTTCAATCGACGCCTGTTCTGTCGACGACTGTTCAATCGACGACTGTTCAACCGACGACTGTTCAATCGACGCCTGTTCAATCGACGACTGTTTAAACGACGACTGTTCAATCGACTACTGTTCAATCGACTCCTGTTCAATCGACGACTGTTTAAACGACGACTGTTTAAACGACGACTGTTCAGTCGACGACTGTTCAATCGACGACAGTTCAGTCGACGCCTGTTCTGTCGACGACTGTTCAATAGACGACTGTTCAATCGACGACTGTTCAATCGACGACTGTTCAATCGACGCCTGTTCCACCGACGACTTTTGAATAGACGACTGTTCAATCGACGACTGTTCAATCGACGACTGTTTAAACGACGACTGTTCAGTCGACGACTGTTCAATCGACGCCTGTTCAATCGACGCCTGTTCAATCGACGACTGTTCAATCGACGACTGTTCAATCGACGCCTGTTCAATCGACGACTGTTTAAACGACGACTGTTCAATCGACGACTGTTCAATCGACGCCTGTTCAATCGACGCCTGTTCAATCGACGACTGTTCAAACGACGAATGGTCATTCGACGACTGTTCAGTCGACGCCTGTTCAGTCGACGACTGTTCAATCGACGCCCGTTCAATCGACGCCTGTTCAATCGACGACTGTTCAATCGACGACTGTTTAAACGACGACTGTTTAACCGACGACTGTTCAATCGACGACTGTTCAATCGACGCCTGTTCAATCGACGACTGTTCAAACGACGCCTGTTCAGTCGACGACTGTTCAGTCGACGCCTGTTCAATCGACGCCTGTTCATTCGACGACTGTTCAAACGACGCCTGTTCAATCGACGACTGTTCAGTCGACGCCTGTTCTGTCGACGACTGTTCAATCGACGACTTTTGAATAGACGACTGTTCAATCGACGACTGTTCAATCGACGACTGTTCAATCGACGCCTGTTCAATCGACGACTGTTTAAACGACGACTGTTCAATTGACTACTGTTCAATCGACGCCTGTTCAATCGACGACTGTTTAAACGACGACTGTTCAGTCGACGACTGTTCAATCGACGACTGTTCAGTCGACGCTTGTTCTGTCGACGACTGTTCAATAGACGACTGTTCAATCGACGACTGTTCAATCGACGACTGTTCAATCGACGTCTGTTCAATCGACGACTTTTGAATAGACGACTGTTCAATCGACGACTGTTCAATCGACGACTGTTTAAACGACGACTGTTTAAACGACGACTGTTCAATCGACGACTGTTCAATCGACGCCTGTTCAATCGACGCCTGTTCAATCGACGACTGTTCAATCGACGCCTGTTCAATCGACGCCTCTTCAATCGACGACTGTTTAAACGACGACTGTTCAATCGACTACTGTTCAAACGACGACTGTTCAGTCGACGACTGTTCAATCGACGCCTGTTCAATCGACGCCTGTTCAATCGACGACTGTTCAATCGACGCCTGTTCAATCGACGACTGTTCAATCGACGCCTGTTCAATCGACGACTGTTCAAACGACGACTGTTCAGTCGACGACAGTTCTGTCGACGACAGTTCAGTCGACGCCTGTTCTGTCGACGACTGTTCAATAGACGACTGTTCAATCGACGACTGTTCAATCGACGCCTGTTCCACCGACGACTTTTGAATAGACGACTGTTCAATCGACGACTGTTCAATCGACGACTGTTTAAACGACGACTGTTTAAACGACGACTGTTCAATCGACGACTGAACAATCGACGCCTGTTCAATCGACGCCTGTTCAATCGACGACTGTTCAATCGACGACTGTTCAATCGACGCCTGTTCAATCGACGACTGTTTAAACGACGACTGTTCAATCGACGCCTGTTCAATCGACGCCTGTTCAATCGACGACTGTTCAAACGACGAATGGTCATTCGACGACTGTTCAGTCGACGCCTGTTCAGTCGACGACTGTTCAATCGACGCCCGTTCAATCGACGCCTGTTCAATCGACGACTGTTCAATCGACGACTGTTCAAACGACGCCTGTTCAGTCGACGACTGTTCAGTCGACGCCTGTTCAATCGACGCCTGTTCATTCGACGACTGTTCAAACGACGCCTGTTCAATCGACGACTGTTCAGTCGACGCCTGTTCTGTCGACGACTGTTCAATCGACGACTTTTGAATAGACGACTGTTCAATCGACGACTGTTCAATCGACGACTGTTCAATCGACGCCTGTTCAATCGACGACTGTTTAAACGACGACTGTTCAATTGACTACTTTTCAATCGACGCCTGTTCAATCGACGACTGTTTAAACGACGACTGTTCAGTCGACGACTGTTCAATCGACGACTGTTCAGTCGACGCTTGTTCTGTCGACGACTGTTCAATAGACGACTGTTCAATCGACGACTGTTCAATCGACGACTGTTCAATCGACGTCTGTTCAATCGACGACTTTTGAATAGACGACTGTTCAATCGACGACTGTTCAATCGACGACTGTTCAATCGACGACTGTTCAATCGACGCCTGTTCAATCGACGCCTGTTCAATCGACGACTGTTCAAACGACGCCTGTTCAGTCGACGACTGTTCAGTCGACGCCTGTTCAATCGACGTCTGTTCATTCGACAACTGTTCAAACGACGACTGTTCAATCGACGACTGTTCAATCGACGACTGTTTAAACGACGACTGTTTAAACGACGACTGTTCAGTCGACGACTGTTCAATCGACGACTGTTCAGTCGACGCCTGTTCTGTCGACGACTGTTCAATCGACGACTGTTCAACCGACGACTGTTCAATCGACGCCTGTTCAATCGACGACTGTTTAAACGACGACTGTTCAATCGACAACTGTTCAATCGACTCCTGTTCAATCGACGACTGTTCAAACGACGAATGGTCATTCGACGAATGTTCAATCGACGACTGTTTAAACGACGACAGTTTAAACGACGACTGTTCAATCGACGACTGTTCAATCGACGCCTGTTCAATCGACGACTGTTCAATCGACGCCTGTTCTGTCGACGACTGTTCAATCGACGACTGTTCAACCGACGACTGTTCAATCGACGCCTGTTCAATCGACGACTGTTTAAACGACGACTGTTCAATCGACTACTGTTCAATCGACTCCTGTTCAATCGACGACTGTTTAAACGACGACTGTTTAAACGACGACTGTTCAGTCGACGACTGTTCAATCGACGACAGTTCAGTCGACGCCTGTTCTGTCGACGACTGTTCAATAGACGACTGTTCAATCGACGACTGTTCAATCGACGACTGTTCAATCGACGCCTGTTCCACCGACGACTTTTGAATAGACGACTGTTCAATCGACGACTGTTCAATCGACGACTGTTTAAACGACGACTGTTTAAACGACGACTGTTCAATCGACGCCTGTTCAATCGACGCCTGTTCAATCGACGACTGTTCAATCGACGACTGTTCAATCGACGCCTGTTCAATCGACGACTGTTTAAACGACGACTGTTCAATCGACGACTGTTCAATCGACGCCTGTTCAATCGACGCCTGTTCAATCGACGACTGTTCAAACGACGAATGGTCATTCGACGACTGTTCAGTCGACGCCTGTTCAGTCGACGACTGTTCAATCGACGCCCGTTCAATCGACGCCTGTTCAATCGACGACTGTTCAATCGACGACTGTTTAAACGACGACTGTTCAATCGACGACTGTTCAATCGACGCCTGTTCAATCGACGACTGTTCAAACGACGCCTGTTCAGTCGACGACTGTTCAGTCGACGCCTGTTCAATCGACGCCTGTTCATTCGACGACTGTTCAAACGACGCCTGTTCAATCGACGACTGTTCAGTCGACGCCTGTTCTGTCGACGACTGTTCAATCGACGACTTTTGAATAGACGACTGTTCAATCGACGACTGTTCAATCGACGACTGTTCAATCGACGCCTGTTCAATCGACGACTGTTTAAACGACGACTGTTCAATTGACTACTGTTCAATCGACGCCTGTTCAATCGACGACTGTTTAAACGACGACTGTTCAGTCGACGACTGTTCAATCGACGACTGTTCAGTCGACGCTTGTTCTGTCGACGACTGTTCAATAGACGACTGTTCAATCGACGACTGTTCAATCGACGACTGTTCAATCGACGTCTGTTCAATCGACGACTTTTGAATAGACGACTGTTCAATCGACGACTGTTCAATCGACGACTGTTTAAACGACGACTGTTTAAACGACGACTGTTCAATCGACGACTGTTCAATCGACGCCTGTTCAATCGACGCCTGTTCAATCGACGACTGTTCAATCGACGCCTGTTCAATCGACGCCTCTTCAATCGACGACTGTTTAAACGACGACTGTTCAATCGACTACTGTTCAAACGACGACTGTTCAGTCGACGACTGTTCAATCGACGCCTGTTCAATCGACGACTGTTCAAACGACCCCTGTTCAATCGACGCCTGTTCAATCGACGACTGTTCAATCGACGCCTGTTCAATCGACGACTGTTCAAACGACGACTGTTCAGTCGACGACAGTTCTGTCGACGACAGTTCAGTCGACGCCTGTTCAGTCGACGACTGTTCAGTCGACGCCTGTTCAATCGACGACTTTTGAATAGACGACTGTTCAATCGACGACTGTTCAATCGACGCCTGTTCAATCGACGCCTGTTCAATGGACGACTGTTCAAACGACGCCTGTTCAGTCGACGACTGTTCATTCGACGACTGTTCAAACGACGACTGTTCAATCGACGACTGTTCAATCGACGACTGTTTAAACGACGACAGTTTAAACGACGACTGTTCAATCGACGACTGTTCAATCGACGCCTGTTCAATCGACGCCTGTTCAATCGACGACTGTTCAATCGACGACTGTTCTATCGACGACTGTTCAATCGACGACTGTTCAAACGACGACTGGTCAATCGACGACTGTTCAATCGACGTCTGTTCAATCGACGACTGTTCAATCGACGACTGTTCAAACGACGACTGTTCAAACGACGACTGTTCAATCGATGACTGTTCTATCGACGACTGTTCAATCGACGACTGTTCAATCGACGACAGTTAAATCGACGACTGTTAAATCGACGACTGTTCAATCGACGACTGTTCAATCGACGACTGTTCAATCGACGACGGTTCAATCTACGACTGTTCAATCGACGACTGTTCAATCGACGACTGTTCAATCGACGACTGTTCAGTCGACGACTGTTCAGTCGACGACTGTTCAAACGACGACTGTTCAATCGACGACTGTTCTATCGACGACTGTTCAATCGACGCCTGTTCAATCGACGCCTGTTCAATCGACGACTGTTCAAACGACGACTGTTCAAACGACGACTGTTCAAATGACGACTGTTCAGTCGACGCCTGTTCAGTCGACGACTGTTCAGTCGACGACTGTTCAGTCGACGCCTTTTCAATCGACGCCTGTTCAATCGTCGCCTGTTCAATCGACGACTGTTCAATCGACGACTGTTCAATCGACGCCTGTTCAATCGACGACTGTTTAAACGACGACTGTTCAATCGACGACTGTTCAATCGACGCCTGTTCAATCGACGCCTGTTCAATCGACGACTGTTCAAACGACGAATGGTCATTCGACGCCTGTTCAATCGACGCCTCTTCAATCGACGACTGTTCAAACGACGACTGTTCAGTCGACGCCTGTTCAATCGACGCCTGTTCATTCGACGACTGTTCAAACGACGCCTGTTCAATCGACGACTGTTCAGTCGACGCCTGTTCTGTCGACGACTGTTCAATCGACGACTTTTGAATAGACGACTGTTCAATCGACGACTGTTCAATCGACGACTGTTCAATCGACGACTGTTCAATCGACGACTGTTTAAACGACGACTGTTCAATTGACTACTGTTCAATCGACGCCTGTTCAATCGACGACTGTTTAAACGACGACTGTTCAGTCGACGACTGTTCAATCGACGACTGTTCAGTCGACGCTTGTTCTGTCGACGACTGTTCAATAGACGACTGTTCAATCGACGACTGT
The DNA here is from genome assembly GCA_947359465.1 of Metellina segmentata. NCBI lineage: Eukaryota > Metazoa > Arthropoda > Arachnida > Araneae > Tetragnathidae > Metellina > Metellina segmentata. The sequence continues at coordinate 108,621,700 of OX375882.1, read as the reverse complement.
TCAATCGACGACTGTTCAATCGACGTCTGTTCAATCGACGACTTTTGAATAGACGACTGTTCAATCGACGACTGTTCAATCGACGACTGTTTAAACGACGACTTTTTAAACGACGACTGTTCAATCGACGCCTGTTCAATCGACGCCTGTTCAATCGACGACTGTTCAATCGACGCCTGTTCAATCGACGCCTGTTCAATCGACGACTGTTTAAACGACGACTGTTCAATCGACTACTGTTCAAACGACGACTGTTCAGTCGACGACTGTTCAGTCGACTCCTGTTCTGTCGACGACTGTTCAATAGACGACTGTTCAATCGACGACTGTTTAAACGACGACTGTTTAAACGACGACTGTTCAATCGACGACTGAACAATCGACGCCTGTTCAATCGACGCCTGTTCAATCGACGACTGTTCAATCGACGACTGTTCAATCGACGCCTGTTCAATCGACGACTGTTTAAACGACGACTGTTCAATCGACGCCTGTTCAATCGACGCCTGTTCAATCGACGACTGTTCAAACGACGAATGGTCATTCGACGACTGTTCAGTCGACGCCTGTTCAGTCGACGACTGTTCAATCGACGACTTTTGAATAGACGACTGTTCAATCGACGACTGTTCAATCGACGACTGTTTAAACGACGACTTTTTAAACGACGACTGTTCAATCGACGCCTGTTCAATCGACGCCTGTTCAATCGACGACTGTTCAATCGACGCCTGTTCAATCGACGACTGAACAATCGACGACTGTTTAAACGACGACTGTTTAAACGACGACTGTTCAGTCGACGACTGTTCAATCGACGACAGTTCAGTCGACGCCTGTTCTGTCGACGACTGTTCAATAGACGACTGTTCAATCGACGACTGTTCAATCGACGACTGTTCAATCGACGCCTGTTCCACCGACGACTTTTGAATAGACGACTGTTCAATCGACGACTGTTCAATCGACGACTGTTCAATCGACGCCTGTTCAATCGACGCCTGTTCAATCGACGACTGTTCAAACGACGCCTGTTCAGTCGACGACTGTTCAGTCGACGCCTGTTCAATCGACGCCTGTTCATTCGACAACTGTTCAAACGACGACTGTTCAATCGACGACTGTTCAATCGACGACTGTTTAAACGACGACTGTTTAAACGACGACTGTTCAGTCGACGACTGTTCAATCGACGACTGTTCAGTCGACGCCTGTTCTGTCGACGACTGTTCAATCGACGACTGTTCAACCGACGACTGTTCAATCGACGCCTGTTCAATCGACGACTGTTTAAACGACGACTGTTCAATCGACAACTGTTCAATCGACTCCTGTTCAATCGACGACTGTTCAAACGACGAATGGTCATTCGACGAATGTTCAATCGACGACTGTTTAAACGACGACAGTTTAAACGACGACTGTTCAATCGACGACTGTTCAATCGACGCCTGTTCAATCGACGACTGTTCAATCGACGCCTGTTCTGTCGACGACTGTTCAATCGACGACTGTTCAACCGACGACTGTTCAATCGACGCCTGTTCAATCGACGACTGTTTAAACGACGACTGTTCAATCGACTACTGTTCAATCGACTCCTGTTCAATCGACGACTGTTTAAACGACGACTGTTTAAACGACGACTGTTCAGTCGACGACTGTTCAATCGACGACAGTTCAGTCGACGCCTGTTCTGTCGACGACTGTTCAATAGACGACTGTTCAATCGACGACTGTTCAATCGACGACTGTTCAATCGACGCCTGTTCCACCGACGACTTTTGAATAGACGACTGTTCAATCGACGACTGTTCAATCGACGACTGTTTAAACGACGACTGTTCAGTCGACGACTGTTCAATCGACGCCTGTTCAATCGACGCCTGTTCAATCGACGACTGTTCAATCGACGACTGTTCAATCGACGCCTGTTCAATCGACGACTGTTTAAACGACGACTGTTCAATCGACGACTGTTCAATCGACGCCTGTTCAATCGACGCCTGTTCAATCGACGACTGTTCAAACGACGAATGGTCATTCGACGACTGTTCAGTCGACGCCTGTTCAGTCGACGACTGTTCAATCGACGCCCGTTCAATCGACGCCTGTTCAATCGACGACTGTTCAATCGACGACTGTTTAAACGACGACTGTTTAACCGACGACTGTTCAATCGACGACTGTTCAATCGACGCCTGTTCAATCGACGACTGTTCAAACGACGCCTGTTCAGTCGACGACTGTTCAGTCGACGCCTGTTCAATCGACGCCTGTTCATTCGACGACTGTTCAAACGACGCCTGTTCAATCGACGACTGTTCAGTCGACGCCTGTTCTGTCGACGACTGTTCAATCGACGACTTTTGAATAGACGACTGTTCAATCGACGACTGTTCAATCGACGACTGTTCAATCGACGCCTGTTCAATCGACGACTGTTTAAACGACGACTGTTCAATTGACTACTGTTCAATCGACGCCTGTTCAATCGACGACTGTTTAAACGACGACTGTTCAGTCGACGACTGTTCAATCGACGACTGTTCAGTCGACGCTTGTTCTGTCGACGACTGTTCAATAGACGACTGTTCAATCGACGACTGTTCAATCGACGACTGTTCAATCGACGTCTGTTCAATCGACGACTTTTGAATAGACGACTGTTCAATCGACGACTGTTCAATCGACGACTGTTTAAACGACGACTGTTTAAACGACGACTGTTCAATCGACGACTGTTCAATCGACGCCTGTTCAATCGACGCCTGTTCAATCGACGACTGTTCAATCGACGCCTGTTCAATCGACGCCTCTTCAATCGACGACTGTTTAAACGACGACTGTTCAATCGACTACTGTTCAAACGACGACTGTTCAGTCGACGACTGTTCAATCGACGCCTGTTCAATCGACGCCTGTTCAATCGACGACTGTTCAATCGACGCCTGTTCAATCGACGACTGTTCAATCGACGCCTGTTCAATCGACGACTGTTCAAACGACGACTGTTCAGTCGACGACAGTTCTGTCGACGACAGTTCAGTCGACGCCTGTTCTGTCGACGACTGTTCAATAGACGACTGTTCAATCGACGACTGTTCAATCGACGCCTGTTCCACCGACGACTTTTGAATAGACGACTGTTCAATCGACGACTGTTCAATCGACGACTGTTTAAACGACGACTGTTTAAACGACGACTGTTCAATCGACGACTGAACAATCGACGCCTGTTCAATCGACGCCTGTTCAATCGACGACTGTTCAATCGACGACTGTTCAATCGACGCCTGTTCAATCGACGACTGTTTAAACGACGACTGTTCAATCGACGCCTGTTCAATCGACGCCTGTTCAATCGACGACTGTTCAAACGACGAATGGTCATTCGACGACTGTTCAGTCGACGCCTGTTCAGTCGACGACTGTTCAATCGACGCCCGTTCAATCGACGCCTGTTCAATCGACGACTGTTCAATCGACGACTGTTCAAACGACGCCTGTTCAGTCGACGACTGTTCAGTCGACGCCTGTTCAATCGACGCCTGTTCATTCGACGACTGTTCAAACGACGCCTGTTCAATCGACGACTGTTCAGTCGACGCCTGTTCTGTCGACGACTGTTCAATCGACGACTTTTGAATAGACGACTGTTCAATCGACGACTGTTCAATCGACGACTGTTCAATCGACGCCTGTTCAATCGACGACTGTTTAAACGACGACTGTTCAATTGACTACTTTTCAATCGACGCCTGTTCAATCGACGACTGTTTAAACGACGACTGTTCAGTCGACGACTGTTCAATCGACGACTGTTCAGTCGACGCTTGTTCTGTCGACGACTGTTCAATAGACGACTGTTCAATCGACGACTGTTCAATCGACGACTGTTCAATCGACGTCTGTTCAATCGACGACTTTTGAATAGACGACTGTTCAATCGACGACTGTTCAATCGACGACTGTTCAATCGACGACTGTTCAATCGACGCCTGTTCAATCGACGCCTGTTCAATCGACGACTGTTCAAACGACGCCTGTTCAGTCGACGACTGTTCAGTCGACGCCTGTTCAATCGACGTCTGTTCATTCGACAACTGTTCAAACGACGACTGTTCAATCGACGACTGTTCAATCGACGACTGTTTAAACGACGACTGTTTAAACGACGACTGTTCAGTCGACGACTGTTCAATCGACGACTGTTCAGTCGACGCCTGTTCTGTCGACGACTGTTCAATCGACGACTGTTCAACCGACGACTGTTCAATCGACGCCTGTTCAATCGACGACTGTTTAAACGACGACTGTTCAATCGACAACTGTTCAATCGACTCCTGTTCAATCGACGACTGTTCAAACGACGAATGGTCATTCGACGAATGTTCAATCGACGACTGTTTAAACGACGACAGTTTAAACGACGACTGTTCAATCGACGACTGTTCAATCGACGCCTGTTCAATCGACGACTGTTCAATCGACGCCTGTTCTGTCGACGACTGTTCAATCGACGACTGTTCAACCGACGACTGTTCAATCGACGCCTGTTCAATCGACGACTGTTTAAACGACGACTGTTCAATCGACTACTGTTCAATCGACTCCTGTTCAATCGACGACTGTTTAAACGACGACTGTTTAAACGACGACTGTTCAGTCGACGACTGTTCAATCGACGACAGTTCAGTCGACGCCTGTTCTGTCGACGACTGTTCAATAGACGACTGTTCAATCGACGACTGTTCAATCGACGACTGTTCAATCGACGCCTGTTCCACCGACGACTTTTGAATAGACGACTGTTCAATCGACGACTGTTCAATCGACGACTGTTTAAACGACGACTGTTTAAACGACGACTGTTCAATCGACGCCTGTTCAATCGACGCCTGTTCAATCGACGACTGTTCAATCGACGACTGTTCAATCGACGCCTGTTCAATCGACGACTGTTTAAACGACGACTGTTCAATCGACGACTGTTCAATCGACGCCTGTTCAATCGACGCCTGTTCAATCGACGACTGTTCAAACGACGAATGGTCATTCGACGACTGTTCAGTCGACGCCTGTTCAGTCGACGACTGTTCAATCGACGCCCGTTCAATCGACGCCTGTTCAATCGACGACTGTTCAATCGACGACTGTTTAAACGACGACTGTTCAATCGACGACTGTTCAATCGACGCCTGTTCAATCGACGACTGTTCAAACGACGCCTGTTCAGTCGACGACTGTTCAGTCGACGCCTGTTCAATCGACGCCTGTTCATTCGACGACTGTTCAAACGACGCCTGTTCAATCGACGACTGTTCAGTCGACGCCTGTTCTGTCGACGACTGTTCAATCGACGACTTTTGAATAGACGACTGTTCAATCGACGACTGTTCAATCGACGACTGTTCAATCGACGCCTGTTCAATCGACGACTGTTTAAACGACGACTGTTCAATTGACTACTGTTCAATCGACGCCTGTTCAATCGACGACTGTTTAAACGACGACTGTTCAGTCGACGACTGTTCAATCGACGACTGTTCAGTCGACGCTTGTTCTGTCGACGACTGTTCAATAGACGACTGTTCAATCGACGACTGTTCAATCGACGACTGTTCAATCGACGTCTGTTCAATCGACGACTTTTGAATAGACGACTGTTCAATCGACGACTGTTCAATCGACGACTGTTTAAACGACGACTGTTTAAACGACGACTGTTCAATCGACGACTGTTCAATCGACGCCTGTTCAATCGACGCCTGTTCAATCGACGACTGTTCAATCGACGCCTGTTCAATCGACGCCTCTTCAATCGACGACTGTTTAAACGACGACTGTTCAATCGACTACTGTTCAAACGACGACTGTTCAGTCGACGACTGTTCAATCGACGCCTGTTCAATCGACGACTGTTCAAACGACCCCTGTTCAATCGACGCCTGTTCAATCGACGACTGTTCAATCGACGCCTGTTCAATCGACGACTGTTCAAACGACGACTGTTCAGTCGACGACAGTTCTGTCGACGACAGTTCAGTCGACGCCTGTTCAGTCGACGACTGTTCAGTCGACGCCTGTTCAATCGACGACTTTTGAATAGACGACTGTTCAATCGACGACTGTTCAATCGACGCCTGTTCAATCGACGCCTGTTCAATGGACGACTGTTCAAACGACGCCTGTTCAGTCGACGACTGTTCATTCGACGACTGTTCAAACGACGACTGTTCAATCGACGACTGTTCAATCGACGACTGTTTAAACGACGACAGTTTAAACGACGACTGTTCAATCGACGACTGTTCAATCGACGCCTGTTCAATCGACGCCTGTTCAATCGACGACTGTTCAATCGACGACTGTTCTATCGACGACTGTTCAATCGACGACTGTTCAAACGACGACTGGTCAATCGACGACTGTTCAATCGACGTCTGTTCAATCGACGACTGTTCAATCGACGACTGTTCAAACGACGACTGTTCAAACGACGACTGTTCAATCGACGACTGTTCTATCGACGACTGTTCAATCGACGACTGTTCAATCGACGACAGTTAAATCGACGACTGTTAAATCGACGACTGTTCAATCGACGACTGTTCAATCGACGACTGTTCAATCGACGACGGTTCAATCTACGACTGTTCAATCGACGACTGTTCAATCGACGACTGTTCAATCGACGACTGTTCAGTCGACGACTGTTCAGTCGACGACTGTTCAAACGACGACTGTTCAATCGACGACTGTTCTATCGACGACTGTTCAATCGACGCCTGTTCAATCGACGCCTGTTCAATCGACGACTGTTCAAACGACGACTGTTCAAACGACGACTGTTCAAATGACGACTGTTCAGTCGACGCCTGTTCAGTCGACGACTGTTCAGTCGACGACTGTTCAGTCGACGCCTTTTCAATCGACGCCTGTTCAATCGTCGCCTGTTCAATCGACGACTGTTCAATCGACGACTGTTCAATCGACGCCTGTTCAATCGACGACTGTTTAAACGACGACTGTTCAATCGACGACTGTTCAATCGACGCCTGTTCAATCGACGCCTGTTCAATCGACGACTGTTCAAACGACGAATGGTCATTCGACGCCTGTTCAATCGACGCCTCTTCAATCGACGACTGTTCAAACGACGACTGTTCAGTCGACGCCTGTTCAATCGACGCCTGTTCATTCGACGACTGTTCAAACGACGCCTGTTCAATCGACGACTGTTCAGTCGACGCCTGTTCTGTCGACGACTGTTCAATCGACGACTTTTGAATAGACGACTGTTCAATCGACGACTGTTCAATCGACGACTGTTCAATCGACGACTGTTCAATCGACGACTGTTTAAACGACGACTGTTCAATTGACTACTGTTCAATCGACGCCTGTTCAATCGACGACTGTTTAAACGACGACTGTTCAGTCGACGACTGTTCAATCGACGACTGTTCAGTCGACGCTTGTTCTGTCGACGACTGTTCAATAGACGACTGTTCAATCGACGACTGTTCAATCGACGACTGTTCAATCGACGTCTGTTCAATCGACGACTTTTGAATAGACGACTGTTCAATCGACGACTGTTCAATCGACGACTGTTTAAACGACGACTTTTTAAACGACGACTGTTCAATCGACGCCTGTTCAATCGACGCCTGTTCAATCGACGACTGTTCAATCGACGCCTGTTCAATCGACGCCTGTTCAATCGACGACTGTTTAAACGACGACTGTTCAATCGACTACTGTTCAAACGACGACTGTTCAGTCGACGACTGTTCAGTCGACTCCTGTTCTGTCGACGACTGTTCAATAGACGACTGTTCAATCGACGACTGTTTAAACGACGACTGTTTAAACGACGACTGTTCAATCGACGACTGAACAATCGACGCCTGTTCAATCGACGCCTGTTCAATCGACGACTGTTCAATCGACGACTGTTCAATCGACGCCTGTTCAATCGACGACTGTTTAAACGACGACTGTTCAATCGACGCCTGTTCAATCGACGCCTGTTCAATCGACGACTGTTCAAACGACGAATGGTCATTCGACGACTGTTCAGTCGACGCCTGTTCAGTCGACGACTGTTCAATCGACGCCCGTTCAATCGACGCCTGTTCAATCGACGACTGTTCAATCGACGACTGTTCAAACGACGCCTGTTCAGTCGACGACTGTTCAGTCGACGCCTGTTCAATCGACGCCTGTTCATTCGACGACTGTTCAAACGACGCCTGTTCAATCGACGACTGTTCAGTCGACGCCTGTTCTGTCGACGACTGTTCAATCGACGACTTTTGAATAGACGACTGTTCAATCGACGACTGTTCAATCGACGACTGTTCAATCGACGCCTGTTCAATCGACGACTGTTTGAACGACGACTGTTCAATTGACTACTTTTCAATCGACGCCTGTTCAATCGACGACTGTTTAAACGACGACTGTTCAGTCGACGACTGTTCAATCGACGACTGTTCAGTCGACGCTTGTTCTGTCGACGACTGTTCAATAGACGACTGTTCAATCGACGACTGTTCAATCGACGACTGTTCAATCGACGTCTGTTCAATCGACGACTTTTGAATAGACGACTGTTCAATCGACGACTGTTCAATCGACGACTGTTCAATCGACGCCTGTTCAATCGACGACTGTTTAAACGACGACTGTTCAATTGACTACTGTTCAATCGACGCCTGTTCAATCGACGACTGTTTAAACGACGACTGTTCAGTCGACGACTGTTCAATCGACGACTGTTCAGTCGACGCTTGTTCTGTCGACGACTGTTCAATAGACGACTGTTCAATCGACGACTGTTCAATCGACGACTGTTCAATCGACGTCTGTTCAATCGACGACTTTTGAATAGACGACTGTTCAATCGACGACTGTTCAATCGACGACTGTTTAAACGACGACTGTTTAAACGACGACTGTTCAATCGACGACTGTTCAATCGACGCCTGTTCAATCGACGCCTGTTCAATCGACGACTGTTCAATCGACGCCTGTTCAATCGACGCCTCTTCAATCGACGACTGTTTAAACGACGACTGTTCAATCGACTACTGTTCAAACGACGACTGTTCAGTCGACGACTGTTCAATCGACGCCTGTTCAATCGACGACTGTTCAAACGACCCCTGTTCAATCGACGCCTGTTCAATCGACGACTGTTCAATCGACGCCTGTTCAATCGACGACTGTTCAAACGACGACTGTTCAGTCGACGACAGTTCTGTCGACGACAGTTCAGTCGACGCCTGTTCAGTCGACGACTGTTCAGTCGACGCCTGTTCAATCGACGACTTTTGAATAGACGACTGTTCAATCGACGACTGTTCAATCGACGCCTGTTCAATCGACGCCTGTTCAATGGACGACTGTTCAAACGACGCCTGTTCAGTCGACGACTGTTCATTCGACGACTGTTCAAACGACGACTGTTCAATCGACGACTGTTCAATCGACGACTGTTTAAACGACGACAGTTTAAACGACGACTGTTCAATCGACGACTGTTCAATCGACGCCTGTTCAATCGACGCCTGTTCAATCGACGACTGTTCAATCGACGACTGTTCTATCGACGACTGTTCAATCGACGACTGTTCAAACGACGACTGGTCAATCGACGACTGTTCAATCGACGTCTGTTCAATCGACGACTGTTCAATCGACGACTGTTCAAACGACGACTGTTCAAACGACGACTGTTCAATCGACGACTGTTCTATCGACGACTGTTCAATCGACGACTGTTCAATCGACGACAGTTAAATCGACGACTGTTAAATCGACGACTGTTCAATCGACGACTGTTCAATCGACGACTGTTCAATCGACGACGGTTCAATCTACGACTGTTCAATCGACGACTGTTCAATCGACGACTGTTCAATCGACGACTGTTCAGTCGACGACTGTTCAGTCGACGACTGTTCAAACGACGACTGTTCAATCGACGACTGTTCTATCGACGACTGTTCAATCGACGCCTGTTCAATCGACGCCTGTTCAATCGACGACTGTTCAAACGACGACTGTTCAAACGACGACTGTTCAAATGACGACTGTTCAGTCGACGCCTGTTCAGTCGACGACTGTTCAGTCGACGACTGTTCAGTCGACGCCTTTTCAATCGACGCCTGTTCAATCGTCGCCTGTTCAATCGACGACTGTTCAATCGACGACTGTTCAATCGACGCCTGTTCAATCGACGACTGTTTAAACGACGACTGTTCAATCGACGACTGTTCAATCGACGCCTGTTCAATCGACGCCTGTTCAATCGACGACTGTTCAAACGACGAATGGTCATTCGACGCCTGTTCAATCGACGCCTCTTCAATCGACGACTGTTCAAACGACGACTGTTCAGTCGACGCCTGTTCAATCGACGCCTGTTCATTCGACGACTGTTCAAACGACGCCTGTTCAATCGACGACTGTTCAGTCGACGCCTGTTCTGTCGACGACTGTTCAATCGACGACTTTTGAATAGACGACTGTTCAATCGACGACTGTTCAATCGACGACTGTTCAATCGACGCCTGTTCAATCGACGACTGTTTAAACGACGACTGTTCAATTGACTACTGTTCAATCGACGCCTGTTCAATCGACGACTGTTTAAACGACGACTGTTCAGTCGACGACTGTTCAATCGACGACTGTTCAGTCGACGCTTGTTCTGTCGACGACTGTTCAATAGACGACTGTTCAATCGACGACTGTTCAATCGACGACTGTTCAATCGACGTCTGTTCAATCGACGACTTTTGAATAGACGACTGTTCAATCGACGACTGTTCAATCGACGACTGTTTAAACGACGACTTTTTAAACGACGACTGTTCAATCGACGCCTGTTCAATCGACGCCTGTTCAATCGACGACTGTTCAATCGACGCCTGTTCAATCGACGCCTGTTCAATCGACGACTGTTTAAACGACGACTGTTCAATCGACTACTGTTCAAACGACGACTGTTCAGTCGACGACTGTTCAGTCGACTCCTGTTCTGTCGACGACTGTTCAATAGACGACTGTTCAATCGACGACTGTTTAAACGACGACTGTTTAAACGACGACTGTTCAATCGACGACTGAACAATCGACGCCTGTTCAATCGACGCCTGTTCAATCGACGACTGTTCAATCGACGACTGTTCAATCGACGCCTGTTCAATCGACGACTGTTTAAACGACGACTGTTCAATCGACGCCTGTTCAATCGACGCCTGTTCAATCGACGACTGTTCAAACGACGAATGGTCATTCGACGACTGTTCAGTCGACGCCTGTTCAGTCGACGACTGTTCAATCGACGCCCGTTCAATCGACGCCTGTTCAATCGACGACTGTTCAATCGACGACTGTTCAAACGACGCCTGTTCAGTCGACGACTGTTCAGTCGACGCCTGTTCAATCGACGCCTGTTCATTCGACGACTGTTCAAACGACGCCTGTTCAATCGACGACTGTTCAGTCGACGCCTGTTCTGTCGACGACTGTTCAATCGACGACTTTTGAATAGACGACTGTTCAATCGACGACTGTTCAATCGACGACTGTTCAATCGACGCCTGTTCAATCGACGACTGTTTGAACGACGACTGTTCAATTGACTACTTTTCAATCGACGCCTGTTCAATCGACGACTGTTTAAACGACGACTGTTCAGTCGACGACTGTTCAATCGACGACTGTTCAGTCGACGCTTGTTCTGTCGACGACTGTTCAATAGACGACTGTTCAATCGACGACTGTTCAATCGACGACTGTTCAATCGACGTCTGTTCAATCGACGACTTTTGAATAGACGACTGTTCAATCGACGACTGTTCAATCGACGACTGTTCAATCGACGCCTGTTCAATCGACGCCTGTTCAATCGACGACTGTTCAAACGACGCCTGTTCAGTCGACGACTGTTCAGTCGACGCCTGTTCAATCGACGCCTGTTCATTCGACAACTGTTCAAACGACGACTGTTCAATCGACGACTGTTCAATCGACGACTGTTTAAACGACGACTGTTTAAACGACGAATGTTCAGTCGACGACTGTTCAATCGACGACTGTTCAGTCGACGCCTGTTCTGTCGACGACTGTTCAATCGACGACTGTTCAACCGACGACTGTTCAATCGACGCCTGTTCAATCGACGACTGTTTAAACGACGACTGTTCAATCGACAACTGTTCAATCGACTCCTGTTCAATCGACGACTGTTCAAACGACGAATGGTCATTCGACGACTGTTCAGTCGACGCCTGTTCAATCGACGACTGTTCAATCGACGAATGTTCAATCGACGACTGTTTAAACGACGACAGTTTAAACGACGACTGTTCAATTGACGACTGTTCAATCGACGCCTGTTCAATCGACGACTGTTCAATCGACGCCTGTTCTGTCGACGACTGTTTAAACGACGACTGTTCAATCGACTACTGTTCAATCGACTCCTGTTCAATCGACGACTGTTTAAACGACGACTGTTTAAACGACGACTGTTCAGTCGACGACTGTTCAATCGACGACAGTTCAGTCGACGCCTGTTCTGTCGACGACTGTTCAATAGACGACTGTTCAATCGACGACTGTTCAATCGACGACTGTTCAATCGACGCCTGTTCCACCGACGACTTTTGAATAGACGACTGTTCAATCGACGACTGTTCAATCGACGACTGTTTAAACGACGACTGTTTAAACGACGACTGTTCAATCGACGCCTGTTCAATCGACGCCTGTTCAATCGACGACTGTTCAATCGACGACTGTTCAATCGACGCCTGTTCAATCGACGACTGTTTAAACGACGACTGTTCAATCGACGACTGTTCAATCGACGCCTGTTCAATCGACGCCTGTTCAATCGACGACTGTTCAAACGACGAATGGTCATTCGACGACTGTTCAGTCGACGCCTGTTCAGTCGACGACTGTTCAATCGACGCCCGTTCAATCGACGCCTGTTCAATCGACGACTGTTCAATCGACGACTGTTTAAACGACGACTGTTTAAACGTCGACTGTTCAATCGACGACTGTTCAATCGACGCCTGTTCAATCGACGACTGTTCAAACGACGCCTGTTCAGTCGACGACTGTTCAGTCGACGCCTGTTCAATCGACGCCTGTTCATTCGACGACTGTTCAAACGACGCCTGTTCAATCGACGACTGTTCAGTCGACGCCTGTTCTGTCGACGACTGTTCAATCGACGACTTTTGAATAGACGACTGTTCAATCGACGACTGTTCAATCGACGACTGTTCAATCGACGCCTGTTCAATCGACGACTGTTTAAACGACGACTGTTCAATTGACTACTGTTCAATCGACGCCTGTTCAATAGACGACTGTTTAAACGACGACTGTTCAGTCGACGACTGTTCAATCGACGACTGTTCAGTCGACGCTTGTTCTGTCGACGACTGTTCAATAGACGACTGTTCAATCGACGACTGTTCAATCGACGACTGTTCAATCGACGTCTGTTCAATCGACGACTTTTGAATAGACGACTGTTCAATCGACGACTGTTCAATCGACGACTGTTTAAACGACGACTGTTTAAACGACGACTGTTCAATCGACGACTGTTCAATCGACGCCTGTTCAATCGACGCCTGTTCAATCGACGACTGTTCAATCGACGCCTGTTCAATCGACGCCTCTTCAATCGACGACTGTTTAAACGACGACTGTTCAATCGACTACTGTTCAAACGACGACTGTTCAGTCGACGACTGTTCAATCGACGCCTGTTCAATCGACGACTGTTCAAACGACCCCTGTTCAATCGACGCCTGTTCAATCGACGACTGTTCAATCGACGCCTGTTCAATCGACGACTGTTCAAACGACGACTGTTCAGTCGACGACAGTTCTGTCGACGACAGTTCAGTCGACGCCTGTTCAGTCGACGACTGTTCAGTCGACGCCTGTTCAATCGACGACTTTTGAATAGACGACTGTTCAATCGACGACTGTTCAATCGAAGACTGTTCAATCGACGCCTGTTCAATCGACGCCTGTTCAATGGACGACTGTTCAAACGACGCCTGTTCAGTCGACGACTGTTCATTCGACAACTGTTCAAACGACGACTGTTCAATCGACGACTGTTCAATCGACGACTGTTTAAACGACGACAGTTTAAACGACGACTGTTCAATCGACGACTGTTCAATCGACGCCTGTTCAATCGACGACTGTTCAATCGACGACTGTTCTATCGACGACTGTTCAATCGACGACTGTTCAAACGACGACTGGTCAATCGACGACTGTTCAATCGACGTCTGTTCAATCGACGACTGTTCAATCGACGACTGTTCAAACGACGACTGTTCAAACGACGACTGTTCAATCGACGACTGTTCTATCGACGACTGTTCAATCGACGACTGTTCAATCGACGACAGTTAAATCGACGACTGTTAAATCGACGACTGTTCAATCGACGACTGTTCAATCGACGACTGTTCAATCGACGACGGTTCAATCTACGACTGTTCAATCGACGACTGTTCAATCGACGACTGTTCAATCGACGACTGTTCAATCGACGACTGTTCAGTCGACGACTGTTCAAACGACGACTGTTCAAACGACGACTGTTCAAACGACGACTGTTCAATCGACGACTGTTCTATCGACGACTGTTCAATCGACGCCTGTTCAATCGACGCCTGTTCAATCGACGACTGTTCAAACGACGACTGTTCAAACGACGACTGTTCAGTCGACGCCTGTTCAGTCGACGACTGTTCAGTCGACGACTGTTCAGTCGACGACTGTTCAGTCGACGCCTTTTCAATCGACGCCTGTTCAATCGACGCCTGTTTAATCGACGACTGTTCAATCGACGACTGTTCAATCGACGCCTGTTCAATCGACGACTGTTTAAACGACGACTGTTCAATCGACGACTGTTCAATCGACGCCTGTTCAATCGACGCCTGTTCAATCGACGACTGTTCAAACGACGAATGGTCATTCGACGCCTGTTCAATCGACGCCACTTCAATCGACGACTGTTCAAACGACGACTGTTCAGTCGACGCCTGTTCAATCGACGCCTGTTCATTCGACGACTGTTCAAACGACGCCTGTTCAATCGACGACTGTTCAGTCGACGCCTGTTCTGTCGACGACTGTTCAATCGACGACTTTTGAATAGACGACTGTTCAATCGACGACTGTTCAATCGACGCCTGTTCAATCGACGACTGTTTAAACGACGACTGTTCAATTGACTACTGTTCAATCGACGCCTGTTCAATCGACGACTGTTTAAACGACGACTGTTCAGTCGACGACTGTTCAATCGACGACTGTTCAGTCGACGCTTGTTCTGTCGACGACTGTTCAATAGACGACTGTTCAATCGACGACTGTTCAATCGACGACTGTTCAATCGACGTCTGTTCAATCGACGACTTTTGAATAGACGACTGTTCAATCGACGACTGTTCAATCGACGACTGTTTAAACGACGACTGTTTAAACGACGACTGTTCAATCGACGCCTGTTCAATCGACGCCTGTTCAATCGACGACTGTTCAATCGACGCCTGTTCAATCGACGCCTGTTCAATCGACGACTGTTTAAACGACGACTGTTCAATCGACTACTGTTCAAACGACGACTGTTCAGTCGACGACTGTTCAATCGACGCCTGTTCAATCGACGACTGTTCAAACGACCCCTGTTCAATCGACGCCTGTTCAATCGACGACTGTTCAATCGACGCCTGTTCAATCGACGCCTGTTCAATCGACGACTGTTCAATAGACGACTGTTCAGTCGACGACAGTTCAGTCGACGCCTGTTCAGTCGACGACTGTTCAGTCGACGCCTGTTCAATCGACGACTGTTCAAACGACGCCTGTTCAGTCGACGACTGTTCAGTCGACGCCTGTTCAATCGACGCCTGTTCATTCGACAACTGTTCAAACGACGACTGTTCAATCGACGACTGTTCAATCGACGACTGTTTAAACGACGACTGTTTAAACGACGACTGTTCAATCGACGACTGTTCAGTCGACGCCTGTTGTGTCGACGACTGTTCAATCGACGACTGTTCAACCGACGACTGTTCAATCGACGCCTGTTCAATCGACGACTGTTTAAAAGACGACTGTTCAATCGACAACTGTTCAATCGACTCCTGTTCAATCGACGACTGTTCAAACGACGAATGGTCATTCGACGACTGTTCAGTCGACGCCTGTTCAGTCGATGACTGTTCAATCGACGCCCGTTCAATCGACGCCTGTTTAATCGACGACTGTTCAATCGACGAATGTTCAATCGACGACTGTTTAAACGACGACTGTTTAAACGACGACTGTTCAATCGACGACTGTTCAATCGACGCCTGTTCAATCGACGACTGTTCAATCGACGCCTGTTCTGTCGACGACTGTTCAATCGACGACTGTTCAACCGACGACTGTTCAATCGACGCCTGTTCAATCGACGACTGTTTAAACGACGACTGTTCAATCGACTACTGTTCAATCGACTCCTGTTCAATCGACGACTGTTTAAACAACGACTGTTTAAACGACGACTGTTCAGTCGACGACTGTTCAATCGACGACTGTTCAGTCGACTCCTGTTCTGTCGACGACTGTTCAATCGACGACTGTTCAATCGACGCCTGTTCCACCGACGACTTTTGAATAGACGACTGTTCAATCGACGACTGTTCAATCGACGACTGTTTAAACGACGACTGTTTAAACGACGACTGTTCAATCGACGACTGAACAATCGACGCCTGTTCAATCGACGCCTGTTCAATCGACGACTGTTCAATCGACGACTGTTCAATCGACGCCTGTTCAATCGACGACTGTTTAAACGACAAATGGTCATTCGACGACTGTTCAGTCGACGCCTGTTCAGTCGACGACTGTTCAATCGACGCCCGTTCAATCGACGCCTGTTCAATCGACGACTGTTCAATCGACGACTGTTCAATCGACGACTGTTTAAACGACGACTGTTTAAACGACGACTGTTCAATCGACGACTGTTCAATCGACGCCTGTTCAATCGACGACTGTTCAAACGACGCCTGTTCAGTCGACGACTGTTCAGTCGACGCCTGTTCAATCGACGCCTGTTCATTCGACGACTGTTCAAACGACGCCTGTTCAATCGACGACTGTTCAGTCGACGCCTGTTCTGTCGACGACTGTTCAATCGACGACTTTTGAATAGACGACTGTTCAATCGACGACTGTTCAATCGACGACTGTTCAATCGACGCCTGTTCAATCGACGACTGTTTAAACGACGACTGTTCAATTGACTACTGTTCAATCGACGCCTGTTCAATCGACGACTGTTTAAACGACGACTGTTCAGTCGACGACTGTTCAATCGACGACTGTTCAATCGACGACTGTTCAATCGACGTCTGTTCAATCGACGACTTTTGAATAGACGACTGTTCAATCGACGACTGTTCAATCGACGACTGTTCAATCGACGCCTGTTCAATCGACGCCTGTTCAATCGACGACTGTTCAAACGACGCCTGTTCAGTCGACGACTGTTCAGTCGACGCCTGTTCAATCGACGCCTGTTCATTCGACAACTGTTCAAACGACGACTGTTCAATCGACGACTGTTCAATCGACGACTGTTTAAACGACGACTGTTTAAACGACGACTGTTCAGTCGACGACTGTTCAATCGACGACTGTTCAGTCGACGCCTGTTCTGTCGACGACTGTTCAATCGACGACTGTTCAACCGACGACTGTTCAATCGACGCCTGTTCAATCGACGACTGTTTAAACGACGACTGTTCAATCGACAACTGTTCAATCGACTCCTGTTCAATCGACGACTGTTCAAACGACGAATGGTCATTCGACGACTGTTCAGTCGACGCCTGTTCAGTCGATGACTGTTCAATCGACGCCCGTTCAATCGACGCCTGTTCAATCGACGACTGTTCAATCGACGAATGTTCAATCGACGACTGTTTAAACGACGACAGTTTAAACGACGACTGTTCAATCGACGACTGTTCAATCGACGCCTGTTCAATCGACGACTGTTCAATCGACGCCTGTTCTGTCGACGACTGTTCAATCGACGACTGTTCAACCGACGACTGTTCAATCGACGCCTGTTCAATCGACGACTGTTTAAACGACGACTGTTCAATCGACTACTGTTCAATCGACTCCTGTTCAATCGACGACTGTTTAAACGACGACTGTTTAAACGACGACTGTTTAAACGACGACTGTTCAGTCGACGACTGTTCAATCGACGACTGTTCAGTCGACGCCTGTTCTGTCGACGACTGTTCAATAGACGACTGTTCAATCGACGACTGTTCAATCGACGACTGTTCAATCGACGCCTGTTCCACCGACGACTTTTGAATAGACGACTGTTCAATCGACGACTGTTCAATCGACGACTGTTTAAACGACGACTGTTCAATTGACTACTGTTCAATCGACGCCTGTTCAATCGACGACTGTTTAAACGACGACTGTTCAGTCGACGACTGTTCAATCGACGACTGTTCAGTCGACGCTTGTTCTGTCGACGACTGTTCAATAGACGACTGTTCAATCGACGACTGTTCAATCGACGACTGTTCAATCGACGTCTGTTCAATCGACGACTTTTGAATAGACGACTGTTCAATCGACGACTGTTCAATCGACGACTGTTTAAACGACGACTGTTTAAACGACGACTGTTCAATCGACGCCTGTTCAATCGACGCCTGTTCAATCGACGACTGTTCAATCGACGCCTGTTCAATCGACGCCTGTTCAATCGACGACTGTTTAAACGACGACTGTTCAATCGACTACTGTTCAAACGACGACTGTTCAGTCGACGACTGTTCAATCGACGCCTGTTCAATCGACGACTGTTCAAACGACCCCTGTTCAATCGACGCCTGTTCAATCGACGACTGTTCAATCGACGCCTGTTCAATCGACGCCTGTTCAATCGACGACTGTTCAATAGACGACTGTTCAGTCGACGACAGTTCAGTCGACGCCTGTTCAGTCGACGACTGTTCAGTCGACGCCTGTTCAATCGACGACTGTTCAAACGACGCCTGTTCAGTCGACGACTGTTCAGTCGACGCCTGTTCAATCGACGCCTGTTCATTCGACAACTGTTCAAACGACGACTGTTCAATCGACGACTGTTCAATCGACGACTGTTTAAACGACGACTGTTTAAACGACGACTGTTCAATCGACGACTGTTCAGTCGACGCCTGTTGTGTCGACGACTGTTCAATCGACGACTGTTCAACCGACGACTGTTCAATCGACGCCTGTTCAATCGACGACTGTTTAAAAGACGACTGTTCAATCGACAACTGTTCAATCGACTCCTGTTCAATCGACGACTGTTCAAACGACGAATGGTCATTCGACGACTGTTCAGTCGACGCCTGTTCAGTCGATGACTGTTCAATCGACGCCCGTTCAATCGACGCCTGTTTAATCGACGACTGTTCAATCGACGAATGTTCAATCGACGACTGTTTAAACGACGACTGTTTAAACGACGACTGTTCAATCGACGACTGTTCAATCGACGCCTGTTCAATCGACGACTGTTCAATCGACGCCTGTTCTGTCGACGACTGTTCAATCGACGACTGTTCAACCGACGACTGTTCAATCGACGCCTGTTCAATCGACGACTGTTTAAACGACGACTGTTCAATCGACTACTGTTCAATCGACTCCTGTTCAATCGACGACTGTTTAAACGACGACTGTTTAAACGACGACTGTTCAGTCGACGACTGTTCAATCGACGACTATTCAGTCGACTCCTGTTCTGTCGACGACTGTTCAATCGACGACTGTTCAATCGACGCCTGTTCCACCGACGACTTTTGAATAGACGACTGTTCAATCGACGACTGTTCAATCGACGACTGTTTAAACGACGACTGTTTAAACGACGACTGTTCAATCGACGACTGAACAATCGACGCCTGTTCAATCGACGCCTGTTCAATCGACGACTGTTCAATCGACGACTGTTCAATCGACGCCTGTTCAATCGACGACTGTTTAAACGACAAATGGTCATTCGACGACTGTTCAGTCGACGCCTGTTCAGTCGACGACTGTTCAATCGACGCCCGTTCAATCGACGCCTGTTCAATCGACGACTGTTCAATCGACGACTGTTCAATCGACGACTGTTTAAACGACGACTGTTTAAACGACGACTGTTCAATCGACGACTGTTCAATCGACGCCTGTTCAATCGACGACTGTTCAAACGACGCCTGTTCAGTCGACGACTGTTCAGTCGACGCCTGTTCAATCGACGCCTGTTCATTCGACGACTGTTCATACGACGCCTGTTCAATCGACGACTGTTCAGTCGACGCCTGTTCTGTCGACGACTGTTCAATCGACGACTTTTGAATAGACGACTGTTCAATCGACGACTGTTCAATCGACGACTGTTCAATCGACGCCTGTTCAATCAACGACTGTTTAAACGACGACTGTTCAATTGACTACTGTTCAATCGACGCCTGTTCAATCGACGACTGTTTAAACGACGACTGTTCAGTCGACGACTGTTCAATCGACGACTGTTCAATCGACGACTGTTCAATCGACGTCTGTTCAATCGACGACTTTTGAATAGACGACTGTTCAATCGACGACTGTTCAATCGACGACTGTTCAATCGACGCCTGTTCAATCGACGCCTGTTCAATCGACGACTGTTCAAACGACGCCTGTTCAGTCGACGACTGTTCAGTCGACGCCTGTTCAATCGACGCCTGTTCATTCGACAACTGTTCAAACGACGACTGTTCAATCGACGACTGTTCAATCGACGACTGTTTAAACGACGACTGTTTAAACGACGACTGTTCAGTCGACGACTGTTCAATCGACGACTGTTCAGTCGACGCCTGTTCTGTCGACGACTGTTCAATCGACGACTGTTCAACCGACGACTGTTCAATCGACGCCTGTTCAATCGACGACTGTTTAATGGACGACTGTTCAATCGACAACTGTTCAATCGACTCCTGTTCAATCGACGACTGTTCAAACGACGAATGGTCATTCGACGACTGTTCAGTCGACGCCTGTTCAGTCGATGACTGTTCAATCGACGCCCGTTCAATCGACGCCTGTTCAATCGACGACTGTTCAATCGACGAATGTTCAATCGACGACTGTTTAAACGACGACAGTTTAAACGACGACTGTTCAATCGACGACTGTTCAATCGACGCCTGTTCAATCGACGACTGTTCAATCGACGCCTGTTCTGTCGACGACTGTTCAATCGACGACTGTTCAACCGACGACTGTTCAATCGACGCCTGTTCAATCGACGACTGTTTAAACGACGACTGTTCAATCGACTACTGTTCAATCGACTCCTGTTCAATCGACGACTGTTTAAACGACGACTGTTTAAACGACGACTGTTTAAACGACGACTGTTCAGTCGACGACTGTTCAATCGACGACTGTTCAGTCGACGCCTGTTCTGTCGACGACTGTTCAATAGACGACTGTTCAATCGACGACTGTTCAATCGACGACTGTTCAATCGACGCCTGTTCCACCGACGACTTTTGAATAGACGACTGTTCAATCGACGACTGTTCAATCGACGACTGTTTAAACGACGACTGTTTAAACGACGACTGTTCAATCGACGCCTGTTCAATCGACGCCTGTTCAATCGACGACTGTTCAATCGACGACTGTTCAATCGACGACTGTTCAATCGACGCCTGTTCAATCGACGCCTGTTCAATCGACGACTGTTCAAACGACGAATGGTCATTCGACGACTGTTCAGTCGACGCCTGTTCAGTCGACGACTGTTCAATCGACGCCCGTTCAATCGACGCCTGTTCAATCGACGACTGTTCAATCGACGACTGTTCAATCGACGACTGTTTAAACGACGACTGTTTAAACGACGACTGTTCAATCGACGACTGTTCAATCGACGCCTGTTCAATCGACGACTGTTCAAACGACGCCTGTTCAGTCGACGACTGTTCAGTCGACGCCTGTTCAATCGACGCCTGTTCATTCGACGACTGTTCAAACGACGCCTGTTCAATCGACGACTCTTCAGTCGACGCCTGTTCTGTCGACGACTGTTCAATCGACGACTTTTGAATAGACGACTGTTCAATCGACGACTGTTCAATCGACGACTGTTCAATCGACGCCTGTTCAATCGACGACTGTTTAAACGACGACTGTTCAATTGACTACTGTTCAATCGACGCCTGTTCAATCGACGACTGTTTAAACGACGACTGTTCAGTCGACGACTGTTCAATCGACGACTGTTCAGTCGACGATTGATCTGTCGACGACTGTTCAATAGACGACTGTTCAATCGACGACTGTTCAATCGACGACTGTTCAATCGACGTCTGTTCAATCGACGACTTTTGAATAGACGACTGTTCAATCGACGACTGTTCAATCGACGACTGTTTAAACGACGACTGTTTAAACGACGACTGTTCAATCGACGCCTGT
Source organism: Metellina segmentata (assembly GCA_947359465.1). NCBI lineage: Eukaryota > Metazoa > Arthropoda > Arachnida > Araneae > Tetragnathidae > Metellina > Metellina segmentata. The sequence goes on along the minus strand of OX375882.1, from coordinate 108,599,080 downwards.
TCAGTCGACGACTGTTCAGTCGACGCCTGTTCAATCGACGCCTGTTCATTCGACGACTGTTCAAACGACGCCTGTTCAATCGACGACTGTTCAGTCGACGCCTGTTCTGTCGACGACTGTTCAATCGACGACTTTTGAATAGACGACTGTTCAATCGACGACTGTTCAATCGACGACTGTTCAATCGACGCCTGTTCAATCGACGACTGTTTAAACGACGACTGTTCAATTGACTACTGTTCAATCGACGCCTGTTCAATCGACGACTGTTTAAACGACGACTGTTCAGTCGACGACTGTTCAATCGACGACTGTTCAATCGACGACTGTTCAATCGACGTCTGTTCAATCGACGACTTTTGAATAGACGACTGTTCAATCGACGACTGTTCAATCGACGACTGTTCAATCGACGCCTGTTCAATCGACGCCTGTTCAATCGACGACTGTTCAAACGACGCCTGTTCAGTCGACGACTGTTCAGTCGACGCCTGTTCAATCGACGCCTGTTCATTCGACAACTGTTCAAACGACGACTGTTCAATCGACGACTGTTCAATCGACGACTGTTTAAACGACGACTGTTTAAACGACGACTGTTCAGTCGACGACTGTTCAATCGACGACTGTTCAGTCGACGCCTGTTCTGTCGACGACTGTTCAATCGACGACTGTTCAACCGACGACTGTTCAATCGACGCCTGTTCAATCGACGACTGTTTAAACGACGACTGTTCAATCGACAACTGTTCAATCGACTCCTGTTCAATCGACGACTGTTCAAACGACGAATGGTCATTCGACGACTGTTCAGTCGACGCCTGTTCAGTCGATGACTGTTCAATCGACGCCCGTTCAATCGACGCCTGTTCAATCGACGACTGTTCAATAGACGACTGTTCAATCGACGACTGTTCAATCGACGACTGTTCAATCGACGCCTGTTCCACCGACGACTTTTGAATAGACGACTGTTCAATCGACGACTGTTCAATCGACGACTGTTTAAACGACGACTGTTTAAACGACGACTGTTCAATCGACGCCTGTTCAATCGACGCCTGTTCAATCGACGACTGTTCAATCGACGACTGTTCAATCGACGACTGTTCAATCGACGCCTGTTCAATCGACGCCTGTTCAATCGACGACTGTTCAAACGACGAATGGTCATTCGACGACTGTTCAGTCGACGCCTGTTCAGTCGACGACTGTTCAATCGACGCCCGTTCAATCGACGCCTGTTCAATCGACGACTGTTCAATCGACGACTGTTCAATCGACGACTGTTTAAACGACGACTGTTTAAACGACGACTGTTCAATCGACGACTGTTCAATCGACGCCTGTTCAATCGACGACTGTTCAAACGACGCCTGTTCAGTCGACGACTGTTCAGTCGACGCCTGTTCAATCGACGCCTGTTCATTCGACGACTGTTCAAACGACGCCTGTTCAATCGACGACTCTTCAGTCGACGCCTGTTCTGTCGACGACTGTTCAATCGACGACTTTTGAATAGACGACTGTTCAATCGACGACTGTTCAATCGACGACTGTTCAATCGACGCCTGTTCAATCGACGACTGTTTAAACGACGACTGTTCAATTGACTACTGTTCAATCGACGCCTGTTCAATCGACGACTGTTTAAACGACGACTGTTCAGTCGACGACTGTTCAATCGACGACTGTTCAATCGACGCCTGTTCAATCGACGACTGTTCAATCGACGCCTGTTCAATCGACGCCTGTTCAATCGACGACTGTTTAAACGACGACTGTTCAATCGACTACTGTTCAAACGACGACTGTTCAGTCGACGACTGTTCAATCGACGCCTGTTCAATCGACGACTGTTCAAACGACCCCTGTTCAATCGACGCCTGTTCAATCGACGACTGTTCAATCGACGCCTGTTCAATCGACGACTGTTCAAACGACGACTGTTCAATCGACGACTGTTCAATCGACGTCTGTTCAATCGACGACTTTTGAATAGACGACTGTTCAATCGACGACTGTTCAATCGACGACTGTTTAAACGACGACTGTTTAAACGACGACTGTTCAATCGACGACTGTTCAATCGACGCCTGTTCAATCGACGCCTGTTCAATCGACGACTGTTCAATCGACGCCTGTTCAATCGACGCCTGTTCAATCGACGACTGTTTAAACGACGACTGTTCAATCGACTACTGTTCAAACGACGACTGTTCAGTCGACGACTGTTCAATCGACGCCTGTTCAATCGACGACTGTTCAAACGACCCCTGTTCAATCGACGCCTGTTCAATCGACGACTGTTCAATCGACGCCTGTTCAATCGACGACTGTTCAAACGACGACTGTTCAATCGACGACTGTTCAATCGACGCCTGTTCAATCGACGACTGTTTAAACGACGACTGTTCAATTGACTACTGTTCAATCGACGCCTGTTCAATCGACGACTGTTTAAACGACGACTGTTCAGTCGACGACTGTTCAATCGACGACTGTTCAGTCGACGCTTGATCTGTCGACGACTGTTCAATAGACGACTGTTCAATCGACGACTGTTCAATCGACGACTGTTCAATCGACGTCTGTTCAATCGACGACTTTTGAATAGACGACTGTTCAATCGACGACTGTTCAATCGACGACTGTTTAAACGACGACTGTTTAAACGACGACTGTTCAATCGACGCCTGTTCAGTCGACGACTGTTCAGTCGACGCCTGTTCAATCGACGCCTGTTCATTCGACGACTGTTCAAACGACGCCTGTTCAATCGACGACTGTTCAGTCGACGCCTGTTCTGTCGACGACTGTTCAATCGACGACTTTTGAATAGACGACTGTTCAATCGACGACTGTTCAATCGACGACTGTTCAATCGACGCCTGTTCAATCGACGACTGTTTAAACGACGACTGTTCAATTGACTACTGTTCAATCGACGCCTGTTCAATCGACGACTGTTTAAACGACGACTGTTCAGTCGACGACTGTTCAATCGACGACTGTTCAATCGACGACTGTTCAATCGACGTCTGTTCAATCGACGACTTTTGAATAGACGACTGTTCAATCGACGACTGTTCAATCGACGACTGTTAAATCGACGCCTGTTCAATCGACGCCTGTTCAATCGACGACTGTTCAAACGACGCCTGTTCAGTCGACGACTGTTCAGTCGACGCCTGTTCAATCGACGCCTGTTCATTCGACAACTGTTCAAACGACGACTGTTCAATCGACGACTGTTCAATCGACGACTGTTTAAACGACGACTGTTTAAACGACGACTGTTCAGTCGACGACTGTTCAATCGACGACTGTTCAGTCGACGCCTGTTCTGTCGACGACTGTTCAATCGACGACTGTTCAACCGACGACTGTTCAATCGACGCCTGTTCAATCGACGACTGTTTAAACGACGACTGTTCAATCGACAACTGTTCAATCGACTCCTGTTCAATCGACGACTGTTCAAACGACGAATGGTCATTCGACGACTGTTCAGTCGACGCCTGTTCAGTCGATGACTGTTCAATCGACGCCCGTTCAATCGACGCCTGTTCAATCGACGACTGTTCAATCGACGAATGTTCAATCGACGACTGTTTAAACGACGACAGTTTAAACGACGACTGTTCAATCGACGACTGTTCAATCGACGCCTGTTCAATCGACGACTGTTCAATCGACGCCTGTTCTGTCGACGACTGTTCAATCGACGACTGTTCAACCGACGACTGTTCAATCGACGCCTGTTCAATCGACGACTGTTTAAACGACGACTGTTCAATCGACTACTGTTCAATCGACTCCTGTTCAATCGACGACTGTTTAAACGACGACTGTTTAAACGACGACTGTTTAAACGACGACTGTTCAGTCGACGACTGTTCAATCGACGACTGTTCAGTCGACGCCTGTTCTGTCGACGACTGTTCAATAGACGACAGTTCAATCGACGACTGTTCAATCGACGACTGTTCAATCGACGCCTGTTCCACCGACGACTTTTGAATAGACGACTGTTCAATCGACGACTGTTCAATCGACGACTGTTTAAACGACGACTGTTTAAACGACGACTGTTCAATCGACGCCTGTTCAATCGACGCCTGTTCAATCGACGACTGTTCAATCGACGACTGTTCAATCGACGACTGTTCAATCGACGCCTGTTCAATCGACGCCTGTTCAATCGACGACTGTTCAAACGACGAATGGTCATTCGACGACTGTTCAGTCGACGCCTGTTCAGTCGACGACTGTTCAATCGACGCCCGTTCAATCGACGCCTGTTCAATCGACGACTGTTCAATCGACGACTGTTCAATCGACGACTGTTTAAACGACGACTGTTTAAACGACGACTGTTCAATCGACGACTGTTCAATCGACGCCTGTTCAATCGACGACTGTTCAAACGACGCCTGTTCAGTCGACGACTGTTCAGTCGACGCCTGTTCAATCGACGCCTGTTCATTCGACGACTGTTCAAACGACGCCTGTTCAATCGACGACTCTTCAGTCGACGCCTGTTCTGTCGACGACTGTTCAATCGACGACTTTTGAATAGACGACTGTTCAATCGACGACTGTTCAATCGACGACTGTTCAATCGACGCCTGTTCAATCGACGACTGTTTAAACGACGACTGTTCAATTGACTACTGTTCAATCGACGCCTGTTCAATCGACGACTGTTTAAACGACGACTGTTCAGTCGACGACTGTTCAATCGACGACTGTTCAGTCGACGCTTGATCTGTCGACGACTGTTCAATAGACGACTGTTCAATCGACGACTGTTCAATCGACGACTGTTCAATCGACGTCTGTTCAATCGACGACTTTTGAATAGACGACTGTTCAATCGACGACTGTTCAATCGACGACTGTTTAAACGACGACTGTTTAAACGACGACTGTTCAATCGACGACTGTTCAATCGACGCCTGTTCAATCGACGCCTGTTCAATCGACGACTGTTCAATCGACGCCTGTTCAATCGACGCCTGTTCAATCGACGACTGTTTAAACGACGACTGTTCAATCGACTACTGTTCAAACGACGACTGTTCAGTCGACGACTGTTCAATCGACGCCTGTTCAATCGACGACTGTTCAAACGACCCCTGTTCAATCGACGCCTGTTCAATCGACGACTGTTCAATCGACGCCTGTTCAATCGACGACTGTTCAAACGACGACTGTTCAGTCGACGACAGTTCAGTCGACGCCTGTTCAGTCGACGACTGTTCAGTCGACGCCTGTTCAATCGACGACTTTTGAATAGACGACTGTTAAATCGACGACTGTTCAATCGAAGACTGTTCAATCGACGCCTGTTCAATCGACGCCTGTTCAATGGACGACTGTTCAAACGACGCCTGTTCAGTCGACGACTGTTCAGTCGACGCCTGTTCAATCGACGCCTGTTCATTCGACAACTGTTCAAACGACGACTGTTCAATCGACGACTGTTCAATCGACGACTGTTTAAACGACGACTGTTTAAACGACGACTGTTCAGTCGACGACTGTTCAATCGACGACTGTTCAGTCGACGCCTGTTCTGTCGACGACTGTTCAATCGACGACTGTTCAACCGACGACTGTTCAATCGACGCCTGTTCAATCGACGACTGTTTAAACGACGACTGTTCAATCGACTACTGTTCAATCGACTCCTGTTCAATCGACGACTGTTCAAACGACGAATGGTCATTCGACGACTGTTCAGTCGACGCCTGTTCAGTCGATGACTGTTCAATCGACGCCCGTTCAATCGACGCCTGTTCAATCGACGACTGTTCAATCGACGAATGTTCAATCGACGACTGTTTAAACGACGACAGTTTAAACGACGACTGTTCAATCGACGACTGTTCAATCGACGCCTGTTCAATCGACGACTGTTCAATCGACGCCTGTTCTGTCGACGACTGTTCAATCGACGACTGTTCAACCGACGACTGTTCAATCGACGCCTGTTCAATCGACGACTGTTTAAACGACGACTGTTCAATCGACTACTGTTCAATCGACTCCTGTTCAATCGACGACTGTTTAAACGACGACTGTTTAAACGACGACTGTTCAGTCGACGACTGTTCAATCGACGACTGTTCAGTCGACGCCTGTTCTGTCGACGACTGTTCAATAGACGACTGTTCAATCGACGACTGTTCAATCGACGACTGTTCAATCGACGCCTGTTCCACCGACGACTTTTGAATAGACGACTGTTCAATCGACGACTGTTCAATCGACGACTGTTTAAACGACGACTGTTTAAACGACGACTGTTCAATCGACGACTGTTCAATCGACGACTGTTCAATCGACGCCTGTTCAATCGACGACTGTTCAATCGACGACTGTTCAATCGACGCCTGTTCAATCGACGACTGTTTAAACGACGACTGTTCAATCGACGACTGTTCAGTCGACGCCTGTTCTGTCGACGACTGTTCAATAGACGACTGTCCAATCGACGACTGTTCAATCGACGACTGTTCAATCGACGCCTGTTCCACCGACGACTTTTGAATAGACGACTGTTCAATCGACGACTGTTCAATCGACGACTGTTTAAACGACGACTGTTCAATCGACGCCTGTTCAATCGACGCCTGTTCAATCGACGACTGTTCAATCGACGACTGTTCAATCGACGCCTGTTCAATCGACGACTGTTTAAACGACGACTGTTCAATCGACGACTGTTCAATCGACGCCTGTTCAATCGACGCCTGTTCAATCGACGACTGTTCAAACGACGAATGGTCATTCGACGACTGTTCAGTCGACGCCTGTTCAGTCGACGACTGTTCAATCGACGCCCGTTCAATCGACGCCTGTTCAATCGACGACTGTTCAATCGACGACTGTTCAATCGACGACTGTTTAAACGACGACTGTTTAAACGACGACTGTTCAATCGACGACTGTTCAATCGACGCCTGTTCAATCGACGACTGTTCAAACGACGCCTGTTCAGTCGACGACTGTTCAGTCGACGCCTGTTCAATCGACGCCTGTTCATTCGACGACTGTTCAAACGACGCCTGTTCAATCGACGACTGTTCAGTCGACGCCTGTTCTGTCGACGACTGTTCAATCGACGACTTTTGAATAGACGACTGTTCAATCGACGACTGTTCAATCGACGACTGTTCAATCGACGCCTGTTCAATCGACGACTGTTTAAACGACGACTGTTCAATTGACTACTGTTCAATCGACGCCTGTTCAATCGACGACTGTTTAAACGACGACTGTTCAATCGACGACTGTTCAGTCGACGCTTGTTCTGTCGACGACTGTTCAATAGACGACTGTTCAATCGACGACTTTTGAATAGACGACTGTTCAATCGACGACTGTTCAATCGACGACTGTTTAAACGACGACTGTTTAAACGACGACTGTTCAATCGACGACTGTTCAATCGACGCCTGTTCAATCGACGCCTGTTCAATCGACGACTGTTCAATCGACGCCTGTTCAATCGACGCCTGTTCAATCGACGACTGTTTAAACGACGACTGTTCAATCGACTACTGTTCAAACGACGACTGTTCAGTCGACGACTGTTCAATCGACGCCTGTTCAATCGACGACTGTTCAAACGACCCCTGTTCAATCGACGCCTGTTCAATCGACGACTGTTCAATCGACGCCTGTTCAATCGACGACTGTTCAAACGACGACTGTTCAGTCGACGACAGTTCAGTCGACGCCTGTTCAGTCGACGACTGTTCAGTCGACGCCTGTTCAATCGACGACTTTTGAATAGACGACTGTTCAATCGACGACTGTTCAATCGAAGACTGTTCAATCGACGCCTGTTCAATCGACGCCTGTTCAATGGACGACTGTTCAAACGACGACTGTTCAATCGACGACTGTTCAATCGACGTCTGTTCAATCGACGACTTTTGAATAGACGACTGTTCAATCGACGACTGTTCAATCGACGACTGTTTAAACGACGACTGTTTAAACGACGACTGTTCAATCGACGACTGTTCAATCGACGCCTGTTCAATCGACGCCTGTTCAATCGACGACTGTTCAATCGACGCCTGTTCAATCGACGCCTGTTCAATCGACGACTGTTTAAACGACGACTGTTCAATCGACTACTGTTCAAACGACGACTGTTCAGTCGACGACTGTTCAATCGACGCCTGTTCAATCGACGACTGTTCAAACGACCCCTGTTCAATCGACGCCTGTTCAATCGACGACTGTTCAATCGACGCCTGTTCAATCGACGACTGTTCAAACGACGACTGTTCAGTCGACGACAGTTCAGTCGACGCCTGTTCAGTCGACGACTGTTCAGTCGACGCCTGTTCAATCGACGACTTTTGAATAGACGACTGTTAAATCGACGACTGTTCAATCGAAGACTGTTCAATCGACGCCTGTTCAATCGACGCCTGTTCAATGGACGACTGTTCAAACGACGCCTGTTCAGTCGACGACTGTTCAGTCGACGCCTGTTCAATCGACGCCTGTTCATTCGACAACTGTTCAAACGACGACTGTTCAATCGACGACTGTTCAATCGACGACTGTTTAAACGACGACTGTTTAAACGACGACTGTTCAGTCGACGACTGTTCAATCGACGACTGTTCAGTCGACGCCTGTTCTGTCGACGACTGTTCAATCGACGACTGTTCAACCGACGACTGTTCAATCGACGCCTGTTCAATCGACGACTGTTTAAACGACGACTGTTCAATCGACTACTGTTCAATCGACTCCTGTTCAATCGACGACTGTTCAAACGACGAATGGTCATTCGACGACTGTTCAGTCGACGCCTGTTCAGTCGATGACTGTTCAATCGACGCCCGTTCAATCGACGCCTGTTCAATCGACGACTGTTCAATCGACGAATGTTCAATCGACGACTGTTTAAACGACGACAGTTTAAACGACGACTGTTCAATCGACGACTGTTCAATCGACGCCTGTTCAATCGACGACTGTTCAATCGACGCCTGTTCTGTCGACGACTGTTCAATCGACGACTGTTCAACCGACGACTGTTCAATCGACGCCTGTTCAATCGACGACTGTTTAAACGACGACTGTTCAATCGACTACTGTTCAATCGACTCCTGTTCAATCGACGACTGTTTAAACGACGACTGTTTAAACGACGACTGTTCAGTCGACGACTGTTCAATCGACGACTGTTCAGTCGACGCCTGTTCTGTCGACGACTGTTCAATAGACGACTGTTCAATCGACGACTGTTCAATCGACGACTGTTCAATCGACGCCTGTTCCACCGACGACTTTTGAATAGACGACTGTTCAATCGACGACTGTTCAATCGACGACTGTTTAAACGACGACTGTTTAAACGACGACTGTTCAATCGACGACTGTTCAATCGACGACTGTTCAATCGACGCCTGTTCAATCGACGACTGTTCAATCGACGACTGTTCAATCGACGCCTGTTCAATCGACGACTGTTTAAACGACGACTGTTCAATCGACGACTGTTCAGTCGACGCCTGTTCTGTCGACGACTGTTCAATAGACGACTGTCCAATCGACGACTGTTCAATCGACGACTGTTCAATCGACGCCTGTTCCACCGACGACTTTTGAATAGACGACTGTTCAATCGACGACTGTTCAATCGACGACTGTTTAAACGACGACTGTTCAATCGACGCCTGTTCAATCGACGCCTGTTCAATCGACGACTGTTCAATCGACGACTGTTCAATCGACGCCTGTTCAATCGACGACTGTTTAAACGACGACTGTTCAATCGACGACTGTTCAATCGACGCCTGTTCAATCGACGCCTGTTCAATCGACGACTGTTCAAACGACGAATGGTCATTCGACGACTGTTCAGTCGACGCCTGTTCAGTCGACGACTGTTCAATCGACGCCCGTTCAATCGACGCCTGTTCAATCGACGACTGTTCAATCGACGACTGTTCAATCGACGACTGTTTAAACGACGACTGTTTAAACGACGACTGTTCAATCGACGACTGTTCAATCGACGCCTGTTCAATCGACGACTGTTCAAACGACGCCTGTTCAGTCGACGACTGTTCAGTCGACGCCTGTTCAATCGACGCCTGTTCATTCGACGACTGTTCAAACGACGCCTGTTCAATCGACGACTGTTCAGTCGACGCCTGTTCTGTCGACGACTGTTCAATCGACGACTTTTGAATAGACGACTGTTCAATCGACGACTGTTCAATCGACGACTGTTCAATCGACGCCTGTTCAATCGACGACTGTTTAAACGACGACTGTTCAATTGACTACTGTTCAATCGACGCCTGTTCAATCGACGACTGTTTAAACGACGACTGTTCAATCGACGACTGTTCAGTCGACGCTTGTTCTGTCGACGACTGTTCAATAGACGACTGTTCAATCGACGACTTTTGAATAGACGACTGTTCAATCGACGACTGTTCAATCGACGACTGTTTAAACGACGACTGTTTAAACGACGACTGTTCAATCGACGACTGTTCAATCGACGCCTGTTCAATCGACGCCTGTTCAATCGACGACTGTTCAATCGACGCCTGTTCAATCGACGCCTGTTCAATCGACGACTGTTTAAACGACGACTGTTCAATCGACTACTGTTCAAACGACGACTGTTCAGTCGACGACTGTTCAATCGACGCCTGTTCAATCGACGACTGTTCAAACGACCCCTGTTCAATCGACGCCTGTTCAATCGACGACTGTTCAATCGACGCCTGTTCAATCGACGACTGTTCAAACGACGACTGTTCAGTCGACGACAGTTCAGTCGACGCCTGTTCAGTCGACGACTGTTCAGTCGACGCCTGTTCAATCGACGACTTTTGAATAGACGACTGTTCAATCGACGACTGTTCAATCGAAGACTGTTCAATCGACGCCTGTTCAATCGACGCCTGTTCAATGGACGACTGTTCAAACGACGCCTGTTCAGTCGACGACTGTTCAGTCGACGCCTGTTCAATCGACGCCTGTTCATTCGACAACTGTTCAAACGACGACTGTTCAATCGACGACTGTTCAATCGACGACTGTTTAAACGACGACTGTTTAAACGACGACTGTTCAGTCGACGACTGTTCAATCGACGACTGTTCAGTCGACGCCTGTTCTGTCGACGACTGTTCAATCGACGACTGTTCAACCGACGACTGTTCAATCGACGCCTGTTCAATCGACGACTGTTTAAACGACGACTGTTCAATCGACTACTGTTCAATCGACTCCTGTTCAATCGACGACTGTTCAAACGACGAATGGTCATTCGACGACTGTTCAGTCGACGACTGTTCAACCGACGACTGTTCAATCGACGCCTGTTCAATCGACGACTGTTTAAACGACGACTGTTCAATCGACTACTGTTCAATCGACTCCTGTTCAATCGACGACTGTTTAAACGACGACTGTTTAAACGACGACTGTTCAGTCGACGACTGTTCAATCGACGACTGTTCAGTCGACGCCTGTTCTGTCGACGACTGTTCAATAGACGACTGTTCAATCGACGACTGTTCAATCGACGACTGTTCAATCGACGCCTGTTCCACCGACGACTTTTGAATAGACGACTGTTCAATCGACGACTGTTCAATCGACGACTGTTTAAACGACGACTGTTTAAACGACGACTGTTCAATCGACGACTGTTCAATCGACGACTGTTCAATCGACGCCTGTTCAATCGACGACTGTTCAATCGACGACTGTTCAATCGACGCCTGTTCAATCGACGACTGTTTAAACGACGACTGTTCAATCGACGACTGTTCAGTCGACGCCTGTTCTGTCGACGACTGTTCAATAGACGACTGTCCAATCGACGACTGTTCAATCGACGACTGTTCAATCGACGCCTGTTCCACCGACGACTTTTGAATAGACGACTGTTCAATCGACGACTGTTCAATCGACGACTGTTTAAACGACGACTGTTTAAACGACGACTGTTCAATCGACGCCTGTTCAATCGACGCCTGTTCAATCGACGACTGTTCAATCGACGACTGTTCAATCGACGCCTGTTCAATCGACGACTGTTTAAACGACGACTGTTCAATCGACGACTGTTCAATCGACGCCTGTTCAATCGACGCCTGTTCAATCGACGACTGTTCAAACGACGAATGGTCATTCGACGACTGTTCAGTCGACGCCTGTTCAGTCGACGACTGTTCAATCGACGCCCGTTCAATCGACGCCTGTTCAATCGACGACTGTTCAATCGACGACTGTTCAATCGACGACTGTTTAAACGACGACTGTTTAAACGACGACTGTTCAATCGACGACTGTTCAATCGACGCCTGTTCAATCGACGACTGTTCAAACGACGCCTGTTCAGTCGACGACTGTTCAGTCGACGCCTGTTCAATCGACGCCTGTTCATTCGACGACTGTTCAAACGACGCCTGTTCAATCGACGACTGTTCAGTCGACGCCTGTTCTGTCGACGACTGTTCAATCGACGACTTTTGAATAGACGACTGTTCAATCGACGACTGTTCAATCGACGACTGTTCAATCGACGCCTGTTCAATCGACGACTGTTTAAACGACGACTGTTCAATTGACTACTGTTCAATCGACGCCTGTTCAATCGACGACTGTTTAAACGACGACTGTTCAATCGACGACTGTTCAGTCGACGCTTGTTCTGTCGACGACTGTTCAATAGACGACTGTTCAATCGACGACTTTTGAATAGACGACTGTTCAATCGACGACTGTTCAATCGACGACTGTTTAAACGACGACTGTTTAAACGACGACTGTTCAATCGACGACTGTTCAATCGACGCCTGTTCAATCGACGCCTGTTCAATCGACGACTGTTCAATCGACGCCTGTTCAATCGACGCCTGTTCAATCGACGACTGTTTAAACGACGAATGTTCAATCGACTACTGTTCAAACGACGACTGTTCAGTCGACGACTGTTCAATCGACGCCTGTTCAATCGACGACTGTTCAAACGACCCCTGTTCAATCGACGCCTGTTCAATCGACGACTGTTCAATCGACGCCTGTTCAATCGACGACTGTTCAAACGACGACTGTTCAGTCGACGACAGTTCAGTCGACGCCTGTTCAGTCGACGACTGTTCAGTCGACACCTGTTCAATCGACGACTTTTGAATAGACGACTGTTCAATCGACGACTGTTCAATCGAAGACTGTTCAATCGACGCCTGTTCAATCGACGCCTGTTCAATGGACGACTGTTCAAACGACGCCTGTTCAGTCGACGACTGTTCAGTCGACGCCTGTTCAATCGACGCCTGTTCATTCGACAACTGTTCAAACGACGACTGTTCAATCGACGACTGTTCAATCGACGACTGTTTAAACGACGACTGTTTAAACGACGACTGTTCAGTCGACGACTGTTCAATCGACGACTGTTCAGTCGACGCCTGTTCTGTCGACGACTGTTCAATCGACGACTGTTCAACCGACGACTGTTCAATCGACGCCTGTTCAATCGACGACTGTTTAAACGACGACTGTTCAATCGACTACTGTTCAATCGACTCCTGTTCAATCGACGACTGTTCAAACGACGAATGGTCATTCGACGACTGTTCAGTCGACGACTGTTCAACCGACGACTGTTCAATCGACGCCTGTTCAATCGACGACTGTTTAAACGACGACTGTTCAGTCGACGACTGTTCAATCGACGACTGTTCAGTCGACGCCTGTTCTGTCGACGACTGTTCAATAGACGACTGTTCAATCGACGACTGTTCAATCGACGACTGTTCAATCGACGCCTGTTCCACCGACGACTTTTGAATAGACGACTGTTCAATCGACGACTGTTCAATCGACGACTGTTTAAACGACGACTGTTTAAACGACGACTGTTCAATCGACGACTGTTCAATCGACGACTGTTCAATCGACGCCTGTTCAATCGACGACTGTTCAATCGACGACTGTTCAATCGACGCCTGTTCAATCGACGACTGTTTAAACGACGACTGTTTAAACGACGACTGTTCAATCGACGCCTGTTCAATCGACGCCTGTTCAATCGACGACTGTTCAATCGACGACTGTTCAATCGACGCCTGTTCAATCGACGACAGTTTAAACGACGACTGTTCAATCGACGACTGTTCAATCGACGCCTGTTCAATCGACGCCTGTTCAATCGACGACTGTTCAAACGACGAATGGTCATTCGACGACTGTTCAGTCGACGCCTGTTCAGTCGACGACTGTTCAATCGACGCCCGTTCAATCGACGCCTGTTCAATCGACGACTGTTCAATCGACGACTGTTCAATCGACGACTGTTTAAACGACGACTGTTTAAACGACGACTGTTCAATCGACGACTGTTCAATCGACGCCTGTTCAATCGACGACTGTTCAAACGACGCCTGTTCAGTCGACGACTGTTCAGTCGACGCCTGTTCAATCGACGCCTGTTCATTCGACGACTGTTCAAACGACGCCTGTTCAATCGACGACTGTTCAGTCGACGCCTGTTCTGTCGACGACTGTTCAATCGACGACTTTTGAATAGACGACTGTTCAATCGACGACTGTTCAATCGACGACTGTTCAATCGACGCCTGTTCAATCGACGACTGTTTAAACGACGACTGTTCAATTGACTACTGTTCAATCGACGCCTGTTCAATCGACGACTGTTTAAACGACGACTGTTCAGTCGACGACTGTTCAATCGACGACTGTTCAGTCGACGCTTGTTCTGTCGACGACTGTTCAATAGACGACTGTTCAATCGACGACTGTTCAATCGACGACTGTTCAATCGACGTCTGTTCAATCGACGACTTTTGAATAGACGACTGTTCAATCGACGACTGTTCAATCGACGACTGTTTAAACGACGACTGTTTAAACGACGACTGTTCAATCGACGACTGTTCAATCGACGCCTGTTCAATCGACGCCTGTTCAATCGACGACTGTTCAATCGACGCCTGTTCAATCGACGCCTGTTCAATCGACGACTGTTTAAACGACGACTGTTCAATCGACTACTGTTCAAACGACGACTGTTCAATCGACGCCTGTTCAATCGACGTCTGTTCAAACGACCCCTGTTCAATCGACGCCTGTTCAATCGACGACTGTTCAATCGACGCCTGTTCAATCGACGACTGTTCAAACGACGACTGTTCAGTCGACGACAGTTCAGTCGACGCCTGTTCAGTCGACGACTGTTCAGTCGACGCCTGTTCAATCGACGACTTTTGAATAGACGACTGTTCAATCGACGACTGTTCAATCGAAGACTGTTCAATCGACGCCTGTTCAATCGACGCCTGTTCAATGGACGACTGTTCAAACGACGCCTGTTCAGTCGACGACTGTTCAGTCGACGCCTGTTCAATCGACGCCTGTTCATTCGACAACTGTTCAAACGACGACTGTTCAATCGACGACTGTTCAATCGACGACTGTTTAAACGACGACTGTTTAAACGACGACTGTTCAGTCGACGACTGTTCAATCGACGACTGTTCAGTCGACGCCTGTTCTGTCGACGACTGTTCAATCGACGACTGTTCAACCGACGACTGTTCAATCGACGCCTGTTCAATCGACGACTGTTTAAACGACGACTGTTCAATCGACTACTGTTCAATCGACTCCTGTTCAATCGACGACTGTTCAAACGACGAATGGTCATTCGACGACTGTTCAGTCGACGCCTGTTCAGTCGATGACTGTTCAATCGACGCCCGTTCAATCGACGCCTGTTCAATCGACGACTGTTCAATCGACGAATGTTCAATCGACGACTGTTTAAACGACGACAGTTTAAACGACGACTGTTCAATCGACGACTGTTCAATCGACGCCTGTTCAATCGACGACTGTTCAATCGACGCCTGTTCTGTCGACGACTGTTCAATCGACGACTGTTCAACCGACGACTGTTCAATCGACGCCTGTTCAATCGACGACTGTTTAAACGACGACTGTTCAATCGACTACTGTTCAATCGACTCCTGTTCAATCGACGACTGTTTAAACGACGACTGTTTAAACGACGACTGTTCAGTCGACGACTGTTCAATCGACGACTGTTCAGTCGACGCCTGTTCTGTCGACGACTGTTCAATAGACGACTGTTCAATCGACGACTGTTCAATCGACGACTGTTCAATCGACGCCTGTTCCACCGACGACTTTTGAATAGACGACTGTTCAATCGACGACTGTTCAATCGACGACTGTTTAAACGACGACTGTTTAAACGACGACTGTTTAAACGACGACAGTTCAATCGACGCCTGTTCAATCGACGCCTGTTCAATCGACGACTGTTCAATCGACGACTGTTCAATCGACGCCTGTTCAATCGACGACTGTTTAAACGACGACTGTTCAATCGACGACTGTTCAATCGACGCCTGTTCAATCGACGCCTGTTCAATCGACGACTGTTCAAACGACGAATGGTCATTCGACGACTGTTCAGTCGACGCCTGTTCAGTCGACGACTGTTCAATCGACGCCCGTTCAATCGACGCCTGTTCAATCGACGACTGTTCAATCGACGACTGTTCAATCGACGACTGTTTAAACGACGACTGTTTAAACGACGACTGTTCAATCGACGACTGTTCAATCGACGCCTGTTCAATCGACGACTGTTCAAACGACGCCTGTTCAGTCGACGACTGTTCAGTCGACGCCTGTTCAATCGACGCCTGTTCATTCGACGACTGTTCAAACGACGCCTGTTCAATCGACGACTGTTCAGTCGACGCCTGTTCTGTCGACGACTGTTCAATCGACGACTTTTGAATAGACGACTGTTCAATCGACGACTGTTCAATCGACGACTGTTCAATCGACGCCTGTTCAATCGACGACTGTTTAAACGACGACTGTTCAATTGACTACTGTTCAATCGACGCCTGTTCAATCGACGACTGTTTAAACGACGACTGTTCAGTCGACGACTGTTCAATCGACGACTGTTCAGTCGACGCTTGTTCTGTCGACGACTGTTCAATAGACGACTGTTCAATCGACGACTGTTCAATCGACGACTGTTCAATCGACGTCTGTTCAATCGACGACTTTTGAATAGACGACTGTTCAATCGACGACTGTTCAATCGACGACTGTTTAAACGACGACTGTTTAAACGACGACTGTTCAATCGACGACTGTTCAATCGACGCCTGTTCAATCGACGCCTGTTCAATCGACGACTGTTCAATCGACGCCTGTTCAATCGACGCCTGTTCAATCGACGACTGTTTAAACGACGACTGTTCAATCGACTACTGTTCAAACGACGACTGTTCAGTCGACGACTGTTCAATCGACGCCTGTTCAATCGACGACTGTTCAAACGACCCCTGTTCAATCGACGCCTGTTCAATCGACGACTGTTCAATCGACGCCTGTTCAATCGACGACTGTTCAAACGACGACTGTTCAGTCGACGACAGTTCAGTCGACGCCTGTTCAGTCGACGACTGTTCAGTCGACGCCTGTTCAATCGACGACTTTTGAATAGACGACTGTTCAATCGACGACTGTTCAATCGAAGACTGTTCAATCGACGCCTGTTCAATCGACGCCTGTTCAATGGACGACTGTTCAAACGACGCCTGTTCAGTCGACGACTGTTCAGTCGACGCCTGTTCAATCGACGCCTGTTCATTCGACAACTGTTCAAACGACGACTGTTCAATCGACGACTGTTCAATCGACGACTGTTTAAACGACGACTGTTTAAACGACGACTGTTCAGTCGACGACTGTTCAATCGACGACTGTTCAGTCGACGCCTGTTCTGTCGACGACTGTTCAATCGACGACTGTTCAACCGACGACTGTTCAATCGACGCCTGTTCAATCGACGACTGTTTAAACGACGACTGTTCAATCGACTACTGTTCAATCGACTCCTGTTCAATCGACGACTGTTCAAACGACGAATGGTCATTCGACGACTGTTCAGTCGACTCCTGTTCAATCGACGACTGTTTAAACGACGACTGTTTAAACGACGACTGTTCAGTCGACGACTGTTCAATCGACGACTGTTCAGTCGACGCCTGTTCTGTCGATGACTGTTCAATAGACGACTGTTCAATCGACGACTGTTCAATCGACGACTGTTCAATCGACGCCTGTTCCACCGACGACTTTTGAATAGACGACTGTTCAATCGACGACTGTTCAATCGACGACTGTTTAAACGACGACTGTTTAAACGACGACTGTTCAATCGACGACTGTTCAATCGACGACTGTTCAATCGACGCCTGTTCAATCGACGACTGTTCAATCGACGACTGTTCAATCGACGCCTGTTCAATCGACGACTGTTTAAACGACGACTGTTCAATCGACGACTGTTCAGTCGACGCCTGTTCTGTCGACGACTGTTCAATAGACGACTGTTCAATCGACGACTGTTCAATCGACGCCTGTTCCACCGACGACTTTTGAATAGACGACTGTTCAATCGACGACTGTTCAATCGACGACTGTTTAAACGACGACTGTTTAAACGACGACTGTTCAATCGACGCCTGTTCAATCGACGCCTGTTCAATCGACGACTGTTCAATCGACGACTGTTCAATCGACGCCTGTTCAATCGACGACTGTTTAAACGACGACTGTTCAATCGACGACTGTTCAATCGACGCCTGTTCAATCGACGCCTGTTCAATCGACGACTGTTCAAACGACGAATGGTCATTCGACGACTGTTCAGTCGACGCCTGTTCAGTCGACGACTGTTCAATCGACGCCCGTTCAATCGACGCCTGTTCAATCGACGACTGTTCAATCGACGACTGTTCAATCGACGACTGTTTAAACGACGACTGTTTAAACGACGACTGTTCAATCGACGACTGTTCAATCGACGCCTGTTCAATCGACGACTGTTCAAACGACGCCTGTTCAGTCGACGACTGTTCAGTCGACGCCTGTTCAATCGACGCCTGTTCATTCGACGACTGTTCAAACGACGCCTGTTCAATCGACGACTGTTCAGTCGACGCCTGTTCTGTCGACGACTGTTCAATCGACGACTTTTGAATAGACGACTGTTCAATCGACGACTGTTCAATAGACGACTGTTCAATCGACGACTGTTTAAACGACGACTGTTTAAACGACGACTGTTCAGTCGACGACTGTTCAATCGACGACTGTTCAGTCGACGCTTGTTCTGTCGACGACTGTTCAATAGACGACTGTTCAATCGACGACTGTTCAATCGACGACTGTTCAATCGACGTCTGTTCAATCGACGACTTTTGAATAGACGACTGTTCAATCGACGACTGTTCAATCGACGACTGTTTAAACGACGACTGTTTAAACGACGACTGTTCAATCGACGACTGTTCAATCGACGCCTGTTCAATCGACGCCTGTTCAATCGACGACTGTTCAATCGACGCCTGTTCAATCGACGCCTGTTCAATCGACGACTGTTTAAACGACGACTGTTCAATCGACTACTGTTCAAACGACGACTGTTCAGTCGACGACTGTTCAATCGACGCCTGTTCAATCGACGACTGTTCAAACGACCCCTGTTCAATCGACGCCTGTTCAATCGACGACTGTTCAATCGACGCCTGTTCAATCGACGACTGTTCAAACGACGACTGTTCAGTCGACGACAGTTCAGTCGACGCCTGTTCAGTCGACGACTGTTCAGTCGACGCCTGTTCAATCGACGACTTTTGAATAGACGACTGTTCAATCGACGACTGTTCAATCGAAGACTGTTCAATCGACGCCTGTTCAATCGACGCCTGTTCAATGGACGACTGTTCAAACGACGCCTGTTCAGTCGACGACTGTTCAGTCGACGCCTGTTCAATCGACGCCTGTTCATTCGACAACTGTTCAAACGACGACTGTTCAATCGACGACTGTTCAATCGACGACTGTTTAAACGACGACTGTTTAAACGACGACTGTTCAGTCGACGACTGTTCAATCGACGACTGTTCAGTCGACGCCTGTTCTGTCGACGACTGTTCAATCGACGACTGTTCAACCGACGACTGTTCAATCGACGCCTGTTCAATCGACGACTGTTTAAACGACGACTGTTCAATCGACTACTGTTCAATCGACTCCTGTTCAATCGACGACTGTTCAAACGACGAATGGTCATTCGACGACTGTTCAGTCGACGCCTGTTCAGGCGATGACTGTTCAATCGACTCCCGTTCAATCGACGCCTGTTCAATCGACGACTGTTCAATCGACGAATGTTCAATCGACGACTGTTTAAACGACGACAGTTTAAACGACGACTGTTCAATCGACGACTGTTCAATCGACGCCTGTTCAATCGACGACTGTTCAATCGACGCCTGTTCTGTCGACGACTGTTCAATCGACGACTGTTCAACCGACGACTGTTCAATCGACGCCTGTTCAATCGACGACTGTTTAAACGACGACTGTTCAATCGACTACTGTTCAATCGACTCCTGTTCAATCGACGACTGTTTAAACGACGACTGTTTAAACGACGACTGTTCAGTCGACGACTGTTCAATCGACGACTGTTCAGTCGACGCCTGTTCTGTCGACGACTGTTCAATAGACGACTGTTCAATCGACGACTGTTCAATCGACGACTGTTCAATCGACGCCTGTTCCACCGACGACTTTTGAATAGACGACTGTTCAATCGACGACTGTTCAATCGACGACTGTTTAAACGACGACTGTTTAAACGACGACTGTTCAATCGACGACTGTTCAATCGACGACTGTTCAATCGACGCCTGTTCAATCGACGACTGTTCAATCGACGACTGTTCAATCGACGCCTGTTCAATCGACGACTGTTTAAACGACGACTGTTCAATCGACGACTGTTCAATCGACGCCTGTTCAATCGACGCCTGTTCAATCGACGACTGTTCAAACGACGACTGTTCAAACGACGACTGTTCAGTCGACGCCTGTTCAGTCGACGCCTGTTCAGTCGACGACTGTTCAGTCGACGACTGTTCAATCGACGCCCGTTCAATCGACGCCTGTTCAATCGACGACTGTTCAATCGACGAATGTTCAATCGACGACTGTTTAAACGACGACTGTTTAAACGACGACTGTTCAATCGACGACTGTTCAATCGACGACTGTTCAATCGACGCCTGTTCAATCGACGACTGTTTAAACGACGACTGTTCAGTCGACGACTGTTCAATCGACGACTGTTCAGTCGACGCTTGTTCTGTCGACGACTGTTCAATAGACGACTGTTCAATCGACGTCTGTTCAATCGACGACTTTTGAATAGACGACTGTTCAATCGACGACTGTTCAATCGACGACTGTTTAAACGACGACTGTTTAAACGACGACTGTTCAATCGACGACTGTTCAATCGACGCCTGTTCAATCGACGCCTGTTCAATCGACGACTGTTCAATCGACGCCTGTTCAATCGACGCCTGTTCAATCGACGACTGTTTAAACGACGACTGTTCAATCGACTACTGTTCAAACGACGACTGTTCAGTCGACGACTGTTCAATCGACGCCTGTTCAATCGACGACTGTTCAAACGACCCCTGTTCAATCGACGCCTGTTCAATCGACGACTGTTCAATCGACGCCTGTTCAATCGACGACTGTTCAAACGACGACTGTTCAGTCGACGACAGTTCAGTCGACGCCTGTTCAGTCGACGACTGTTCAGTCGACGCCTGTTCAATCGACGACTTTTGAATAGACGACTGTTCAATCGACGACTGTTCAATCGAAGACTGTTCAATCGACGCCTGTTCAATCGACGCCTGTTCAATGGACGACTGTTCAAACGACGCCTGTTCAGTCGACGACTGTTCAGTCGACGCCTGTTCAATCGACGCCTGTTCATTCGACAACTGTTCAAACGACGACTGTTCAATCGACGACTGTTCAATCGACGACTGTTTAAACGACGACTGTTTAAACGACGACTGTTCAGTCGACGACTGTTCAATCGACGACTGTTCAGTCGACGCCTGTTCTGTCGACGACTGTTCAATCGACGACTGTTCAACCGACGACTGTTCAATCGACGCCTGTTCAATCGACGACTGTTTAAACGACGACTGTTCAATCGACTACTGTTCAATCGACTCCTGTTCAATCGACGACTGTTCAAACGACGAATGGTCATTCGACGACTGTTCAGTCGACGCCTGTTCAGTCGATGACTGTTCAATCGACGCCCGTTCAATCGACGCCTGTTCAATCGACGACTGTTCAATCGACGAATGTTCAATCGACGACTGTTTAAACGACGACAGTTTAAACGACGACTGTTCAATCGACGACTGTTCAATCGACGCCTGTTCAATCGACGACTGTTCAATCGACGCCTGTTCTGTCGACGACTGTTCAATCGACGACTGTTCAACCGACGACTGTTCAATCGACGCCTGTTCAATCGACGACTGTTTAAACGACGACTGTTCAATCGACTACTGTTCAATCGACTCCTGTTCAATCGACGACTGTTTAAACGACGACTGTTTAAACGACGACTGTTCAGTCGACGACTGTTCAATCGACGACTGTTCAGTCGACGCCTGTTCTGTCGACGACTGTTCAGTCGACGCCTGTTCAATCGACGCCTGTTCATTCGACGACTGTTCAAACGACGCCTGTTCAATCGACGACTGTTCAGTCGACGCCTGTTCTGTCGACGACTGTTCAATCGACGACTTTTGAATAGACGACTGTTCAATCGACGACTGTTCAATCGACGACTGTTCAATCGACGCCTGTTCAATCGACGACTGTTTAAACGACGACTGTTCAATTGACTACTGTTCAATCGACGCCTGTTCAATCGACGACTGTTTAAACGACGACTGTTCAGTCGACGACTGTTCAATCGACGACTGTTCAATCGACGACTGTTCAATCGACGTCTGTTCAATCGACGACTTTTGAATAGACGACTGTTCAATCGACGACTGTTCAATCGACGACTGTTCAATCGACGCCTGTTCAATCGACGCCTGTTCAATCGACGACTGTTCAAACGACGCCTGTTCAGTCGACGACTGTTCAGTCGACGCCTGTTCAATCGACGCCTGTTCATTCGACAACTGTTCAAACGACGACTGTTCAATCGACGACTGTTCAATCGACGACTGTTTAAACGACGACTGTTTAAACGACGACTGTTCAGTCGACGACTGTTCAATCGACGACTGTTCAGTCGACGCCTGTTCTGTCGACGACTGTTCAATCGACGACTGTTCAACCGACGACTGTTCAATCGACGCCTGTTCAATCGACGACTGTTTAAACGACGACTGTTCAATCGACAACTGTTCAATCGACTCCTGTTCAATCGACGACTGTTCAAACGACGAATGGTCATTCGACGACTGTTCAGTCGACGCCTGTTCAGTCGATGACTGTTCAATCGACGCCCGTTCAATCGACGCCTGTTCAATCGACGACTGTTCAATAGACGACTGTTCAATCGACGACTGTTCAATCGACGACTGTTCAATCGACGCCTGTTCCACCGACGACTTTTGAATAGACGACTGTTCAATCGACGACTGTTCAATCGACGACTGTTTAAACGACGACTGTTTAAACGACGACTGTTCAATCGACGCCTGTTCAATCGACGCCTGTTCAATCGACGACTGTTCAATCGACGACTGTTCAATCGACGACTGTTCAATCGACGCCTGTTCAATCGACGCCTGTTCAATCGACGACTGTTCAAACGACGAATGGTCATTCGACGACTGTTCAGTCGACGCCTGTTCAGTCGACGACTGTTCAATCGACGCCCGTTCAATCGACGCCTGTTCAATCGACGACTGTTCAATCGACGACTGTTCAATCGACGACTGTTTAAACGACGACTGTTTAAACGACGACTGTTCAATCGACGACTGTTCAATCGACGCCTGTTCAATCGACGACTGTTCAAACGACGCCTGTTCAGTCGACGACTGTTCAGTCGACGCCTGTTCAATCGACGCCTGTTCATTCGACGACTGTTCAAACGACGCCTGTTCAATCGACGACTCTTCAGTCGACGCCTGTTCTGTCGACGACTGTTCAATCGACGACTTTTGAATAGACGACTGTTCAATCGACGACTGTTCAATCGACGACTGTTCAATCGACGCCTGTTCAATCGACGACTGTTTAAACGACGACTGTTCAATTGACTACTGTTCAATCGACGCCTGTTCAATCGACGACTGTTTAAACGACGACTGTTCAGTCGACGACTGTTCAATCGACGACTGTTCAATCGACGCCTGTTCAATCGACGACTGTTCAATCGACGCCTGTTCAATCGACGCCTGTTCAATCGACGACTGTTTAAACGACGACTGTTCAATCGACTACTGTTCAAACGACGACTGTTCAGTCGACGACTGTTCAATCGACGCCTGTTCAATCGACGACTGTTCAAACGACCCCTGTTCAATCGACGCCTGTTCAATCGACGACTGTTCAATCGACGCCTGTTCAATCGACGACTGTTCAAACGACGACTGTTCAATCGACGACTGTTCAATCGACGTCTGTTCAATCGACGACTTTTGAATAGACGACTGTTCAATCGACGACTGTTCAATCGACGACTGTTTAAACGACGACTGTTTAAACGACGACTGTTCAATCGACGACTGTTCAATCGACGCCTGTTCAATCGACGCCTGTTCAATCGACGACTGTTCAATCGACGCCTGTTCAATCGACGCCTGTTCAATCGACGACTGTTTAAACGACGACTGTTCAATCGACTACTGTTCAAACGACGACTGTTCAGTCGACGACTGTTCAATCGACGCCTGTTCAATCGACGACTGTTCAAACGACCCCTGTTCAATCGACGCCTGTTCAATCGACGACTGTTCAATCGACGCCTGTTCAATCGACGACTGTTCAAACGACGACTGTTCAATCGACGACTGTTCAATCGACGCCTGTTCAATCGACGACTGTTTAAACGACGACTGTTCAATTGACTACTGTTCAATCGACGCCTGTTCAATCGACGACTGTTTAAACGACGACTGTTCAGTCGACGACTGTTCAATCGACGACTGTTCAGTCGACGCTTGATCTGTCGACGACTGTTCAATAGACGACTGTTCAATCGACGACTGTTCAATCGACGACTGTTCAATCGACGTCTGTTCAATCGACGACTTTTGAATAGACGACTGTTCAATCGACGACTGTTCAATCGACGACTGTTTAAACGACGACTGTTTAAACGACGACTGTTCAATCGACGCCTGTTCAGTCGACGACTGTTCAGTCGACGCCTGTTCAATCGACGCCTGTTCATTCGACGACTGTTCAAACGACGCCTGTTCAATCGACGACTGTTCAGTCGACGCCTGTTCTGTCGACGACTGTTCAATCGACGACTTTTGAATAGACGACTGTTCAATCGACGCCTGTTCAATCGACGACTGTTCAAACGACGACTGTTCAATCGACGACTGTTCAATCGACGTCTGTTCAATCGACGACTTTTGAATAGACGACTGTTCAATCGACGACTGTTCAATCGACGACTGTTTAAACGACGACTGTTTAAACGACGACTGTTCAATCGACGACTGTTCAATCGACGCCTGTTCAATCGACGCCTGTTCAATCGACGACTGTTCAATCGACGCCTGTTCAATCGACGCCTGTTCAATCGACGACTGTTTAAACGACGACTGTTCAATCGACTACTGTTCAAACGACGACTGTTCAGTCGACGACTGTTCAATCGACGCCTGTTCAATCGACGACTGTTCAAACGACCCCTGTTCAATCGACGCCTGTTCAATCGACGACTGTTCAATCGACGCCTGTTCAATCGACGACTGTTCAAACGACGACTGTTCAATCGACGACTGTTCAATCGACGCCTGTTCAATCGACGACTGTTTAAACGACGACTGTTCAATTGACTACTGTTCAATCGACGCCTGTTCAATCGACGACTGTTTAAACGACGACTGTTCAGTCGACGACTGTTCAATCGACGACTGTTCAGTCGACGCTTGATCTGTCGACGACTGTTCAATAGACGACTGTTCAATCGACGACTGTTCAATCGACGACTGTTCAATCGACGTCTGTTCAATCGACGACTTTTGAATAGACGACTGTTCAATCGACGACTGTTCAATCGACGACTGTTTAAACGACGACTGTTTAAACGACGACTGTTCAATCGACGCCTGTTCAGTCGACGACTGTTCAGTCGACGCCTGTTCAATCGACGCCTGTTCATTCGACGACTGTTCAAACGACGCCTGTTCAATCGACGACTGTTCAGTCGACGCCTGTTCTGTCGACGACTGTTCAATCGACGACTTTTGAATAGACGACTGTTCAATCGACGACTGTTCAATCGACGACTGTTCAATCGACGCCTGTTCAATCGACGACTGTTTAAACGACGACTGTTCAATTGACTACTGTTCAATCGACGCCTGTTCAATCGACGACTGTTTAAACGACGACTGTTCAGTCGACGACTGTTCAATCGACGACTGTTCAATCGACGACTGTTCAATCGACGTCTGTTCAATCGACGACTTTTGAATAGACGACTGTTCAATCGACGACTGTTCAATCGACGACTGTTAAATCGACGCCTGTTCAATCGACGCCTGTTCAATCGACGACTGTTCAAACGACGCCTGTTCAGTCGACGACTGTTCAGTCGACGCCTGTTCAATCGACGCCTGTTCATTCGACAACTGTTCAAACGACGACTGTTCAATCGACGACTGTTCAATCGACGACTGTTTAAACGACGACTGTTTAAACGACGACTGTTCAGTCGACGACTGTTCAATCGACGACTGTTCAGTCGACGCCTGTTCTGTCGACGACTGTTCAATCGACGACTGTTCAACCGACGACTGTTCAATCGACGCCTGTTCAATCGACGACTGTTTAAACGACGACTGTTCAATCGACAACTGTTCAATCGACTCCTGTTCAATCGACGACTGTTCAAACGACGAATGGTCATTCGACGACTGTTCAGTCGACGCCTGTTCAGTCGATGACTGTTCAATCGACGCCCGTTCAATCGACGCCTGTTCAATCGACGACTGTTCAATCGACGAATGTTCAATCGACGACTGTTTAAACGACGACAGTTTAAACGACGACTGTTCAATCGACGACTGTTCAATCGACGCCTGTTCAATCGACGACTGTTCAATCGACGCCTGTTCTGTCGACGACTGTTCAATCGACGACTGTTCAACCGACGACTGTTCAATCGACGCCTGTTCAATCGACGACTGTTTAAACGACGACTGTTCAATCGACTACTGTTCAATCGACTCCTGTTCAATCGACGACTGTTTAAACGACGACTGTTTAAACGACGACTGTTTAAACGACGACTGTTCAGTCGACGACTGTTCAATCGACGACTGTTCAGTCGACGCCTGTTCTGTCGACGACTGTTCAATAGACGACAGTTCAATCGACGACTGTTCAATCGACGACTGTTCAATCGACGCCTGTTCCACCGACGACTTTTGAATAGACGACTGTTCAATCGACGACTGTTCAATCGACGACTGTTTAAACGACGACTGTTTAAACGACGACTGTTCAATCGACGCCTGTTCAATCGACGCCTGTTCAATCGACGACTGTTCAATCGACGACTGTTCAATCGACGACTGTTCAATCGACGCCTGTTCAATCGACGCCTGTTCAATCGACGACTGTTCAAACGACGAATGGTCATTCGACGACTGTTCAGTCGACGCCTGTTCAGTCGACGACTGTTCAATCGACGCCCGTTCAATCGACGCCTGTTCAATCGACGACTGTTCAATCGACGACTGTTCAATCGACGACTGTTTAAACGACGACTGTTTAAACGACGACTGTTCAATCGACGACTGTTCAATCGACGCCTGTTCAATCGACGACTGTTCAAACGACGCCTGTTCAGTCGACGACTGTTCAGTCGACGCCTGTTCAATCGACGCCTGTTCATTCGACGACTGTTCAAACGACGCCTGTTCAATCGACGACTCTTCAGTCGACGCCTGTTCTGTCGACGACTGTTCAATCGACGACTTTTGAATAGACGACTGTTCAATCGACGACTGTTCAATCGACGACTGTTCAATCGACGCCTGTTCAATCGACGACTGTTTAAACGACGACTGTTCAATTGACTACTGTTCAATCGACGCCTGTTCAATCGACGACTGTTTAAACGACGACTGTTCAGTCGACGACTGTTCAATCGACGACTGTTCAGTCGACGCTTGATCTGTCGACGACTGTTCAATAGACGACTGTTCAATCGACGACTGTTCAATCGACGACTGTTCAATCGACGTCTGTTCAATCGACGACTTTTGAATAGACGACTGTTCAATCGACGACTGTTCAATCGACGACTGTTTAAACGACGACTGTTTAAACGACGACTGTTCAATCGACGACTGTTCAATCGACGCCTGTTCAATCGACGCCTGTTCAATCGACGACTGTTCAATCGACGCCTGTTCAATCGACGCCTGTTCAATCGACGACTGTTTAAACGACGACTGTTCAATCGACTACTGTTCAAACGACGACTGTTCAGTCGACGACTGTTCAATCGACGCCTGTTCAATCGACGACTGTTCAAACGACCCCTGTTCAATCGACGCCTGTTCAATCGACGACTGTTCAATCGACGCCTGTTCAATCGACGACTGTTCAAACGACGACTGTTCAGTCGACGACAGTTCAGTCGACGCCTGTTCAGTCGACGACTGTTCAGTCGACGCCTGTTCAATCGACGACTTTTGAATAGACGACTGTTAAATCGACGACTGTTCAATCGAAGACTGTTCAATCGACGCCTGTTCAATCGACGCCTGTTCAATGGACGACTGTTCAAACGACGCCTGTTCAGTCGACGACTGTTCAGTCGACGCCTGTTCAATCGACGCCTGTTCATTCGACAACTGTTCAAACGACGACTGTTCAATCGACGACTGTTCAATCGACGACTGTTTAAACGACGACTGTTTAAACGACGACTGTTCAGTCGACGACTGTTCAATCGACGACTGTTCAGTCGACGCCTGTTCTGTCGACGACTGTTCAATCGACGACTGTTCAACCGACGACTGTTCAATCGACGCCTGTTCAATCGACGACTGTTTAAACGACGACTGTTCAATCGACTACTGTTCAATCGACTCCTGTTCAATCGACGACTGTTCAAACGACGAATGGTCATTCGACGACTGTTCAGTCGACGCCTGTTCAGTCGATGACTGTTCAATCGACGCCCGTTCAATCGACGCCTGTTCAATCGACGACTGTTCAATCGACGAATGTTCAATCGACGACTGTTTAAACGACGACAGTTTAAACGACGACTGTTCAATCGACGACTGTTCAATCGACGCCTGTTCAATCGACGACTGTTCAATCGACGCCTGTTCTGTCGACGACTGTTCAATCGACGACTGTTCAACCGACGACTGTTCAATCGACGCCTGTTCAATCGACGACTGTTTAAACGACGACTGTTCAATCGACTACTGTTCAATCGACTCCTGTTCAATCGACGACTGTTTAAACGACGACTGTTTAAACGACGACTGTTCAGTCGACGACTGTTCAATCGACGACTGTTCAGTCGACGCCTGTTCTGTCGACGACTGTTCAATAGACGACTGTTCAATCGACGACTGTTCAATCGACGACTGTTCAATCGACGCCTGTTCCACCGACGACTTTTGAATAGACGACTGTTCAATCGACGACTGTTCAATCGACGACTGTTTAAACGACGACTGTTTAAACGACGACTGTTCAATCGACGACTGTTCAATCGACGACTGTTCAATCGACGCCTGTTCAATCGACGACTGTTCAATCGACGACTGTTCAATCGACGCCTGTTCAATCGACGACTGTTTAAACGACGACTGTTCAATCGACGACTGTTCAGTCGACGCCTGTTCTGTCGACGACTGTTCAATAGACGACTGTCCAATCGACGACTGTTCAATCGACGACTGTTCAATCGACGCCTGTTCCACCGACGACTTTTGAATAGACGACTGTTCAATCGACGACTGTTCAATCGACGACTGTTTAAACGACGACTGTTCAATCGACGCCTGTTCAATCGACGCCTGTTCAATCGACGACTGTTCAATCGACGACTGTTCAATCGACGCCTGTTCAATCGACGACTGTTTAAACGACGACTGTTCAATCGACGACTGTTCAATCGACGCCTGTTCAATCGACGCCTGTTCAATCGACGACTGTTCAAACGACGAATGGTCATTCGACGACTGTTCAGTCGACGCCTGTTCAGTCGACGACTGTTCAATCGACGCCCGTTCAATCGACGCCTGTTCAATCGACGACTGTTCAATCGACGACTGTTCAATCGACGACTGTTTAAACGACGACTGTTTAAACGACGACTGTTCAATCGACGACTGTTCAATCGACGCCTGTTCAATCGACGACTGTTCAAACGACGCCTGTTCAGTCGACGACTGTTCAGTCGACGCCTGTTCAATCGACGCCTGTTCATTCGACGACTGTTCAAACGACGCCTGTTCAATCGACGACTGTTCAGTCGACGCCTGTTCTGTCGACGACTGTTCAATCGACGACTTTTGAATAGACGACTGTTCAATCGACGACTGTTCAATCGACGACTGTTCAATCGACGCCTGTTCAATCGACGACTGTTTAAACGACGACTGTTCAATTGACTACTGTTCAATCGACGCCTGTTCAATCGACGACTGTTTAAACGACGACTGTTCAATCGACGACTGTTCAGTCGACGCTTGTTCTGTCGACGACTGTTCAATAGACGACTGTTCAATCGACGACTTTTGAATAGACGACTGTTCAATCGACGACTGTTCAATCGACGACTGTTTAAACGACGACTGTTCAATCGACTACTGTTCAAACGACGACTGTTCAGTCGACGACTGTTCAATCGACGCCTGTTCAATCGACGACTGTTCAAACGACCCCTGTTCAATCGACGCCTGTTCAATCGACGACTGTTCAATCGACGCCTGTTCAATCGACGACTGTTCAAACGACGACTGTTCAGTCGACGACAGTTCAGTCGACGCCTGTTCAGTCGACGACTGTTCAGTCGACGCCTGTTCAATCGACGACTTTTGAATAGACGACTGTTCAATCGACGACTGTTCAATCGAAGACTGTTCAATCGACGCCTGTTCAATCGACGCCTGTTCAATGGACGACTGTTCAAACGACGACTGTTCAATCGACGACTGTTCAATCGACGTCTGTTCAATCGACGACTTTTGAATAGACGACTGTTCAATCGACGACTGTTCAATCGACGACTGTTTAAACGACGACTGTTTAAACGACGACTGTTCAATCGACGACTGTTCAATCGACGCCTGTTCAATCGACGCCTGTTCAATCGACGACTGTTCAATCGACGCCTGTTCAATCGACGCCTGTTCAATCGACGACTGTTTAAACGACGACTGTTCAATCGACTACTGTTCAAACGACGACTGTTCAGTCGACGACTGTTCAATCGACGCCTGTTCAATCGACGACTGTTCAAACGACCCCTGTTCAATCGACGCCTGTTCAATCGACGACTGTTCAATCGACGCCTGTTCAATCGACGACTGTTCAAACGACGACTGTTCAGTCGACGACAGTTCAGTCGACGCCTGTTCAGTCGACGACTGTTCAGTCGACGCCTGTTCAATCGACGACTTTTGAATAGACGACTGTTAAATCGACGACTGTTCAATCGAAGACTGTTCAATCGACGCCTGTTCAATCGACGCCTGTTCAATGGACGACTGTTCAAACGACGCCTGTTCAGTCGACGACTGTTCAGTCGACGCCTGTTCAATCGACGCCTGTTCATTCGACAACTGTTCAAACGACGACTGTTCAATCGACGACTGTTCAATCGACGACTGTTTAAACGACGACTGTTTAAACGACGACTGTTCAGTCGACGACTGTTCAATCGACGACTGTTCAGTCGACGCCTGTTCTGTCGACGACTGTTCAATCGACGACTGTTCAACCGACGACTGTTCAATCGACGCCTGTTCAATCGACGACTGTTTAAACGACGACTGTTCAATCGACTACTGTTCAATCGACTCCTGTTCAATCGACGACTGTTCAAACGACGAATGGTCATTCGACGACTGTTCAGTCGACGCCTGTTCAGTCGATGACTGTTCAATCGACGCCCGTTCAATCGACGCCTGTTCAATCGACGACTGTTCAATCGACGAATGTTCAATCGACGACTGTTTAAACGACGACAGTTTAAACGACGACTGTTCAATCGACGACTGTTCAATCGACGCCTGTTCAATCGACGACTGTTCAATCGACGCCTGTTCTGTCGACGACTGTTCAATCGACGACTGTTCAACCGACGACTGTTCAATCGACGCCTGTTCAATCGACGACTGTTTAAACGACGACTGTTCAATCGACTACTGTTCAATCGACTCCTGTTCAATCGACGACTGTTTAAACGACGACTGTTTAAACGACGACTGTTCAGTCGACGACTGTTCAATCGACGACTGTTCAGTCGACGCCTGTTCTGTCGACGACTGTTCAATAGACGACTGTTCAATCGACGACTGTTCAATCGACGACTGTTCAATCGACGCCTGTTCCACCGACGACTTTTGAATAGACGACTGTTCAATCGACGACTGTTCAATCGACGACTGTTTAAACGACGACTGTTTAAACGACGACTGTTCAATCGACGACTGTTCAATCGACGACTGTTCAATCGACGCCTGTTCAATCGACGACTGTTCAATCGACGACTGTTCAATCGACGCCTGTTCAATCGACGACTGTTTAAACGACGACTGTTCAATCGACGACTGTTCAGTCGACGCCTGTTCTGTCGACGACTGTTCAATAGACGACTGTCCAATCGACGACTGTTCAATCGACGACTGTTCAATCGACGCCTGTTCCACCGACGACTTTTGAATAGACGACTGTTCAATCGACGACTGTTCAATCGACGACTGTTTAAACGACGACTGTTCAATCGACGCCTGTTCAATCGACGCCTGTTCAATCGACGACTGTTCAATCGACGACTGTTCAATCGACGCCTGTTCAATCGACGACTGTTTAAACGACGACTGTTCAATCGACGACTGTTCAATCGACGCCTGTTCAATCGACGCCTGTTCAATCGACGACTGTTCAAACGACGAATGGTCATTCGACGACTGTTCAGTCGACGCCTGTTCAGTCGACGACTGTTCAATCGACGCCCGTTCAATCGACGCCTGTTCAATCGACGACTGTTCAATCGACGACTGTTCAATCGACGACTGTTTAAACGACGACTGTTTAAACGACGACTGTTCAATCGACGACTGTTCAATCGACGCCTGTTCAATCGACGACTGTTCAAACGACGCCTGTTCAGTCGACGACTGTTCAGTCGACGCCTGTTCAATCGACGCCTGTTCATTCGACGACTGTTCAAACGACGCCTGTTCAATCGACGACTGTTCAGTCGACGCCTGTTCTGTCGACGACTGTTCAATCGACGACTTTTGAATAGACGACTGTTCAATCGACGACTGTTCAATCGACGACTGTTCAATCGACGCCTGTTCAATCGACGACTGTTTAAACGACGACTGTTCAATTGACTACTGTTCAATCGACGCCTGTTCAATCGACGACTGTTTAAACGACGACTGTTCAATCGACGACTGTTCAGTCGACGCTTGTTCTGTCGACGACTGTTCAATAGACGACTGTTCAATCGACGACTTTTGAATAGACGACTGTTCAATCGACGACTGTTCAATCGACGACTGTTTAAACGACGACTGTTTAAACGACGACTGTTCAATCGACGACTGTTCAATCGACGCCTGTTCAATCGACGCCTGTTCAATCGACGACTGTTCAATCGACGCCTGTTCAATCGACGCCTGTTCAATCGACGACTGTTTAAACGACGACTGTTCAATCGACTACTGTTCAAACGACGACTGTTCAGTCGACGACTGTTCAATCGACGCCTGTTCAATCGACGACTGTTCAAACGACCCCTGTTCAATCGACGCCTGTTCAATCGACGACTGTTCAATCGACGCCTGTTCAATCGACGACTGTTCAAACGACGACTGTTCAGTCGACGACAGTTCAGTCGACGCCTGTTCAGTCGACGACTGTTCAGTCGACGCCTGTTCAATCGACGACTTTTGAATAGACGACTGTTCAATCGACGACTGTTCAATCGAAGACTGTTCAATCGACGCCTGTTCAATCGACGCCTGTTCAATGGACGACTGTTCAAACGACGCCTGTTCAGTCGACGACTGTTCAGTCGACGCCTGTTCAATCGACGCCTGTTCATTCGACAACTGTTCAAACGACGACTGTTCAATCGACGACTGTTCAATCGACGACTGTTTAAACGACGACTGTTTAAACGACGACTGTTCAGTCGACGACTGTTCAATCGACGACTGTTCAGTCGACGCCTGTTCTGTCGACGACTGTTCAATCGACGACTGTTCAACCGACGACTGTTCAATCGACGCCTGTTCAATCGACGACTGTTTAAACGACGACTGTTCAATCGACTACTGTTCAATCGACTCCTGTTCAATCGACGACTGTTCAAACGACGAATGGTCATTCGACGACTGTTCAGTCGACGACTGTTCAACCGACGACTGTTCAATCGACGCCTGTTCAATCGACGACTGTTTAAACGACGACTGTTCAATCGACTACTGTTCAATCGACTCCTGTTCAATCGACGACTGTTTAAACGACGACTGTTTAAACGACGACTGTTCAGTCGACGACTGTTCAATCGACGACTGTTCAGTCGACGCCTGTTCTGTCGACGACTGTTCAATAGACGACTGTTCAATCGACGACTGTTCAATCGACGACTGTTCAATCGACGCCTGTTCCACCGACGACTTTTGAATAGACGACTGTTCAATCGACGACTGTTCAATCGACGACTGTTTAAACGACGACTGTTTAAACGACGACTGTTCAATCGACGACTGTTCAATCGACGACTGTTCAATCGACGCCTGTTCAATCGACGACTGTTCAATCGACGACTGTTCAATCGACGCCTGTTCAATCGACGACTGTTTAAACGACGACTGTTCAATCGACGACTGTTCAGTCGACGCCTGTTCTGTCGACGACTGTTCAATAGACGACTGTCCAATCGACGACTGTTCAATCGACGACTGTTCAATCGACGCCTGTTCCACCGACGACTTTTGAATAGACGACTGTTCAATCGACGACTGTTCAATCGACGACTGTTTAAACGACGACTGTTTAAACGACGACTGTTCAATCGACGCCTGTTCAATCGACGCCTGTTCAATCGACGACTGTTCAATCGACGACTGTTCAATCGACGCCTGTTCAATCGACGACTGTTTAAACGACGACTGTTCAATCGACGACTGTTCAATCGACGCCTGTTCAATCGACGCCTGTTCAATCGACGACTGTTCAAACGACGAATGGTCATTCGACGACTGTTCAGTCGACGCCTGTTCAGTCGACGACTGTTCAATCGACGCCCGTTCAATCGACGCCTGTTCAATCGACGACTGTTCAATCGACGACTGTTCAATCGACGACTGTTTAAACGACGACTGTTTAAACGACGACTGTTCAATCGACGACTGTTCAATCGACGCCTGTTCAATCGACGACTGTTCAAACGACGCCTGTTCAGTCGACGACTGTTCAGTCGACGCCTGTTCAATCGACGCCTGTTCATTCGACGACTGTTCAAACGACGCCTGTTCAATCGACGACTGTTCAGTCGACGCCTGTTCTGTCGACGACTGTTCAATCGACGACTTTTGAATAGACGACTGTTCAATCGACGACTGTTCAATCGACGACTGTTCAATCGACGCCTGTTCAATCGACGACTGTTTAAACGACGACTGTTCAATTGACTACTGTTCAATCGACGCCTGTTCAATCGACGACTGTTTAAACGACGACTGTTCAATCGACGACTGTTCAGTCGACGCTTGTTCTGTCGACGACTGTTCAATAGACGACTGTTCAATCGACGACTTTTGAATAGACGACTGTTCAATCGACGACTGTTCAATCGACGACTGTTTAAACGACGACTGTTTAAACGACGACTGTTCAATCGACGACTGTTCAATCGACGCCTGTTCAATCGACGCCTGTTCAATCGACGACTGTTCAATCGACGCCTGTTCAATCGACGCCTGTTCAATCGACGACTGTTTAAACGACGAATGTTCAATCGACTACTGTTCAAACGACGACTGTTCAGTCGACGACTGTTCAATCGACGCCTGTTCAATCGACGACTGTTCAAACGACCCCTGTTCAATCGACGCCTGTTCAATCGACGACTGTTCAATCGACGCCTGTTCAATCGACGACTGTTCAAACGACGACTGTTCAGTCGACGACAGTTCAGTCGACGCCTGTTCAGTCGACGACTGTTCAGTCGACACCTGTTCAATCGACGACTTTTGAATAGACGACTGTTCAATCGACGACTGTTCAATCGAAGACTGTTCAATCGACGCCTGTTCAATCGACGCCTGTTCAATGGACGACTGTTCAAACGACGCCTGTTCAGTCGACGACTGTTCAGTCGACGCCTGTTCAATCGACGCCTGTTCATTCGACAACTGTTCAAACGACGACTGTTCAATCGACGACTGTTCAATCGACGACTGTTTAAACGACGACTGTTTAAACGACGACTGTTCAGTCGACGACTGTTCAATCGACGACTGTTCAGTCGACGCCTGTTCTGTCGACGACTGTTCAATCGACGACTGTTCAACCGACGACTGTTCAATCGACGCCTGTTCAATCGACGACTGTTTAAACGACGACTGTTCAATCGACTACTGTTCAATCGACTCCTGTTCAATCGACGACTGTTCAAACGACGAATGGTCATTCGACGACTGTTCAGTCGACGACTGTTCAACCGACGACTGTTCAATCGACGCCTGTTCAATCGACGACTGTTTAAACGACGACTGTTCAGTCGACGACTGTTCAATCGACGACTGTTCAGTCGACGCCTGTTCTGTCGACGACTGTTCAATAGACGACTGTTCAATCGACGACTGTTCAATCGACGACTGTTCAATCGACGCCTGTTCCACCGACGACTTTTGAATAGACGACTGTTCAATCGACGACTGTTCAATCGACGACTGTTTAAACGACGACTGTTTAAACGACGACTGTTCAATCGACGACTGTTCAATCGACGACTGTTCAATCGACGCCTGTTCAATCGACGACTGTTCAATCGACGACTGTTCAATCGACGCCTGTTCAATCGACGACTGTTTAAACGACGACTGTTTAAACGACGACTGTTCAATCGACGCCTGTTCAATCGACGCCTGTTCAATCGACGACTGTTCAATCGACGACTGTTCAATCGACGCCTGTTCAATCGACGACAGTTTAAACGACGACTGTTCAATCGACGACTGTTCAATCGACGCCTGTTCAATCGACGCCTGTTCAATCGACGACTGTTCAAACGACGAATGGTCATTCGACGACTGTTCAGTCGACGCCTGTTCAGTCGACGACTGTTCAATCGACGCCCGTTCAATCGACGCCTGTTCAATCGACGACTGTTCAATCGACGACTGTTCAATCGACGACTGTTTAAACGACGACTGTTTAAACGACGACTGTTCAATCGACGACTGTTCAATCGACGCCTGTTCAATCGACGACTGTTCAAACGACGCCTGTTCAGTCGACGACTGTTCAGTCGACGCCTGTTCAATCGACGCCTGTTCATTCGACGACTGTTCAAACGACGCCTGTTCAATCGACGACTGTTCAGTCGACGCCTGTTCTGTCGACGACTGTTCAATCGACGACTTTTGAATAGACGACTGTTCAATCGACGACTGTTCAATCGACGACTGTTCAATCGACGCCTGTTCAATCGACGACTGTTTAAACGACGACTGTTCAATTGACTACTGTTCAATCGACGCCTGTTCAATCGACGACTGTTTAAACGACGACTGTTCAGTCGACGACTGTTCAATCGACGACTGTTCAGTCGACGCTTGTTCTGTCGACGACTGTTCAATAGACGACTGTTCAATCGACGACTGTTCAATCGACGACTGTTCAATCGACGTCTGTTCAATCGACGACTTTTGAATAGACGACTGTTCAATCGACGACTGTTCAATCGACGACTGTTTAAACGACGACTGTTTAAACGACGACTGTTCAATCGACGACTGTTCAATCGACGCCTGTTCAATCGACGCCTGTTCAATCGACGACTGTTCAATCGACGCCTGTTCAATCGACGCCTGTTCAATCGACGACTGTTTAAACGACGACTGTTCAATCGACTACTGTTCAAACGACGACTGTTCAATCGACGCCTGTTCAATCGACGTCTGTTCAAACGACCCCTGTTCAATCGACGCCTGTTCAATCGACGACTGTTCAATCGACGCCTGTTCAATCGACGACTGTTCAAACGACGACTGTTCAGTCGACGACAGTTCAGTCGACGCCTGTTCAGTCGACGACTGTTCAGTCGACGCCTGTTCAATCGACGACTTTTGAATAGACGACTGTTCAATCGACGACTGTTCAATCGAAGACTGTTCAATCGACGCCTGTTCAATCGACGCCTGTTCAATGGACGACTGTTCAAACGACGCCTGTTCAGTCGACGACTGTTCAGTCGACGCCTGTTCAATCGACGCCTGTTCATTCGACAACTGTTCAAACGACGACTGTTCAATCGACGACTGTTCAATCGACGACTGTTTAAACGACGACTGTTTAAACGACGACTGTTCAGTCGACGACTGTTCAATCGACGACTGTTCAGTCGACGCCTGTTCTGTCGACGACTGTTCAATCGACGACTGTTCAACCGACGACTGTTCAATCGACGCCTGTTCAATCGACGACTGTTTAAACGACGACTGTTCAATCGACTACTGTTCAATCGACTCCTGTTCAATCGACGACTGTTCAAACGACGAATGGTCATTCGACGACTGTTCAGTCGACGCCTGTTCAGTCGATGACTGTTCAATCGACGCCCGTTCAATCGACGCCTGTTCAATCGACGACTGTTCAATCGACGAATGTTCAATCGACGACTGTTTAAACGACGACAGTTTAAACGACGACTGTTCAATCGACGACTGTTCAATCGACGCCTGTTCAATCGACGACTGTTCAATCGACGCCTGTTCTGTCGACGACTGTTCAATCGACGACTGTTCAACCGACGACTGTTCAATCGACGCCTGTTCAATCGACGACTGTTTAAACGACGACTGTTCAATCGACTACTGTTCAATCGACTCCTGTTCAATCGACGACTGTTTAAACGACGACTGTTTAAACGACGACTGTTCAGTCGACGACTGTTCAATCGACGACTGTTCAGTCGACGCCTGTTCTGTCGACGACTGTTCAATAGACGACTGTTCAATCGACGACTGTTCAATCGACGACTGTTCAATCGACGCCTGTTCCACCGACGACTTTTGAATAGACGACTGTTCAATCGACGACTGTTCAATCGACGACTGTTTAAACGACGACTGTTTAAACGACGACTGTTTAAACGACGACAGTTCAATCGACGCCTGTTCAATCGACGCCTGTTCAATCGACGACTGTTCAATCGACGACTGTTCAATCGACGCCTGTTCAATCGACGACTGTTTAAACGACGACTGTTCAATCGACGACTGTTCAATCGACGCCTGTTCAATCGACGCCTGTTCAATCGACGACTGTTCAAACGACGAATGGTCATTCGACGACTGTTCAGTCGACGCCTGTTCAGTCGACGACTGTTCAATCGACGCCCGTTCAATCGACGCCTGTTCAATCGACGACTGTTCAATCGACGACTGTTCAATCGACGACTGTTTAAACGACGACTGTTTAAACGACGACTGTTCAATCGACGACTGTTCAATCGACGCCTGTTCAATCGACGACTGTTCAAACGACGCCTGTTCAGTCGACGACTGTTCAGTCGACGCCTGTTCAATCGACGCCTGTTCATTCGACGACTGTTCAAACGACGCCTGTTCAATCGACGACTGTTCAGTCGACGCCTGTTCTGTCGACGACTGTTCAATCGACGACTTTTGAATAGACGACTGTTCAATCGACGACTGTTCAATCGACGACTGTTCAATCGACGCCTGTTCAATCGACGACTGTTTAAACGACGACTGTTCAATTGACTACTGTTCAATCGACGCCTGTTCAATCGACGACTGTTTAAACGACGACTGTTCAGTCGACGACTGTTCAATCGACGACTGTTCAGTCGACGCTTGTTCTGTCGACGACTGTTCAATAGACGACTGTTCAATCGACGACTGTTCAATCGACGACTGTTCAATCGACGTCTGTTCAATCGACGACTTTTGAATAGACGACTGTTCAATCGACGACTGTTCAATCGACGACTGTTTAAACGACGACTGTTTAAACGACGACTGTTCAATCGACGACTGTTCAATCGACGCCTGTTCAATCGACGCCTGTTCAATCGACGACTGTTCAATCGACGCCTGTTCAATCGACGCCTGTTCAATCGACGACTGTTTAAACGACGACTGTTCAATCGACTACTGTTCAAACGACGACTGTTCAGTCGACGACTGTTCAATCGACGCCTGTTCAATCGACGACTGTTCAAACGACCCCTGTTCAATCGACGCCTGTTCAATCGACGACTGTTCAATCGACGCCTGTTCAATCGACGACTGTTCAAACGACGACTGTTCAGTCGACGACAGTTCAGTCGACGCCTGTTCAGTCGACGACTGTTCAGTCGACGCCTGTTCAATCGACGACTTTTGAATAGACGACTGTTCAATCGACGACTGTTCAATCGAAGACTGTTCAATCGACGCCTGTTCAATCGACGCCTGTTCAATGGACGACTGTTCAAACGACGCCTGTTCAGTCGACGACTGTTCAGTCGACGCCTGTTCAATCGACGCCTGTTCATTCGACAACTGTTCAAACGACGACTGTTCAATCGACGACTGTTCAATCGACGACTGTTTAAACGACGACTGTTTAAACGACGACTGTTCAGTCGACGACTGTTCAATCGACGACTGTTCAGTCGACGCCTGTTCTGTCGACGACTGTTCAATCGACGACTGTTCAACCGACGACTGTTCAATCGACGCCTGTTCAATCGACGACTGTTTAAACGACGACTGTTCAATCGACTACTGTTCAATCGACTCCTGTTCAATCGACGACTGTTCAAACGACGAATGGTCATTCGACGACTGTTCAGTCGACTCCTGTTCAATCGACGACTGTTTAAACGACGACTGTTTAAACGACGACTGTTCAGTCGACGACTGTTCAATCGACGACTGTTCAGTCGACGCCTGTTCTGTCGATGACTGTTCAATAGACGACTGTTCAATCGACGACTGTTCAATCGACGACTGTTCAATCGACGCCTGTTCCACCGACGACTTTTGAATAGACGACTGTTCAATCGACGACTGTTCAATCGACGACTGTTTAAACGACGACTGTTTAAACGACGACTGTTCAATCGACGACTGTTCAATCGACGACTGTTCAATCGACGCCTGTTCAATCGACGACTGTTCAATCGACGACTGTTCAATCGACGCCTGTTCAATCGACGACTGTTTAAACGACGACTGTTCAATCGACGACTGTTCAGTCGACGCCTGTTCTGTCGACGACTGTTCAATAGACGACTGTTCAATCGACGACTGTTCAATCGACGCCTGTTCCACCGACGACTTTTGAATAGACGACTGTTCAATCGACGACTGTTCAATCGACGACTGTTTAAACGACGACTGTTTAAACGACGACTGTTCAATCGACGCCTGTTCAATCGACGCCTGTTCAATCGACGACTGTTCAATCGACGACTGTTCAATCGACGCCTGTTCAATCGACGACTGTTTAAACGACGACTGTTCAATCGACGACTGTTCAATCGACGCCTGTTCAATCGACGCCTGTTCAATCGACGACTGTTCAAACGACGAATGGTCATTCGACGACTGTTCAGTCGACGCCTGTTCAGTCGACGACTGTTCAATCGACGCCCGTTCAATCGACGCCTGTTCAATCGACGACTGTTCAATCGACGACTGTTCAATCGACGACTGTTTAAACGACGACTGTTTAAACGACGACTGTTCAATCGACGACTGTTCAATCGACGCCTGTTCAATCGACGACTGTTCAAACGACGCCTGTTCAGTCGACGACTGTTCAGTCGACGCCTGTTCAATCGACGCCTGTTCATTCGACGACTGTTCAAACGACGCCTGTTCAATCGACGACTGTTCAGTCGACGCCTGTTCTGTCGACGACTGTTCAATCGACGACTTTTGAATAGACGACTGTTCAATCGACGACTGTTCAATAGACGACTGTTCAATCGACGACTGTTTAAACGACGACTGTTTAAACGACGACTGTTCAGTCGACGACTGTTCAATCGACGACTGTTCAGTCGACGCTTGTTCTGTCGACGACTGTTCAATAGACGACTGTTCAATCGACGACTGTTCAATCGACGACTGTTCAATCGACGTCTGTTCAATCGACGACTTTTGAATAGACGACTGTTCAATCGACGACTGTTCAATCGACGACTGTTTAAACGACGACTGTTTAAACGACGACTGTTCAATCGACGACTGTTCAATCGACGCCTGTTCAAT
Organism: Metellina segmentata; assembly: GCA_947359465.1. NCBI lineage: Eukaryota > Metazoa > Arthropoda > Arachnida > Araneae > Tetragnathidae > Metellina > Metellina segmentata. Next base: position 108,556,160 of record OX375882.1, on the reverse strand, counting down.
CGACGCCTGTTCAATCGACGACTGTTCAATCGACGCCTGTTCAATCGACGCCTGTTCAATCGACGACTGTTTAAACGACGACTGTTCAATCGACTACTGTTCAAACGACGACTGTTCAGTCGACGACTGTTCAATCGACGCCTGTTCAATCGACGACTGTTCAAACGACCCCTGTTCAATCGACGCCTGTTCAATCGACGACTGTTCAATCGACGCCTGTTCAATCGACGACTGTTCAAACGACGACTGTTCAGTCGACGACAGTTCAGTCGACGCCTGTTCAGTCGACGACTGTTCAGTCGACGCCTGTTCAATCGACGACTTTTGAATAGACGACTGTTCAATCGACGACTGTTCAATCGAAGACTGTTCAATCGACGCCTGTTCAATCGACGCCTGTTCAATGGACGACTGTTCAAACGACGCCTGTTCAGTCGACGACTGTTCAGTCGACGCCTGTTCAATCGACGCCTGTTCATTCGACAACTGTTCAAACGACGACTGTTCAATCGACGACTGTTCAATCGACGACTGTTTAAACGACGACTGTTTAAACGACGACTGTTCAGTCGACGACTGTTCAATCGACGACTGTTCAGTCGACGCCTGTTCTGTCGACGACTGTTCAATCGACGACTGTTCAACCGACGACTGTTCAATCGACGCCTGTTCAATCGACGACTGTTTAAACGACGACTGTTCAATCGACTACTGTTCAATCGACTCCTGTTCAATCGACGACTGTTCAAACGACGAATGGTCATTCGACGACTGTTCAGTCGACGCCTGTTCAGGCGATGACTGTTCAATCGACTCCCGTTCAATCGACGCCTGTTCAATCGACGACTGTTCAATCGACGAATGTTCAATCGACGACTGTTTAAACGACGACAGTTTAAACGACGACTGTTCAATCGACGACTGTTCAATCGACGCCTGTTCAATCGACGACTGTTCAATCGACGCCTGTTCTGTCGACGACTGTTCAATCGACGACTGTTCAACCGACGACTGTTCAATCGACGCCTGTTCAATCGACGACTGTTTAAACGACGACTGTTCAATCGACTACTGTTCAATCGACTCCTGTTCAATCGACGACTGTTTAAACGACGACTGTTTAAACGACGACTGTTCAGTCGACGACTGTTCAATCGACGACTGTTCAGTCGACGCCTGTTCTGTCGACGACTGTTCAATAGACGACTGTTCAATCGACGACTGTTCAATCGACGACTGTTCAATCGACGCCTGTTCCACCGACGACTTTTGAATAGACGACTGTTCAATCGACGACTGTTCAATCGACGACTGTTTAAACGACGACTGTTTAAACGACGACTGTTCAATCGACGACTGTTCAATCGACGACTGTTCAATCGACGCCTGTTCAATCGACGACTGTTCAATCGACGACTGTTCAATCGACGCCTGTTCAATCGACGACTGTTTAAACGACGACTGTTCAATCGACGACTGTTCAATCGACGCCTGTTCAATCGACGCCTGTTCAATCGACGACTGTTCAAACGACGACTGTTCAAACGACGACTGTTCAGTCGACGCCTGTTCAGTCGACGCCTGTTCAGTCGACGACTGTTCAGTCGACGACTGTTCAATCGACGCCCGTTCAATCGACGCCTGTTCAATCGACGACTGTTCAATCGACGAATGTTCAATCGACGACTGTTTAAACGACGACTGTTTAAACGACGACTGTTCAATCGACGACTGTTCAATCGACGACTGTTCAATCGACGCCTGTTCAATCGACGACTGTTTAAACGACGACTGTTCAGTCGACGACTGTTCAATCGACGACTGTTCAGTCGACGCTTGTTCTGTCGACGACTGTTCAATAGACGACTGTTCAATCGACGTCTGTTCAATCGACGACTTTTGAATAGACGACTGTTCAATCGACGACTGTTCAATCGACGACTGTTTAAACGACGACTGTTTAAACGACGACTGTTCAATCGACGACTGTTCAATCGACGCCTGTTCAATCGACGCCTGTTCAATCGACGACTGTTCAATCGACGCCTGTTCAATCGACGCCTGTTCAATCGACGACTGTTTAAACGACGACTGTTCAATCGACTACTGTTCAAACGACGACTGTTCAGTCGACGACTGTTCAATCGACGCCTGTTCAATCGACGACTGTTCAAACGACCCCTGTTCAATCGACGCCTGTTCAATCGACGACTGTTCAATCGACGCCTGTTCAATCGACGACTGTTCAAACGACGACTGTTCAGTCGACGACAGTTCAGTCGACGCCTGTTCAGTCGACGACTGTTCAGTCGACGCCTGTTCAATCGACGACTTTTGAATAGACGACTGTTCAATCGACGACTGTTCAATCGAAGACTGTTCAATCGACGCCTGTTCAATCGACGCCTGTTCAATGGACGACTGTTCAAACGACGCCTGTTCAGTCGACGACTGTTCAGTCGACGCCTGTTCAATCGACGCCTGTTCATTCGACAACTGTTCAAACGACGACTGTTCAATCGACGACTGTTCAATCGACGACTGTTTAAACGACGACTGTTTAAACGACGACTGTTCAGTCGACGACTGTTCAATCGACGACTGTTCAGTCGACGCCTGTTCTGTCGACGACTGTTCAATCGACGACTGTTCAACCGACGACTGTTCAATCGACGCCTGTTCAATCGACGACTGTTTAAACGACGACTGTTCAATCGACTACTGTTCAATCGACTCCTGTTCAATCGACGACTGTTCAAACGACGAATGGTCATTCGACGACTGTTCAGTCGACGCCTGTTCAGTCGATGACTGTTCAATCGACGCCCGTTCAATCGACGCCTGTTCAATCGACGACTGTTCAATCGACGAATGTTCAATCGACGACTGTTTAAACGACGACAGTTTAAACGACGACTGTTCAATCGACGACTGTTCAATCGACGCCTGTTCAATCGACGACTGTTCAATCGACGCCTGTTCTGTCGACGACTGTTCAATCGACGACTGTTCAACCGACGACTGTTCAATCGACGCCTGTTCAATCGACGACTGTTTAAACGACGACTGTTCAATCGACTACTGTTCAATCGACTCCTGTTCAATCGACGACTGTTTAAACGACGACTGTTTAAACGACGACTGTTCAGTCGACGACTGTTCAATCGACGACTGTTCAGTCGACGCCTGTTCTGTCGACGACTGTTCAATAGACGACTGTTCAATCGACGACTGTTCAATCGACGACTGTTCAATCAACGCCTGTTCCACCGACGACTTTTGAATAGACGACTGTTCAATCGACGACTGTTCAATCGACGACTGTTTAAACGACGACTGTTTAAACGACGACTGTTCAATCGACGACTGTTCAATCGACGACTGTTCAATCGACGCCTGTTCAATCGACGACTGTTCAATCGACGACTGTTCAATCGACGCCTGTTCAATCGACGACTGTTTAAACGACGACTGTTCAATCGACGACTGTTCAATCGACGCCTGTTCAATCGACGCCTGTTCAATCGACGACTGTTCAAACGACGAATGGTCATTCGACGACTGTTCAGTCGACGCCTGTTCAGTCGACGACTGTTCAATCGACGCCCGTTCAATCGACGCCTGTTCAATCGACGACTGTTCAATCGACGACTGTTCAATCGACGACTGTTTAAACGACGACTGTTTAAACGACGACTGTTCAATCGACGACTGTTCAATCGACGCCTGTTCAATCGACGACTGTTCAATCGACGACTGTTCAATCGACGCCTGTTCAATCGACGACTGTTTAAACGACGACTGTTCAATCGACTACTGTTCAATCGACGCCTGTTCAATCGACGACTGTTCAATCGACGACTGTTCAATCGACGCCTGTTCAATCGACGCCTGTTCAATCGACGACTGTTCAAACGACGACTGTTCAAACGACGACTGTTCAGTCGACGCCTGTTCAGTCGACGACTGTTCAATCGACGCCCGTTCAATCGACGCCTGTTCAATCGACGACTGTTCAATCGACGAATGTTCAATCGACGACTGTTTAAACGACGACTGTTTAAACGACGACTGTTCAATCGACGACTGTTCAATCGACGCCTGTTCAATCGACGACTGTTCAATCGACGCCTGTTCTGTCGACGACTGTTCAATCGACGACTGTTCAACCGACGACTGTTCAATCGACGCCTGTTCAATCGACGACTGTTTAAACGACGACTGTTCAATCGACTACTGTTCAATCGACTCCTGTTCAATCGACGACTGTTTAAACGACGACTGTTTAAACGACGACTGTTCAATCGACGATTGTTCAGTCGACGCCTGTTCTGTCGACGACTGTTCAATCGACGACTGTTCAATCGACGACTGTTCAATCGACGCCTGTTCCACCGACGACTTTTGAATAGACGACTGTTCAATCGACGACTGTTCAATCGACGACTGTTTAAACGACGACTGTTTAAACGACGACTGTTCAATCGACGACTGTTCAACCGACGCCTGTTCAATCGACGCCTGTTCAATCGACGACTGTTCAATCGACGACTGTTCAATCGACGACTGTTCAATCGACGCCTGTTCAATCGACGACTGTTCAATCGACGACTGTTCAATCGACGCCTGTTCAATCGACGCCTGTTCAATCGACGACTGTTCAAACGACAAATGGTCATTCGACGACTGTTCAGTCGACGCCTGTTCAGTTGACGACTGTTCAATCGACGCCCGTTCAATCGACGCCTGTTCAATCGACGACTGTTCAATCGACGACTGTTTAAACGACGACTGTTTAAACGACGACTGTTCAATCGACGACTGTTCAATCGACGCCTGTTCAATCGACGACTGTTCAATCGACGACTGTTCAATCGACGCCTGTTCAATCGACGACTGTTTAAACGACGACTGTTCTATCGACTACTGTTCAATCGACGCCTGTTCAATCGACGACTGTTCAATCGACGACTGTTCAATCGACGCCTGTTCAATCGACGCCTGTTCAATCGACGACTGTTCAAACGACGACTGTTCAAACGACGACTGTTGAGTCGACGCCTGTTCAGTCGACGCCTGTTCAGTCGACGACTGTTCAGTCGACGACTGTTCAGTCGACGACTGTTCAATCGACGCCTGTTCAATCGACGACTGTTCAATCGACGACTGTTCAATCGACGCCTGTTCAATCGACGCCTGTTTAAACGACGACTGTTCTATCGACTACTGTTCAATCGACGCCTGTTCAATCGACGACTGTTCAATCGACGACTGTTCAATCGACGCCTGTTCAATCGACGACTGTTCAAACGACGACTGTTCAAACGACGACTGTTGAGTCGACGCCTGTTCAATCGACGACTGTTCAACCGACGACTGTTCAATCGACGCCTGTTCAATCGACGACTGTTTAAACGACGACTGTTCAATCGACTACTGTTCAATCGACTCCTGTTCAATCGACGACTGTTTAAACGACGACTGTTTAAACGACGACTGTTCAGTCGACGACTGTTCAATCGACGACTGTTCAGTCGACGCCTGTTCTGTCGACGACTGTTCAATAGACGACTGTTCAATCGACGACTGTTCAATGGACGACTGTTCAATCGACGCCTGTTCCACCGACGACTTTTGAATAGACGACTGTTCAATCGACGACTGTTTAAACGACGACTGTTTAAACGACGACTGTTCAATCGACGACTGTTCAATCGACGCCTGTTCAATCGACGCCTGTTCAATCGACGACTGTTCAATCGACGACTGTTCAATCGACGCCTGTTCAATCGACGACTGTTTAAACGACGACTGTTCAATCGACGACTGTTCAATCGACGCCTGTTCAATCGACGCCTGTTCAATCGACGACTGTTCAAACGACGAATGGTCATTCGACGACTGTTCAGTCGACGTCTGTTCAGTCGACGACTGTTCAATCGACGCCCGTTCAATCGACGCCTGTTCAATCGACGACTGTTCAATCGACGACTGTTCAATCGACGACTGTTTAAACGACGACTGTTTAAACGACGACTGTTCAATCGACGACTGTTCAATCGACGCCTGTTCAATCGACGACTGTTCAAACGACGCCTGTTCAGTCGACGACTGTTCAGTCTACGCCTGTTCAATCGACGCCTGTTCATTCGACGACTGTTCAAACGACGCCTGTTCAATCGACGACTGTTCAGTCGACGCCTGTTCTGTCGACGACTGTTCAATCGACGACTGTTCAATCGACGACTTTTGAATAGACGACTGTTCAATCGACGCCTGTTCAATCGACGACTGTTTAAACGACGACTGTTCAATTGACTACTGTTCAATCGACGCCTGTTCAATCGACGACTGTTTAAACGACGACTGTTCAGTCGACGACTGTTCAATCGACGACTGTTCAGTCGACGCTTGTTCTGTCGACGACTGTTCAATAGACGACTGTTCAATCGACGACTGTTCAATCGACGACTGTTCAATCGACGTCTGTTCAATCGACGACTTTTGAATAGACGACTGTTCAATCGACGACTGTTCAATCGACGACTGTTTAAACGACGACTGTTTAAACGACGACTGTTCAATCGACGACTGTTCAATCGACGCCTGTTCAATCGACGCCTGTTCAATCGACGACTGTTCAATCGACGTCTGTTCAATCGACGCCTGTTCAATCGACGACTGTTTAAACGACGACTGTTCAATCGACTACTGTTCAAACGACGACTGTTCAGTCGACGACTGTTCAATCGACGCCTGTTCAATCGACGACTGTTCAAACGACCCCTGTTCAATCGACGCCTGTTCAATCGACGACTGTTCAATCGACGCCTGTTCAATCGACGACTGTTCAAACGACGACTGTTCAGTCGACGACAGTTCAGTCGACGCCTGTTCAGTCGACGACTGTTCAGTCGACGCCTGTTCAATCGACGACTTTTGAATAGACGACTGTTCAATCGACGACTGTTCAATCGAAGACTGTTCAATCGACGCCTGTTCAATCGACGCCTGTTCAATCGACGACTGTTCAAACGACGCCTGTTCAATCGACGACTGTTCAATCGACGCCTGTTCTGTCGACGACTGTTCAATCGACGACTGTTCAACCGACGACTGTTCAACCGACGACTGTTCAATCGACGCCTGTTCAATCGACGACTGTTTAAACGACGACTGTTCAATCGACTACTGTTCAATCGACTCCTGTTCAATCGACGACTGTTTAAACGACGACTGTTTAAACGACGACTGTTCAGTCGACGACTGTTCAATCGACGATTGTTCAGTCGACGCCTGTTCTGTCGACGACTGTTCAATCGACGACTGTTCAATCGACGCCTGTTCCACCGACGACTTTTGAATAGACGACTGTTCAATCGACGACTGTTCAATCGACGACTGTTTAAACGACGACTGTTTAAACGACGACTGTTCAATCGACGACTGTTCAACCGACCCCTGTTCAATCGACGCCTTTTCAATCGACGACTGTTCAATCGACGACTGTTCAATCGACGACTGTTCAATCGACGCCTGTTCAATCGACGACTGTTTAAACGACGACTGTTCAATCGACGACTGTTCAATCGACGCCTGTTCAATCGACGCCTGTTCAATCGACGACTGTTCAAACGACAAATGGTCATTCGACGACTGTTCAGTCGACGCCTGTTCAGTTGACGACTGTTCAATCGACGCCCGTTCAATCGACGCCTGTTCAATCGACGACTGTTCAATCGACGACTGTTCAATCGACGACTGTTTAAACGACGACTGTTTAAACGACGACTGTTCAATCGACGACTGTTCAATCGACGCCTGTTCAATCGACGACTGTTCAATCGACGACTGTTCAATCGACGCCTGTTCAATCGACGACTGTTTAAACGACGACTGTTCAATCGACTACTGTTCAATCGACGCCTGTTCAATCGACGACTGTTCAATCGACGACTGTTCAATCGACGCCTGTTCAATCGACGCCTGTTCAATCGACGACTGTTCAAACGACGACTGTTCAAACGACGACTGTTGAGTCGACGCCTGTTCAGTCGACGACTGTTCAGTCGACGACTGTTCAGTCGACGCCTGTTCAATCGACGACTGTTCAACCGACGACTGTTCAATCGACGCCTGTTCAATCGACGACTGTTTAAACGACGACTGTTCAATCGACTACTGTTCAATCGACTCCTGTTCAATCGACGACTTTTTAAACGACGACTGTTTAAACGACGACTGTTCAGTCGACGACTGTTCAATCGACGACTGTTCTGTCGACGACTGTTCAATAGACGACTGTTCAATCGACGACTGTTCAATCGACGACTGTTCAATCGACGCCTGTTCCACCGACGACTTTTGAATAGACGACTGTTCAATCGACGACTGTTCAATCGACGACTGTTTAAACGACGACTGTTTAAACGACGACTGTTCAATCGACGACTGTTCAATCGACGCCTGTTCAATCGACGCCTGTTCAATCGACGACTGTTCAATCGACGACTGTTCAATCGACGCCTGTTCAATCGACGACTGTTTAAACGACGACTGTTCAATCGACGACTGTTCAATCGACGCCTGTTCAATCGACGCCTGTTCAATCGACGACTGTTCAATCGACGACTGTTCAATCGACGCCTGTTCCACCGACGACTTTTGAATAGACGACTGTTCAATCGACGACTGTTCAATCGACGACTGTTTAAACGACGACTGTTTAAACGACGACTGTTCAATCGACGCCTGTTCAATCGACGCCTGTTCAATCGACGACTGTTCAATCGACGACTGTTCAATCGACGCCTGTTCAATCGACGACTGTTTAAACGACGACTGTTCAATCGACGACTGTTCAATCGACGCCTGTTCAATCGACGCCTGTTCAATCGACGACTGTTCAAACGACGAATGGTCATTCGACGACTGTTCAGTCGACGCCTGTTCAGTCGACGACTGTTCAATCGACGCCCGTTCAATCGACGCCTGTTCAATCGACGACTGTTCAATCGACGACTGTTCAATCGACGACTGTTTAAACGACGACTGTTTAAACGACGACTGTTCAATCGACGACTGTTCAATCGACGCCTGTTCAATCGACGACTGTTCAAACGACGCCTGTTCAGTCGACGACTGTTCAGTCGACGCCTGTTCAATCGACGCCTGTTCATTCGACGACTGTTCAAACGACGCCTGTTCAATCGACGACTGTTCAGTCGACGCCTGTTCTGTCGACGACTGTTCAATCGACGACTTTTGAATAGACGACTGTTCAATCGACGACTGTTCAATAGACGACTGTTCAATCGACGACTGTTTAAACGACGACTGTTTAAACGACGACTGTTCAGTCGACGACTGTTCAATCGACGACTGTTCAGTCGACGCTTGTTCTGTCGACGACTGTTCAATAGACGACTGTTCAATCGACGACTGTTCAATCGACGACTGTTCAATCGACGTCTGTTCAATCGACGACTTTTGAATAGACGACTGTTCAATCGACGACTGTTCAATCGACGACTGTTTAAACGACGACTGTTTAAACGACGACTGTTCAATCGACGACTGTTCAATCGACGCCTGTTCAATCGACGCCTGTTCAATCGACGACTGTTCAATCGACGCCTGTTCAATCGACGCCTGTTCAATCGACGACTGTTTAAACGACGACTGTTCAATCGACTACTGTTCAAACGACGACTGTTCAGTCGACGACTGTTCAATCGACGCCTGTTCAATCGACGACTGTTCAAACGACCCCTGTTCAATCGACGCCTGTTCAATCGACGACTGTTCAATCGACGCCTGTTCAATCGACGACTGTTCAAACGACGACTGTTCAGTCGACGACAGTTCAGTCGACGCCTGTTCAGTCGACGACTGTTCAGTCGACGCCTGTTCAATCGACGACTTTTGAATAGACGACTGTTCAATCGACGACTGTTCAATCGAAGACTGTTCAATCGACGCCTGTTCAATCGACGACTGTTCAATCGACGACTGTTCAATCGACGCCTGTTCAATCGACGCCTGTTCAATCGACGACTGTTCAAACGACGACTGTTCAAACGACGACTGTTGAGTCGACGCCTGTTCAGTCGACGCCTGTTCAGTCGACGACTGTTCAGTCGACGACTGTTCAGTCGACGACTGTTCAATCGACGCCTGTTCAATCGACGACTGTTCAATCGACGACTGTTCAATCGACGCCTGTTCAATCGACGCCTGTTTAAACGACGACTGTTCTATCGACTACTGTTCAATCGACGCCTGTTCAATCGACGACTGTTCAATCGACGACTGTTCAATCGACGCCTGTTCAATCGACGACTGTTCAAACGACGACTGTTCAAACGACGACTGTTGAGTCGACGCCTGTTCAATCGACGACTGTTCAACCGACGACTGTTCAATCGACGCCTGTTCAATCGACGACTGTTTAAACGACGACTGTTCAATCGACTACTGTTCAATCGACTCCTGTTCAATCGACGACTGTTTAAACGACGACTGTTTAAACGACGACTGTTCAGTCGACGACTGTTCAATCGACGACTGTTCAGTCGACGCCTGTTCTGTCGACGACTGTTCAATAGACGACTGTTCAATCGACGACTGTTCAATGGACGACTGTTCAATCGACGCCTGTTCCACCGACGACTTTTGAATAGACGACTGTTCAATCGACGACTGTTTAAACGACGACTGTTTAAACGACGACTGTTCAATCGACGACTGTTCAATCGACGCCTGTTCAATCGACGCCTGTTCAATCGACGACTGTTCAATCGACGACTGTTCAATCGACGCCTGTTCAATCGACGACTGTTTAAACGACGACTGTTCAATCGACGACTGTTCAATCGACGCCTGTTCAATCGACGCCTGTTCAATCGACGACTGTTCAAACGACGAATGGTCATTCGACGACTGTTCAGTCGACGTCTGTTCAGTCGACGACTGTTCAATCGACGCCCGTTCAATCGACGCCTGTTCAATCGACGACTGTTCAATCGACGACTGTTCAATCGACGACTGTTTAAACGACGACTGTTTAAACGACGACTGTTCAATCGACGACTGTTCAATCGACGCCTGTTCAATCGACGACTGTTCAAACGACGCCTGTTCAGTCGACGACTGTTCAGTCTACGCCTGTTCAATCGACGCCTGTTCATTCGACGACTGTTCAAACGACGCCTGTTCAATCGACGACTGTTCAGTCGACGCCTGTTCTGTCGACGACTGTTCAATCGACGACTGTTCAATCGACGACTTTTGAATAGACGACTGTTCAATCGACGCCTGTTCAATCGACGACTGTTTAAACGACGACTGTTCAATTGACTACTGTTCAATCGACGCCTGTTCAATCGACGACTGTTTAAACGACGACTGTTCAGTCGACGACTGTTCAATCGACGACTGTTCAGTCGACGCTTGTTCTGTCGACGACTGTTCAATAGACGACTGTTCAATCGACGACTGTTCAATCGACGACTGTTCAATCGACGTCTGTTCAATCGACGACTTTTGAATAGACGACTGTTCAATCGACGACTGTTCAATCGACGACTGTTTAAACGACGACTGTTTAAACGACGACTGTTCAATCGACGACTGTTCAATCGACGCCTGTTCAATCGACGCCTGTTCAATCGACGACTGTTCAATCGACGTCTGTTCAATCGACGCCTGTTCAATCGACGACTGTTTAAACGACGACTGTTCAATCGACTACTGTTCAAACGACGACTGTTCAGTCGACGACTGTTCAATCGACGCCTGTTCAATCGACGACTGTTCAAACGACCCCTGTTCAATCGACGCCTGTTCAATCGACGACTGTTCAATCGACGCCTGTTCAATCGACGACTGTTCAAACGACGACTGTTCAGTCGACGACAGTTCAGTCGACGCCTGTTCAGTCGACGACTGTTCAGTCGACGCCTGTTCAATCGACGACTTTTGAATAGACGACTGTTCAATCGACGACTGTTCAATCGAAGACTGTTCAATCGACGCCTGTTCAATCGACGCCTGTTCAATCGACGACTGTTCAAACGACGCCTGTTCAATCGACGACTGTTCAATCGACGCCTGTTCTGTCGACGACTGTTCAATCGACGACTGTTCAACCGACGACTGTTCAACCGACGACTGTTCAATCGACGCCTGTTCAATCGACGACTGTTTAAACGACGACTGTTCAATCGACTACTGTTCAATCGACTCCTGTTCAATCGACGACTGTTTAAACGACGACTGTTTAAACGACGACTGTTCAGTCGACGACTGTTCAATCGACGATTGTTCAGTCGACGCCTGTTCTGTCGACGACTGTTCAATCGACGACTGTTCAATCGACGCCTGTTCCACCGACGACTTTTGAATAGACGACTGTTCAATCGACGACTGTTCAATCGACGACTGTTTAAACGACGACTGTTTAAACGACGACTGTTCAATCGACGACTGTTCAACCGACCCCTGTTCAATCGACGCCTTTTCAATCGACGACTGTTCAATCGACGACTGTTCAATCGACGACTGTTCAATCGACGCCTGTTCAATCGACGACTGTTTAAACGACGACTGTTCAATCGACGACTGTTCAATCGACGCCTGTTCAATCGACGCCTGTTCAATCGACGACTGTTCAAACGACAAATGGTCATTCGACGACTGTTCAGTCGACGCCTGTTCAGTTGACGACTGTTCAATCGACGCCCGTTCAATCGACGCCTGTTCAATCGACGACTGTTCAATCGACGACTGTTCAATCGACGACTGTTTAAACGACGACTGTTTAAACGACGACTGTTCAATCGACGACTGTTCAATCGACGCCTGTTCAATCGACGACTGTTCAATCGACGACTGTTCAATCGACGCCTGTTCAATCGACGACTGTTTAAACGACGACTGTTCAATCGACTACTGTTCAATCGACGCCTGTTCAATCGACGACTGTTCAATCGACGACTGTTCAATCGACGCCTGTTCAATCGACGCCTGTTCAATCGACGACTGTTCAAACGACGACTGTTCAAACGACGACTGTTGAGTCGACGCCTGTTCAGTCGACGACTGTTCAGTCGACGACTGTTCAGTCGACGCCTGTTCAATCGACGACTGTTCAACCGACGACTGTTCAATCGACGCCTGTTCAATCGACGACTGTTTAAACGACGACTGTTCAATCGACTACTGTTCAATCGACTCCTGTTCAATCGACGACTTTTTAAACGACGACTGTTTAAACGACGACTGTTCAGTCGACGACTGTTCAATCGACGACTGTTCTGTCGACGACTGTTCAATAGACGACTGTTCAATCGACGACTGTTCAATCGACGACTGTTCAATCGACGCCTGTTCCACCGACGACTTTTGAATAGACGACTGTTCAATCGACGACTGTTCAATCGACGACTGTTTAAACGACGACTGTTTAAACGACGACTGTTCAATCGACGACTGTTCAATCGACGCCTGTTCAATCGACGCCTGTTCAATCGACGACTGTTCAATCGACGACTGTTCAATCGACGCCTGTTCAATCGACGACTGTTTAAACGACGACTGTTCAATCGACGACTGTTCAATCGACGCCTGTTCAATCGACGCCTGTTCAATCGACGACTGTTCAATCGACGACTGTTCAATCGACGCCTGTTCCACCGACGACTTTTGAATAGACGACTGTTCAATCGACGACTGTTCAATCGACGACTGTTTAAACGACGACTGTTTAAACGACGACTGTTCAATCGACGCCTGTTCAATCGACGCCTGTTCAATCGACGACTGTTCAATCGACGACTGTTCAATCGACGCCTGTTCAATCGACGACTGTTTAAACGACGACTGTTCAATCGACGACTGTTCAATCGACGCCTGTTCAATCGACGCCTGTTCAATCGACGACTGTTCAAACGACGAATGGTCATTCGACGACTGTTCAGTCGACGCCTGTTCAGTCGACGACTGTTCAATCGACGCCCGTTCAATCGACGCCTGTTCAATCGACGACTGTTCAATCGACGACTGTTCAATCGACGACTGTTTAAACGACGACTGTTTAAACGACGACTGTTCAATCGACGACTGTTCAATCGACGCCTGTTCAATCGACGACTGTTCAAACGACGCCTGTTCAGTCGACGACTGTTCAGTCGACGCCTGTTCAATCGACGCCTGTTCATTCGACGACTGTTCAAACGACGCCTGTTCAATCGACGACTGTTCAGTCGACGCCTGTTCTGTCGACGACTGTTCAATCGACGACTTTTGAATAGACGACTGTTCAATCGACGACTGTTCAATAGACGACTGTTCAATCGACGACTGTTTAAACGACGACTGTTTAAACGACGACTGTTCAGTCGACGACTGTTCAATCGACGACTGTTCAGTCGACGCTTGTTCTGTCGACGACTGTTCAATAGACGACTGTTCAATCGACGACTGTTCAATCGACGACTGTTCAATCGACGTCTGTTCAATCGACGACTTTTGAATAGACGACTGTTCAATCGACGACTGTTCAATCGACGACTGTTTAAACGACGACTGTTTAAACGACGACTGTTCAATCGACGACTGTTCAATCGACGCCTGTTCAATCGACGCCTGTTCAATCGACGACTGTTCAATCGACGCCTGTTCAATCGACGCCTGTTCAATCGACGACTGTTTAAACGACGACTGTTCAATCGACTACTGTTCAAACGACGACTGTTCAGTCGACGACTGTTCAATCGACGCCTGTTCAATCGACGACTGTTCAAACGACCCCTGTTCAATCGACGCCTGTTCAATCGACGACTGTTCAATCGACGCCTGTTCAATCGACGACTGTTCAAACGACGACTGTTCAGTCGACGACAGTTCAGTCGACGCCTGTTCAGTCGACGACTGTTCAGTCGACGCCTGTTCAATCGACGACTTTTGAATAGACGACTGTTCAATCGACGACTGTTCAATCGAAGACTGTTCAATCGACGCCTGTTCAATCGACGCCTGTTCAATGGACGACTGTTCAAACGACGCCTGTTCAGTCGACGACTGTTCAGTCGACGCCTGTTCAATCGACGCCTGTTCATTCGACAACTGTTCAAACGACGACTGTTCAATCGACGACTGTTCAATCGACGACTGTTTAAACGACGACTGTTTAAACGACGACTGTTCAGTCGACGACTGTTCAATCGACGACTGTTCAGTCGACGCCTGTTCTGTCGACGACTGTTCAATCGACGACTGTTCAACCGACGACTGTTCAATCGACGCCTGTTCAATCGACGACTGTTTAAACGACGACTGTTCAATCGACTACTGTTCAATCGACTCCTGTTCAATCGACGACTGTTCAAACGACGACTGTTCAATCGACGAATGTTCAATCGACGACTGTTCAATCGACGAATGTTCAATCGACGACTGTTTAAACGACGACAGTTTAAACGACGACTGTTCAATCGACGACTGTTCAATCGACGCCTGTTCAATCGACGACTGTTCAATCGACGCCTGTTCTGTCGACGACTGTTCAATCGACGACTGTTCAACCGACGACTGTTCAATCGACGCCTGTTCAATCGACGACTGTTTAAACGACGACTGTTCAATCGACTACTGTTCAATCGACTCCTGTTCAATCGACGACTGTTTAAACGACGACTGTTTAAACGACGACTGTTCAGTCGACGACTGTTCAATCGACGACTGTTCAGTCGACGCCTGTTCTGTCGACGACTGTTCAATAGACGACTGTTCAATCGACGACTGTTCAATCGACGACTGTTCAATCGACGCCTGTTCCACCGACGACTTTTGAATAGACGACTGTTCAATCGACGACTGTTCAATCGACGACTGTTTAAACGACGACTGTTTAAACGACGACTGTTCAATCGACGACTGTTCAATCGACGACTGTTCAATCGACGCCTGTTCAATCGACGACTGTTCAATCGACGACTGTTCAATCGACGCCTGTTCAATCGACGACTGTTTAAACGACGACTGTTCAATCGACGACTGTTCAATCGACGCCTGTTCAATCGACGCCTGTTCAATCGACGACTGTTCAAACGACGACTGTTCAAACGACGACTGTTCAGTCGACGCCTGTTCAGTCGACGACTGTTCAGTCGACGACTGTTCAATCGACGCCCGTTCAATCGACGCCTGTTCAATCGACGACTGTTCAATCGACGAATGTTCAATCGACGACTGTTTAAACGACGACTGTTTAAACGACGACTGTTCAATCGACGACTGTTCAATCGACGACTGTTCAATCGACGCCTGTTCAATCGACGACTGTTTAAACGACGACTGTTCAGTCGACGACTGTTCAATCGACGACTGTTCAGTCGACGCTTGTTCTGTCGACGACTGTTCAATAGACGACTGTTCAATCGACGTCTGTTCAATCGACGACTTTTGAATAGACGACTGTTCAATCGACGACTGTTCAATCGACGACTGTTTAAACGACGACTGTTTAAACGACGACTGTTCAATCGACGACTGTTCAATCGACGCCTGTTCAATCGACGCCTGTTCAATCGACGACTGTTCAATCGACGCCTGTTCAATCGACGCCTGTTCAATCGACGACTGTTTAAACGACGACTGTTCAATCGACTACTGTTCAAACGACGACTGTTCAGTCGACGACTGTTCAATCGACGCCTGTTCAATCGACGACTGTTCAAACGACCCCTGTTCAATCGACGCCTGTTCAATCGACGACTGTTCAATCGACGCCTGTTCAATCGACGACTGTTCAAACGACGACTGTTCAGTCGACGACAGTTCAGTCGACGCCTGTTCAGTCGACGACTGTTCAGTCGACGCCTGTTCAATCGACGACTTTTGAATAGACGACTGTTCAATCGACGACTGTTCAATCGAAGACTGTTCAATCGACGCCTGTTCAATCGACGCCTGTTCAATGGACGACTGTTCAAACGACGCCTGTTCAGTCGACGACTGTTCAGTCGACGCCTGTTCAATCGACGCCTGTTCATTCGACAACTGTTCAAACGACGACTGTTCAATCGACGACTGTTCAATCGACGACTGTTTAAACGACGACTGTTTAAACGACGACTGTTCAGTCGACGACTGTTCAATCGACGACTGTTCAGTCGACGCCTGTTCTGTCGACGACTGTTCAATCGACGACTGTTCAACCGACGACTGTTCAATCGACGCCTGTTCAATCGACGACTGTTTAAACGACGACTGTTCAATCGACTACTGTTCAATCGACTCCTGTTCAATCGACGACTGTTCAAACGACGAATGGTCATTCGACGACTGTTCAGTCGACGCCTGTTCAGTCGATGACTGTTCAATCGACGCCCGTTCAATCGACGCCTGTTCAATCGACGACTGTTCAATCGACGAATGTTCAATCGACGACTGTTTAAACGACGACAGTTTAAACGACGACTGTTCAATCGACGACTGTTCAATCGACGCCTGTTCAATCGACGACTGTTCAATCGACGCCTGTTCTGTCGACGACTGTTCAATCGACGACTGTTCAACCGACGACTGTTCAATCGACGCCTGTTCAATCGACGACTGTTTAAACGACGACTGTTCAATCGACTACTGTTCAATCGACTCCTGTTCAATCGACGACTGTTTAAACGACGACTGTTTAAACGACGACTGTTCAGTCGACGACTGTTCAATCGACGACTGTTCAGTCGACGCCTGTTCTGTCGACGACTGTTCAATAGACGACTGTTCAATCGACGACTGTTCAATCGACGACTGTTCAATCAACGCCTGTTCCACCGACGACTTTTGAATAGACGACTGTTCAATCGACGACTGTTCAATCGACGACTGTTTAAACGACGACTGTTTAAACGACGACTGTTCAATCGACGACTGTTCAATCGACGACTGTTCAATCGACGCCTGTTCAATCGACGACTGTTCAATCGACGACTGTTCAATCGACGCCTGTTCAATCGACGACTGTTTAAACGACGACTGTTCAATCGACGACTGTTCAATCGACGCCTGTTCAATCGACGCCTGTTCAATCGACGACTGTTCAAACGACGAATGGTCATTCGACGACTGTTCAGTCGACGCCTGTTCAGTCGACGACTGTTCAATCGACGCCCGTTCAATCGACGCCTGTTCAATCGACGACTGTTCAATCGACGACTGTTCAATCGACGACTGTTTAAACGACGACTGTTTAAACGACGACTGTTCAATCGACGACTGTTCAATCGACGCCTGTTCAATCGACGACTGTTCAATCGACGACTGTTCAATCGACGCCTGTTCAATCGACGACTGTTTAAACGACGACTGTTCAATCGACTACTGTTCAATCGACGCCTGTTCAATCGACGACTGTTCAATCGACGACTGTTCAATCGACGCCTGTTCAATCGACGCCTGTTCAATCGACGACTGTTCAAACGACGACTGTTCAAACGACGACTGTTCAGTCGACGCCTGTTCAGTCGACGACTGTTCAATCGACGCCCGTTCAATCGACGCCTGTTCAATCGACGACTGTTCAATCGACGAATGTTCAATCGACGACTGTTTAAACGACGACTGTTTAAACGACGACTGTTCAATCGACGACTGTTCAATCGACGCCTGTTCAATCGACGACTGTTCAATCGACGCCTGTTCTGTCGACGACTGTTCAATCGACGACTGTTCAACCGACGACTGTTCAATCGACGCCTGTTCAATCGACGACTGTTTAAACGACGACTGTTCAATCGACTACTGTTCAATCGACTCCTGTTCAATCGACGACTGTTTAAACGACGACTGTTTAAACGACGACTGTTCAATCGACGATTGTTCAGTCGACGCCTGTTCTGTCGACGACTGTTCAATCGACGACTGTTCAATCGACGACTGTTCAATCGACGCCTGTTCCACCGACGACTTTTGAATAGACGACTGTTCAATCGACGACTGTTCAATCGACGACTGTTTAAACGACGACTGTTTAAACGACGACTGTTCAATCGACGACTGTTCAACCGACGCCTGTTCAATCGACGCCTGTTCAATCGACGACTGTTCAATCGACGACTGTTCAATCGACGACTGTTCAATCGACGCCTGTTCAATCGACGACTGTTCAATCGACGACTGTTCAATCGACGCCTGTTCAATCGACGCCTGTTCAATCGACGACTGTTCAAACGACAAATGGTCATTCGACGACTGTTCAGTCGACGCCTGTTCAGTTGACGACTGTTCAATCGACGCCCGTTCAATCGACGCCTGTTCAATCGACGACTGTTCAATCGACGACTGTTTAAACGACGACTGTTTAAACGACGACTGTTCAATCGACGACTGTTCATTCGACGCCTGTTCAATCGACGACTGTTCAATCGACGACTGTTCAATCGACGCCTGTTCAATCGACGACTGTTTAAACGACGACTGTTCTATCGACTACTGTTCAATCGACGCCTGTTCAATCGACGACTGTTCAATCGACGACTGTTCAATCGACGCCTGTTCAATCGACGCCTGTTCAATCGACGACTGTTCAAACGACGACTGTTCAAACGACGACTGTTGAGTCGACGCCTGTTCAGTCGACGACTGTTCAGTCGACGACTGTTCAGTCGACGACTGTTCAATCGACGCCTGTTCAATCGACGACTGTTCAATCGACGACTGTTCAATCGACGCCTGTTCAATCGACGCCTGTTTAAACGACGACTGTTCTATCGACTACTGTTCAATCGACGCCTGTTCAATCGACGACTGTTCAATCGACGACTGTTCAATCGACGCCTGTTCAATCGACGACTGTTCAAACGACGACTGTTCAAACGACGACTGTTGAGTCGACGCCTGTTCAATCGACGACTGTTCAACCGACGACTGTTCAATCGACGCCTGTTCAATCGACGACTTTTGAATAGACGACTGTTCAATCGACGACTGTTTAAACGACGACTGTTTAAACGACGACTGTTCAATCGACGACTGTTCAATCGACGCCTGTTCAATCGACGCCTGTTCAATCGACGCCTGTTCAATCGACGACTGTTCAAACGACGACTGTTCAAACGACGACTGTTGAGTCGACGCCTGTTCAATCGACGACTGTTCAATGGACGACTGTTCAATCGACGCCTGTTCCACCGACGACTTTTGAATAGACGACTGTTCAATCGACGACTGTTTAAACGACGACTGTTTAAACGACGACTGTTCAATCGACGACTGTTCAATCGACGCCTGTTCAATCGACGCCTGTTCAATCGACGACTGTTCAATCGACGACTGTTCAATCGACGCCTGTTCAATCGACGACTGTTTAAACGACGACTGTTCAATCGACGACTGTTCAATCGACGCCTGTTCAATCGACGCCTGTTCAATCGACGACTGTTCAAACGACGAATGGTCATTCGACGACTGTTCAGTCGACGTCTGTTCAGTCGACGACTGTTCAATCGACGCCCGTTCAATCGACGCCTGTTCAATCGACGACTGTTCAATCGACGACTGTTCAATCGACGACTGTTTAAACGACGACTGTTTAAACGACGACTGTTCAATCGACGACTGTTCAATCGACGCCTGTTCAATCGACGACTGTTCAAACGACGCCTGTTCAGTCGACGACTGTTCAGTCTACGCCTGTTCAATCGACGCCTGTTCATTCGACGACTGTTCAAACGACGCCTGTTCAATCGACGACTGTTCAGTCGACGCCTGTTCTGTCGACGACTGTTCAATCGACGACTGTTCAATCGACGACTTTTGAATAGACGACTGTTCAATCGACGCCTGTTCAATCGACGACTGTTTAAACGACGACTGTTCAATTGACTACTGTTCAATCGACGCCTGTTCAATCGACGACTGTTTAAACGACGACTGTTCAGTCGACGACTGTTCAATCGACGACTGTTCAGTCGACGCTTGTTCTGTCGACGACTGTTCAATAGACGACTGTTCAATCGACGACTGTTCAATCGACGACTGTTCAATCGACGTCTGTTCAATCGACGACTTTTGAATAGACGACTGTTCAATCGACGACTGTTCAATCGACGACTGTTTAAACGACGACTGTTTAAACGACGACTGTTCAATCGACGACTGTTCAATCGACGCCTGTTCAATCGACGCCTGTGCAATCGACGACTGTTCAATCGACGTCTGTTCAATCGACGCCTGTTCAATCGACGACTGTTTAAACGACGACTGTTCAATCGACTACTGTTCAAACGACGACTGTTCAGTCGACGACTGTTCAATCGACGCCTGTTCAATCGACGACTGTTCAAACGACCCCTGTTCAATCGACGCCTGTTCAATCGACGACTGTTCAATCGACGCCTGTTCAATCGACGACTGTTCAAACGACGACTGTTCAGTCGACGACAGTTCAGTCGACGCCTGTTCAGTCGACGACTGTTCAGTCGACGCCTGTTCAATCGACGACTTTTGAATAGACGACTGTTCAATCGACGACTGTTCAATCGAAGACTGTTCAATCGACGCCTGTTCAATCGACGCCTGTTCAATCGACGACTGTTCAAACGACGCCTGTTCAATCGACGACTGTTCAATCGACGCCTGTTCTGTCGACGACTGTTCAATCGACGACTGTTCAACCGACGACTGTTCAACCGACGACTGTTCAATCGACGCCTGTTCAATCGACGACTGTTTAAACGACGACTGTTCAATCGACTACTGTTCAATCGACTCCTGTTCAATCGACGACTGTTTAAACGACGACTGTTTAAACGACGACTGTTCAGTCGACGACTGTTCAATCGACGATTGTTCAGTCGACGCCTGTTCTGTCGACGACTGTTCAATCGACGACTGTTCAATCGACGCCTGTTCCACCGACGACTTTTGAATAGACGACTGTTCAATCGACGACTGTTCAATCGACGACTGTTTAAACGACGACTGTTTAAACGACGACTGTTCAATCGACGACTGTTCAACCGACCCCTGTTCAATCGACGCCTTTTCAATCGACGACTGTTCAATCGACGACTGTTCAATCGACGACTGTTCAATCGACGCCTGTTCAATCGACGACTGTTTAAACGACGACTGTTCAATCGACGACTGTTCAATCGACGCCTGTTCAATCGACGCCTGTTCAATCGACGACTGTTCAAACGACAAATGGTCATTCGACGACTGTTCAGTCGACGCCTGTTCAGTTGACGACTGTTCAATCGACGCCCGTTCAATCGACGCCTGTTCAATCGACGACTGTTCAATCGACGACTGTTCAATCGACGACTGTTTAAACGACGACTGTTTAAACGACGACTGTTCAATCGACGACTGTTCAATCGACGCCTGTTCAATCGACGACTGTTCAATCGACGACTGTTCAATCGACGCCTGTTCAATCGACGACTGTTTAAACGACGACTGTTCAATCGACTACTGTTCAATCGACGCCTGTTCAATCGACGACTGTTCAATCGACGACTGTTCAATCGACGCCTGTTCAATCGACGCCTGTTCAATCGACGACTGTTCAAACGACGACTGTTCAAACGACGACTGTTGAGTCGACGCCTGTTCAGTCGACGACTGTTCAGTCGACGACTGTTCAGTCGACGCCTGTTCAATCGACGACTGTTCAACCGACGACTGTTCAATCGACGCCTGTTCAATCGACGACTGTTTAAACGACGACTGTTCAATCGACTACTGTTCAATCGACTCCTGTTCAATCGACGACTTTTTAAACGACGACTGTTTAAACGACGACTGTTCAGTCGACGACTGTTCAATCGACGACTGTTCTGTCGACGACTGTTCAATAGACGACTGTTCAATCGACGACTGTTCAATCGACGACTGTTCAATCGACGCCTGTTCCACCGACGACTTTTGAATAGACGACTGTTCAATCGACGACTGTTCAATCGACGACTGTTTAAACGACGACTGTTTAAACGACGACTGTTCAATCGACGACTGTTCAATCGACGCCTGTTCAATCGACGCCTGTTCAATCGACGACTGTTCAATCGACGACTGTTCAATCGACGCCTGTTCAATCGACGACTGTTTAAACGACGACTGTTCAATCGACGACTGTTCAATCGACGCCTGTTCAATCGACGCCTGTTCAATCGACGACTGTTCAAACGACGAATGGTCATTCGACGACTGTTCAGTCGACGCCTGTTCAGTCGACGACTGTTCAATCGACGCCCGTTCAATCGACGCCTGTTCAATCGACGACTGTTCAATCGACGACTGTTCAATCGACGACTGTTTAAACGACGACTGTTTAAACGACGACTGTTCAATCGACGACTGTTCAATCGACGCCTGTTCAATCGACGACTGTTCAAACGACGCCTGTTCAGTCGACGACTGTTCAGTCGACGCCTGTTCAATCGACGCCTGTTCATTCGACGACTGTTCAAACGACGCCTGTTCAATCGACGACTGTTCAGTCGACGCCTGTTCTGTCGACGACTGTTCAATCGACGACTTTTGAATAGACGACTGTTCAATCGACGCCTGTTCAATCGACGACTGTTTAAACGACGACTGTTCAATTGACTACTGTTCAATCGACGCCTGTTCAATCGACGACTGTTTAAACGACGACTGTTCAGTCGACGCCTGTTCAATCGACGACTGTTCAGTCGACGCTTGTTCTGTCGACGACTGTTCAATAGACGACTGTTCAATCGACGACTGTTCAATCGACGACTGTTCAATCGACGTCTGTTCAATCGACGACTTGTGAATAGACGACTGTTCAATCGACGACTGTTCAATCGACGACTGTTTAAACGACGACTGTTTAAACGACGACTGTTCAATCGACGACTGTTCAATCGACGCCTGTTCAATCGACGCCTGTTCAATCGACGACTGTTCAATCGACGCCTGTTCAATCGACGCCTGTTCAATCGACGACTGTTTAAACGACGACTGTTCAATCGACTACTGTTCAAACGACGACTGTTCAGTCGACGACTGTTCAATAGACGCCTGTTCAATCGACGACTTTTGAATAGACGACTGTTCAATCGACGACTGTTCAATCGAAGACTGTTCAATCGACGCCTGTTCAATCGACGCCTGTTCAATCGACGACTGTTCAAACGACGCCTGTTCAGTCGACGACTGTTCAGTCGACGCCTGTTTAAACGACGACTGTTTAAACGACGACTGTTCAGTCGACGACTGTTCAATCGACGACTGTTCAGTCGACGCCTGTTCTGTCGACGACTGTTCAATCGACGACTGTTCAACCGACGACTGTTCAATCGACGCCTGTTCAATCGACGACTGTTTAAACGACGACTGTTCAATCGACTACTGTTCAATCGACTCCTGTTCAATCGACGACTGTTCAAACGACGAATAGTCATTCGACGACTGTTCAGTCGACGCCTGTTCAGTCGATGACTGTTCAATCGACGCCCGTTCAATCGACGCCTGTTCAATCGACGACTGTTCAATCGACGAATGTTCAATCGACGACTGTTTAAACGACGACAGTTTAAACGACGACTGTTCAATCGACGACTGTTCAATCGACGCCTGTTCAATCGACGACTGTTCAATCGACGCCTGTTCTGTCGACGACTGTTCAATCGACGACTGTTCAACCGACGACTGTTCAATCGACGCCTGTTCAATCGACGACTGTTTAAACGACGACTGTTCAATCGACTACTGTTCAATCGACTCCTGTTCAATCGACGACTGTTTAAACGACGACTGTTTAAACGACGACTGTTCAGTCGACGTCTGTTCAATCGACGACTGTTCAGTCGACGCCTGTTCTGTCGACGACTGTTCAATAGACGACTGTTTAAACGACGACTGTTCAATCGACGACTGTTCAATCGACGCCTGTTCAATCGACGACTGTTCAATCGACGACTGTTCAATCGACGCCTGTTCAATCGACGACTGTTTAAACGACGACTGTTCAATCGACTACTGTTCAATCGACGCCTGTTCAATCGACGACTGTTCAATCGACGACTGTTCAATCGACGACTGTTCAATCGACGCCTGTTCAATCGACGACTGTTCAAACGACGAATGGTCATTCGACGACTGTTCAGTCGACGCCTGTTCAGTCGACGACTGTTCAATCGACGCCCGTTCAATCGACGCCTGTTCAATCGACGACTGTTTAAACGACGACTGTTTAAACGACGACTGTTCTACGACGACTGTTCAATCGACGACTGTTCAGTCGACGCCTGTTCTGTCGACGACTGTTCAATCGACGACTGTTCAATCGACGACTGTTCAATCGACGCCTGTTCCACCGACGACTTTTGAATAGACGACTGTTCAATCGACGACTGTTCAATCTACGACTGTTTAAACGACGACTGTTTAAACGACGACTGTTCAATCGACGACTGTTCAACCGACGCCTGTTCAATCGACGCCTGTTCAATCGACGACTGTTCAATCGACGACTTTTCAATCGACGACTGTTCAATCGACGCCTGTTCAATCGACGACTGTTTAAACGACGACTGTTCAATCGACGACTGTTCAATCGACGCCTGTTCAATCGACGCCTGTTCAATCGACGACTGTTCAAACGACAAATGGTCATTCGACGACTGTTCAGTCGACGCCTGTTCAGTTGACGACTGTTCAATCGACGCCCGTTCAATCGACGCCTGTTCAATCGACGACTGTTCAATCGACGACTGTTCAATCGACGACTGTTTAAACGACGACTGTTTAAACGACGACTGTTCAATCGACGACTGTTCAATCGACGCCTGTTCAATCGACGACTGTTCAATCGACGACTGTTCAATCGACGCCTGTTCAATCGACGACTGTTTAAACGACGACTGTTCAATCGACTACTGTTCAATCGACGCCTGTTCAATCGACGACTGTTCAATCGACGACTGTTCAATCGACGCCTGTTCAATCGACGCCTGTTCAATCGACGACTGTTCAAACGACGACTGTTCAAACGACGACTGTTGAGTCGACGCCTGTTCAGTCGACGACTGTTCAGTCGACGACTGTTCAGTCGACGACTGTTCAGTCGACGACTGTTCAGTCGACGCCTGTTCAATCGACGACTGTTCAACCGACGACTGTTCAATCGACGCCTGTTCAATCAACGACTGTTTAAACGACGACTGTTCAATCGACTACTGTTCAATCGACTCCTGTTCAATCGACGACTGTTTAAACGACGACTGTTTAAACGACGACTGTTCAGTCGACGACTGTTCAATCGACGACTGTTCAGTCGACGCCTGTTCTGTCGACGACTGTTCAATAGACGACTGTTCAATCGACGACTGTTCAATCGACGCCTGTTCCACCGACGACTTTTGAATAGACGACTGTTCAATCGACGACTGTTCAATCGACGACTGTTTAAACGACGACTGTTTAAACGACGACTGTTCAATCGACGACTGTTCAATCGACGCCTGTTCAATCGACGACTGTTCAATCGACGACTGTTCAATCGACGCCTGTTCAATCGACGCCTGTTCAATCGACGACTGTTTAAACGACGACTGTTCAATCGACGACTGTTCAATCGACGCCTGTTCAATCGACGCCTGTTCAATCGACGACTGTTCAAACGACGAATGGTCATTCGACGACTGTTCAGTCGACGCCTGTTCAGTCGACGACTGTTCAATCGACGCCCGTTCAATCGACGCCTGTTCAATCGACGACTGTTCAATCGACGACTGTTCAATCGACGACTGTTTAAACGACGACTGTTTAAACGACGACTGTTCAATCGACGACTGTTCAATCGACGCCTGTTCAATCGACGACTGTTCAAACGACGCCTGTTCAGTCGACGACTGTTCAGTCGACGCCTGTTCAATCGAAGCCTGTTCATTCGACGACTGTTCAAACGACGCCTGTTCAATCGACGACTGTTCAGTCGACGACTGTTCAATCGACGACTGTTCAGTCGACGCTTGTTCTGTCGACGACTGTTCAATAGACGACTGTTCAATCGACGACTGTTCAATCGACGACTGTTCAATCGACGACTTTTGAATAGACGACTGTTCAATCGACGCCTGTTCCATCGACGACTGTTTAAACGACGACTGTTCAATTGACTACTGTTCAATCGACGCTTGTTCAATCGACGACTGTTTAAACGACGACTGTTCAGTCGACGACTGTTCAATCGACGACTGTTCAGTCGACGCTTGTTCTGTCGACGACTGTTCAATAGACGACTGTTCAATCGACGACTGTTCAATCGACGACTGTTCAATCGACGACTGTTCAATCGACGTCTGTTTAATCGACGACTTTTGAATAGACGACTGTTCAATCGACGACTGTTCAATCGACGACTGTTTAAACGACGACTGTTTAAACGACGACTGTTCAATCGACGACTGTTCAATCGACGCCTGTTCAATCGACGCCTGTTCAATCGACGACTGTTCAATCGACGCCTGTTCAATCGACGCCTGTTCAATCGACGACTGTTTAAACGACGACTGTTCAATCGACTACTGTTCAAACGACGACTGTTCAGTCGACGACTGTTCAATCGACGCCTGTTCAATCGACGACTGTTCAAACGACCCCTGTTCAATCGACGCCTGTTCAATCGACGACTGTTCAATCGACGCCTGTTCAATCGACGACTGTTCAAACGACGACTGTTCAGTCGACGACAGTTCAGTCGACGCCTGTTCAGTCGACGACTGTTCAGTCGACGCCTGTTCAATCGACGACTTTTGAATAGACGACTGTTCAATCGACGACTGTTCAATCGAAGACTGTTCAATCGACGCCTGTTCAATCGACGCCTGTTCAATCGACGACTGTTCAAACGACGCCTGTTCAGTCGACGACTGTTCAGTCGACGCCTGTTCAATCGACGCCTGTTCATTCGACAACTGTTCAAACGACGACTGTTCAATCGACGACTGTTCAATCGACGACTGTTTAAACGACGACTGTTTAAACGACGACTGTTCAGTCGACGTCTGTTCAATCGACGACTGTTCAGTCGACGCCTGTTCTGTCGACGACTGTTCAATAGACGACTGTTTAAACGACGACTGTTCAATCGACGACTGTTCAATCGACGCCTGTTCAATCGACGACTGTTCAATCGACGACTGTTCAATCGACGCCTGTTCAATCGACGACTGTTTAAACGACGACTGTTCAATCGACTACTGTTCAATCGACGCCTGTTCAATCGACGACTGTTCAATCGACGACTGTTCAATCGACGACTGTTCAATCGATGCCTGTTCAATCGACGACTGTTCAAACGACGAATGGTCATTCGACGACTGTTCAGTCGACGCCTGTTCAGTCGACGACTGTTCAATCGACGCCCGTTCAATCGACGCCTGTTCAATCGACGACTGTTTAAACGACGACTGTTTAAACGACGACTGTTCTACGACGACTGTTCAATCGACGACTGTTCAGTCGACGCCTGTTCTGTCGACGACTGTTCAATCGACGACTGTTCAATCGACGACTGTTCAATCGACGCCTGTTCCACCGACGACTTTTGAATAGACGACTGTTCAATCGACGACTGTTCAATCTACGACTGTTTAAACGACGACTGTTTAAACGACGACTGTTCAATCGACGACTGTTCAACCGACGCCTGTTCAATCGACGCCTGTTCAATCGACGACTGTTCAATCGACGACTTTTCAATCGACGACTGTTCAATCGACGCCTGTTCAATCGACGACTGTTTAAACGACGACTGTTCAATCGACGACTGTTCAATCGACGCCTGTTCAATCGACGCCTGTTCAATCGACGACTGTTCAAACGACAAATGGTCATTCGACGACTGTTCAGTCGACGCCTGTTCAGTTGACGACTGTTCAATCGACGCCCGTTCAATCGACGCCTGTTCAATCGACGACTGTTCAATCGACGACTGTTCAATCGACGACTGTTTAAACGACGACTGTTTAAACGACGACTGTTCAATCGACGACTGTTCAATCGACGCCTGTTCAATCGACGACTGTTCAATCGACGACTGTTCAATCGACGCCTGTTCAATCGACGACTGTTTAAACGACGACTGTTCAATCGACTACTGTTCAATCGACGCCTGTTCAATCGACGACTGTTCAATCGACGACTGTTCAATCGACGCCTGTTCAATCGACGCCTGTTCAATCGACGACTGTTCAAACGACGACTGTTCAAACGACGACTGTTGAGTCGACGCCTGTTCAGTCGACGACTGTTCAGTCGACGACTGTTCAGTCGACGACTGTTCAGTCGACGACTGTTCAGTCGACGCCTGTTCAATCGACGACTGTTCAACCGACGACTGTTCAATCGACGCCTGTTCAATCAACGACTGTTTAAACGACGACTGTTCAATCGACTACTGTTCAATCGACTCCTGTTCAATCGACGACTGTTTAAACGACGACTGTTTAAACGACGACTGTTCAGTCGACGACTGTTCAATCGACGACTGTTCAGTCGACGCCTGTTCTGTCGACGACTGTTCAATAGACGACTGTTCAATCGACGACTGTTCAATCGACGCCTGTTCCACCGACGACTTTTGAATAGACGACTGTTCAATCGACGACTGTTCAATCGACGACTGTTGAAACGACGACTGTTTAAACGACGACTGTTCAATCGACGACTGTTCAATCGACGCCTGTTCAATCGACGACTGTTCAATCGACGACTGTTCAATCGACGCCTGTTCAATCGACGCCTGTTCAATCGACGACTGTTTAAACGACGACTGTTCAATCGACGACTGTTCAATCGACGCCTGTTCAATCGACGCCTGTTCAATCGACGACTGTTCAAACGACGAATGGTCATTCGACGACTGTTCAGTCGACGCCTGTTCAGTCGACGACTGTTCAATCGACGCCCGTTCAATCGACGCCTGTTCAATCGACGACTGTTCAATCGACGACTGTTCAATCGACGACTGTTTAAACGACGACTGTTTAAACGACGACTGTTCAATCGACGACTGTTCAATCGACGCCTGTTCAATCGACGACTGTTCAAACGACGCCTGTTCAGTCGACGACTGTTCAGTCGACGCCTGTTCAATCGAAGCCTGTTCATTCGACGACTGTTCAAACGACGCCTGTTCAATCGACGACTGTTCAGTCGACGACTGTTCAATCGACGACTGTTCAGTCGACGCTTGTTCTGTCGACGACTGTTCAATAGACGACTGTTCAATCGACGACTGTTCAATCGACGACTGTTCAATCGACGACTTTTGAATAGACGACTGTTCAATCGACGCCTGTTCCATCGACGACTGTTTAAACGACGACTGTTCAATTGACTACTGTTCAATCGACGCTTGTTCAATCGACGACTGTTTAAACGACGCCTGTTCAGTCGACGACTGTTCAATCGACGACTGTTCAGTCGACGCTTGTTCTGTCGACGACTGTTCAATAGACGACTGTTCAATCGACGACTGTTCAATCGACGACTGTTCAATCGACGTCTGTTCAATCGACGACTTTTGAATAGACGACTGTTCAATCGACGACTGTTCAATCGACGACTGTTTAAACGACGACTGTTTAAACGACGACTGTTCAATCGACGACTGTTCAATCGACGCCTGTTCAATCGACGCCTGTTCAATCGACGACTGTTCAATCGACGCCTGTTCAATCGACGCCTGTTCAATCGACGACTGTTTAAACGACGACTGTTCAATCGACTACTGTTCAAACGACGACTGTTCAGTCGACGACTGTTCAATCGACGCCTGTTCAATCGACGACTGTTCAAACGACCCCTGTTCAATCGACGCCTGTTCAATCGACGACTGTTCAATCGACGCCTGTTCAATCGACGACTGTTCAAACGACGACTGTTCAGTCGACGACTGTTCAGTCGACGACAGTTCAGTCGACGCCTGTTCAGTCGACGACTGTTCAGTCGACGCCTGTTCAATCTACGACTTTTGAATAGACGACTGTTCAATCGACGACTGTTCAATCGAAGACTGTTCAATCGACGCCTGTTCAATCGACGCCTGTTCAATCGACGACTGTTCACACGACGCCTGTTCAGTCGACGACTGTTCAGTCGACGCCTGTTCAATCGACGCCTGTTCATTCGACAACTGTTCAAACGACGACTGTTCAATCGACGACTGTTCAATCGACGACTGTTTAAACGACGACTGTTTAAACGACGACTGTTCAGTCGACGACTGTTCAATCGACGACTGTTCAGTCGACGCCTGTTCTGTCGACGACTGTTCAATCGACGACTGTTCAACCGACGACTGTTCAATCGACGCCTGTTCAATCGACGACTGTTTAAACGACGACTGTTCAATCGACTACTGTTCAATCGACTCCTGTTCAATCGACGACTGTTCAAACGACGAATGGTCATTCGACGACTGTTCAGTCGACGCCTGTTCAGTCGATGAATGTTCAATCGACGCCCGTTCAATCGACGCCTGTTCAATCGACGACTGTTCAATCGACGAATGTTCAATCGACGACTGTTTAAACGACGACAGTTTAAACGACGACTGTTCAATCGACGACTGTTCAATCGACGCCTGTTCAATCGACGACTGTTCAATCGACGCCTGTTCTGTCGACGACTGTTCAATCGACGACTGTTCAAACGACGACTGTTCAATCGACGCCTGTTCAATCGACGACTGTTTAAACGACGACTGTTCAATCGACTACTGTTCAATCGACTCCTGTTCAATCGACGACTGTTTAAACGACGACTGTTTAAACGACGACTGTTCAGTCGACGACTGTTCAATCGACGACTGTTCAGTCGACGCCTGTTCTGTCGACGACTGTTCAATAGACGACTGTTTAAACGACGACTGTTCAATCGACGACTGTTCAATCGACGCCTGTTCAATCGACGACTGTTCAATCGACGACTGTTCAATCGACGCCTGTTCAATCGACGACTGTTTAAACGACGACTGTTCAATCGACTACTGTTCAATCGACGCCTGTTCAATCGACGACTGTTCAATCGACGACTGTTGAATCGACGACTGTTTAAACGACGACTGTTTAAACGACGACTGTTCAATCGACGACTGTTCAATCGACGCCTGTTCAATCGACGCCTGTTCTGTCGACGACTGTTCAATCGACGACTGTTCAACCGACGACTGTTCAATCGACGCCTGTTCAATCGACGACTGTTTAAACGACGACTGTTCAATCGACTACTGTTCAATCGACTCCTGTTCAATCGACGACTGTTCAAACGACGAATGGTCATTCGACGACTGTTCAGTCGACGCCTGTTCAGTCGATGACTGTTCAATCGACGCCCGTTCAATCGACGCCTGTTCAATCGACGACTGTTCAATCGACGAATGTTCAATCGACGACTGTTTAAACGACGACAGTTTAAACGACGACTGTTCAATCGACGACTGTTCAATCGACGCCTGTTCAATCGACGACTGTTCAATCGACGCCTGTTCTGTCGACGACTGTTCAATCGACGACTGTTCAACCGACGACTGTTCAATCGACGCCTGTTCAATCGACGACTGTTTAAACGACGACTGTTCAATCGACTACTGTTCAATCGACGCCTGTTCAATCGACGACTGTTTAAACGACGACTGTTTAAACGACGACTGTTCAGTCGACGACTGTTCAGTCGACGACTGTTCAATCGACGACTGTTCAGTCGACGCCTGTTCTGTCGACGACTGTTCAATAGACGACTGTTTAAACGACGACTGTTCAATCGACGACTGTTCAATCGACGCCTGTTCAATCGACGACTGTTCAATCGACGACTGTTCAATCGACGCCTGTTCAATCGACGACTGTTTAAACGACGACTGTTCAATCGACTACTGTTCAATCGACGCCTGTTCAATCGACGACTGTTCAATCGACGACTGTTCAATCGACGCCTGTTCAATCGACGCCTGTTCAATCGACGACTGTTCAAACGACGAATGGTCATTCGACGACTGTTCAGTCGACGCCTGTTCAGTCGACGACTGTTCAATCGACGCCCGTTCAATCGACGCCTGTTCAATCGACGACTGTTTAAACGACGACTGTTTAAACGACGACTGTTCTACGACGACTGTTCAATCGACGACTGTTCAGTCGACGCCTGTTCTGTCGACGACTGTTCAATCGACGACTGTTCAATCGACGACTGTTCAATCGACGCCTGTTCCACCGACGACTTTTGAATAGACGACTGTTCAATCGACGACTGTTCAATCTACGACTGTTTAAACGACGACTGTTTAAACGACGACTGTTCAATCGACGACTGTTCAACCGACGCCTGTTCAATCGACGCCTGTTCAATCGACGACTGTTCAATCGACGACTTTTCAATCGACGACTGTTCAATCGACGCCTGTTCAATCGACGACTGTTTAAACGACGACTGTTCAATCGACGACTGTTCAATCGACGCCTGTTCAATCGACGCCTGTTCAATCGACGACTGTTCAAACGACAAATGGTCATTCGACGACTGTTCAGTCGACGCCTGTTCAGTTGACGACTGTTCAATCGACGCCCGTTCAATCGACGCCTGTTCAATCGACGACTGTTCAATCGACGACTGTTCAATCGACGACTGTTTAAACGACGACTGTTTAAACGACGACTGTTCAATCGACGACTGTTCAATCGACGCCTGTTCAATCGACGACTGTTCAATCGACGACTGTTCAATCGACGCCTGTTCAATCGACGACTGTTTAAACGACGACTGTTCAATCGACTACTGTTCAATCGACGCCTGTTCAATCGACGACTGTTCAATCGACGACTGTTCAATCGACGCCTGTTCAATCGACGCCTGTTCAATCGACGACTGTTCAAACGACGACTGTTCAAACGACGACTGTTGAGTCGACGCCTGTTCAGTCGACGACTGTTCAGTCGACGACTGTTCAGTCGACGACTGTTCAGTCGACGCCTGTTCAATCGACGACTGTTCAACCGACGACTGTTCAATCGACGCCTGTTCAATCAACGACTGTTTAAACGACGACTGTTCAATCGACTACTGTTCAATCGACTCCTGTTCAATCGACGACTGTTTAAACGACGACTGTTTAAATGACGACTGTTCAGTCGACGACTGTTCAATCGACGACTGTTCAGTCGACGCCTGTTCTGTCGACGACTGTTCAATAGACGACTGTTCAATCGACGACTGTTCAATCGACGCCTGTTCCACCGACGACTTTTGAATAGACGACTGTTCAATCGACGACTGTTCAATCGACGACTGTTTAAACGACGACTGTTTAAACGACGACTGTTCAATCGACGACTGTTCAATCGACGCCTGTTCAATCGACGCCTGTTCAATCGACGACTGTTCAATCGACGACTGTTCAATCGACGCCTGTTCAATCGACGACTGTTTAAACGACGACTGTTCAATCGACGACTGTTCAATCGACGCCTGTTCAATCGACGCCTGTTCAATCGACGACTGTTCAAACGACGAATGGTCATTCGACGACTGTTCAGTCGACGCCTGTTCAGTCGACGACTGTTCAATCGACGCCCGTTCAATCGACGCCTGTTCAATCGACGACTGTTCAATCGACGACTGTTCAATCGACGACTGTTTAAACGACGACTGTTTAAACGACGACTGTTCAATCGACGACTGTTCAATCGACGCCTGTTCAATCGACGACTGTTCAAACGACGCCTGTTCAGTCGACGACTGTTCAGTCGACGCCTGTTCAATCGAAGCCTGTTCATTCGACGACTGTTCAAACGACGCCTGTTCAATCGACGACTGTTCAGTCGACGCCTGTTCTGTCGACGACTGTTCAATCGACGACTTTTGAATAGACGACTGTTCAATCGACGCCTGTTCCATCGACGACTGTTTAAACGACGACTGTTCAATTGACTACTGTTCAATCGACGCCTGTTCAATCGACGACTGTTTAAACGACGACTGTTCAGTCGACGACTGTTCAATCGACGACTGTTCAGTCGACGCTTGTTCTGTCGACGACTGTTCAATAGACGACTGTTCAATCGACGACTGTTCAATCGACGACTGTTCAATCGACGTCTGTTCAATCGACGACTTTTGAATAGACGACTGTTCAATCGACGACTGTTCAATCGACGACTGTTTAAACGACGACTGTTTAAACGACGACTGTTCAATCGACGACTGTTCAATCGACGCCTGTTCAATCGACGCCTGTTCAATCGACGACTGTTCAATCGACGCCTGTTCAATCGACGCCTGTTCAATCGACGACTGTTTAAACGACGACTGTTCAATCGACTACTGTTCAAACGACGACTGTTCAGTCGACGACTGTTCAATCGACGCCTGTTCAATCGACGACTGTTCAAACGACCCCTGTTCAATCGACGCCTGTTCAATCGACGACTGTTCAATCGACGCCTGTTCAATCGACGACTGTTCAAACGACGACTGTTCAGTCGACGACAGTTCAGTCGACGCCTGTTCAGTCGACGACTGTTCAGTCGACGCCTGTTCAATCGACGACTTTTGAATAGACGACTGTTCAATCGACGACTGTT
Organism: Metellina segmentata; assembly: GCA_947359465.1. Taxonomy (NCBI): domain Eukaryota; kingdom Metazoa; phylum Arthropoda; class Arachnida; order Araneae; family Tetragnathidae; genus Metellina; species Metellina segmentata. The sequence goes on along the minus strand of OX375882.1, from coordinate 108,520,542 downwards.
CAATCGAAGACTGTTCAATCGACGCCTGTTCAATCGACGCCTGTTCAATCGACGACTGTTCAAACGACGCCTGTTCAGTCGACGACTGTTCAGTCGACGCCTGTTCAATCGACGCCTGTTCATTCGACAACTGTTCAAACGACGACTGTTCAATCGACGACTGTTCAATCGACGACTGTTTAAACGACGACTGTTTAAACGACGACTGTTCAGTCGACGACTGTTCAATCGACGACTGTTCAGTCGACGCCTGTTCTGTCGACGACTGTTCAATCGACGATTGTTCAACCGACGACTGTTCAATCGACGCCTGTTCAATCGACGACTGTTTAAACGACGACTGTTCAATCGACTACTGTTCAATCGACTCCTGTTCAATCGACGACTGTTCAAACGACGAATGGTCATTCGACGACTGTTCAGTCGACGCCTGTTCAGTCGATGACTGTTCAATCGACGCCCGTTCAATCGACGCCTGTTCAATCGACGACTGTTCAATCGACGAATGTTCAATCGACGACTGTTTAAACGACGACAGTTTAAACGACGACTGTTCAATCGACGACTGTTCAATCGACGCCTGTTCAATCGACGACTGTTCTGTCGACGACTGTTCAATCGACGACTGTTCAACCGACGACTGTTCAATCGACGCCTGTTCAATCGACGACTGTTTAAACGACGACTGTTCAATCGACTACTGTTCAATCGACTCCTGTTCAATCGACGACTGTTTAAACGACGACTGTTTAAACGACGACTGTTCAGTCGACGACTGTTCAATCGACGACTGTTCAGTCGACGCCTGTTCTGTCGACGACTGTTCAATAGACGACTGTTTAAACGACGACTGTTCAATCGACGACTGTTCAATCGACGCCTGTTCAATCGACGACTGTTCAATCGACGACTGTTCAATCGACGCCTGTTCAATCGACGACTGTTTAAACGACGACTGTTCAATCGACTACTGTTCAATCGACGCCTGTTCAATCGACGACTGTTCAATCGACGACTGTTCAATCGACGACTGTTCAATCGACGCCTGTTCAATCGACGCCTGTTCAATCGACGACTGTTCAAACGACGAATGGTCATTCGACGACTGTTCAGTCGACGCCTGTTCAGTCGACGACTGTTCAATCGACGCCCGTTCAATCGACGCCTGTTCAATCGACGACTGTTCAATCGACGACTGTTGAATCGACGACTGTTCAAACGACGCCTGTTCAGTCGACGACTGTTCAGTCGACGCCTGTTCAATCGACGCCTGTTCATTCGACGACTGTTCAAACGACGCCTGTTCAATCGACGACTGTTCAGTCGACGCCTGTTCTGTCGACGACTGTTCAATCGACGACTTTTGAATAGACGACTGTTCAATCGACGACTGTTCAATCGACGACTGTTCAATCGACGCCTGTTCAATCGACGACTGTTTAAACGACGACTGTTCAATTGACTACTGTTCAATCGACGCCTGTTCAATCGACGACTGTTTAAACGACGACTGTTCAGTCGACGACTGTTCAATCGACGACTGTTCAGTCGACGCTTGTTCTGTCGACGACTGTTCAATAGACGACTGTTCAATCGACGACTGTTCAATCGACGTCTGTTCAAACGACGAATGGTCATTCGACGACTGTTCAGTCGACGCCTGTTCAGTCGACGACTGTTCAATCGACGCCCGTTCAATCGACGCCTGTTCAATCGACGACTGTTCAATCGACGCCTGTTCAATCGACGACTGTTTAAACGACGACTGTTTAAACGACGACTGTTCAATCGACGACTGTTCAATCGACGCCTGTTCAATCGACGACTGTTCAAACGACGCCTGTTCAGTCGACGACTGTTCAGTCGACGCCTGTTCAATCGACGCCTGTTCATTCGACGACTGTTCAAACGACGCCTGTTCAATCGACGACTGTTCAGTCGACGACTGTTCAACCGACGACTGTTCAATCGACGCCTGTTCAATCGACGACTGTTCAATCGACGACTGTTCAATCGACGCCTGTTCAATCGACGCCTGTTCAATCGACGACTGTTCAAACGACGAATGGTCATTCGACGACTGTTCAGTCGACGCCTGTTCAGTCGACGACTGTTCAATCGACGCCCGTTCAATCGACGCCTGTTCAATCGACGACTGTTCAATCGACGACTGTTGAATCGACGACTGTTCAAACGACGCCTGTTCAGTCGACGACTGTTCAGTCGACGCCTGTTCAATCGACGCCTGTTCATTCGACGACTGTTCAAACGACGCCTGTTCAATCGACGACTGTTCAGTCGACGCCTGTTCTGTCGACGACTGTTCAATCGACGACTTTTGAATAGACGACTGTTCAATCGACGACTGTTCAATCGACGACTGTTCAATCGACGCCTGTTCAATCGACGACTGTTTAAACGACGACTGTTCAATTGACTACTGTTCAATCGACGCCTGTTCAATCGACGACTGTTTAAACGACGACTGTTCAGTCGACGACTGTTCAATCGACGACTGTTCAGTCGACGCTTGTTCTGTCGACGACTGTTCAATAGACGACTGTTCAATCGACGACTGTTCAATCGACGTCTGTTCAAACGACGAATGGTCATTCGACGACTGTTCAGTCGACGCCTGTTCAGTCGACGACTGTTCAATCGACGCCCGTTCAATCGACGCCTGTTCAATCGACGACTGTTCAATCGACGCCTGTTCAATCGACGACTGTTTAAACGACGACTGTTTAAACGACGACTGTTCAATCGACGACTGTTCAATCGACGCCTGTTCAATCGACGACTGTTCAAACGACGCCTGTTCAGTCGACGACTGTTCAGTCGACGCCTGTTCAATCGACGCCTGTTCATTCGACGACTGTTCAAACGACGCCTGTTCAATCGACGACTGTTCAGTCGACGACTGTTCAACCGACGACTGTTCAATCGACGCCTGTTCAATCGACGACTGTTTAAACGACGACTGTTCAATCGACTACTGTTCAATCGACTCCTGTTCAATCGACGACTGTTCAAACGACGAATGGTCATTCGACGACTGTTCAGTCGACGCCTGTTCAGTCGATGACTGTTCAATCGACGCCCGTTCAATCGACGCCTGTTCAATCGACGACTGTTCAATCGACGAATGTTCAATCGACGACTGTTTAAACGACGACAGTTTAAACGACGACTGTTCAATCGACGACTGTTCAATCGACGCCTGTTCAATCGACGACTGTTCAATCGACGCCTGTTCTGTCGACGACTGTTCAATCGACGACTGTTCAACCGACGACTGTTCAATCGACGCCTGTTCAATCGACGACTGTTCAATCGACTACTGTTCAATCGACTACTGTTCAATCGACTCCTGTTCAATCGACGACTGTTTAAACGACGACTGTTTAAACGACGACTGTTCAGTCGACGACTGTTCAATCGACGACTGTTCAGTCGACGCCTGTTCTGTCGACGACTGTTCAATAGACGACTGTTTAAACGACGACTGTTCAATCGACGACTGTTCAATCGACGCCTGTTCAATCGACGACTGTTCAATCGACGACTGTTCAATCGACGCCTGTTCAATCGACGACTGTTTAAACGACGACTGTTCAATCGACTACTGTTCAATCGACGCCTGTTCAATCGACGACTGTTCAATCGACGACTGTTCAATCGACGACTGTTCAATCGACGCCTGTTCAATCGACGCCTGTTCAATCGACGACTGTTCAAACGACGAATGGTCATTCGACGACTGTTCAGTCGACGCCTGTTCAGTCGACGACTGTTCAATCGACGCCCGTTCAATCGACGCCTGTTCAATCGACGACTGTTCAATCGACGACTGTTGAATCGACGACTGTTCAAACGACGCCTGTTCAGTCGACGACTGTTCAGTCGACGCCTGTTCAATCGACGCCTGTTCATTCGACGACTGTTCAAACGACGCCTGTTCAATCGACGACTGTTCAGTCGACGCCTGTTCTGTCGACGACTGTTCAATCGACGACTTTTGAATAGACGACTGTTCAATCGACGACTGTTCAATCGACGACTGTTCAATCGACGCCTGTTCAATCGACGACTGTTTAAACGACGACTGTTCAATTGACTACTGTTCAATCGACGCCTGTTCAATCGACGACTGTTTAAACGACGACTGTTCAGTCGACGACTGTTCAATCGACGACTGTTCAGTCGACGCTTGTTCTGTCGACGACTGTTCAATAGACGACTGTTCAATCGACGACTGTTCAATCGACGTCTGTTCAAACGACGACAGTTTAAACGACGACTGTTCAATCGACGACTGTTCAATCGACGCCTGTTCAATCGACGACTGTTCAAACGACGCCTGTTCAGTCGACGACTGTTCAGTCGACGCCTGTTCAATCGACGCCTGTTCATTCGACGACTGTTCAAACGACGCCTGTTCAATCGACGACTGTTCAGTCGACGACTGTTCAACCGACGACTGTTCAATCGACGCCTGTTCAATCGACGACTGTTTAAACGACGACTGTTCAATCGACTACTGTTCAATCGACTCCTGTTCAATCGACGACTGTTCAAACGACGAATGGTCATTCGACGACTGTTCAGTCGACGCCTGTTCAGTCGATGACTGTTCAATCGACGCCCGTTCAATCGACGCCTGTTCAATCGACGACTGTTCAATCGACGAATGTTCAATCGACGACTGTTTAAACGACGACAGTTTAAACGACGACTGTTCAATCGACGACTGTTCAATCGACGCCTGTTCAATCGACGACTGTTCAATCGACGCCTGTTCTGTCGACGACTGTTCAATCGACGACTGTTCAACCGACGACTGTTCAATCGACGCCTGTTCAATCGACGACTGTTTAAACGACGACTGTTCAATCGACTACTGTTCAATCGATTCCTGTTCAATCGACGACTGTTTAAACGACGACTGTTTAAACGACGACTGTTTAAACGACGACTGTTCAGTCGACGACTGTTCAATCGACGACTGTTCAGTCGACGCCTGTTCTGTCGACGACTGTTCAATAGACGACTGTTTAAACGACGACTGTTCAATCGACGACTGTTCAATCGACGCCTGTTCAATCGACGACTGTTCAATCGACGACTGTTCAATCGACGCCTGTTCAATCGACGACTGTTTAAACGACGACTGTTCAATCGACTACTGTTCAATCGACGCCTGTTCAATCGACGACTGTTCAATCGACGACTGTTCAATCGACGACTGTTCAATCGACGCCTGTTCAATCGACGCCTGTTCAATCGACGACTGTTCAAACGACGAATGGTCATTCGACGACTGTTCAGTCGACGCCTGTTCAGTCGACGACTGTTCAATCGACGCCCGTTCAATCGACGCCTGTTCAATCGACGACTGTTCAATCGACGACTGTTGAATCGACGACTGTTTAAACGACGACTGTTTAAACGACGACTGTTCAATCGACGACTGTTCAATCGACGCCTGTTCAATCGACGACTGTTCAAACGACGCCTGTTCAGTCGACGACTGTTCAGTCGACGCCTGTTCAATCGACGCCTGTTCATTCGACGACTGTTCAAACGACGCCTGTTCAATCGACGACTGTTCAGTCGACGCCTGTTCTGTCGACGACTGTTCAATCGACGACTTTTGAATAGACGACTGTTCAATCGACGACTGTTCAATCGACGACTGTTCAATCGACGCCTGTTCAATCGACGACTGTTTAAACGACGACTGTTCAATTGACTACTGTTCAATCGACGCCTGTTCAATCGACGACTGTTTAAACGACGACTGTTCAGTCGACGACTGTTCAATCGACGACTGTTCAGTCGACGCTTGTTCTGTCGACGACTGTTCAATAGACGACTGTTCAATCGACGACTGTTCAATCGACGACTGTTCAATCGACGTCTGTTCAAACGACGAATGGTCATTCGACGACTGTTCAGTCGACGCCTGTTCAGTCGACGACTGTTCAATCGACGCCCGTTCAATCGACGCCTGTTCAATCGACGACTGTTCAATCGACGCCTGTTCAATCGACGAATGTTTAAACGACGACTGTTTAAACGACGACTGTTCAATCGACGACTGTTCAATCGACGCCTGTTCAATCGACGACTGTTCAAACGACGCCTGTTCAGTCGACGACTGTTCAGTCGACGCCTGTTCAATCGACGCCTGTTCATTCGACGACTGTTCAAACGACGCCTGTTCAATCGACGACTGTTCAGTCGACGACTGTTCAACCGACGACTGTTCAATCGACGCCTGTTCAATCGACGACTGTTTAAACGACGACTGTTCAATCGACTACTGTTCAATCGACTCCTGTTCAATCGACGACTGTTCAAACGACGAATGGTCATTCGACGACTGTTCAGTCGACGCCTGTTCAGTCGATGACTGTTCAATCGACGCCCGTTCAATCGACGCCTGTTCAATCGACGACTGTTCAATCGACGAATGTTCAATCGACGACTGTTTAAACGACGACAGTTTAAACGACGACTGTTCAATCGACGACTGTTCAATCGACGCCTGTTCAATCGACGACTGTTCAATCGACGCCTGTTCTGTCGACGACTGTTCAATCGACGACTGTTCAACCGACGACTGTTCAATCGACGCCTGTTCAATCGACGACTGTTTAAACGACGACTGTTCAATCGACTACTGTTCAATCGACTCCTGTTCAATCGACGACTGTTTAAACGACGACTGTTTAAACGACGACTGTTCAGTCGACGACTGTTCAATCGACGACTGTTCAGTCGACGCCTGTTCTGTCGACGACTGTTCAATAGACGACTGTTTAAACGACGACTGTTCAATCGACGACTGTTCAATCGACGCCTGTTCAATCGACGACTGTTCAATCGACGCCTGTTCAATCGACGACTGTTTAAACGACGACTGTTCAATCGACTACTGTTCAATCGACGCCTGTTCAATCGACGACTGTTCAATCGACGACTGTTCAATCGACGACTGTTCAATCGACGCCTGTTCAATCGACGCCTGTTCAATCGACGACTGTTCAAACGACGAATGGTCATTCGACGACTGTTCAGTCGACGCCTGTTCAGTCGACGACTGTTCAATCGACGCCCGTTCAATCGACGCCTGTTCAATCGACGACTGTTCAATCGACGACTGTTCAATCGACGACTGTTTAAACGACGACTGTTTAAACGACGACTGTTCAATCGACGACTGTTCAATCGACGCCTGTTCAATCGACGCCTGTTCAATCGACGACTGTTTAAACGACGACTGTTCAATCGACTACTGTTCAATCGACTCCTGTTCAATCGACGACTGTTCAAACGACGAATGGTCATTCGACGACTGTTCAGTCGACGCCTGTTCAGTCGATGACTGTTCAATCGACGCCCGTTCAATCGACGCCTGTTCAATCGACGACTGTTCAATCGACGACTGTTTAAACGACGACAGTTTAAACGACGACTGTTCAATCGACTACTGTTCAATCGACGCCTGTTCAATCGACGACTGTTCAATCGACGACTGTTCAATCGACGACTGTTCAATCGACGCCTGTTCAATCGACGCCTGTTCAATCGACGACTGTTCAAACGACGACTGTTCAATCGACGACTGTTCAATCGACGCCTGTTCAATCGACGACTGTTCAAACGACGCCTGTTCAGTCGACGACTGTTCAGTCGACGCCTGTTCAATCGACGCCTGTTCATTCGACGACTGTTCAAACGACGCCTGTTCAATCGACGACTGTTCAACCGACGACTGTTCAATCGACGCCTGTTCAATCGACGACTGTTTAAACGACGACTGTTCAATCGACTACTGTTCAATCGACTCCTGTTCAATCGACGACTGTTCAAACGACGAATGGTCATTCGACGACTGTTCAGTCGACGCCTGTTCAGTCGATGACTGTTCAATCGACGCCCGTTCAATCGACGCCTGTTCAATCGACGACTGTTCAATCGACGAATGTTCAATCGACGACTGTTTAAACGACGACAGTTTAAACGACGACTGTTCAATCGACGACTGTTCAATCGACGCCTGTTCAATCGACGACTGTTCAATCGACGCCTGTTCTGTCGACGACTGTTCAATCGACGACTGTTCAACCGACGACTGTTCAATCGACGCCTGTTCAATCGACGACTGTTTAAACGACGACTGTTCAATCGACTACTGTTCAATCGACTCCTGTTCAATCGACGACTGTTTAAACGACGACTGTTTAAACGACGACTGTTCAGTCGACGACTGTTCAATCGACGACTGTTCAGTCGACGCCTGTTCTGTCGACGACTGTTCAATAGACGACTGTTTAAACGACGACTGTTCAATCGACGACTGTTCAATCGACGCCTGTTCAATCGACGACTGTTCAATCGACGCCTGTTCAATCGACGACTGTTTAAACGACGACTGTTCAATCGACTACTGTTCAATCGACGCCTGTTCAATCGACGACTGTTCAATCGACGACTGTTCAATCGACGACTGTTCAATCGACGCCTGTTCAATCGACGCCTGTTCAATCGACGACTGTTCAAACGACGAATGGTCATTCGACGACTGTTCAGTCGACGCCTGTTCAGTCGACGACTGTTCAATCGACGCCCGTTCAATCGACGCCTGTTCAATCGACGACTGTTCAATCGACGACTGTTCAATCGACGACTGTTTAAACGACGACTGTTTAAACGACGACTGTTCAATCGACGACTGTTCAATCGACGCCTGTTCAATCGACGACTGTTCAAACGACGCCTGTTCAGTCGACGACTGTTCAGTCGACGCCTGTTCAATCGACGCCTGTTCATTCGACGACTGTTCAAACGACGCCTGTTCAATCGACGACTGTTCAGTCGACGCCTGTTCTGTCGACGACTGTTCAATCGACGACTTTTGAGTAGACGACTGTTCAATCGACGACTGTTCAATCGACGACTGTTCAATCGACGCCTGTTCAATCGACGACTGTTTAAACGACGACTGTTCAATTGACTACTGTTCAATCGACGCCTGTTCAATCGACGACTGTTTAAACGACGACTGTTCAGTCGACGACTGTTCAATCGACGACTGTTCAGTCGACGCTTGTTCTGTCGACGACTGTTCAATAGACGACTGTTCAATCGACGACTGTTCAATCGACGACTGTTCAATCGACGTCTGTTCAAACGACGAATGGTCATTCGACGACTGTTCAGTCGACGCCTGTTCAGTCGACGACTGTTCAATCGACGCCCGTTCAATCGACGCCTGTTCAATCGACGACTGTTCAATCGACGCCTGTTCAATCGACGACTGTTTAAACGACGACTGTTTAAACGACGACTGTTCAATCCACGACTGTTCAATCGACGCCTGTTCAATCGACGACTGTTCAAACGACGCCTGTTCAGTCGACGACTGTTCAGTCGACGCCTGTTCAATCGACGCCTGTTCATTCGACGACTGTTGAAACGACGCCTGTTCAATCGACGACTGTTCAGTCGACGCCTGTTCTGTCGACGACTGTTCAATCGACGACTTTTGAATAGACGACTGTTCAATCGACGACTGTTCAATCGACGACTGTTCAATCGACGCCTGTTCAATCGACGACTGTTTAAACGACGACTGTTCAATTGACTACTGTTCAATCGACGCCTGTTCAATCGACGACTGTTTAAACGACGACTGTTCAGTCGACGACTGTTCAATCGACGACTGTTCAGTCGACGCTTGTTCTGTCGACGACTGTTCAATAGACGACTGTTCAATCGACGACTGTTTAAACGACGACTGTTTAAACGACGACTGTTTAAACGACGACTGTTCAGTCGACGACTGTTCAATCGACGATTGTTCAGTCGACGCCTGTTCTGTCGACGACTGTTCAATCGACGACTGTTCAATCGACGACTGTTCAATCGACGCCTGTTCCAGCGACGACTTTTGAATAGACGACTGTTCAATCGACGACTGTTCAATCGACGACTGTTTAAACGACGACTGTTTAAACGACGACTGTTCAATCGACGACTGTTCAACCGACGCCTGTTCAATCGACGCCTGTTCAATCGACGACTGTTCAATCGACGACTGTTCAATCGACGACTGTTCAATCGACGCCTGTTCAATCGACGACTGTTTTAACGACGACTGTTCAATCGACGACTGTTCAATCGACGCCTGTTCAATCGACGCCTGTTCAATCGACGACTGTTCAAACGACAAATGGTCATTCGACGACTGTTCAGTCGACGCCTGTTCAGTTGACGACTGTTCAATCGACGCCCGTTCAATCGACGCCTGTTCAATCGACGACTGTTCAATCGACGACTGTTCAATCGACGACTGTTTAAACGACGACTGTTTAAACGACGACTGTTCAATCGACGACTGTTCAATCGACGCCTGTTCAATCGACGACTGTTCAATCGACGACTGTTCAATCGACGACTGTTCTATCGACGACTGTTCAATCGACGACTGTTCAATCGACGACTGTTCAGTCGACGACTGTTCAATCGACGACTGTTCAGTCGACGCCTGTTCTGTCGACGACTGTTCAATAGACGACTGTTTAAACGACGACTGTTCAATCGACGACTGTTCAATCGACGCCTGTTCAATCGACGACTGTTCAATCGACGCCTGTTCAATCGACGACTGTTTAAACGACGACTGTTCAATCGACTACTGTTCAATCGACGCCTGTTCAATCGACGACTGTTCAATCGACGACTGTTCAATCGACGACTGTTCAATCGACGCCTGTTCAATCGACGCCTGTTCAATCGACGACTGTTCAAACGACGAATGGTCATTCGACGACTGTTCAGTCGACGCCTGTTCAGTCGACGACTGTTCAATCGACGCCCGTTCAATCGACGCCTTTTCAATCGACGACTGTTCAATCGACGACTGTTCAATCGACGACTGTTTAAACGACGACTGTTTAAACGACGACTGTTCAATCGACGACTGTTCAATCGACGCCTGTTCAATCGACGCCTGTTCAATCGACGACTGTTTAAACGACGACTGTTCAATCGACTACTGTTCAATCGACTCCTGTTCAATCGACGACTGTTCAAACGACGAATGGTCATTCGACGACTGTTCAGTCGACGCCTGTTCAGTCGATGACTGTTCAATCGACGCCCGTTCAATCGACGCCTGTTCAATCGACGACTGTTCAATCGACGACTGTTTAAACGACGACAGTTTAAACGACGACTGTTCAATCGACTACTGTTCAATCGACGCCTGTTCAATCGACGACTGTTCAATCGACGACTGTTCAATCGACGACTGTTCAATCGACGCCTGTTCAATCGACGACTGTTTAAACGACGACTGTTTAAACGACGACTGTTCAATCGACGACTGTTCAATCGACGCCTGTTCAATCGACGACTGTTCAAACGACGCCTGTTCAGTCGACGACTGTTCAGTCGACGCCTGTTCAATCGACGCCTGTTCATTCGACGACTGTTCAAACGACGCCTGTTCAATCGACGACTGTTCAGTCGACGACTGTTCAACCGACGACTGTTCAATCGACGCCTGTTCAATCGACGACTGTTTAAACGACGACTGTTCAATCGACTACTGTTCAATCGACTCCTGTTCAATCGACGACTGTTCAAACGACGAATGGTCATTCGACGACTGTTCAGTCGACGCCTGTTCAGTCGATGACTGTTCAATCGACGCCCGTTCAATCGACGCCTGTTCAATCGACGACTGTTCAATCGACGAATGTTCAATCGACGACTGTTTAAACGACGACAGTTTAAACGACGACTGTTCAATCGACGACTGTTCAATCGACGCCTGTTCAATCGACGACTGTTCAATCGACGCCTGTTCTGTCGACGACTGTTCAATCGACGACTGTTCAACCGACGACTGTTCAATCGACGCCTGTTCAATCGACGACTGTTTAAACGACGACTGTTCAATCGACTACTGTTCAATCGATTCCTGTTCAATCGACGACTGTTTAAACGACGACTGTTTAAACGACGACTGTTTAAACGACGACTGTTCAGTCGACGACTGTTCAATCGACGACTGTTCAGTCGACGCCTGTTCTGTCGACGACTGTTCAATAGACGACTGTTTAAACGACGACTGTTCAATCGACGACTGTTCAATCGACGCCTGTTCAATCGACGACTGTTCAATCGACGACTGTTCAATCGACGCCTGTTCAATCGACGACTGTTTAAACGACGACTGTTCAATCGACTACTGTTCAATCGACGCCTGTTCAATCGACGACTGTTCAATCGACGACTGTTCAATCGACGACTGTTCAATCGACGCCTGTTCAATCGACGCCTGTTCAATCGACGACTGTTCAAACGACGAATGGTCATTCGACGACTGTTCAGTCGACGCCTGTTCAGTCGACGACTGTTCAATCGACGCCCGTTCAATCGACGCCTGTTCAATCGACGACTGTTCAATCGACGACTGTTGAATCGACGACTGTTTAAACGACGACTGTTTAAACGACGACTGTTCAATCGACGACTGTTCAATCGACGCCTGTTCAATCGACGACTGTTCAAACGACGCCTGTTCAGTCGACGACTGTTCAGTCGACGCCTGTTCAATCGACGCCTGTTCATTCGACGACTGTTCAAACGACGCCTGTTCAATCGACGACTGTTCAGTCGACGCCTGTTCTGTCGACGACTGTTCAATCGACGACTTTTGAATAGACGACTGTTCAATCGACGACTGTTCAATCGACGACTGTTCAATCGACGCCTGTTCAATCGACGACTGTTTAAACGACGACTGTTCAATTGACTACTGTTCAATCGACGCCTGTTCAATCGACGACTGTTTAAACGACGACTGTTCAGTCGACGACTGTTCAATCGACGACTGTTCAGTCGACGCTTGTTCTGTCGACGACTGTTCAATAGACGACTGTTCAATCGACGGCTGTTCAATCGACGACTGTTCAATCGACGTCTGTTCAAACGACGAATGGTCATTCGACGACTGTTCAGTCGACGCCTGTTCAGTCGACGACTGTTCAATCGACGCCCGTTCAATCGACGCCTGTTCAATCGACGACTGTTCAATCGACGCCTGTTCAATCGACGACTGTTTAAACGACGACTGTTTAAACGACGACTGTTCAATCGACGACTGTTCAATCGACGCCTGTTCAATCGACGACTGTTCAAACGACGCCTGTTCAGTCGACGACTGTTCAGTCGACGCCTGTTCAATCGACGCCTGTTCATTCGACGACTGTTCAAACGACGCCTGTTCAATCGACGACTGTTCAGTCGACGACTGTTCAACCGACGACTGTTCAATCGACGCCTGTTCAATCGACGACTGTTTAAACGACGACTGTTCAATCGACTACTGTTCAATCGACTCCTGTTCAATCGACGACTGTTCAAACGACGAATGGTCATTCGACGACTGTTCAGTCGACGCCTGTTCAGTCGATGACTGTTCAATCGACGCCCGTTCAATCGACGCCTGTTCAATCGACGACTGTTCAATCGACGAATGTTCAATCGACGACTGTTTAAACGACGACAGTTTAAACGACGACTGTTCAATCGACGACTGTTCAATCGACGCCTGTTCAATCGACGACTGTTCAATCGACGCCTGTTCTGTCGACGACTGTTCAATCGACGACTGTTCAACCGACGACTGTTCAATCGACGCCTGTTCAATCGACGACTGTTTAAACGACGACTGTTCAATCGACTACTGTTCAATCGACTCCTGTTCAATCGACGACTGTTTAAACGACGACTGTTTAAACGACGACTGTTCAGTCGACGACTGTTCAATCGACGACTGTTCAGTCGACGCCTGTTCTGTCGACGACTGTTCAATAGACGACTGTTTAAACGACGACTGTTCAATCGACGACTGTTCAATCGACGCCTGTTCAATCGACGACTGTTCAATCGACGCCTGTTCAATCGACGACTGTTTAAACGACGACTGTTCAATCGACTACTGTTCAATCGACGCCTGTTCAATCGACGACTGTTCAATCGACGACTGTTCAATCGACGACTGTTCAATCGACGCCTGTTCAATCGACGCCTGTTCAATCGACGACTGTTCAAACGACGAATGGTCATTCGACGACTGTTCAGTCGACGCCTGTTCAGTCGACGACTGTTCAATCGACGCCCGTTCAATCGACGCCTGTTCAATCGACGACTGTTCAATCGACGACTGTTCAATCGACGACTGTTTAAACGACGACTGTTGAAACGACGACTGTTCAATCGACGACTGTTCAATCGACGCCTGTTCAATCGACGCCTGTTCAATCGACGACTGTTTAAACGACGACTGTTCAATCGACTACTGTTCAATCGACTCCTGTTCAATCGACGACTGTTCAAACGACGAATGGTCATTCGACGACTGTTCAGTCGACGCCTGTTCAGTCGATGACTGTTCAATCGACGCCCGTTCAATCGACGCCTGTTCAATCGACGACTGTTCAATCGACGACTGTTTAAACGACGACAGTTTAAACGACGACTGTTCAATCGACTACTGTTCAATCGACGCCTGTTCAATCGACGACTGTTCAATCGACGACTGTTCAATCGACGACTGTTCAATCGACGCCTGTTCAATCGACGCCTGTTCAATCGACGACTGTTCAAACGACGACTGTTCAATCGACGACTGTTCAATCGACGCCTGTTCAATCGACGACTGTTCAAACGACGCCTGTTCAGTCGACGACTGTTCAGTCGACGCCTGTTCAATCGACGCCTGTTCATTCGACGACTGTTCAAACGACGCCTGTTCAATCGACGACTGTTCAACCGACGACTGTTCAATCGACGCCTGTTCAATCGACGACTGTTTAAACGACGACTGTTCAATCGACTACTGTTCAATCGACTCCTGTTCAATCGACGACTGTTCAAACGACGAATGGTCATTCGACGACTGTTCAGTCGACGCCTGTTCAGTCGATGACTGTTCAATCGACGCCCGTTCAATCGACGCCTGTTCAATCGACGACTGTTCAATCGACGAATGTTCAATCGACGACTGTTTAAACGACGACAGTTTAAACGACGACTGTTCAATCGACGACTGTTCAATCGACGCCTGTTCAATCGACGACTGTTCAATCGACGCCTGTTCTGTCGACGACTGTTCAATCGACGACTGTTCAACCGACGACTGTTCAATCGACGCCTGTTCAATCGACGACTGTTTAAACGACGACTGTTCAATCGACTACTGTTCAATCGACTCCTGTTCAATCGACGACTGTTTAAACGACGACTGTTTAAACGACGACTGTTCAGTCGACGACTGTTCAATCGACGACTGTTCAGTCGACGCCTGTTCTGTCGACGACTGTTCAATAGACGACTGTTTAAACGACGACTGTTCAATCGACGACTGTTCAATCGACGCCTGTTCAATCGACGACTGTTCAATCGACGCCTGTTCAATCGACGACTGTTTAAACGACGACTGTTCAATCGACTACTGTTCAATCGACGCCTGTTCAATCGACGACTGTTCAATCGACGACTGTTCAATCGACGACTGTTCAATCGACGCCTGTTCAATCGACGCCTGTTCAATCGACGACTGTTCAAACGACGAATGGTCATTCGACGACTGTTCAGTCGACGCCTGTTCAGTCGACGACTGTTCAATCGACGCCCGTTCAATCGACGCCTGTTCAATCGACGACTGTTCAATCGACGACTGTTCAATCGACGACTGTTTAAACGACGACTGTTTAAACGACGACTGTTCAATCGACGACTGTTCAATCGACGCCTGTTCAATCGACGACTGTTCAAACGACGCCTGTTCAGTCGACGACTGTTCAGTCGACGCCTGTTCAATCGACGCCTGTTCATTCGACGACTGTTCAAACGACGCCTGTTCAATCGACGACTGTTCAGTCGACGCCTGTTCTGTCGACGACTGTTCAATCGACGACTTTTGAGTAGACGACTGTTCAATCGACGACTGTTCAATCGACGACTGTTCAATCGACGCCTGTTCAATCGACGACTGTTTAAACGACGACTGTTCAATTGACTACTGTTCAATCGACGCCTGTTCAATCGACGACTGTTTAAACGACGACTGTTCAGTCGACGACTGTTCAATCGACGACTGTTCAGTCGACGCTTGTTCTGTCGACGACTGTTCAATAGACGACTGTTCAATCGACGACTGTTCAATCGACGACTGTTCAATCGACGTCTGTTCAAACGACGAATGGTCATTCGACGACTGTTCAGTCGACGCCTGTTCAGTCGACGACTGTTCAATCGACGCCCGTTCAATCGACGCCTGTTCAATCGACGACTGTTCAATCGACGCCTGTTCAATCGACGACTGTTTAAACGACGACTGTTTAAACGACGACTGTTCAATCCACGACTGTTCAATCGACGCCTGTTCAATCGACGACTGTTCAAACGACGCCTGTTCAGTCGACGACTGTTCAGTCGACGCCTGTTCAATCGACGCCTGTTCATTCGACGACTGTTGAAACGACGCCTGTTCAATCGACGACTGTTCAGTCGACGCCTGTTCTGTCGACGACTGTTCAATCGACGACTTTTGAATAGACGACTGTTCAATCGACGACTGTTCAATCGACGACTGTTCAATCGACGCCTGTTCAATCGACGACTGTTTAAACGACGACTGTTCAATTGACTACTGTTCAATCGACGCCTGTTCAATCGACGACTGTTTAAACGACGACTGTTCAGTCGACGACTGTTCAATCGACGACTGTTCAGTCGACGCTTGTTCTGTCGACGACTGTTCAATAGACGACTGTTCAATCGACGACTGTTCAATCGACGACTGTTCAATCGACGTCTGTTCAATCGACGACTTTTGAATAGACGACTGTTCAATCGACTCCTGTTCAATCGACGACTGTTTAAACGACGACTGTTTAAACGACGACTGTTCAGTCGACGACTGTTCAATCGACGATTGTTCAGTCGACGCCTGTTCTGTCGACGACTGTTCAATCGACGACTGTTCAATCGACGACTGTTCAATCGACGACTGTTCAATCGACGCCTGTTCCAGCGACGACTTTTGAATAGACGACTGTTCAATCGACGACTGTTCAATCGACGACTGTTTAAACGACGACTGTTTAAACGACGACTGTTCAATCGACGACTGTTCAACCGACGCCTGTTCAATCGACGCCTGTTCAATCGACGACTGTTCAATCGACGACTGTTCAATCGACGACTGTTCAATCGACGCCTGTTCAATCGACGACTGTTTTAACGACGACTGTTCAATCGACGACTGTTCAATCGACGCCTGTTCAATCGACGCCTGTTCAATCGACGACTGTTCAAACGACAAATGGTCATTCGACGACTGTTCAGTCGACGCCTGTTCAGTTGACGACTGTTCAATCGACGCCCGTTCAATCGACGCCTGTTCAATCGACGACTGTTCAATCGACGACTGTTCAATCGACGACTGTTTAAACGACGACTGTTTAAACGACGACTGTTCAATCGACGACTGTTCAATCGACGCCTGTTCAATCGACGACTGTTCAATCGACGACTGTTCAATCGACGACTGTTCTATCGACGACTGTTCAATCGACGACTGTTCAATCGACGACTGTTCAATCGACGACTGTTCAATCGACGACATTTATGACTACTTTAATTCAACAATATTCCATTTATCTATTTTGAATTTCTCTTTACTTTTTTCTTTTAATTTTAAATTTTTTGAATAGATTCGTCTATGCATAACCCGAAATGTGGAAAAACACACATATTCCTTCCTTACAAAAGTAAAAGCATTGAGGTGTGCTTTGTAAAATCGTAAAAGTAGATATCTGTCAATGAGGAACATTTGGAAACAATTATTATTCAAATAAAGTTACGAACTCTTAAAATGTTATCAAAAACATAGCCTACAAGTACATGTGAATTCATGCTCCGAGTTTAATTTAAAACACAACCTACAAGTATATGTCTGAATTCGTTCTCTGAATTTAATCAATGGTCAAGGCGGGGACCTTTATTTGTTGTTCTACAACAATTCAAATATCATTGATCTTCGAGACAATGCCTAAAAGAAAAAAAAGCATTTGAAACAGTTAATTCGATAACAGTTGTGTGAACAATAATGGTTGTTGTTGTTGTGTCTAATCCTTCAGGATCTAGCAGCAGCTAGATCAAATCCATGAGACCATGAACACTTGCAAAGTCAAGCACCAGGAGTGGGCAATCAAGGACATCCGCCGAAGTGAGCCCCAAGCAATGGAGGATATGTTCGGGGGAAGCCGGTAACAGTTGGCACTTGGTACACGTTGGGAAGACCCTGCGGCCAGAATCGAATGTCATGCATCTTAGGTGCCCACTAATAAGTCTCGAGATAGCCGTTTGATCCTGTCTGTCTTCGCCGAAATCCAATACGCCTCCTGGTCTTTTCCTACCGTACCAGGGATGGGCAGGGGGGGGGGGTGAGCCAAACATGCCGGTCACTATTTTTCGCCATGGAGAAAATCTCTTGAAAAGTTAGTACATAGTCTGTAGTTGCCGTTGCAGAACAGCCATTTTTTGCCAAGATATCCGCAACTTCGTTGCCAGGGACGTCGACGTGGAATGGGATCCACTGAAAGTGAACCTCCCTACGCTTTGTATTAATTTTAAGGTTATTGAGGATCTGAATGCCTACGAGGTCATTAACTCGTCTCCAGTCCTGTAGATTTTGGATCGAGCTGCGGCTATCTGTAAGAATCCATATATCGCTAGAGTCTGTGGAGTGGAGGATGGTCTTTAATCCCTCCTTGATGGCAATCAATTCGCTCCTAACGACCGAGCGCCCCCAGGGGCATTCCATCTTTAGGTTTGTACGGGCTTCACAACCCCGGGGTACCTGAGTGATCTTTTCTCCCTTTCCTTTTCCCTCTCTTCTACCCTTCTGCTTTTTGCTTTTTCTTCCTCCCTCGTTGTGGTTGCCTCTTCGGAGGTGAGGGCTCCCCTTGAGAAGCTTTTCGCCAGTCTGTGCATTTAGCTCCTCTTGGGGATTATATCACCCACGTGTTTGCCGTGCGTGAAGATCCGTGTCCCTGGAAAAGGCGATCCTGGCACTTGAGGGGCGATATACTGACGCAATACATTGCTTCGGCCCTAGCTTCAGGTAAACGGGAGGTATCCATTGATCCCTTGTACACCAATCGGCTGGTCGATTGAATTTCGTCATCGGCTAGGGATCAAGCGATCGGTTACCCACTGAGCAACGCGTTAAAGGTGATGTCTGCTACAGGGGTAACTGTTAGCGTATGGACTCGACTAACACTGATACAGGATACTGTATCCCCTCGTTGGACTCCGTGGTGCGTGGTGTTGACAAGAGTCTTACCGCAACTCTTTCCCGTGGAACCATTTTTAAACTGCGCATGCGCGAACTGTTAAGTATATGCAAGGCGCGGCTTATCTGACATGAGTGAGTAGAGTTTCACCCTGGCTTCGAGAGTATAAGTATAAAAACATTGCGGGGGGATTTCTGTGTTTTGTTTTGTTAGGACCTCGGGCTACAATTTATTTCCGATTTAGAAGAACGGAAAAATACTAGATCCTGGAATTGAAGAGAAGCAGATACAGCTAAATTTTTTGATTTGGTGAGAAGGAAACTATCACAATTAGATACTTGTTAAAAAAGATAATTTGAAGTGAACAGTAGGGACCTATCTTAATTAATTAGAAATGTTATTTGAATTTTATGTGTTGTCCGCACGAATGCAGTTATAAATTTTTTGTATTATGTGGAATCTCAACTCTTATGGTAGAACGTTTTTTACAAATCATAATGGTAACTAGCACTTTATGTACACGCATATATAATCAGCCTACGCTGAGAAAAAAATGATCTTTAAAGGGTGGTTTTCAGAGAATTTGAGTTGCTCTATACTCTCTCTGTGTGAAATTATTCACTTCTGAGTAAGTTACTATTTAATATGACCTCCAGGCATTTGGTATCTGCTGCATGTAATTGTTAAATTGTGGCTACCCAATCATTTTTCTATTTTATTTTAGTGTGATAACATCATTGTTGTTAAAAGAGTGTATTGATTGATAAACAGCATCACAGTTTGCATAGTGATAGCAGAATTGTTATACAACTGTACTTTTTTGATAATGCTAGAAATTGGGAAATTTATTCACTATCAAAGACTTAAGTGTAGTGTTTACTGACTTAAGTGTAGCATCTAGTACATGTCAAATTCCTGTTATTTAATCCTGGATGCACTTCCCTTTCGTACGAGTAAAACTTTCCTCGTGCGTAATGTCTTAGTTCACGATTTCTATCGATCAAAAACACAAGTTGGAATAAATGTATACTGCTTCATTAATATAACTTTGATTGAATTAAAGTACTCATCGATATTGGTTCTTTATGGTGGTGTAGTTTTGCATCATTCATTTCAACTACACAGATAGTGGTACAAATCAAAATACTTTGTGTTTTATTTTTAATTAAAAAAAAACATCTAAGGATCAAATTTAAAAAAATTATAAAATGAGAATGTTGTTTTTTAGCCTAGATTATCCTTTTTCTACAAAAAGAAAGTCCTCAAAATTAAATTAGATAATTCTTCAAGTAGCAGCTATTACTAACTAGCAAGAGTTCTGCCTTCCTGTGTTAGTCTAGCATCTAAGTAATAGATTATAAAATCCAACAAAAATATTTATGATATTGCAAAATCAAGGTGTGCACAAAGTATATATACACTACATCGAGCATCAAGTCTGAATTTAGTAATTTTATATAGGACAATGTACACATTGTCCTATATGCAAGGTTTACAGCTGTATAAGGTTCACTGATGAAACATCAATATATTGTAGATCAATAAACCTTAATTCAGTTGATTTGTGAAATTTTTTTAAAAGATTGATAGGAAAAGGCTGCCATATGTAAAGCAAGAATAGTTTTCCTTTGCCAACATGTTATTGCTGTCGCTTTTGTCACTGAACCATAAACTTAACACCAGGATCCTTACTATAGACATCAACAAAATACATGGTTTGTTTACATTACTGCCAGCGTCCTAATTTAATTAATGACTTGTTCAAGACCATGTGACTCAACTGCCAACTGGCGGGAGTTAGACTATACTCCAATTTTGAATTCATATATCTATGGATGAGTTTTGCAATAAGTACAAAATAAGCTGTGGATCAAGAAATGCTGTAAAGTATTTGACATGCTATTTTTATTTTATATTTCTTGCTTATTTCAGAAGTTATCCAAATGCTTGTTTTTAAAATTCAGAATCTAGTAGTCTGGCTATGGAAAGTTGTCATTTGAGTTGACTTTGTAAGAATGAGTGGAGATGCTTAAGGGCTGGTTAGAGATATTATAATGGCAGACCATAATTGGTGGTACTGATTTCGAATTTTTTGTTGAAAGTGATTGCAATGAGCATGAGCTGGCGAAACAAATATCTAAGGCAATTGCCACATTATTTTGTAAATGGCTGCACTATTTTTGTTCAGCATGTTTCTGAAAATAGACCTGGTCTGTTATCATAAGCAATTCAATATTTCATTTGTATAATTCATGCAAGTTTAGCATCAGGGCAGAAACATGCACACATACTTTTTGGTGACATTTATCTAATTTGGTACTTATAAATGCTAAGTAGATAACAATAGATTTATAAATTAAATCATGTATATGGAGTTGATCAGTTGTATTGTTTAGATTAGGTATTGATTTTTGGATTTGTTGCATGTGTTTTGGGCCACAAAGTTACTCAAATATGTTTACAAAATTCGTGCCACATTTGCTTGGGTAAATGTTGCAGAAGGTTACGTAAGTAAATTCTGTCATTTTATGGGTTCATTATTTAGTTGAAGAATACTATACACATACCTAAACTACTTCAAAGATCCAAGTAGTTAAATTGCAGATGACTGACAAGAGTTGACTGCATTTTTGTTCAAAAAGAGTAAAGTATCTGTTTCAGGAAGTGGCTCCAATTGTCAGTAATGTGATGTAGATGACATTTCTTCCATTATCCTTCTTATTTTTATTATTTGATGAAGTTATTTTATACCCAATAGTTTAAAAACTGCAATGGCATAAAATATTTGTATTTATCAGTTGGTCACATTACCAATTAGCTGGCATAAAGCACATCTTCAATAGAATATCTGGTGATGTAATGAAATCATTGATATCATAGAGGTATAATCAATGAGCATGAACTAAACATGTTACTAATTTGGATTTTTGATCATTTCATAACAAATAAATTTGTGACATTTTGTATCGTTTATTGTTACCATTTTATGATTTCTAAATATAATGTTCGTTTTTTACTTCAATTAATTGTTTTTTTGGGTGAGTAACACACAGGTAACTCTAGGTTGGAATATAAGAATTTATTCACATCAAGCATTAATCAATGTACAATTCAGCTGGATCCTTAAAATACGAGCGTCAATTCCATCGTAATACATATTCGCATACTCCGCAATAAGATGCAGGCAATCGCCCGACCGGAGGAATCGTGGCGCCTCATGTGTGGAATGGTTGTCCAGTAACTGCAAATCCATGGTATTCATGGATGCACTAGTCAGGAGTTCTAGTTTCTGCTTCAGTTCCCCGATAGTTATATCCACTGGAAATCAGCGCTGGGTCCCGAAAGAGTCGATGCCACTAGTCACTAGTATATCCAGGACACCGATTTTAGCTTCGCTGGTCATATTGAGCACGTTTCCGCAAACGATATTCAACAATCAACATGTTTATTTCTTTTTTATCAGCCCATAGTGTAAGTGTACTGTGATGAAATTCTGCTTTGTTGATCGAAATGCATTAATTTTCAGTTCTTTCAACTAAAATGGATCTACAGTGTGTTGTGCAACAGTATTTCTGGAATGGTAGCTTTAGAATTGAAATTGTATAGAGAATTTTAGTTGTAATATGAATGACCTTTTTTGAGTTCTGTCGAAAATAAAAGTTTTTTTTGCACAACTTGCTTGTAATTTTTACAGAATATCTTGTATTCACCAGGATTTTTTATATCTAAGAAACTCATAACAATTATCTGCTATATTTCAATTTTATCCATATAATTTTTAAATAAATTTTCGTTTAACCATGAAATTTAAAGTAAATACTAACTATCTACTATTTTTAGTTTGTTTACTTGAAACATGTAACCTATTATAAATCTCATCAGCTTTTCCCTTTAGCAGGAAACAAACTGTAACTGTAACATTTTAGCTTGTTTCTGTTTATTTATAAAGAAACAAGTATCTTCTCATAGAAACTTTTACAAAAATTATATAGCAGTATACACAGACGGATCCAAACTTTCTGATTACGTTGGTTGCGCCATCGTTTCTGGGAACTATATTGTTAACTTCCATTTACCTTCTTTTATTTCGATCTTTACAGCTGAAATGTTCGCAGTATACAAGGCATTAAAATACATAGCTGGGCTCAAAAGGGGTCGATTTATTATTTATAGACTCGAAAAGCGTCTTGGATTCCTTGTTATTGAACAATCCTCGACACTCTTATGCTTTAGATGTACTCAATGCTCATCGTCAGCTCTCTCGACGCGGTTTCGAAGTATTGTTTTGTTGGATCCCAGGTCACGTCGGGATAGCTGGCAACGAACAAGCCGATGCTGCAGCTAAAAGTGCGACGACTCTTATAAATATCGATATCCCTTATAACGATCTTAAATTAACTACCAAAGACCTTGTTTTAAAAGATTGGTACCAAGATTGGGGTATGCAAATTAATAATAAACTTCATGCTATCCAACCAATCATCTCCATCCGACCCTGCCTAACGATTCGTCGATTAGACTTGATTTTAACGCGCCTTCGAATCGGACATACACGTTTTACACACAGGCATCTTTTCTTAGGAGAGAGGGCCCCTGCGTGTGACGTGTGTGGCGTACCTTTTACTGTTCATCACATTTTAATTACATGCCCTGTTTTTAACTCTCATCGTAACAGATTTTTTAGTTATTCATTTTTAAAATTGGATGACTTAGTAGGTGAAAATCCCCATCCAAATCTATTCCCATTTTTAAATGCCATTAGATTTTTGCATGCGATATAATATATTACCATCATACTTTTAAATACATAAGTCTTACTCTTGGTATTTTACATCATAGTTTTATTCGTTATCTTCCATATGTATTGTAGGTCAGCATATTTTATGTACATTTAAAGCTCATATTATTGATTTTTTTTTTCAAAATATTTTATCGAAAAAAAAAAACAATTTTGCGCTGGAATCTTTTCGCACCGATTTTTAATATTTTTACATCTACAATAAATTTATTGTTTTATCCGGCGTTTGGCGCTGCTTGTCCAATTTTGGACCTTGTGCCATAAAACCCAATCCAACCAACCAACCGGTATTTCCTGTCAAACATCTGCCTACGGCCTTACCATGTTGAACATACCGGTTCTTGTTCCATCACCGAAGTTAATCACCTTTGGGCGTGGTCAGTACTTGGTAGTGTTACCACTTGGGAACACAACGTGCAATTTACACCTCTTAATTTCAACCTTAACCTCAAACATCCACTAATAGTTAAGGGAAGTGAACTTCCCCCGAATGGTATAAAGAACGATTTCAGTACATCTATTTGAAACTTGATTGTCATAAAGCTGCTCGTACAGTTTTCGGGCACCTGGTTGGAGCAGACGTCGAAAGCAACCAGAATAGAGAACAATGAACACAGCTAACATATGTTGAGGTGTTGTTAGATAAAATGACTGTTTGAGCACTGTGTTCTATGGAAAATACAATCCCTTTTTTGTAAAATCTGTTCAAAGGCATTGTTGATTGATGAAGAATAAGAAAAGATTTCATTGTTGTCGGTTGCTCCCATTCATGTTTCATTAACACTATACTTAAGAATATAGATTTCACTCTTTTGCAATTTAAAAGAATTCCATTGTTCGTAGACTCTAGAATGGTTCCATTGTTTTCCCTTATTGTTCACTCAACTGTTATCGAATTGACTGTTTCATATGCTTTTATTCATGCATTGTCACGAGGATCAACTATATTTTAACTGTTGTAGAACAAAAAATCAAGGTGTGTTTTCTTTTTGTCGTTCTGATTGACAACGTGTATCCAAGCCACGACCAAGAATTGAACCCGTAGCACAATTTCACACATACTTGTAAGTTACGTTTTTTGTAAAATTTTAAGATTTCGTGATTTTGTTTGAAACTCAAACTTTTCTAAATGCTCCTCATTTATCGATGTCAACTTTCACGATTTTCGAAGCAAAACCCTACTATAGTCAGTCATAGTCATATAGAGTGGGGAGGTCAGGTCAGCCCTAGGTGCTGATTCCACTAGGGAATATTGCACCAAACCCCATTGTTTTTCGATACTCCTGTCAGAGAACGCCAGATTCCTTGAGAAAGGCCCAAAGGCTTTTGACAGGTTCTTCGTGAATTGTATCAAGTTATGTTCCAAGACCTAGACTTGAGTACCTTATGTGAAGCAGGGCTTCGCATTCAAAAAGTATGTGGTGGGCAGTTTCCTAAGCCATATTGCATTTTCTGCATACAGGTTCTTCTTTAAAGATTCCCATCCTATGAAGGTGTTTTCTTAGGTGATAGTGGCCCGTGAGAAATTCAACTATCACCCTCATCTTACCCCTGCTAAGACGAAGGATCTGAGATGATGTTTTCATAGAAGGTTCTTGAATCATAAGCCTTGCATGTTTTTGATCGGTGGTTTGCTTCCAGTTTTTGTAGTTCTTTAAGCATTCTTTCTCCTATCACCCTTTTTGCGGTAGTCTTAGAGATCCCGCAAAAAGGCTCAGGGCTTAAAGGTAGGTCTGCAGTCCCCAGTTTGGCTAACTTATCTGCATTTTCGTTTCCTTCTACACCAGTATGCCCTGGTACCCAAGTAAGAAAGATTCTATTATGGGTCCCCAAGTCATGTAGAAGGTTCCTACATTCCCAAACAAGTTTGGAGCTTATTTGGAATGAGTTTATTGCCTTTAAGGCTGCTTGACTGACACGTAATATGTAGATTTTCCTATTTGAGTAGGATCTTCTAGAACATTCTTGTAGACAGTAGATGATAGCAAGCAGTTCCGCTTGAAATACTGTGGCATGTTTTCCTAATTTTCGGGAAATCCTTGCCTTAGGTCTGACCCCACAGATTCCAGCACCTGCCTTTTCGTTTTGTCTGGAGCCATCTGTGTACCATACAATGTCTCCATTTGTGAGCTTGTAGTTTTCCTCTTTCCATTCCTCTCTTAGGTCAAGAAGTACCTCAAAGGGTCTTTGAAAGAGGAATCTTGTCTCCATGATGTCAGAGGGCATCAAAAGTATAGGGTCAAATAATTTTTGGTTAATACTGGTGTGGGACTTTTGGCTGGCAAAATCCATCAACAGTCCAGCGTTTTCCAGTCTGTAGGAACTTCTTCTGGCAGCACCGCTGATAAAGATATCAAGTGGGACGACAGATAGAATAATTTCCATGGCTCTGGTGGGAGTAGAGGACATAGCACCTGTTATACTCAGGCAGGCAGCTCTTTGAAGACTGTCTAGCTTGGTCTTAACAGTCAATTGTTCCGTCTTTTTCCACCAGACCACAGCCGCATAATTCACAATGGGTCTAATAGCCATAGTGTATAGCCAATAGGTCATCCTTGGCCTTAGACCCCATGATTTACCAAGAACTCTTCTACATCGTAGAAGTCCAACTTTTGCTTGTTTAATTTTAATTTTCAAATGCTGATTCCAGGTTAATTTAGTGTTCAGTATAACTCCCAGATATTTAACCTCGCTCAGCATATTTACTTTTTCCCCTAGTAGGGTAGTGTAAGGTTCGCCATCTCGCATCTTACAAGAAGTGAAACGCCAAGTTGGCAACCCTACATAGAAAACGCCAAGCTGGCAACCTAAGAACAAAGCTTTTTCAATTAAAAGAAACGTCCACAAGATTTCAAGCCGAGGAAGTGCGGCAAAAGCCAATTAAAAAAGTCAGAGCAATAAATAGTTATAGTTACCAAGACAACTAAAAGATAAAATCCATCTTTAGAACAGAGGAGATCAAGTAAAGATTTTAGACAGCGGTGGGAGGAAAGTTACAATTTTGAATGCCTATCCAAATGTAATTGCTACTTTATACTACATGTAACTTACGTGACGATCGATTAAATTTAGTAAAATATACTCCAAATACAGAATTTTGACTCTGTGTCTTTTGAGTTTTTTTTTACTAAACTTTCACGACGGAGTTCATCAACAACCATCGGCCTCGGACCACTACTGGTAGGTATATCACTTTTGTCCATGCAGGTTCTTCTTCGTGTAAATGGGACAAGAGTAGTCTTTTGAGGATTTACTCTCAAATTCTTTTCACAGCACCATCTTGCGATTCTGTTCAGGGTCCCCTGCATGATATTTATCACCGTTTTCTCATCCATGCCTGATATGTAGACGACAATGTCATCTGCATATCCCTGGGCATAAATGTCGCTTTGATTGAGGACTGCAATTAGGTCATCAATCACCAGATTCCACAACAGAGGGGAGAGAACTCCTCCCCGAGGACAGCCTCTAGTGGGTCTAGCCTGAAGTGTTGCCCCAAACAACTCGGTTGTAATAACTCTGTCTGCTAACAAGGAGTTTATCCATTTGCAGACTTGTGGTTCAATAGCTCTGCTAGCAGCAGCAGCAGCGATTGAGTTAAAAGAGGTATTATCGAAAGCACCCTCAATATCAAGAAAAGCTGCCAAAGCCATTTCCTTGCACTCCAGGGTCTTCTCAATCTTTACAACCAGGTGTTGCAAAGCCACCTCTGTAGATTTACCCGGTTGATAGGCAAATTGGTTTTTGTGAAGAGGTCTGGTACTCCTCATTACATCCCTAATGTGTCTATCAATTATTTTTTCCATACACTTAAGTATGAAAGATGATAGTCTGATAGGACGAGAAAGTTCTTAGCCTGGTCATATTGGCTTTTTCCAGGTTTGGGCAGAAAGACTACCCTTGCCTTTCTCCATGGTCTGGGGATATATTCAAGAGCTAAACTAGCTCTGAACATTTTACACAAGACCCGTGAGATGAGATCGGCCGATTTCTGAAGCGTAATCGGTATTATCCCATCTGGTCCTGGAGTTTTATATGGTTCAAATGAGTTGATAGTCCATAATATTTGTTTAACAGTAAAAATTTTCTTGGCAACTATCCAGTTTTCCCTTCTCACCCTTATTGGATATCCCAGGGGAGAAGGGTTTAACTCATTAGGTACCAAGTTGGAGTTTAGAAAGTGTGCCTCGACCAGAGTCTCTATAACTTCTCTGCCAGTTTTGGTATAGCCACCGGAATTATTCTTAAGGGTCCCCACCAATATTGATGTATCTCTTTTAGGAATTTTGTGGAGTCTAGTGCCTTCAGCGGTACTTTCAACCGAATCACAGAACTTCCTCCATGAATTCCTTTTGGCCATTCGAACAGCTTTGTTGTATTCTGAAAGTAGGCACTTGTATTCTTCCCACTTGCCAGATTTCTTTGCTTTCCTGAAAAGTTTTCTTACTGTCTTCCTCTGCCTCATAAGGTCTTGGTTCCACCATGAGTTTGGTTGTTTGCCTTTCCTTAGAAGCAGGGGACAGTTATTTGTATATAAAATATAGATTGCCTGCTGCAGGCCGTCTGCGAACAGTTCTAGATCGTAAGTATCATAGATTTTCCGAGAGAAGTCATCCAGGTAATTCTGGAGTTCATTGTAAAAAGAGGTCCAGTTCGTCCTTTTGGGATCTCTAAACGTCTTCTCCCAGTTATATTCAGATTTCAGTGAGAAGTGGATAAATTGATGGTCTGCCATTGAAGGCTTCTCATCAACATGCCAATTGGCAATATAACTACTTAGTTCAGGGCTGGCTAAGGTTATATCAAGTACTTCCTTTCTTACACTAGTTATAAAGGTCGGTTGGTTTCCTACATTTAAGATATCTAGGTTATTTTCAAGTACAAAGTCTAAAAGAGCTTCACCTGTTATTGATGTTAGAGCTGCCCCAGATTGTGTGGTGTGCATTCGCATCACAACCGAGAATCAATCCCGATTGCTGTTCTGCACACGCTGTCAACAATCTCTTCAGCTCTGCACTCACAGGATCTTTTTCCTCATATGGCAGGTACCCAGAGCCTATCAAGATTTCTCTGGTTCTCCTGCCATTATGAAGATTTATCTTTGCTACTGCCAAATCCCTAGAACAAAGTTCATGCATCGGCATTGCATCGATGTTGTTGTTAATAAGTAAGCAAGCTCTTGAAGAGGAGCTTGCAAAATCCTAAATTAACTTACCTCCACTGTCCTTTAATCCCCTGATGCCTTCTTTGTACAGCCAGGGTTCTTGGATTAGGGCAATGTGGATTCCCTCAGTCCGGAAAACCCCACTGAGGTTGGCAGCAGCAAGTCGTTTATGCTGCAGGTTGGTCTGCAGGAGCTTCATTGACATTGTCAGCGGAAGCTGCAGCAGGTTTTTCCAGAGCCCTAGCCTGCACTTGGGTAAAGCCTATGTAGAATTTACAGTCTCTACCCATCAAGGTCTTGACGTCTTGTTCTGGGATACTTACCACAATGGTTCTACCCTCATTACCAGATTTTTGGTTGAGGATTCCCCATTCTGTGGCAGTTAGTCCTCCATTCTGAGCTTCTACTTTTTGTAGAATCTCTTTACCGGAGAACTTGTTATATGTAGTTGGGATCTTAACTATAAATTTTGTGGTTTTAACAATTTTACGTACCTCGTCAACAAGGAGGGACAGGCCGTTCCATGGTGACATTTCTCTAACAGTTCTGGTCAGCCATTGGCTGCTGTTAGAGTCGGCACAGAAGATTATAGCTCCTCCTTCCAGACGACAATATTTGAATTGAGGTCCTGTTCCCGGAGGAACGCCCTCAATCTTAGACATTGCGTCTAGTTGGAAGGTCATCAGCTGTTCTGACAGTTTCTGGTCTGGATATCCTTCCACGACAACTGCCATCTTCACAGCTGATACGGTGTCACTATAACTAGGGTCTGCCCCGTTTCCGGGTTTAGCCCTCTTTGTCGACATTTTCTCCTGAGAGTGGGGATTACTACCATCCGACCTTGGCCTCTTGGTAGAGGGCCTGATCGGGGTCTGTAACTCCTTTCCCTTAGGAGTGGTTTTAGCTTTTGGTTTGGGTCTGTTCTCTACCCATGTGCCCTCAGCTAACTTCCTTTCTTTGGTCAGTCTTTTTTTGGTAGCCCCAGAGTTTTTTTTCCTCTGTATATCGATCCTGTCAAGCCCCACGACTATCTTTTGGAGATATAGATCTCCTTCAAGGTCTGTCTGTGGGGTTGCAGGGCCTGATACTGAGGATTGGGTCTCCATCAAGGACTGTGTGTCTTCCTCTTTGGAGTCGGTAGTTTGGTTTTTGTTTTCTTTTTTTCCCCCATAGATTAGTGTATATGCCGCAGAAATTATGCAGTCCAGCCCGCCAGAGCCTGCATACCAGGGTAAGGCAAGTTACTCCTAGAGGTCGCCAAGCACTCTAGGAGGCTCCGTGAAAGGCACCAATTAACCGTCGGTACCATCCACCCATCAGCACGGGTCGCATAACACTTTGGGTTAACAGGAGCTGGTCCGCGCCCCCTTATTCAATATTCGGGGATATCCTGAGTATGTTTCGGCTCAGGACATTCAGCTATCCGCAAACTGCCGACGCGCCCGGTAGCAGAGCTCAACCCTACTGCTTTCATATGTTCCTCGCTTCTTTTCCGGTATTTCCTGTCAAACATGTGCCAACGGCCTTATCATGTTGAACACACTGGTTCTTGTTCCATCACCGAAGTTAATCACCTTTGGGCGTGGTCAGTACTTGGTAATGTTACAACCTGGGAACACAACGTGCAGTTGTCGTCTCTTAATTTTGTATGTTTATT
The DNA here is from genome assembly GCA_947359465.1 of Metellina segmentata. NCBI lineage: Eukaryota > Metazoa > Arthropoda > Arachnida > Araneae > Tetragnathidae > Metellina > Metellina segmentata. The sequence goes on along the minus strand of OX375882.1, from coordinate 108,489,538 downwards.
TGTATGAAATAAGTGTCTTTTTCCACATTTTTGGTTATGCATAGACTTACATCCCTTCGACAATTATAAAATTTAATGGAAAAAGTAAATAGAAAGGAAAAATAGATAAATGAAATGTTGTTGAATTGAAGAAGGCCTGAAAGGGAGCAATTGGTAGAAAAAATTCCCCCTTTTATATTCAGACGGAGGCAGACAGAAAAATGTTGATTTACCATTACACAATCATCCTTTAATGGTCAAGGGAAGTGAACATCTCCCGAATGGTATAAAGAGCGATATCAGTACATCTATTTGAAACTTGATTATCATAAAGCTGCTCGTACAGTTTTCTGGCAGCTGGTTGGAGCAGCCGTCCAAAGCAACCATAATAGAGAACAATGAACAAAGCTAACATGCGTTGAAGTGTTGTTAATTAAAATGACTGTTTCAACAATGTGTTCTATGGAAAATACAATCCCTCTTTTGTAAAATCAGTTCAAAGGCATTGTTGATCGATTAAGAATAAGAAAAGATTCCATTGTTGTCGGTTGCTCTAATTCTTGTTTCATTAACACTATACTTAATAATATAGATTTCACTCTTTTGCAATTCAAAAGAATTATATTGTTCGTAGACACTAGAATGGTTCTATTATTTTCCCTTATTTTTCACTCAACTGTTATCGAATTGACTGTTTCAGATGCTTTTTTTTCATTCATTGTCACGCGGATCAACTATATTTTAACTGCTGTAGAACAACAGTTCAAGGCGTGTTTTCTTTTTGTCGTTCTGATTGACAACGTGTGTCCAAGCCACGACCAAGACTTGAACTCGAAGCACAATTTCACACACACTTGTAAGTTACGTTTTTTATAAAATTTTAAGATTTCGTGATTTTGTTGAAAATCAAACTTTTTAAAATGCTCCTCTTTGATAGATGTCAACTTTCAAGATTTTCGAAGAACACCCTATTGCTTTCATATCTTCCTCGCTTCTTTTCTGGTATTTCCTGTCAAACGTCTGTCAACGGCCAAACCATGGTGCACATACCGGTTCTCGTTCAATCACCGAAGTTAAGCACCTCTTTGGGCGTATTCAGTTCTTGGGAGTGTGACCATGTGGGAACACCACGTGCAGTTGGCGCCTCTTAATATTTGTATTTTGTTTGGAAAAAATAAGCGTTTTTTTTTTCTCCACATTTCGGGTTATGCATAGACGAATCAATCTCTTAAAAAAATTATAATTGCAAGAAAAGAAGTAAAGAGGAAGGAAAAATTGATAAATAGAATATTGTTTAATTGAAGTAGGCCCGAATGGGACGAGTTGGTAGTAAAAAGTGACACCTAGCAATGATGAATGACTGGTGGCACCATCTGGGGATGGTTTGATGATGATTACAAAAAAATTATTAACGTCGTTCTTCACAACGGACTATTGACGACGGTCCGGGAACAATCCACTAAGCGAAAGACCCGAGGACAACAGCTCGTAATTTTGAATCACAGTCAGATGATGTGACTCGAAACCAGATAAAGTAATCTGCAGTTCAGTGTGGCTGCCATTAGGCCGTAGGAGACATAACCAAAAGTGGTGTATTAATGTAGTGTTTGCTTTTTCTCTGTTTTGGAATTGTGCTTTTTTTCACTAGGAATGCATTAAAACTGATTTAAATTTTGTTTGGACGGATTTAATACTCTTACAAAATAAGCAACCAGATGATGTATTGCATAATATAAAAACCTATCAAACATTAATGGTATGTGATAGGAATTTCCTGTCTTCCCATTTGAATTTAGCATTGAAAATATTCTGACAACATCTCATACAACAAATTTATTACATATTAGTTTTATAATTCCAAGATTTATGCAAATGATTAATTTTGCTGGGAGTTAATACAACAGACTACATTCAGATATTTGGTATGTTAGAGAAATACAATATATCCGTTGAAATAAAGATTTTAATCGAAGGTTGGCCAGCAGTATCTAATTCCAAGGTTACATTTTAGGGTGGGACTGAAAAACGAAATAAACAGCAATAATTGCTGTTTTTTTATCATGGAAAATTTTCACTTTTTTTTAAGAAATTATTTAAGATATATATATTAATTTTAATTACCATTTTAGTTGATAAACATATTAGATAATTGTTTTCATAAAAACTGCAATTTTTATGAAAACAAAACTTTAACTTCAAACTTCGTTTTTCCTTCATAAAAACTGCAGTTTTTATAAAGACATTTTTTGAAGGCATTTTTTTTTACTGCATTTTTCTTTCATAAAAACTGCAATTTTTATGAAAACTGTAGTGAAGTCTCTGTATGAAGTTTCTGTGGTGAAATCTCTGCTGTGAAGTCTCTGCTGTGAAGTGATACTTCATATGTAAAAACGTAACTGCGAACTGAACTGTAGTGGTTCACCGAAATGAATATAAAACCAACTGTGACAAGAACAGAAAATCAATATCAATACCAGGCATTAAGGAATGTAAAGTGTCAGAACGGTTCACCAATAAATAATTTGAATGTTTTAGTCGTTGTATTAATTCATATGGATTAAATATTCCATAATTTATTGGTGAACCTTCGAAAAGCAACTATGCGTCACCACTTCACATGGTCCCGAAAAAGGGAACTTTGGAATGGAGACCTGTGGGTGATTATCGCTCATTAAACGTCCAAACAATAAAGGATAAATATCCAATTCCTTGCATAGCTGATTTTACTGCTGTATTACATGGTACAAAAATTTTCAATCATATCGATCTCATCAAAGCTTACCACCAAATTCCCATCCACCCTACCGATATTCATAAAACCGCAATTTGCACACCGTTCGGCTTATATGAAAGTACGTGTATGCAATTCGGGTTGTGCAACGCATCGGCAACTTTCCAGCGATTTATCGATGAAGTCACTCGCGATTTACCATGCGTTTATGCATTCGTCGATGATATTCTAATCGCATCTAAAAACCCTGATGAGCATTTCAAACACTTAAAGGCTCTGTTTTCAAAATTACAAGAATACGGTCTCTGCATAAATATTGCGAAATGCACTTTTGGTACAACTACTATTGATTTTTTAGGTTTTCATCTTTCCGAAAAAGGAATTCAACCTCTTACCGAGAAAGTGAAATCCATAATTGATTTTCCTAAACCTAATACTTTAACCCAACTTCTCAGATTTTTAGGCATGTTTAACTTTTATAGATGTTTTATACCTAAAGCAGCGCATATTCTTGCCCCTGTAGTAAAGTTCTTAGAAGGGCACAAAAACAAAAAGAAACCTCGTTCTAGTGTTCGAAATTCGTCCGAACAACTTGAGTGGAATGAGTGTGCCGAACAAGCTTTCATTGCTGCCAAAAACGCGATTGCTGAAGCAACTCTTTTGAGACACCCGATTCCCGGAGCTCAGCTGAGTATATGGGTAGATGCGTCCGATGTCGCTATTGGCGGCAGTCTGATGCAGTTCTCTCAGCAGCAATGGGAACCATTAGCTTTTTTCTCCATGAAACTCAATAGCAGTCAACGAAAATGGTCGACATATGACAGGGAATTATTTTCTATTTTTTCCGTGATAAAGAAATTCCGGCATATGTTAGAGGGTAGAACTTTTCAAATTTTCACTGATCAAAAACCATTAATTTACGCTTTTAAGCAAAACCCCCATAAATGTTCACCCAGGCAATTACGCCATTTAGATTTTATTTCCCAGTATTCCACTGACATTAGACATGTGCAGGGTTCCAAAAACATAGTCGCTGATGCACTTTCGAGGATCGAAATTGATTCAATTACGGAATCGCCACTGTTAAATTTCCGAGATTTTGCTGAAACTCAGAAAAATGATCCGGAGGTACAAACCTTTCTTAAGAATAATACTTCTTCTATCAAATTGGAACTTAAACCTTGCCAGATTTCTGACCACAATTTGCTATGTGACATCTCTACGGGCATTCCTCGTCCTTTTGTTCCGGATTCTTTTCGCAAGCTTCTATTTGATCATCTGCACAAGCTCTCGCATCCCGGCATAGCAGCTACAACGAAACTCATTTGTTCCAGATATGTATGGCCAGACATGAAACGTCAAATAAAGATCTGGGTCCGAGCGTGTGTGCCATGTCAACGATCCAAAACACAGAGGCATACCAAAGCACCTCTAGGCACGTTCTCTCTTCCAGATGCACGTTTTGCACAAATTCACATTGACATCGTGGGTCCCTTGCCTCCTTCTAACGGGAATATTTATCTTTTGACAATCATCGACCGTTTCTCGAGATGGCCCGAAGCCATACCAATTCCGGATATGCGAGCGAAAACAATATGCAGTAACATATTTGCTACATGGATCTCTCGTTTTGGTTGTCCCTCAGTCATAACCACGGACCAAGGTTCACAAATGCGATCATCTATGTTCGCTGAATTTACACACATGCTGGGTACTCAGAAAATTAAGACGACTGCATACCATCCTATCTCTAACGGACTTGTTGAGCGTTTTCATCGCCATTTAAAGTCATCACTCAAGGCTCATGAAAACGAAAGGTGGTCTGAGATAATCCCAGTGGTTCTCCTAGGCATCCGTGCAGCAGTCAAAGAGGATTTAAACGCATCTTGTGCTGAACTTGTATACGGCCGAACTTTGAAACTCCCGAGTGACATGTTAGAGATTTCAGTGATCCCACCTTGCGGTGAGGATTTTATCACTAATCTTCGCAACAACATGCGACAGTTGAACCCTATTGCAACGTCTGCCCATTGCACTGACAAGTATTATATCAACCCTTCTTTGAAAAGTTGTTCACACATCTTTCTAAGAGTGGATCGGGTGAAGCCGCCATTGTGCCAACCCTATACTGGCCCCCATAAAATCATACGCCGCACGGACAAAACCGTCACCATTGAATTCAATGGCCGAAAAACAACTGTTTCTATTGACCGTGTAAAGCCAGCTTATTTGCTACCTGAAACTGCCTTACACGAACCAAAGAACACCAAACCTTTGGAAACAGCTAAAAACAATGATAAATCTGCCAATGAACGGATTTCTTCAAAAACAGTGACGAGATCCGGCAGACATGTTCGTTTTCCACAAAAATTGGCAACTTACATTAATTAAGTTTTTTTTTAATAATACCTATCTTTAAATGTATCCTTCCGCATATGTATATAGTATGTTTACTTTTCTTTGAATCGTGTAATTCAACTCTATGTAAATATTATACACGTTCTAAACAAATATGTATCTTAACCGTTCTATATATTTCCTACCGTTCCTTTAGCCGCTGGGGGGATAACCCTTCAGTCACTGGGGGGATACTCTGTAGTGAAGTCTCTGTATGAAGTTTCTGTGGTGAAATCTCTGCTGTTAAGTCTCTGCTGTGAAGTGATACTTCATATGTAAAAACGTAACCGCGAACTGAACTGAAGTAGTGGTTCACCGAAATGAATATAAAACCAACTGTGACAAGAACAGAAAATCAATATCAATACCAGGCATTAAGGAATGTAAAGTGTCAGAACGGTTCACCAATAAATAATTTGAATGTTTTAGTCGTTGTATTAATTCATATGGATATTAATGGGGATTAATTCATAAACTTTAACTTCAAACTTCGTTTTTCCTTCATAAAAACTGCAGTTTTTATAAAGACATTTTTTGAAGGCCTTTTTTTTTACTGCATTTTTCTTTCATAAAAACTGCAGTTTTTATGAAGGAAAAATGAATTAGGAAAAATTATAAATTTAATTTCAGAAAAACTGCAGTACTAATGAAGGAAATCATTATTCCTTCAAAACCTCTGCATTTTCTCTGCGTAAAATCTGCACTTATCTAACTGCTTTCAAAAAACCTGCATTCACCTTCAAAAAACCTTCAAAATGGATCTTTCTTTGAAGGAAAGATGCTGATTTTTTTTTGCTGGGTGTTTAATTGAAGTAGTCCCGAATGTGACGAGTTCTTAGTAAAAAGTTCCCCCTTTTTTATTCAGGTGGATGCAGTCAGAAAAATGGGGTTTTGCCGTTGCACAAACATCCGCTCATCCTAAACGGAAGTGATTCAACCTTGATTGTCAAAAAGCTTATCGTACAGTTTTCGGGCGCCCAGTTTTGAGCAGCCGTCGAAAGCATCCAGAATAGAGAACAATGAACAAAGATAATGTACTTTTGGGTATTGTTAATTGAAATGACTGTTTCAGCACTGTGTTCTATGAAAAAAACAATCCGATTTTTGTAAAATCATTTCATAGATATTGTTGATTAATAAAGAATAGAATCCATTCTTGTCGGTTGCTCCCATTCTTGCTCCACTAATACTATCCCCAACAATATATTTCACTCTTTTGCAATTCAAAAGAGTTTCATTTTTGATAGATACTAGAATGGTTCCATTGTTTTCCATTATTGTTCACTCAACTGATATCGAATTGACTGTTTCAAATGCTTTCATTCTTTTAAAACTTGTCTCGAAGATCAACGATATTTTATTGTTGTAGAACAACAAATCTAGTTGTGTTTTCTTATTGTTTTTTATTTTCTATTAGTTTTCTTTTATTTTTTATGTTAACTCTCCATGTTTTGACAAGATACCTCTTCCATCAAAATCTGACCAATTTTGCTGATAACAAGGTATCTCGCTATCAAGAAATTACCGTTTGCTTTATGATGACGAGATGAATACCTGCCAATTTTCTTTTAGTCTCCAGGCATCTCGTCCATCCAGATCTGGTCAGTTTTGCTGATGACGCGATGAATTGTTGATAGGCTTAAGATTTTAACTTCATATATTGTTTTCTTAAATCATGACAGATTGACTTAAGAAAAAGTACACTCTATAACAAAAACTTGACGCACCAAGAAGGAGTTGTCCAGGATTTTATGCCGGACTCGATATACTTGGAACGGCGCTGACTGGGGGGCGTATATTCTGTCCTGACGACAACTGCAGACGTGTCTGCAGATATACAGGACAGGGTGAAGATCCTGCCCTTACTATCGTACGCCACACATGCCCACAATAGGGCGTTATGGTCTGTGATGCCATCTTCTTTGATAGCCGGACCCTTTTAGTAGTCATTTCTGGCGCACTTACAGCACAATAGACAAGTAGACGACATTCTACGACCGGTTGCGTTACCGTTCCTTTTGCGACACCCCGGACTTACATTTTAACAAGATAAAGCCCTGTGGAAAACGGTACGTGTTGTTATGAATTGTCTTCAAGCTTTCCCAACACTGCCTTGGCCAGCTAGATCTCCTAATCCCTCTCCCATGGAGCAAATTTGGGACGTTATGGAAAGGCGATTGCAACCATCCCGGAATGGTGCCACTTTAACCCGACTGTTGGAGACGGCAATAACGGTGGGCTTTACAGCGCAAGGGGCCATTCTTAGCCATGTTGCGTCAAACAGCATCAAGTAAGTGGGCATGCAAGGAAAGTTTTACACACTGAGGCACTTTTGAATAAAAGAGACGCATATATAGCACTACTTTCAAATTTATACACAGCTCTATTTTTTCAAATATAACATGCTTATTTTTTACTATTTTATTTTCAACGTGAATGCAGGAATTTTTGCATTGAATTATTTAAAGTACTCAGTTTCTAAATATTTCCCTGATGCACAACACTCCCTAACAGTAGCGTAACGTTACGTTCATGTAAGACCAAGATCCGGATATTTTTTTACACTTTTTTTTATTTGGAAAAATTAGATACAAATTTAGGTCTTGACATTTCTTGAATAGCAGAATTGTTTCCCATCAGTAAAGAACAGTTTTAAAGCGTTTAATTTAAACCTGGCGGAAAAATTTCACTCATGAGTTGCAGTGAAACAATAATAATTTACTGATACTTATCAATTCATTGATTCTCCGATACTTAAATTTCACAGAATAAAGTTAGAAGACGAACAGCGCCATCTATCGATCGATTCCAGACTGATGGGTACCACTCACCTGAGGGAATGAAGACCGACACCCCTCCTCCTTGTATATATTAGCATATATTGTATAAGATCACTACAAACTGAAGAGCATTTTCCATTTTTTAACACCTCTCTGTATTTGTGTGTCTAATTATTTTGTCTAAATAGCAGATGCGAAATTAGCGCCCTTGCGGGGCTAGGTTCCCTTTTAATTATCCTAGATTGTCCTGAGGAGTTGAAGAGTAACTGCGTTTACCCCGAAATGTTTCGGTAATGGTAATTTTAGCTAACATCGTACTAGAGCAACACAACGGGCTATTGACGACGGTCCGGGATCAGTCCCTTAAGGGATAGATCCGAGGATTGACACCTCGTAATTTTGAACCACGGTCAGATGACGATGCAACACCTGAGCCGGCACCCCACTCTCCAAACTTCCACGCCAACCCAACGTGAGGACTTTCGGCCACGACAGATTTAAGGTGCACCAGCTACTTAAAAGGGGTAGATTATAGTTGTTGTTTTCAAGTGCTTTGCATTTCCTTCAGATGGAGCCACCAGTGGTGGAAAGAGATTCAAAGTGTTGTCGATATTTTTCATCCGAATGAGTTCCGATAAGGTTTTTAATTTGGTTATACAAAAAGTGATATTTCTTTTTGTAGAAAGGTTTACTTATTTTGTTCAAATGAAGGCGACAGAAGTAATTTCTAAGCTTAATTTGAGATTTAATTTCTTTTAGAAGGGGAATGGGTTAAAAGTTTTTCGTAGAAGCTTCAATGAATGCTTCGTTAATGTGATTTGTAAGAGAAATAATTTTGCTGTCGGAGTCGGTTTTTCTGGTACTATGAATAGGGGAAAGGGACTGCTTTCAAGAATCTCGTGAAAATTGTTTTAATTTGCACAGTAATGTTCAGTAGAAGTCCTGTTTAAATTATTTAAATCAATTAAAAAATGAGAATTGAGACATCGCTTTAGAAAAGAATATTTAAGTGTTTTGTCCAGAAACACGATTCAAATAAGAATGTTCGAGTCCAGTAAATTGGTGAAGAAGTATTAATTGAGGATGAAGTGAAAAAAACTGTTAAATTGGCCTTTGTGGATAATACCAGGACGTGATGGCAGGATTCGTACAATCAAACTTAAAACAGTCTGGACTTCTTCTGAGACCTTTGCAACGTATTTACCCACTTGAAATTCAATGTGATGATTAATTATATTGTAAAAAAAATGAAGAGAAATGTGCAAGGGGTAATGTAAACTGAAGTAATGAAAACAAAAGTCTAATGATGAAATGGTGAAGTGTGTAAATTTACAACTGGACGATGTGTTAAAACAACCAAGAGACTTGATTTATTTAACCAGCATTTGTATGTTTTTAAGTCGTAGTAACCAACTCAAAAAGTGGGGAGGATGTTGAGAGACAGGCGTCACTATTTTTCTCTCGTTCGTGAAGTGAAGTGAAGTGAGCGCCACCTTTATGTCACAGGTTTTTGTAAACGGAACAGTTCGAGCTTTTCGTTAGAAGAATATTATATCCGTGTACTGTTTGTAATATGTTTCGTTGTCGTTTCAAAAACTTTTATTAAATGTTTGACTGTAAATAAGTCCCAGTGTTATTTATTTATTCTTGTTAGCTGTTAAGCATCGGGTAAATGTACAGATCCCTACTTTTTTTATTGTTTTGACACTCGTTTCTTCATAACTAAACACGAACAATATCTCTATTTGTATACAATCATTCCCATTTTTATTTTTTAATAGTTTCAATGCAGCAAGAGGTTAGTTTTGGATTTATTATTATTACTATTTATAAAAGGATCATTAGGCTCGTATAATTAAAATAAAAAATATATACAAATTTTTTTTTTGTACATGAAAATAATTTCCTTGGAAAACTAGGTGTTATATTAAGTGATTTATCAGTGGAGAATATTGTGATATTACATTTATTTTCAGTTTGGGGAAATGTGTCCCGGAATTATTGCAGAAAAAGTTATCAACCCTATTCCCAAGGGAAAGATTTGAGGACACCACCTATATTTGAACCACGGTCAGTTGACGAGGCCAACTCCTGAGTTGATCCACTCTCCTTGCTCATACATGAAGATTGGAGTATTGACTCGAGATTGCAACTTTTCAAGAATCGAAGAATGAGTTATTCGCGAATCGCATTAGCAAATTTATACCATGAAACGCGGCCATTCATTGAAAAATCTAGACTGCGTTCTTGTGGAGTTTACGCCGTATTAACAATTTCCGCTAATACATTTTATCCTAGTGAACCATATTCGAATTTTTAACTTATTTCATCCACTACGTTAAAAAAAAGGCAGTTTCTACATTTTTCTTTCCTACGCAGTTTTAGTAATGTTTTGTGGATGCTGTTGTTTTATACATGCTGTCCAGAGGTTTTATGTTGATACATTATAACAATTAGGGATGCGACTTCTATGTAGATGTTTTCAGAACGTTGAGTTTTATTTTTAAAAAACGATGTTTTTAACATCGATGTATGGGAACTGATGTTTTAGTAACATGGATATTTTATTTTTAAATAAAAAAAATCCATTATAACAATTTAAAAGATAACCAAGTAGCATAATTTTCATTAAATTGAACATACTTTTAAACCAAAGTGGCAAAGGGTCTGAAAGGTACGAACGCGACATCGATTTATTGGAGCCAATGTTTGATTAACATCGATGTTTTATTTTTGAATGAAAAAAAGCATCACTACTTATTAAGAAAAATAACCGTGCAACTAATTATTTGTTAGTGATGGCGACTTCTGTCCCACAAGAAAGATTTTTTTAACTGATGAAAAAAGTCGGCGAGAAACAAACTTTTTTTTTTTTACAAACTTTAAATAACAAATATACCGGGGCCTATAATAATATCGAATATATTTTTTTTATTACAGTAAATAAAAAATAACTTGTGTTTTCCTCCATATGTTGATAAATAATTAACTTATAACATTAATTATTGTTAGGTACATATGTCAAATTGTAAATATTATTTTATGCTATTCACTATGATCATAAAAGATTTGTTAATGGTTCGTATTAATTTTTTCACTTTGTTTTGACAGTTAAAAAAGTCTTACTTGTATATAAATATAAACACAGCAAATAAGAACATTAACCAGTTTTAAAAAATGGGGAAAAAGTTTAAATGCACAAAAGTTTAAAAACATCGATGGTTTTGGGGCGATGTATTATCAATATCGATGTTTTGCTGTCGATGTTGCATCCCCAATACGAAATATTAATAAACTTTAATATGTAATTTATTACTCACCAATTGTATCAAAAAATAATTTAAAATCTCTTTAACAGAAACAAAATTAATATGTTTGAATTGGTGTGTATACGAGTACATTATTTATATTTACTTTAATCAATCCTGAAATTTACTCATATTTGGTTATTCTTGAGTAAAAAGAGTGTTTTAAAACAAATACGGAAGGAATAATCAGGTAGTTAAAATGGAATTATTGTTCTAAAGGGATTTTTTCGAACTACGAAATGGATTTTGACGGAATTTTTATATTCTAATCTAGTAGAGAGTTTTCCGAAGCGTTCAATAATTTATCTAAGCTCGACTATTCAAAAATATGCGTGTGTTAATAAGGTTCTTACATCCGGGTCCGGGCATGGACACAAGGCGGCTGGTGCACCTTAAATCTGTCGTGTCCGAAAGTGCTCACGTTGTGTTGGTATGGAAGTTTATATAGTGGGTGCCATCTCGGGTGTTATTTCGTCATTAGACCGTGGTTCAGAATTACGAAGTGTTGTTCTCGGATCTTTCCCTTAAGGGACTAATCCCGGACCGTCGTCAATAGCCCGTTATGTTGCTCTAGTACGACGTTAACTAAAAACTACCAACTACTACTTACATTCGGGTAAAATGTAGAAACTTTGAAATGGTATTTAAAATATGGATTTTCAATTTGATTAATTTTTGATTCAATTTTTCTCAAAAATGCTGCGTTTTAAAAATATGGTTATTTTTTAAGCTATACGAATGAGTTGCCATCCAATATTGGCACTAAAATATTACAATTTTTGAGATGATTTTTTTTTATCTGAAGATTTGAATAGTTAGATTTTTGGTAGCTGAACCATCAAATATAAGCCCAGAAAATTAGTAAAGGAGATTTAATGCAGCAAAAGATTTGTTGCTGAAAGTCGCCAAATTCATTCTGAAAATTGTTGAACATGGCCACCTGAACTGATATGGACAAATATATTTGCATCTTTCCATTTTCTTTTTCACATTTAATCTGCTTCGATTTTTAAAAAAATATGGAAGAATTTACAATCTCAAATATTGAAAGTATCCAGTTTTCGTAAGTAAGCCCCATTTTCATTAAGAGCGGTGATTAAAACAAGTATAACCGTTTCAACAATGTCTATGCAAGGTCCAATACGAACGACTTCCTAGATAACTTATAATCTTGTAACTTTGATCGTAATATCTTTTCATTACCACTTGGAAAGGTGTTTGTATCGATAAACCTCAATGAATTTATGTCTTGCACTTTTCTTATAAAAACTAGGAGTGGATTACAATAGGTGTAAGGGTCTATCGTAAGTAACAACACAACATCCAAGTAATTTTATTACATTCCTTCTAAATAATTGAATGATAATATGAACAATTTCAATAAAATGAACAAAGTGTACAGCTTCTAAAAAATATTCGAAAACAATTCGCGCACTTTTGTCTGGATGTGGTTGAAGTATGGAAATAAAAGATACAAACGATATTTGATTACATCGTCGATATATAAAAGCATTTTCAAAACATTTAAGACACGATTGTTGCCATCTTGTAATGAGTTTATAGTTTTACGAGAACCTCGACAAGTGTTCACCCTATTTCATTACATTTTCAGTTTAATACAGTTCTGAAAAATGCAATACAATCTGGAAAAGCCCACGATTCAAGTTTCTATACGATTTCTTACAAAAAAAGCGCAAAATAAAGCTTAAGAAACTGAAAAATATGTACAATGAAGCTAGTTATACGATTATGTACATAAGAAAACCTTGATCAGTTTCAAATACATATCAAACTATCGGATCACTTTGATACAAAAATGTCCCAATTTTAAATTTACACATATAATTACCAGTTTCCATTCCAGTGTGAACGCATACCAAACTATATTTAGATCAAACAAACGAATTTAAATATGTTTAACACACTTAAGTTTTTATGTAAAGAAAATAAACTGAATGAAATGGATGTGCTAGATTTTTGTTAACATCTGCTTAGCTTTCAGGTATCAAAATTTAGTTCTATTATTACAATAATTTCAAGCTTTGCGTTAACTAATTTTGCTGTCGGAATGTATTTTCCCCAACGAGTTCTTAAAGGAGAACGTCCAATACAATCTCACGGGTACCTAGAAAGCATTTGATGCCTGGCATTCAAATTTCACTCGATTCTCCACTAGCCTTTTCATGAGGATAAGTGTTAAGTGTCTCATTCTTTTTACTAGTACCGAATCTTAAATAGATTTGCCTTTGGCAGAACCTCGCACTCTGGTGAGGTTAAGCTTCTAAATGAAGTACCGCACTAATCTCAAATCTATGATATTAAGGTAATTTTAATTACCGTCGTACTAGAGCAACACAACGGGCTATTGACGACGGTTCATGATCAATCCCCCCCCAAGGGAAAAATTCCAGGACAAAATGTCATTTTAAACCACGGTCAGATGACGAGGCAACACCTGAGCCGTCACTCTACTCTCCAAACTTCCCACAAATCCAATGTGCGGACTTTTGGTAGACAGATTTAAGGTGTACCAGCCGCCTCTACACGATACGCTTACAAATATTCATTCACTGTCCCGGATTCGAAACAATTACCTTCTGATGTAGAGGCTACTACCTTAACCACCAGACCGGTTGGTCGGCAAATCTACGAGGGTAAGTCAATAATATCCAGTTAAATGTGTGCCATGGTCTGAAATTAATCGTAGGCTTACAACACAATACGGAGACAGAACTTTACTACGTAGAACTGTGTCTGAGTGGATCGAGAACCTTAAGAGGCCAGACAAGCGTGATTCACGTCACCAATCAACCTCCCACACTGACGAGAAGATTCAGTAGGCTCGAGAGTTGGTACTGGCAAACCGACGAGTAACCATTGACACAGAAGCACAAGTGGTTGGTGGACAACCTTGTAAGGAATACGTAAACTAGCGGATAGCTCGCAATAGTGCCTCCTATTTTCGACTCTCTTAGTTCTAAAGGGTCATCCACAATTACTTAGCATAGTGAAGAATAAACCAATTTTGCATAACCAAGCAGCATGAAACTGAACCTAATAAGCAGGTTATGTCAACAGGTAAATCACACCAGAAATCGGTCAATTTCATCAACTCATACAGGATTAGTTATTCCAGAAAGAACTTCCTTTAAGAGACGTTCTTTTGCAGTCTCTAATTTTCAATTTCGTGAAAGAAAATAGGGGAGTGACTTTCTAGATCAATTTGCCCTCTTTATGAAATGACAGCATTTCATAAATTATGAAATTGTTTATTATTCCACTCAAAAAATGTTTTAAAAATCTGAAAGCGCCGATAATTAAGTGTTACCCTATATTTACAGAAAACTTTATATTCATTTCCAACTGTCTGGAAAGATGACTGTCATAGAAAGATGTGAAGTAGGTTACAATTCACAAATAAAAACAATAAAATACAACTATACGAAAACAAGTAATTAAATAATTTACAAAATTTATTCAAGTTTCTCAAATATATGAACTATAACATTTCTCAGTTGGTACAGGATGGTTCTTGGTACAGAATGAGCAGACACAAAAGTGTAGCTTCGAGTAACACTTTGCTGAAAATTATAATCGCGATAATGAACAATCATTTCAAGTTATTTGAAGAATGATTTTCAATTTCAAACAAGCTTATTTGGAATATGTGCATCACAATAGAAATATACAATTGATACAAGAAAACTTCAGATTTACAAAATTGTGAGTTTCAAATAAAAACAAATTAGGATTATTTTCATTCAGTTTTGCTAAGAAATTGACAATATTTTAAATTTGGTTTTTGTGCTATTGCGATGAAAGATCCGATTATTTCTAGAACTGAACGATTTCAGCTACTGATGAGGAGGCAAGTAAATACTGAGTAACATAAAATGCTCGAATTTCGTTTTAGCTCTCAAAATATTTTTGGTTGAAAAATTCCACTGTCTGTAAATCGCGAGAAATCACTAGACTTAAGCTTTGCAAAAATTAAATAATGAAATTGGATTTTTAAAGACAACTGCACGAATTTATTTGAAAATTAAATTTAGAATGAGTCGTTTGGTTTGAGTTTAGAGGCACAAAATTCGTTTAGAACGAGTAAAACTTTCATTAAAATTGTGAAGTTGGTGGTTACTAATAAATATAGATAGCACTCATCTTTGTGAAAGGGATAGTATTAGTTGAATTCTTTGACTGGTCCGATTCCTACAGGTGTGCACTTGATGTCAGACTTTCAATAGAACGTTGTCTCAGCCTTGGAATCCCGGGGCCTTAAAAAATGGGGGCTTCCCGTAGGGGGTAAAGAACTTAACTTTTCTCTGTATGTTATTAGAATTGCCAAAACTTATAGATTTACAGTTTAAAAAATATCAATTTAAATAAATTTTGTAGTAATTGAGTACACTGTAATAATATTGATCAAGAAAACAAAACTTTAAATCTTGACGCGAAGAGCTCTAACATTCTTTCCCTTTGCCTCAACTCTGAAATTCAACTAGTTCAAGGGTACTACTGTATTCCTAGTTGATGCTTATCCTGAATCCTAGAACTGTACAAAGCAGTGTTATCTTAAATACGTTCTTCTTTCCAAAGATTAAGTATTATTCTAAGTTGAAATTTATGAATAAAGTATTTAATGCGATTGAGGATTTCGTACCAAGTTTATATACATGAATATTTGGCGAATGTTTTTCGAGCCATTTTTGAGTACTTAAGACTTGAAGTCATTTGATATTTAATAAAAAGTTTCTCGCGAATTCGGCAAGTCCGTAAAATTATACTTGTGCATCACGCATTTATGTCTCAGATTCTGTAACTTAATTTTTAAATGTTTAAACGAAAGATGCATCAAGTTCAAACTAAAGTGACTAACAGTCGTGGGTTGTAAGGTGAAGAAAATGCCACACTACTCTGAAGTATCATGATGCTCAGAGGTTTAAAAGGGTATTACTCTATTAGGCAGATTCATTTTTCAGTTATTGGAAATATGTATTTAGGTTGGTTGGTTTGGGTTTATGGCGCAAGGTCCAATAGAGGACAAGCTGCGCCAGACACTAAATTAAAATTGACCCAGTAAAATCAAGAAATATTTTAAAAATCTATCTAGTCAAATAAAATTGAATTAGAAATAAGTACGGGGGGAATTTAAAAGTACTTCGGTTCTTAAAATGTATATCGATATTTTCAGAATTGCAATTTTCTGCAGCTTTTTGAATGTGCCTAATGCTTCTCTCTATAACTACAAATAATCTTTTTTTCCCTCGAAAAAGTTATCCAAAATTTTCCCAAGATCTTTCTTTCTTGCCTCCTTGAAATAATTTTTTGGCTGAGAATCCTTATATTTTTGCTTTTTGGAATCTTTCATTCCTCTTAAATTTCGGTAGATTATTCTCCTTTTGTATTTCTAGTAGAAGGGATTGAATTATTCGTTGGTTTAGTATTGTCTTGTTTTTTCAGTAGGTGATTGGTTAATGGTTTTGAGAGGTTGCATACCAATGAGTTGACCAAAAGTTAGAGCGCCAGTTGGTGAAGCCAAAGATTTTAAAACTTTTTAATGCTGTCGAGTAAAAAATACCTTCTTTTGGGTTTCTATCGCTAACGATTTTCCTGGCTTCGATAAAAGAAAGGTTTTGAGTAATCTTAATGGTTTTATTTTTTTTCCCTCGATCCACAGCGAGGACATGTGCGTGAATAGGATGGGTGATAACCCTTGCAATTAACATTTTGGTGTAGATATGCATGGTTTACTATTATGTCCTTCAATTGAACATAAACAAGTTTCTTTACCGCGGCAACTTTCAATGGAATGTCCAAATCGCTGGCATTTAAAGCAGCGTAAGGGGTTGGGTATGTATGGGTTGACAAGGCATCTAAGGTAAGCAATATTAACAAATTTAGGCAGAACAGGTACCTTGAAAGTAAGCATTATGTTTTGTTAGGAAGATTTGACCGTCACGACGAAATGTTTCCCTTCGGATTTGGCAAATGTGTTGGTCTTCAAGCGAGACTAAAATATCTTTCTCTGCGTCAAATTGCAAATCCGATTCCAAGATGACGCCTCGGGAGTGATTTAGTGAAAAATATAGTGAAACGGTGACCTCATGTTCTCCCATTTTTTTGTTGCTGACATCAGTTGTATTTATTTGGTACTCCATTGAAGAGAAAGATTTTTATTTTTAATTAATTCAAATTCAGGCTTAACCGTACCGCCCTCCATGGAGCCCAACGAGAGAATGAAGACATCGACACCAGTACTAGTCAAACTTATGCGTTTTAATTACAGCTCTATATCTGCCTTGAGAGGAGCTAGTCATTGCAATGATCACTTGAACCCAAGCAGAAGACTTTAGTCAATCCACCTGCCGATTGATACACTGGGGGACCTCCCGTTGACCTGAAGCAGAGACCGAAACAGCGTATTGGGTCTGTATAACGCCCCTCAACAGCCAGGATCCTTTTTTCCAAGGACGCGGGTCTCCACGTACGGCAAACACGTGGGTGATACAATCCCCAAGAGGAGCTGAAAACAACAAAGTGTCGAAAGGCTTCTCAAGGGGAGCCCTCATCTCCGAAGAGGCAACCACAATGAGGGAAGAAAAAGCAGAAGGGTAAAGGAGAGAAAAATGAAAGGGATATAAGATTACTCTGGTAACCCGGGGTTGTGAAGCCCGTAAAAACTTAAAAAGGTATGCCCCCTGAGGGCTATGTATTTAGGATAATCATTGATCAGACATTTTTCAACTAGAATACCCATGACAACATTAGCTGGCGTTTTTGTGATGCAATAGCTTATTTGTCGAAGCTGCCAAACCCACGATACTTGATACGACTAGGGAGGATAAACAGTAAAAGCTAGAGGGGTCAGGGAGGATGATGCAAAAGAAAGATCACTAGGGTACCTAGGGATTGCGCGCGATGCCCGTGTTTACTTAAAGGAAACACCGAGGGATAACAAGCCAAGTGTTTTTCCTCGTTTAAATAAACTGGTTTGGTTTTTATTAAAATGTGGAATTTTGGTCGATTCTGAAATTTGGCCGACTTGAACCCCGCGGTCCTGTGCATGCCTGTTGTCAAGAGTTACGTGGAAAACAAAGCAGCACGACCCTCTTAAGACACGCAAGCGACAACACGACCCGAATGCATCTGCTTATCAAAGAAAACCAGAGGCTTTTGAAAGAAAATAAAGTTGGAAGATCAGTTTTTGTTTCCAGAGCATGTAAAATGAAGTAGTTTTTCAGATGAAAACGTTAGTCCATAAACGTTTTTGAGGATAATTCCTCGGAGAACTTTGAATGAAATGCAGTTATACAACTAAGTGAACATATATTCCAAAAGTAAAAATTATTTTCCTAGTGCTTTAATGCCAGCAATCATCGGTTTAATTGATTGCATCAATTCCTCAAGATAATATTGATATTAGCTACGCTTTTTAAGGTAAAATATTAAGACTGTATGCGACGTAATAAACCACGGTACCTTTGATGATATTCAATGAAACACTACCACCATGAGACGGAAACACGACAAATAGCACGCTGTGGAGTGGCGATCAACAAAAACGCGAGAACAGCGGAGTGAACACTGACCTAAGCACGACAAGCGGCTGTCTGATAAAAATACACCGACCAACGACGGCTCGCAGCGGAGGGAAAATAACACAGAACGACGGTACGCGGCGGAGAGAATATAACACAAAAGGTAAGCACAGCGAAATGAAAATAACACAAAAAGACGGCTAGCGTCGGACGGAAAATAACACAGAAAGACGGCTCGCGGCGGAGTGAAAATAATGCTGACAAACGACGGTACGCGGCGGAGAAATGTAACGCTTGAAAACAACGGCACACGACAAAATAAAAATAACGCTGATAAACAACGACACGGGACGAAGTAAAAATAACACTGTCTAGCGACGGCACGCGGCGGAGTAAATTTAACAGACAAACGACGGCAATGCGGAGTAAATATAAAACTGACAAACGACGGCAGATTAAATATCACGACGACACGCGGCGGAGTAAATGTAGCGCTTGAAAACGACGGCATAAGACGAAGTAAAAATCACACTGATAAACGACAGCACGCGGAGAAGTAAAAATTACACTGTCAAGCGACGGCACGCGGCGGAGTGAAAATAACACAGAAAGACAACTCGCGTCGGACGGAAAATAACATAGGATTGCAAACGGCGGAGTGAAAATAACACAGAAAGGCGGCTTCCGGCGGAATAAAAATAACGCTGACAAACGACGGTACGCGGCAATGTAAAAATAACACAGATAAGCGACGGCACGCGGCGGAGTAAATATAATTGACAAACGACGGCAATTGCGGAGTAAATAACACCGACAAACGACGGCAGAGTAAATATCACGAAGACAAACGACGTCATGCGGCGGAGTAAATGTAACGCTTAAAAGGACGAAGTAAAAATTAACACTGACAAGCGACGGCACGCGGCGGAGTAATTACAACACTGACAAAGACGGCAGAATAAATATAACGCTGAAAAACGAGGGCAAGCGGCGTAGTAAAAATAACGCTGAAAAAAGACCGCGCGTGGCGGAGTAAATGTAACGCTTGAAAACGAAGACATGCGACGATGTAAAAATAACACTGACAAGCGACGGTACGCGGCGGAGTAAATATAACACACAAACGACGGCACGCGAAGTAGTGAAAAATAACGCTGAAAAAAGACGGCACGCGGCGGAGTAAAAATAACACCGACAAACGACGGCACGTGACCGAGTAAATGTAACGCTTAAAAACGTATGCACGCGGACGTTCACACTGTGCACATTAAGTTGGTGGTAGTGTTCCAGTGGTATCATCAATGGCACATATGAATAGGTACTATATATTCTACAAAAATGCCAAACAGTTTCCTTGCAGGCCATTGAATACTCGTATGATTTAATGAGGGTGAAGCTTTAAATTTACTTGTTCTCTGTTCCAGAGTTCATTAATACTATTCCATAACACCGAATCATACCTTGAGCATATCAATTGATGCATCAATTCATACGGTCGAGAAACGAGTCCTCTGTGCAAGAAGCCATTTCTTCCAATTGATTGCTAGCCACGACAGACTGCATGCTCTGGAAAATGAATAGTCGGAACTGTCACGTAAGGTCGGCAAATTCGTTTCTTGTCCTTTAGAGCTTATTTCCCTCGACCTCCAGTTAACCTTGAAGCTAGTGTAAAAAACAAAGCTATCTATCAACCTATGCAGGTCTGTTTCATAGGTTTCAGTTGAAGGGAAGAGTTGCATTCCTTAAGGTAAAATTTTAATGGGCACGACTAACAAATAAATCTTAGCATGGGCTTTTCCTATGTATATACTGGGAAGTCTATGCAAGTCTCATACCTCATTAGTCTGCGTTAAAGAACTTGTGTGATCCTAAATGTTTTAAACAATATTTACGTTAAAACATTCAAAAAGCACTCGTAGGCAAAAGTGTTGGGAAAAATTAAGTGCTTTTGTAAACAAAGGGTTGGTTTTTAATTAATTGGGTCCAATAACAGACAAGCTGTGCCACAACACACGTGCAAGAGTAATTAATTAAATTATAGAAACATTATGAAATTTAGAGAACAAGTCAAGAGAGGGTATGAAATTAAAAAGTTTGAACATAAAATCTAAATGAACAAATTGGATATAAATAGGAAATTTCAATTGGTGAGCATTTAAAGCATGTAGGTGAACCACAAAGGGTGGTTATTAAGTTTCGTACTTGGGCGGCTTGGGTCATAGATACACCACAGAATTTTACCTAAATTCATCGATCCAACTAGAAGTTGAGGACATACAATCCAAGCTTAACTACTGAATCCTTGTTTCCAATAAATTGCCATCTATAAGGGGAATAGTACTAAAGCTTTGAATCATTAGTCTCGGCCTCTTTTGCTCCAAGAGAAACAATTAAACACCAATTTACTGACTAAAGAAAAAGGGATAAACTCAAATTCCAAAGGATTATGAAAATTAAACGCTTGTAATACCTGAAATAAATCTGTTTACCACGAGGGTCGTTTCATAAAGAATTTTCTGTACTAATCCTCGCAAATTTTATGGTCTTTTTAAAATACTTCCCATTACATGCAATGCACTTATACCACGTCTTTTCCAGTCTTCAAACACGGAAGCCATTTTTTGACAGGTCCTTCAATATCGCCTACTTAAAGTTTTACAACTGCCTGTAATGATGAAAGCCGCTTTTCCCGTAAGTGTTCCTTCAAATTCGGGAAAAGAAAATATCGCATGGTGCTAAATCAGGACTATATGGAGGATGGGGAACACACACGACTCTCTCCATAATCTTCCTATAGCCTCAGACTCCAGCGGAAGATTTTTTTAAGGCGAAAACAAAATTTAATGCAGTGTATTGCATTTCGCGTGTCACATCCATTTTTGCCGTAGGCAAAAGTAAAACTAGGCGTTCTTTGCCGGTTGCAAAGGCCTCAGAAATGACGTCATGACTGAGAAACTTGCGCTATCTCCACTTACACATTCAATATGAATTTTATTTTTCTTGATTTTTTAATCACCTTTAAATAAAATTATTTTTTATAGAATAGCCCTCATATTTTGATTTTTAACGAGAAACTAAAGTTTTCATTCGTTACAACCGGTGCATGAGTATCACAAAGAAGAGTAGGCAGGTCATATCGAAGAATCCATTTATCAAAGCGAGCTCATACACTGAATTGAAACCCGACTCATTGGAGTCTTAACAGTCAAGAAAATTTTTAAAACGGCTCCTCAGCTTAACCCTCTGGCATCACGAGATTTCAGATCAGCGTCGCATTGTTTCCTCACTATATCCCACTTCACGACTAAATAACCATGCATATATGTAGATTAGAAGAATCTTGGTATGTCACGGAGATCAAAACGGATTGGAAATCATGCAGGTTAAACTGCAAGAGGAATATTGCGCTTGTGACCCTCAGAGGTTTAAACATTTTTAGTTGTATTTAACATTACTTTCTCGCACTTATGTCTGGATCGTAGGACGTTGATAAAAAGGGCCGCGGGTTGATAACAAACTAAATGTAGTGCAGTAAATGCAGAATGTTTTCTTTGATTTGATAGCTCAAACAAAGACGGAAAAAAAATTGAAAACTCCTACGCTACGTGGGAAAACTTCCCCTATTATAGTTTCCAGTCATCAGCAGAAGGGAAATGGATTGGTTATCTAAAGAATATAAAAGAACTGGGACACACCACGGAAAGGGAAACAAAGGAACTCCAGTAAAGGAAATCGGACACTCTAGAACACATATCTAATTAGACCGTAGCTCCAGGTGGGACGCATCCATTCTTACAAAGGACTAGAAGGTCATGCTGAAGGAATAAAACTATTTAACGGAATGTTAGAAATAATTCTTCATGGGTTGGATGTTATGGTAGCCACCATTCCTCAACGGAAAAGTGAGATATGCATCTTCCATAAAAATCAAGGATATACGTTACGGACACTTTCTCAGGTATGAAATCATTTCGCCACCTTCTCTAGTTCTTAATCTGTAGGTGACCTTAATCTTGCACTGAAACTTGATGTCAGGATTCTCGGGGAAAGTGAAATTCAGCGATCGGGGATATGGATTTCTTTTGTTTTATATATACTTTAACATACATTTCTCCCGACTTCGGTTGGGTAGGAAACTAGGCTACATTCATTATTTTAATATTGAATAACATATGTAACTTTGATATATAAATAAATAATCAGTTATATATTAAATAAAAGTTATACCCACAGATGATTATGCAATAGAAAGGATTAATTTTTACATACAGGTTAAAGGCAATTTTGTATCAAAATTATCTTTCATATAAAAATAGGAAAGCTTTATGAAATTTTAGCATGAAAGTAAAACATAAACAATTAATTTATATCAGAAATGATTCACCTTTAATAATGTTAAGCTGAGTTCAACCATCACAATCCAAAATGCTTTGCTTTCTTCAGCTCGGTGGTGTAAGACTTCTGAATAGTTACTCAGTATCGGAAATTCTTTCGGACCAGCAGCACGGAGGTGGTCGAGAAGCAGCACGGAGGTGGTCGAGAAGCAGCACGGAGGTGGTCGAGAAGCAGCACGGAGGTGGTCGAGAAGCAGCACGGAGGTTGTCGAGAAGCAGCACGGAGGTTGTCGAGAAGCAGCACGGAGGTTGTCGAGAAGCAGCACGGAGGTTGTCGAGAAGCAGCACGGAGGTTGTCGAGAAGCAGCACGGAGGTTGTCGAGAAGCAGCACGGAGGTTGTCGAGAAGCAGCACGGAGGTTGTCGAGAAGCAGCACGGAGGTTGTCGAGAAGCAGCACGGAGGTTGTCGAGAAGCAGCACGGAGGTGGTCGAGAAGCAGCACGGAGGTGGTCGAGAAGCAGCACGGAGGTGGTCGAGAAGCAGCACGGAGGTGGTCGAGAAGCAGCACGGAGGTGGTCGAGAAGCAGCACGGAGGTGGTCGAGAAGCAGCACGGAGGTGGTCGAGAAGCAGCACGGAGGTGGTCGAGAAGCAGCACGGAGGTGGTCGAGAAGCAGCACGGAGGTGGTCGAGAAGCAGCACGGAGGTGGTCGAGAAGCAGCACGGAGGTGGTCGAGAAGCAGCACGGAGGTGGTCGAGAAGCAGCACGGAGGTGGTCGAGAAGCAGCACGGAGGTGGTCGAGAAGCAGCACGGAGGTGGTCGAGAAGCAGCACGGAGGTGGTCGAGAAGCAGCACGGAGGTGGTCGAGAAGCAGCACGGAGGTGGTCGAGAAGCAGCACGGAGGTGGTCGAGAAGCAGCACGGAGGTGGTCGAGAAGCAGCACGGAGGTGGTCGAGAAGCAGCACGGAGGTGGTCGAGAAGCAGCACGGAGGTGGTCGAGAAGCAGCACGGAGGTGGTCGAGAAGCAGCACGGAGGTGGTCGAGAAGCAGCACGGAGGTGGTCGAGAAGCAGCACGGAGGTGGTCGAGAAGCAGCACGGAGGTGGTCGAGAAGCAGCACGGAGGTGGTCGAGAAGCAGCACGGAGGTGGTCGAGAAGCAGCACGGAGGTGGTCGAGAAGCAGCACGGAGGTGGTCGAGAAGCAGCACGGAGGTGGTCGAGAAGCAGCAAGGAGGTGGTCGAGAAGCAGCAAGGAGGTGGTCGAGAAGCAGCAAGGAGGTGGTCGAGAAGCAGCAAGGAGGTGGTCGAGAAGCAGCAAGGAGGTGGTCGAGAAGCAGCAAGGAGGTGGTCGAGAAGCAGCAAGGAGGTGGTCGAGAAGCAGCAAGGAGGTGGTCGAGAAGCAGCAAGGAGGTGGTCGAGAAGCAGCAAGGAGGTGGTCGAGAAGCAGCAAGGAGGTGGTCGAGAAGCAGCAAGGAGGTGGTCGAGAAGCAGCAAGGAGGTGGTCGAGAAGCAGCACGGAGGTGGTCGAGAAGCAGCACGGAGGTGGTCGAGAAGCAGCACGGAGGTGGTCGAGAAGCAGCACGGAGGTGGTCGAGAAGCAGCACGGAGGTGGTCGAGAAGCAGCACGGAGGTGGTCGAGAAGCAGCACGGAGGTGGTCGAGAAGCAGCACGGAGGTGGCCATTTTATCAATGCCATTTTAGTTTCAAATTCAAAAATAATCTTTCTCCATGAATGCATATTTACATAAAATTATTTTTCAATTTAAGAAAAGTTTTTACCATGAATGCATATTTGAAAAAAAAATTCAAATCAAAATAAGAGAATTTTTTTTAAAGTATACTTGAAATTATAACTATTCGTAAATTCATTATTTAAATACTAAACACTAATTTCTCATTTTTAAATCTTTATCAATATCAAAACATATATATGAAGCACTTTCGCAGTCACTTGGATTATATAATTTAAAAATTATTAATGATCCATTCGTAAAGTAGTCAGCTTATTATGCATAGTAAAGTCTGAATGTTATCTTTTATTAAGTGTGAGGGAAAATAAAAACATTTTTGAAATGGCGAGGGGAAAAAGCGGTGGAAAGACAGAATCCCTTCTGTACCTTCCTGTGTTTACTTCCACTAAATAAACCCCTTTGATAGGTGGTAGTTAATTATCGTGACAACTGTAGAGCAGAGTTCTAGAGATGACATTCCACGATATAACTCTAAATTATGATGCAATATCCCTTTTGATATGAAATCCATTCTAAATTGAATACGCTGAAGTGTAATGTAGCGATGTTGAGGATCCGTATAGAATCTACAGAATTATTACAATTAGAGTTCCATGGACCCAGTGTAAAAATGAAATCACATTTTTAGCAAACCTATAAGTAATGCTCGATTTTTTGGCGACTTTTTAATTGATTTTATTGATTTGAGCTTGCATCAAAAAAAACTGACTTCAATTATATCTTCTTTTGTTGCTTAACTAGGTAAAGCCAATAGTATAGAAGATTTTGATTTAAAAATTGCCGTCTTTTATAAGAGGCTTCTGGAAAAAAAATAGGATTGCGAAGACTTTCGTGTTGGTTCTAATAACCATTGGAACGTCTCTGCAATAAAGTAGGAGCTAAAATAATCAACCGTGCTCATTCTATTAAACTTTAATTCATTATTAAACAATGTAACAGTTAATGTAACATTAAACAATGTTTTCAGAACAAGACAACGTAGTAAATTAACGTCACACTGCAACAACACAATAAGCTATTGTCGAAGACCCGAGATCAATCTTATAGGGAAATATCCAAGGCCTACGTCTCGTTATTTTGAACCACGGAACAAGAACACCGGAGCTGGCACCAAACATTTCCAACATCCCCAACACGCCAAAGTAAAGAAATTTGAGGCTACGGCAGATTGAGCGTGTACCATCCCCCGTTTACACTGCGTTCTTCCACTGAGCGCAGTGGACATATCCATTGAGTCACGGAGACCCCCTCTACAGCTCAAGTTCAGGTACGTTTGGAGGTCGATCACTACTGCATCATCTGGAAGCATCTCCACTAGGAATGAAAGCCCCCGACTGGAATCGAACCTGCGTCGACAACAGCAGGAAGGTTTCTAGCGCAGGTGTTTTACACTGAGCCACGAAGGCCCCTCTTCAGCTCGAGTTGTTTTGGAGATCGACCACTGCTGCACCAACTGGAAACAGTTCCACCAGCATAAAATCCACGTCATTGCGGCTACGCTTTGGCTTACTTCGATATCATTGGCTACATCTGACGTTGAACGTCCGTCTAGTTTGTCTACAATTCTCCCACCGGTAAAATCATAGACAGGGAGAGTGAGACAATGTCACTAAGAACACAAATCAGTCCAACACAGAAATCAACGAGTCACCCGCTTCAGGTTTCATTAATCTTGTTCTGTAAAGCGACTCAAAGAATGTTGATTATGCAACCAATCGGTGGTTTCAATTTCTAACGTCTGATGCTACCGTCAGCGTCAAATTTGTATGTTGCATCAGACCCTTTATTTCACATAATTTTATCAGAAAAAGTAACAAAGTACTCTGTCAAAGCATTTTTTATTTAAAGAGGGAGAGGACCCACATTTTCGAGATTTCGCTTAGTTCAGACAAGGTACGCTTTCATTATTATAACTGCAGAAGATGTGTTTGGATCAAATCTCATCGAGTCTTAACCCTGCAGATGCTTAACCACAACAAAGGCCTGTTAAAATGAGTCCAACTGGACCACCGCGGAACTTTTTTTATGCTGTCGTCAAAAGGCTGCGTGTTGCTTTTCGTATAGCTCACAAGGAAAGAAACACTTACGCAGCCGAAACTTGGCACGTTTTTCAAACGCCCAAAGGCTGGGAAGTAATGTGTCGAAAGTCTCCATTATTGGTTTGCGTATTTCGGTATTGAGGGAAATTTTATTGACGGAAGTCTTGGCAATTAACGAAGCCCTAAAATCATTACAGGCTTTCAGTTCAGCTGCACTCTACACAGACAGTCGAGCATCCATCAAACCCATAGCCAACAAGTCCCGCAAAAATACAGTCTTCCTTGAAGTTCATAACCATCCTCTTAAACTCGTCTTCAGTTACCATATTTTGGATTAAAGCCCGGACAGGAGTGAAGCGCAGACGCAGTTTGCAAAAACGATCCCTATATTCCCGCTCCATTCCACCTCTCAAAATTGGCCAGTCACCTCGAAGTATTTCTGAGGGAGCGCATACGTCTGATGGTGAGATGTATGGGAACTGGAAGATACTGCACAACCCCGTTTCGAAGTCCTTTCTGTGGTATTCTACCACTTTTTATCAGAGATATGCCGATTAGATTTTTTGCTGGACCCTTTCCAACAGTACCTTTTTCGTTTCGCGCAAATTGAAACGGATATCTGCTTACCTGAAGTCCCCTCGCGACCAAATTTCACATGAGCTGCCACGATAGTAAACCGGGCAGCGCTTTGAGAAAAATGGTATTGCCCAGAGTCTAAGTAGCAAATCTGTGGATCGATACATTTCCTGCCGAAGCATGGACATATGGCAGCAGTAACTCAAGTCTTGAATTAGTTTTTTTTATTTCACTTGCTTTTTTATGCAATTCCTTTTCAACAATAGACACCATAACAGGACCTAACTCCCAACACTCAACAACGCCTCTCAACAACACCATTCTCAAGAAAATACAACCGATTTAACTCTACCATATGCCATAGACTCTCCAAAATACAACATTAAAGTTCCACAATCCGTTACATCGTATCAATTTTAAATTCTGTTAAAACTCCAATGCAAACACCTCAATGGCCGGGGGGCGACTTAGATCGCCCCCTGCCCAATCACCGCACCTCTTCTGTAGGTTTAATACTCTCCTTCCGTGGGTGGCCACAAAAAACCGCTCATAACCTGCTATCACAGGGGGGACGAGGGGGGTCACCTGCGCTTCTTAATAGTATGGACTGACGGAAGTTTTTTTTTTTCAAACGAGATTCTAGGTTAAGCCTTGACCCAAAGGCATATATCAAATACACTTAACCAGGAAAACCTTTTTCCGTCATTTAAATGTTCGCTTACGACTGCCTTAAGAACTCTAATTTTGAAGTTAAAGGGCTAAATTCTACGTTGATAGTTTCACTTCAGTCACAACCTCTACGTATTGTAGACCGATTCAGATTTCCAGGAGCTGGAAAAACTGAATCAAATGGAATAAACTCAGTTATTCTTCCGTAACGCAGAAATGAGCCTTAAAGTCTCGGGTAACAGTTTCTCTCTACTAGGTCTCTTTCACTCCCACCACCTCTTTCAATTCAACGACAACTGCAGGGGAAAATCAACCAGGTACTAGAAGTTGGCAAATATATTATCTTAACCTTGATATTAGAACATCTAATAATGGTTAAAGGGTCTTCGATGGACAACAGCTTGATCTTTATGTTGTTGTTGTTACTAATCCTCCAGTGTCTGACGAAGTCAGTCAAGGTCCATAAGATCACAGACTCCCAGAAAATCAAGCACAATAAGGGAGTCAGTAAATATCCTTTCGAGAGTACAATGCAGTCCAAGATGTGCTCAGCAGTGGCCGGCAGGGCAAGACACTTGGTAGTTGGGGCGAAAACCTTTTCTCCCTCATCGATTAAATGGCTCTTGAGATGACCACTAACAAGACGAGAGAGTACAGACTTGGAGCCTCTGTCACAAGCAAAGGACAGCATCAGTCTAGGCTTCTTACCCAGATGCCAATGGTGAACAGGAGGCTCCAGCCACTGTCATTAAACGGGATTTTTCCAGGAAAAAGAGTTCCAGGTAGGCGAGTGCAGAAGAGGCTGTGGGAAATCCGCAGCTTTCCTTAGCGAAATTGTCTGCCATTTCGTTGCCGTGAAGGTCTACATGGGAAGGAATCCATTGCAAGTGGACCTCATGATGCAACAAAAGCTGCTTTAGTTTATGTATGATAAAAATACTGGTCTTGTCGTCCACACGTGTCTAGTTGTAAAAGTGTTGGAGAGAGCTGCGGCTAATCAGATAGACTCCAAAGTTCACTCAAGTCCTTTTAGGTTAATATAGCCTCAAGTCCAAGAACAATAGCTAATTATTCGCTTCTAAAAACCGAATACGAGCCGGGGTTACGTCGGCAAGCGGACAGTTTATTCTAAAATCTGTAAATTCCACTACCTCCATGGCCATCTATTTTGCTGCCATCAGAATAAGTCTTAATGGCATTTTTAGGAATGTTGTAACTTAAGGGGCCAATTGCCTGATATGCTGTGACCATATGTTGCATGTTGACATATGAGGCTAGGTTAAAATGGAAAATAACCCCAGGATCACCGTCTG
The DNA here is from genome assembly GCA_947359465.1 of Metellina segmentata. Lineage (NCBI taxonomy): Eukaryota > Metazoa > Arthropoda > Arachnida > Araneae > Tetragnathidae > Metellina > Metellina segmentata. The sequence continues at coordinate 108,460,125 of OX375882.1, read as the reverse complement.
AGGGTACCAATACAACGAATGAAGCTCAAATCTCTATTTGGCAGTGACAAGGAGGCAACTTGGCTAAAGGGGCTGGTTTTCTTTAACCTCCTATTGTTACTCCAGTTATTGAAATACACTGCAGTTGCATTGTGATGAGCATAGCTTGAAAATTTATTATAGTATTTTGCAAGGCCTGCCTGTCTTTTGTACTGAAGAGGCTGTAGGTCAGCTTTAAAAAGAACAATATTTGAGGGATAGCTGTTTTTCAACCCAGTGATGATTCACTAAGCTGTACTAGTTCAAGTTTCTTCAAATTAGACGCCAGAAGCACAATAGATCGGAGATACAAACTCAAGGATGGGTCTTATGATTGCTAGATATAGGGTTCTGAGGGCGAGAGCGTCAGCACCCCAGTCCGCGATATATTCAACAATGTTTATACTTTTTCTGCTCTTCAAAATAATGGACTCAATGTCTGTTATCAATGCACTCGTCCAGAATAAATCCCAAATACTTTGGGTGTTTCTCATAGGAGAGCCTCTGGTTGTCCATTTTCAGTATCGGCCGATACTTGTACAGGTGTTTATTAGTAGTAAAGGTGACAGTTGACTTATTAGGATTGAAACTCAGCTTTAGATCGTTCGAAAAGTTCAAAAGGGAGTCATTTAACTTTTCCTCGATTTACCCTATAACAGTACCCGAGCACCAAAGTGTTATATCGTCTGGAGAAAGTCCCCTCAATTCCAGCCAGATGCAGAGTGAAAAGGGTAGGACTGAGGACTGAACCCTGTGGGACACCATAGCTGACCGGAAGGAACTCGAGTAAGATTTATTTACTTTTACCCGATAGATATATGCCTCAAGAAATCCAAGATCGTGTTGAAGTTTCCTCGGATGTTGAAAGAGTGATGCAGTTTCAAAATAAGTTTATGTTTCCATACTCGATCAAATGCCTTCGAGAGGCCCAATAGAGCGGCCACAGTATGAAGAGTAGGTTTCTGGTTTTGTGCGTCTGATGGTGGGGGGAATGGCAGAAAAATAGAACCAGGTCTGTAGTACTTATACTATGGCCTCTTCTGAAGCCGTACTGTGCACTGAGCAATAAATTGCCGATATCCAGATGATAAAGTATTATAACTAGTAAAATTTTCTCTATTCACTCTTCATGCGGTCATGAAGTAAAATTGGGAAAAGACGTTGAATTAGTTGATCGCTTCGCATCAATAGTTCTCGCCGTTTTGTCATATATTCCTCCATTAAAAAAAAAGAGTACTTAACAAGGAAATGGTTTTAGTTTCCCAAAAAGACCACTTTTTAAACCCACCCCTCCCAGCTCACCAAATATAGTTTAAAGCCTTTTATGTAATCATAACAAAAACCGTAGTTACCAAAATTCAATAAGATTTTTTAAAATTTCTTTTCAGAATTTAAAAGCATGCGTCAGAAAACAAAGTTGTAAATTTTAATAATTTCAGATAAAACAGGGTTCAATCAACCTTTTAAAACCATCTCAAATCACAATCTTCCAGAAGATTACGAATTCGATACAATCCATTTTTGTACCTTTCGTTTTTGCAGTTGTCACAAATGCGTACATGCTCAATTACAATATTTTAGGCTAGCCGAGGTGTTTGGAGCTTTGGTATGAAGCTACTTGGGCCCCTTGCATGTTTTGAATAGATTATTTTACAAAAGGATATAAAATATTGGACAGTGGATTATTGTACTTTAACAATTTTGTATTAAATTAAAACTTAAAATCGGTTAATCAAAAACTTTTTAACTGCAACTCTACCTCCATTCCTTCCAGACACTAAGCACTTAAATGCTCTAACTTTCTACAGCTAAACATTCTATCCTGATGGGAAAATGTAAACTGGATTTAGTTTTTAAAATGTAAACCAGCTTAAGAAAATTGATATCAATAAGCAGGGTTCATCACTTGATTAACTTTTCTGTTTTTTGGAACATTATTTTTATGTCAAGCCCCCCCCCCCCCCACCCCTTCATAGAAACTTTTCTAATATCCCATTAATTTTGTTTAAATGCATATAGGTTCCTTAGCTTTTAGGCTCAGAAAATTAACCTAATTGTCTCGTAATGAGCTTTATTTCATACTTAATTAGTGCCCAATGAAATTAAATTATGGTTCAACTAAATTTCAACATTTGTACACCTGGATATGTAAAAATATTGCATTTCAACTCTTATTTGATTACAGGAAAGAGCCGTTAAATAGTCTTTCTAGTCATGGACAATCAGATTTTAGGAAGCATAATTTCAGAGGTAATTTTGATCGAAAAATAAAGCTGCAGTTGGAATCGAATGCATATATTCAATGCATAGTCATAATAAATTTGTTTTAAAAAAGGATTTTAAACCAGAGCCTGTTGAAAAGCCAAAACACTAACTTTTTGACTACCAAGCCGAGTGTATGTATAAAACACATCAGCGACTAGTTTTACATTTTTTTGTTCACTTGCCAAATTGTTTGTCTTGATCAAAGTAATTTTCTTGGTGGCACATGTAAAGAGCGAATTTTTTTTAGCAATTTTTGTATTTAGTAGAAATCCTTTGGTAATATCTCAATCCACAAGTCAGTAAATTTTAAACCGTTTTCCACAATTCTTAAAGATATTGAAGTTCTGGAACCAAAATCCAGCTTAAAAAATAATTTCCGACTCCATTTTTATATTATTGCTTCTGTAATTTAGAATTCAAATCATTTAAAAGTCCAGAAACTTTTATGGCACTCGAAAAGTATTTTATTTATAAGTGGGAATGGAACATTGTTTCCACTTTATTCAAGTCACCACTCTAGAAATCACAGGAACGTTTTGTAACCAGCAATCACGGGGCCCTCGTGACTACCAGTCGTACAACGTTACCATGAAAAAGCCGACACCTAATAGTAGGTGTTGAAAATTAAAGAATTTTTGAAGATAGAAAGCTAAATTTTGTAATGCATAGAACTTTAAGATAACCATTGTTTCAATAACACGTTTCCATTTACTTCGTAGCTTGGTCTATAGATTTTCGATTCATCTTTTGCAAAAAGTAGAAGATTTGCAGGCAAGAATTTTCATTTGAGATAGAATACCTTTTATAGGGTTGAAGAATCACTGCACTTACAGATTGAGAAATTCAGAAAGGAATTTTGCATTTATCACTAGGTTCTTTTTACAACATGGGGGTCAATGTAACACAATGACACTCATCATGCCAGGCGTCACCCACGACTTTCTGAAACAACGCTGGGATCCTCCACTCTAAAGCTTCCTCCACCATCATCTCCAACCATCCATGGTTTCTCAAAAGGACATACCTCAGTGTAATTGAACCCAACTATCTTCGGTTTTGGAGCTTGGGAAATCGATTCAGCACAAAATTATGCCTCTCTCAACTACCTAGAACAAATCCAATGTTCAGCTCTCATTCCTGCGACCAAATGGTACGGGATGGTGTCAACAAGAGCCTCTCAAGTTCTTGCTGATACCTTGCACTTGACTTGAAAGCGAGTGTGCGCTATGACCAGTTTCTCCTCACAAAAGCCAAAACTTGAGTCATGTTAGTAGTGAGAGATTTATACCTCTCTTGAATATAGGTTGGTTGATGGGGACGTTCACCCAGCAGATCTCATAACAATTCATTCGACAGCAAACTTCTGCACTGTGCAGATTTACACTGATCGATTGGGAATCAACGGACAAATTGAATCGGCATTCGTTGTGATGTACTACTAAACTGTTGTTGCATAAATTCTGTCTCACTGACAACGGAACGGTTTACCTTGCAGAGCTAACGACAATCGACAAGACACTTATTAATCAATAAGTCCTATATTAGTGAAAAGATCATGCTCGACTCTTACGCGACAAACAATCAAAGCCCTCATGAGCAACTGGGAACTAAGACGGAGTCAAGACAAGAATGTCAGGCACTCTTAAGTTACTACCAATCCCGGATCTCAGAAGACAAGTGTGCAATCCCCTCGCCTCCCAACTGCTTACAGGCCGCGGTCTGTTCCCTGATTGTGTTAAAAACCAACAGACAAACCTCTCTAAATGTGGGAGATACTCTATACTATATCCTTGAAAGTAGACTTGTCGCCCACCACTGGAAAATTTTTCACTTCTTTGGTTTTCGACCCTGAATTCACAAAACAGTATTTCCAAGCTTTCACTCTTGGACAGGCATGCGACTGAGACGATGACAACTCAATATCCTACTTGAATCTCTGTGAGTTGAATCTCTGTGCCAACACAAGTCAGCAAAGAGGTAAGAAATCTATTCCATTTCTTCAATTATTAATATATGAATCTGCCCATGTATAACGTGCAAACTACTGATCGCTGCTAGGCGACGCTATCGTGACTGCGAGCGTGCACTCTGCCATGCATCTATTAAAGCAAGAGTTGGCATAAGGACTAAAGGAAAAGGTGAACAGAAAGTCCAGACTGGCCTGTCCGAAGGGATGTAGAGGAAGGAGGAGTCGCGATGGGTGTAATAGCTCAAATAACCTTCATGCGAAAGGGCTTCGAAAATATAAGAAAAGACACTGACATATAAGATTTAAAAATGGAAACTCTAACCTGTCATTACATTGGCGCATTCAGTTGGAGAAAATCTGGTTCCTTTCACACCTGAAAAAGTGCAAAGATAATTTCAAATACTAACACAATGAAATACATTTTTAAAATTGCCATCATAAACTTATTTCTATGCTGCATTGTTATTAGCTACTTTTTTTACTAGTGATTTCCAGTTCGCAAAGAGCTAAACATGTCTATCAAATACTGGAACGCTAACCCTATTCTTTACACATGGCCTGAAATTGATACTCAAGTACAAATTGAATCGTTTTAAATATCTTAGTGGAAATAAAGTATTTATTCAACTCCAGTCAAAGGGTTTTTACAGGAAAGAAAAAGGCTTTTCAACTATAGAACACACTTTAGAATAGGTAATTTGCGTCAAACAATAAGTACTGCCCGATTTCTGATTGCGATGCCCCACCTAAGGCTGTAATCGGTGCGGTCGCACTGCTCGAACCGCCCCAGGACCGCCGCAGTCAATCTCGCCACACCTAAATGAAACGACATTGTGAAGGTCTCCAGAAATAAGGTTTAGACTGTATGCAATATTCCAAACACGAATTTTACACCAATTGCAAGGGTTTAAAATCTTTCAATTTTAAGATCAAGCCATCATGCAGAGTCCAGAATTGTAGCACTTTACGTGGGCAAGTAGGTTAGTTTCAATTTCACCGAGAATTAACAACTCCTAAGATGAGCCTTGTTTCAAAAATTACTGAAACAAGAAAACTGTACATTGTGCACAAAAATTTACACTTCTGGGAAAACTCGATTGAAACGTGCTTTGATGCATATTTTTGCTAGACCATCCTATGGCAAACCCTCCATATCGCTATGGTTTTCAAAGACCCTTTTCTTTTGGCTAAAACTGATCTACGACATTGAAAAGTCTAAATATTTCTTGAAACGAAATCATTAAAGATATAATTTTATTAATGAGTTTATCCGTTGATAATATTAATTTGAGGTCAAAATTAATAATGGATATACGATTTGGAATTTAAATTGATTAAATTAAAGAAAAAGGTTTATTTATGAACAAAGCCACTATATTTTACTTTCCCAATTCCTTTCTGTCAACGAATTATACATACCAAGATAAGCTGTGAACTTTTCCAATACAAAAATTGAAAATGCTAATAAACAACTATACCAGTCGACATGATAACAGTACTTTTGAAACTTTACGGAAGACTAAATGAAATATGTCTTGGAAAAGTGATGATGAAGTGGAAAATTAAATATTTTCGTTTTGATAGTTCACATCTTAAATTCATGTAAAATGAAGCAAGTTAAACAAAGGAAAGGCGTTCAAATTGTATCATAGTTTCAAGTGAACTAAACTGTGGAAAATTGCATGTTTTATAAAAAAAATAAGGGAGTAGACAATAAGATGGCTTATAATGATACACAAACACTAATTAAGCGGTTTCCTAATGTAAGCAGTTCAACTAACTTAACAATGTTTTGTTCGTCTTAATACGATTAGTTTTGCAACACAAGGGCTAACACAAAAATAATTAAATTCAATTTCTGCAAGTCCTTACCTGTTTTAATTAGTCTGCTTCAAAAACCGTTACTAAAAACACAAAGAAAACAAAATCAATGCCAAGTTATATCTTTTAAAAAGTATGCATATATTCAACAATTCATCTGTTCATTGGTCTTTTTCTATGCAATAATCATAGCATTAAAGTGTTTATTAGATTTTAAAATCCATTCCCTAGCATGACCGTTCCTGAGTAGTGCAATGGGCGTGCACTTGCAAATAATCCAATAAAATAGAGGTGGTCGAAAGAAAGAAACTATACGAGATGCAAACGTTTAAAGAAGCGTGTCCACCCCATCCAATATAAATTTTAGACCTTTGTTGGCTTCTTTGTGATTTTAAGAAGCTTGTCTATCAACAAATTTAATTTGCTACTATTCAAAAAATGCTTAACAAGGGCCAAGATGATTTATTCAAAGGGGCTCGGATCCTTTCAGAAACTATTTTGAAATAAAAAAGCTAAATGCATGCATCATGATAAAGTGTCAGAAATTGCAATTTTGTAAACATCAAGTAATATACACTGAAGAGCCAAAACATTATGACCACCTACTCAATAACGCGTTGCGCCTCTTTTGGACTGCTAAACAGCTGCAACTCGGCTGGGCATAAATGCCACGAGTTCTTAGTACATGACTGGAGACAGGTTGTACCACTTGTATAAGCAGCGGTCAGGCAAAGTCGAAATATTCGGACATTGTGTTTGAGCTCTGAGTTGCCGCTCAATGACACCCCAAATGTGCTCTATCGGATTAAGATCCGACGAGTTAGGTGGCCAGGACATTAATAAGTGGAATTCATCAGTATGATCCTCGAACCACTCCAACACAATCCGAGCCTTGTGACATGGAGCTTTCCAGTTGGAAAGGCAGACGCCATGTAAGGGTGCAACTGATCCGCAATGATGTTCAAATAGTACGCAGCGTTAATGGTCTGTTCTACCACAACTACGGGTCCCAGAGTCGCCCATGCGAACGTCCCCAAAGCATAATACCGCCACCACCAGCCTGTGTGTATGACTTTCTGTACAAGAGGGGAGCAACTGTTCGAATGACAGACTGCGTACCCTGACACGACCATCGACGTGATGAATGAGAAATCAGGATTCATCTGACCAGGTAACTCTCTTCCACTCATCCATGGTCCAGTCTCGATGTTCCCGGGCCCACTGTAGGCGTAGTTGACGATGACGCTTGGTCAACAGAGGCACACGAGTGGGACGTCTGCTGCACTGTCCCATATCCAACAGTCCGCTGAACTGTGTGTTTCGAAACACTAGCACTTTGATCTGCATTGTATTGGGCTGTCAGCTGAGCCACTGTCTCGCCTCGATTTTGCTTTACCAAACGGGACAGTCTCCGACGTCCTTTTTCTTTGATGACGCGTGGACGACCAACACCTTGGCTTCTACTGCTGGTGTCGACGTCATTTTCCACTTTGCATAAATGCTAACAACGGCAGATCGTGAACAACCTACCAGTCGTGCAGTTTCGGTGATACTCGTTCCAAGTCTTTGGGCCATTACGATCTGCCCTCTATCAAATTCCCTTTGATCAGCAGCCTTTCCCATTACTCGCAAAAGTGCAAGAAAGATTACTTACCTTCTCCAGCAGCAGTTAAATACCATTCTCACTTAATCACGTGCACTCTACGTCATCCAGACGAGTTCATTGAAAAAAGTGGGGATGGTCATAATGTTTTGGCTCGTCAGTGTTAGTGTCAATTCCAAGTAAAAAAATCATTAAATGCAATCCTCTAAAAGTAGTTTCGATGAGGTATCTAGTCCATCAGGATATGCTCAGTTTTGCTAATAGACCAGATTGACCTCATTGAGACAAAACCAGGAGGGCTTACACAATGAATGGTATTTAGGTAAAGGGAAAGACTAATAATCGGTGGTTAGAGTTTTAATGGTGCAAGGGTCCTATTTGATCATGACTCCGAATTGTTTGAAGGAGATTGAATATTCTGTAGAAGATTTTGTGAAGTTTGAATTCAACTCTTACCTGTAGAGAAGCGCACCCTCTTGTTAAGTTGTTGTCGTTCTCGTTGGATAAACCATTGAGCAGATTTAAGAATTCCCTGGGGATGAAATATAAATGAACAAACTGACAGTAACCATACACAATAGAATAGCATTTTTAACACAACATGACAGTATGCAATCTTTAAAAGATTCGTAAGGTTATGAAAACAAATGGTCAGCCATTTCGATGGAATAACATGATCATTGCGACGGCAAAATTGAATTTTTTCCCCTCCGATTCTGGTAGCTTTCATTTAATTAACTATCAGTAAGATTTTTTTAATCTTTACTCTTCAAAGCATGATAATTTTCTTTAATCTAAGGTTTATTTGAAGCGTTTGGATTTGGGATGTAAATGTCAACTCTCCGCTTTGTATGGTAAAATATTTATAGCAAATGTTTTAAACAGGTTGGTGTAAGAATGCTAATTTATTAAACACAAGTTTAAACTAAAAAAATCTTTGGTCTGCTCAAGATTAAAGACGAAGTTAATTTTTATTTTACAAACTGATGCCAAAACTTTAAAGAACTTGATGGAAATGCAATTTAAAAGAGGACACATTCTGTTAGAAAAACGTGCTGCCACTCGTGTAGAAATTATAAGAACTAGTGCTGAAAAGCAGAAAGACAGCTTCGGTTGGACCAGGTTTCGAATCACCAACCCTCCTGTTTTTTAATCAGTTTTTCTTCCATTTGGACTACTGTGGCCAAACATTAGATGGAGAGCAGCAAATAAACGATTTAAGCGAGTGAGTTAATCTTCCAATGATGCGATGGTTGTCGACTAAGGTCTTAATGACGAGTGGAAAACTTCTCATGTTTCAAGTCAAAGGAGCTGGCCACACTAAACACAAAGGCTGAACACTGGAATGCACCTGAACATTTCAAACAGAGCAGCAGTGTATCGTAAAAACATGCGTTTGCAAAACCTTAGATCGACTGAACGCGAAATAAAATTGAGGCTTCTAATTAGGTCTATTTAATAATGACTGATAACATACAAGGGATGTTCAAATGAAAAGGTACGAAACATCGTAACATATTTGCCAATGCCGCTATAGGAGAACGTAGAGGGGATGCGATTGGAATCTCCGGCGTAGATCGGAGCATGCGCTGGCGCCCGTATGCACAGAGGCTCTTAGAAAGAGCGCTGACCAATTGACGCGGCAGTGCGTGTGAGGACAGGATGGCGTTCACATTGCAAAATTCGACGATTAAAGAGCAGCGAAGCGTTATCCAATTTCTGACAGCGGAAGGTGTAAAACCGGCCGTTATTCATCGCCGGATGGTGACCGTATACGGGGAATACCGTGTGTCTGACAAGTCAGTGAGAAAATGGTGTGTCCGTTTTCGTGCAGGCCGTGAGAGTTTGGTTGATGACCCGAGACCAGGCCAGGTCAGGCAAACAGTCATCGCTGCAGTTCTCATCGACAAGGTGGACGACCTAGTGAGAAGTGATCGGTGCGTCACGTTGCGAATGTTGGTGGTGAAGGTGGATGTCAGCGTTAGAACAGTGTGGACAGGTTGCGTTATCGGAAGGTGTGCGCGGAGTGGGTTCCCAAGCAGATCACCGACCAGAAAAAGGAACTGCGTATGGGGCTAGCACTTCCAACATATGTTACGGTATCATGAAGACCCCGCTTTCCTGGAGCGGATCGTCACAGGTGACGAGAGCTGGTGCCATCACTACGATCCAGAGAGGGACAGTATGTAGTGGAAGCATGCGTTGTCACCTCCCCTAAAAAGTTCAAAGCCGTGGCGTCAGCAGGGAAGGTGTTGCTCACCGTCTTTTTCGACGTCCAAAGTCTGCTACTTGTTGAATTCCTCGAGCACAGAAGAACCATTAACTCCGTTGTGCAATGTGAGACACTCCGAAGTCTACGCAGGTCCATCAAGAGCAAAAGACAGGGGCTGCTCACGAAGGGCGTGGTTCTGCTCCATGATAACGCGCATTCACACGTCTCCAGGGTCACACATGCGGAACTGGCCAAGTTCAAGTGGGAGCAGCTTGACCATCCGCCCTACAGCCCGGACATGTAGCCCTGCGATTTCCGTGTATTTGGTCCCCTAAAAAAACATCTGAAAGGGAGGCGCTTCAACTCGAACTCAAGGACGCTGTGAAGGACTGGGTCTCGTCATGGCCACAGGAATTCTGGAAACTAGGGATTCTTCTGCTCGTTAATCAATGGGATCGTTGTGCTCAGGCCTATCGTGTATACTTTGACTAAAGTCTTCATTTATACCCACATTGTCGTTTCATACCTTTTCATTTGAACAACACTTCTAGATAAGTAGTGGGCAGATTTGCTTTGAGACCACAAGACTCTGGGTTCAAGACAAGAGTTGACAACGATGGGTGAACCAGGGGCCCTCAATCGCCACTGAACTTGAAGAAACGGAGCAGGACAGTATTCCAGAGCTTTTTTGTGGACGGGGATTAGAAAAGTGTTCTTTAACATTAGGGAGAGGCTGAACAGTTTGAACCGCCTTTGATTGTGAACACACATTTCTGTGCTGCTATTTGCAAGTCACTTTTGACTGAATAGTCGGAAATTCCACAAGAAATAGACTTTTGACGATACGTTTTGTCTTGTTGCTAGTCGTTAGATGTCATAACTAAACATTTAAATTCAAGTCTCGTTTCTTTGAATCCTTTACGGGATCTATTACATTAAGTTATCGACTTCATTCACAGCAGGCACTGTATAATATATCAATATTAATGAAAATTGGCATTACCTTTCGTTGTGGTGCCATGGTTTGAGTTGGTGACCAGCACCTAAAAATAAACAAAATGTGAAAGCGCACGTCGCAATGACTACATCTGCACTCCCAGTACACGATGTCTAGAGCACAATAAGCAAAGCTAGATAAAAACAGGGTATGAAAACAATAGTTTTTAGTTAATCATCAAGCGAATATTTTGGCTTTTTACGAAACTGTGCTTACTAGTGTTAGCTATACGAAGAGACAATTTTTACATTTCAAAACTTGTAAAAAAAAATTTACACTATTTAACAAAACGAAGTTTGTTAAATCGAGGTAAATTAATATTCAAGCTCCAAAATATTAAAGATCTTTAAATGGGTCCAATCTTGATAAAGGATTCTTCATTGAAAACAATTGAAGGATACATTTTAGATGCATCTGAATTTCAGAGACAAGAAAAAGAGCGACATAGAAATCGAAGTGATTCTGCGTACAGATTGGTTTGGTTATCTGGAGCAAGAACCTTATTTAGTCATGCTGTACTAAATACAAGACAACCAACGTCAAGCAACTGTCAAACACACACAAGGAAAGTTTTAAATCAATTTCTCGACCTTCTCTTCGTCTGTAAATAAAAACTGATCAAATTATTTACTATACTACGTAAAACTATGTAAACCGACAATACATCCGGTAACAAGCGCCTTTGTAAACTTTTAGTCGCTATGTATAATATTTACCAATCACGTGCAAACTAATGTGGCTAAATGCTATCATTATGTGCACGCTGAAACTGATATTTTAAATATATTTTGAAATATGCACTTGTATACTAACCATGACATAAAATGTGTTAAATTAATTCGGATATTCTTAGTTTTAAAGCGTCTAATTTCTTCCAACAAGTGTGCAACAGAAGAAAACTCATCTGCCACTCCTTAATCCAAAAAGCAAATGGAATGAGTCTGCATCTTCAGTTGAACGAGGAACCGACTCCGATCAACACGCTACATCCTGTGACGGAAGCAAAGCAAGCGCTGGGTGGAAAAGTTGAGGAGGAAAAGACAGGATGTCCAGAGGTCATGTCGCGCATGAACCCAATGTCGGACAGAGAGTTAACGAGTTGGCGGCGGTCAAGATATCGGATTTCACCGATAAGGGGAAAGCGAGATGTCTATGTCGCGATGCGCGGCAAGACGCAGGGGCAGAAGTTCATTTTCGCTGATTCCCGGATCAGAGGAGACAGACCTCTGTGGCACCGCCTGGCTAATGAAGTTCCGGAATCTGAAAATTAACCTCCAATGGACAACCAGATTTGGAATCTGACAACGCAAGGGGACAAGCGTTTTATTATGAAACGAGGGGGGGGGGGGCACAAACCCCCGTGGAACTTTCGGAGTCGAGAGACGGGAGAAAAGTTTCGAAAAGAGAGGTCGACAGACCTGAGAGATTCAACTGATGCGACTACGTGAACACAAGTTTTCCAAAGAACGGGACATCGGAAACTGAAGTGCTCGTCTGGAGCACGGGAAAAAGGTTAGCATAAGACTGCAGAAATCGCGACCACTGTTCGTTGATTCTGAGAAAAATAGCCCGAACCGGGATTACGGCTATCAGACGTGAGGAGAGCTCAAATCTGAGCTGCTGCTCCATCTGATTTGGAGCGGACATGGAATCTGTTGCTAGACTCACAGGCGATGGGAATCACTCAACCGAGTGTCATTTCAGCGAGTTCAACTGAACTGCGAATCTGACACGCGTGCAAGAACCCTTGGAAAAGCTCACCCGAGCTAGGAATCTTACTCGCCCGAGTAAGGACTGGAGAAGGGCTCACCCGATCCAGATAGTCAACTTATAGTCCCGAGGCCAAGGACAATTCACCGTATTCAGCAAAATTATTCACCTGGATACCTGTATAGATACGCTACCTAAATATCCGTTAAACTGTTCGGTTGTAATTAATATATTAGCCCAGACCACTGCGAACAATTTCTTCTAGTGGACGACACTACCATCCCCTAAAGGTCACAATCCCAACAGGGGTTGCCCTATTTTTAACTGCTACGGAACAGCTGGAAAAAATTGAAAGGTTCTTACCCAGACGGCGGCACAATGTCATCCTCCACTTCACTTTCATCAGATGACACTTGCATCAGGCACATACACAGGCCTGTGCATGACTCTTTTATCTGCAGATAATATTATATTTCGTTTTAGAACTAATTGCTAGAACAGGGATTTCAATAAACAAAAATATTTTGTGTTTCATACCATTTTAAAGAAAATCAAATATTTAGAGCAATGGGGGAACTATCCATTTTGATGAAAAACGTTTTGAATATGCCAAGATTAAGCATTGACCTTTAAATATCCTTTTAGGCAGCCTGGTCTTTTAAATTAAATAATGTTAATTAAATAGGGATGCTTAGATAATATTGATTTATATCTCAGAAATAAGAAACCTTGTTAAACTGTAATTTTTTATCGTTTCTTCTGTAAACACATGCATTAACACAGGGATGTAAAGATAGTTGGGGTTTTAGAGCAGGCCATGTTGGGGCAAACACAAAACAAAGTCAAGTAACAAATGTAGCGAAAGGGGAAAAGAGAGCAAACAAACTATAGAGTAGCGAGATATAAAAATAGTTTGGCTATTCAAGGTAAGTTGGTAGTTTTATGGCCGAAAGATCAAAAAGAGGATAAACTGAAAAAGTCAGTAAAATTGGGAAATTTATTTTAAAGATATGACTAGTAACCATGCCAACATTAAAACAGATTCAATAAATAAAACAGTGATTGACACAAAAATAAAGTACATTAAGGAAAATTTTTTATCTCGTACACACCTAAAAATGTAGCCTTGAGGACCATACACACTGAATGATACAGATTTCAAATACCAGTGTAAAGAATAGGTATAATTATGAAAAATAATGAAGACTACTTAAATCTCCAACAAATTGTGAAACAAAACACCTCTTGCTAAAATTACAATTAACAGTGATAATATGCCAGCGTACTTGTAATAAATGAGGCCTCGAATGCACTCCCTTTCAAGAGGCCTCGAATGCACTCCCTTTCAAGAGGCCTCGAATGCACTCCCTTTCAAGAGGCCTCGAATGCACTCCCTTTCAAGAGGCCTCGAATGCACTCCCTTTCAAGAGGCCTCGAATGCACTCCCTTTCAAGAGGCCTCGAATGCACTCCCTTTCAAGAGGCCTCGAATGCACTCCCTTTCAAGAGGCCTCGAATGCACTCCCTTTCAAGAGGCCTCGAATGCACTCCCTTTCAAGAGGCCTCGAATGCACTCCCTTTCAAGAGGCCTCGAATGCACTCCCTTTCAAGAGGCCTCGAATGCACTCCCTTTCAAGAGGCCTCGAATGCACTCCCTTTCAAGAGGCCTCGAATGCACTCCCTTTCAAGAGGCCTCGAATGCACTCCCTTTCAAGAGGCCTCGAATGCACTCCCTTTCAAGAGGCCTCGAATGCACTCCCTTTCAAGAGGCCTCGAATTCATAGAATATGAATGAATTGGATTTTGAATATTTTGACACAAGGCCAAGCAGGTCAATCTGCAAAACACGCTAAGATACTTGTAAAAGTGAAATTTGTCTTTTTAAGATTGTGCTGTCTAAGATTTGCTTTCAGATTTACAAAAATAAGTGGTTGCCCTCCTAAAATCAACTGAGCTCAATTTAAAAGGAGGCAATATTTTCCTATACCGAAATATTGTTTAAGTATAATGACTAGTTATGAAAATTCAAGCGAAAGCAGATAATTGGTTTCAGATTCCTCTTTGCGCAAACGAGTCAAGAAATTTCCTTAGAATGGCACATGGATTTTAAAGTTTGTAAATGAAGTCGATCATAACGCCATGTCAGTAACTAAAGGACAGGAAATATTTTTGATTATTCCGATTTGAAAAATGTAAAACTAATACTTTAATGAGGGTGAATGATTTAAGGTATGGACTTGAATCATTAAATAAAATTCAAATGAAAGATTAAATGCGATATCAAGTCCCAATATTTTTTTTAGTTTTATCTTTCAAACATTTGCCCTGCTATATTTTTTAACGCATCATACATATTTTATTTAATATTTATCATAAAACAATACTATCGAAAATCTACTGATTCGCATGTCATGTCCAACAAGTGTAAACTTAACGGCAACAAATTATAAAAGGAGATTTAAGAGTCAAAAAAATACTTTCTAAATAAAATATAAATCAGATTTTTTATTTGGAAAAATAACGATTTTTTTCACAACCTCACAAGAAGAAATCTTTGGAGTTGGGGCTTGGGCACCGCAGGTGGCCCCCTCGTCCCCGCTGTGATAGCAGGTTATGAGCGGTTTTTTGTGGCCACCTCGGTTTTGGAGTTGTATGTCCGACACTGACATTTCTCTTTGGAAAACATAGGAAGTTCTATCAAAGATTGGTTAATTTTGTATGATTAAAATGCAAGGCCAATAAAATAAGAAACGATGGCACTCAGTGAAATGCAACGAGATTTTTTCATATTGAAAACTAAGCAGAATCCTTCGTCACAAGTGATTAATGGCAGTTTACAAACACAATCGGCATCAGGTACCATATTTTTTAAAACAGGGCAGATACAACGTGTTTTAACATGACATTTATTATATATTTTCTTTGCCTATTGGGGCATGGAATTCATACCTCGGTAATCTCTTTCACCATTTCTTTCTTTTGCAGTGTTTCCTGGAGCTTCTTAATTATAACATCTTTTTCTTTACATTCCTATACAAAAATACAAGATGAAAATAAATGTAAAACGGTGTTACAACACAAGTTTATGTTAACATCCACTGAAATTGCCTCGCATATAAAGACATACATGTGATGCAGCAGCATTTTTAACTAAAAATGTTCAGTTGGACAGAAACTAAATTAAATTTTGAATTCCAGTCAAGAGCCATTTTTTGTCATAAGGGATATATGTATTCACTTTTGTTCGTGCACATTTCTTATTCACAAATTGTTACAAAGTTTCACAAGAAATTAATTTCGTTACAGTAGAGATTAAGTCACAGTATACATTTAAGTAGAATTTTCTAGGAATGTTTTTTGTCATAAACGAGAACATTTCCCATTGCTTTTGTTTTTTGAACAAAGAATTGTTTAGTTTAATAATGTAATTTGTTCCTTGAAATCAAAAGAAAATTTGTGTTCAGTTCGCGTTCCGATTCAAAGGTAAACTTCTGGAGGTCATGAAAAAAATCTTTTAAAAGTGACTTTACTATCGAATATCGCAAAATAAATGTTTTAATCCCATTTTCTAATACGACAGTAGGAAACCAAAATCAACAAGTATAAGGAGTAATTATGAATATTCAATTCAGTTAAATTGTTTTGGTTTAACCCTTGCAAAAAAATTAATCCAGAGAAATCTCCTTGGGAATGGGGAACTTATTTCGATTAAAGTTTATAAATAAGTTAAGTTTATATATAAGGCCATCAGATTGATGAAAGGGAAATTCATTCAATTCTGATTCATAAAATGTTTTAATTAAATAATTTTTCCGCATAAAAGTATTATTGATTTGTATCATAAAATAGAATTTAAATGAAATGTGGCTATTAGAGCTGGAGTGGCTTACAACCAACATACTCAGGAGAAAAACGCGATTTTAATTCTCTCCTTTTTATTTATTTTTACTTATCTATAGTATGATTCGATGTTCTGAAATTTTTTTTATCAGTGATCAATAAGTTATTTTCTAATTTTACAAGACTTGAACCTGTGCCTTTCAAGTAAAGTAAAAGATCGTAATAAGAGGCGATACAAGTTTCAGGATTTTGTGGGTTATGCCACTCTTGCTCAGATAGCCTCAAATAATAAATACAATATCATGATTCAATTTTAATGGTTTTAAATGTGAACCATTTTTTCTAATATGTTTTCTTTGTCAGGATTTTATTTATGTTTGATATATATCAATGCTATCTTGAAACTACATTTATTTTCATGTCTGATGTCCAATTAGTTCAAAATTATTAGGGTCTCTCGCAAATTTATATTAAAATCATAAAAATTCAATTTAAATTATAAACTTGTATAAATCAAATAATCCCGAATTCGTATTTTGTAAATCTAGATTGTTTCACTTTGGTGAAAAAATTGTTTGCCGCATTGGAGGCTCGATACTACGTAAATGACATTTCTCTTTGAAAAACATTTTTCTTTCGAAGATCGATCCATTTCGATCACTCAAATACAATTCCAATAAAAAAAGGAAGAGATGGGTACAAAAAATGTTTATCCTGTAAACACAAAAATCTAACACGGACACTTATCACAGAACAAATGAAAAGCTTAAATTAGTTTTCTTGATTGGAATAGCCACAAGGTAGGCTCTGAACTTCGCCCGGTATCTTAAAAACAGCAACTTGCTTAAGATTATGTTATTCCTTTCATTGCAAAGAAATCCTTACCTCTTTTTTGTTCCACAATTCTCCTTCGAAATAGAGGTGCAAATAATCCATATGTTCTTTTTTTTTTGCCAGCCTTCTCTGTTCTACGGCGATCTTCCTCCACTCCTCTTCTGCCTTCTCTTCTCGTGTTTGTACAGCTTCTTCCCTTTCTTCTATTCTGTCTTCTCTCTCCTGAAACCCCCTCGCTGTTTCTGCATTCCGCTCCTCTATCTCGAGAGACAGCGTCAACCTCTGGGCTGACACAATATCTCTCTCGATGCATTGCCTCTCTCGCTCCTCTAGGATGCTTCGCTCCTCTTCAACCTCGTACTTCAACCTCTTCAACCTCATCTTCTCTTCCTCCAACCACAGTTGATCTTTCAGAAGCGTTCTTCTCAGTAGCTCCAACTATACGAGAGAGAGCTCATATAAGACACATACATAAGAAAGCCGTTAAAACAACTGACATACATGATGTAACAACCTTTTGAGACCCAAGTGTTCAGTTCGATATAGAAACTAAACGATGAATAGCATTTAAAGAGTATTTTTGTTGTAAAGATATGTTTGTTTTTTGTTCAGTTATAAACTACTTCTTTCGTAAGATCAGTGGCGGTTTAAGCAGTAAGCGGACTAAGCGGCCGCGTAGGGCCCGGAATACCGATTTTTGTGTATAGTGCCGGAATTTTAAGATTTAATCTAGAACATTTTAAAATTAATTTGTTTTTTCACCTTTCGCTAGTTAATTCGTTGTTCTCCTTCGGAATGTGACGTCTCCTCTACCTCGGAATTTGGAACGGATTTCGCGTTTTCGACCGCTGACGTCACAAGCGTTTTTCGTCCTAAAGCCTTTGGAACCATGCCATTTTTCCGACTATAGCGTGGTTTGATTTACGTTGTTGATTATAGCTGTTTCAAGGCCATAACGGTGTTGCTTGTGTGGAGTTCGTTTGCGAAGCAAACCAAATGGGAATACGTAGCAATCCCCGGGGGTTGGCGAGCGTGAGCGAGCAGTGGTCACACCTGTCCTCACGAAAAGAACTGCCAAGGACAACGCAGAGCTGGCCACGCAACAGTGGCTGGTGTATTAATAAAAAGAATAACATTTAACGAAGATCTTGGTCTTCATCCAGTTAATTTAACAAGATTCGTGGAAAAAGTTCCGAAACAAAAATAACGGGTGGAGTGGTCGTTCACGGTAAGACGTTTGTCGCCAACTAGTTTTTGTCGCCAAATCAAGATGGCGGCCGAATTCCGTCACAGCAGATAGGGTTGCCATAACAAAAACGGCAGATGTGAAGAAAATCCGGCAAAGGTGAAGGTTACCATATTTGGCGACAAATCGTCTTCTTACCGTGAACGACCACTCCACCAAATAACGGATTTTAATTTCAATGGGAGCCACATGCGGCTTTGAGCCGCATTTGCCCAGCCCTGGTATATGCTATAGATTAAACACTTTGAACTCAAATGCTGCCCATACAGCGACATCTAAATGCAAAGGGTTTATCACTACTCATTTATTGCTGAATTGTGTGAAGAGCACTTATCAGTTGTGAGCACGGCAGTAAATGTGGGTTGAATTTCAGTAGAAATTTCGTTTATAGAAGTTTCGTTCGTTTCTAGTTTTTGCGTTTAAACATTTTACATTACATTTAAACATTTTTGCGGCACATGCATGTGTTGCAAAAATGTTTTTAACAAAGAAATTGAGCTAGGGAAAAAAATGGGAAAACTAGGGCCTAACGAAATTTTAATAGTTATTTGAATTATCTGAACCAAAAACATTTCGTTAATACTACACTAATAAAACAAAAAAGTTTCACGGAACTAGATTCAAGAGTTGAGTTTCACTGTTACTATACATCCATTCAAATTCGTTAAGCTATTGCAAATTATTACATTACCTGGGCTCGTTCTGAGGAAAGGTCTTCAGAATCCGAGTTGGTGCTGCAATGAAGAGATAAAAACAATGCAATACAGCTCTAGAAACTAAACTTTTGAAATATATATATAAATAATGTAGTGCTTGTATATTGAATACTTTCGACCATTTCGAGTTTTCTGACGCAAAATCAGTGTTTTGCGCGTTTGGTGTCTGTCCAATCTGCCTGCGTGTGTTCCCAATGCACGTCCAAATGTTTTAATATATTTTCGTGTCACTTTTATGCTGCGAGTACTGCATTCATTTAGCGACTGAATTTGGTTGCGTAACTCTGACCGTTCTATGTTTTTGCATGTTTCTACACGCATCACATGAATTTTATACCATCAATTCGACAATGTGTCTTATTTTATACATCATATATTAGTTTCGAGTGAATGTAATACAAAACTTATTTTTATATTTAGATAAGTTTTATGCCAAAACACCCGATTAAGGCCGGGTGCACACATCCGATTTTTCAACGTGCGGCGCCGTTGTTGCATGTGCATAGTTGGGCTTCGACGCGGACGCCGAAGCCAAACTGAGCACACAGAACAGTGAAATGACGCAAATACTCATTTCGCGCCATTTGCGATGGATACCTATCGAAGAACACGTGTTTATTTCGCTTACTTGGTGTACAAAAAATATATTTTGAAACAAAATAGACGTTTTTTACTGGATACATCCATTTATTAATTATAATTTATATTCCATTTATTTATGAAAACAAGGTACTCGAGACCGGAGAAGAGTGTGCGGCGACATTGCGACGCCGTGGGGAACTGCGGTGCAAATTGCACTCGAGTTGGACCTGCGGTGCAAATTGCACTCGAGTTGGACCTGCGTCGCCGCAGGTATGTTTGCACTACTCTATTGGATCTAATGTATCTCAGACGGCACTTGCGTTGCCGCAACGGCGCCACACGTTGAAAAACGGACGTGTGCACTGGGCCTAAGTATATTATGGGTATATTAAGTATATCATGGGTATATTAAGTATATCATGGGTATATTAAGTATATCATGGGTATATTAAGTATATCATGGGTATATTAAGTATATCATGGGTATATTAAGTATATCATGGGTATATTAAGTATATCATGGGTATATTAAGTATATCATGGGTATATTAAGTATGTTTCAAAGACTATTAACACAGCGCACTGTTTATTTATAAACTCGTTTCTCTATGTACAAATCAGAAACACCATTGTCTGTATACTTTAGCAATTTTTAATGGGTAAGTTCTCGGCCAGTGTCCGAAACAAAACCTACTGTTCCCTTAGCTTACCCAGGCGCAATAACAGACACCCTCGATTGCCATCTAGGCTTCACAAAAATGCGATCAAAATTGAATTCAGTTTGTGTAAGTGGAACACGTTGACGAATGCTAGTGTGGCTCTAATGAGAAGGCAGATGGCCATGGGGAAGTTTGTATGCAGTGGGTGATACCGAAGGTAAGGACTTTAGAGAAAGTTTTAAAATTAAGTATTCAACTTTGATCCAAGATTCATTTACCATTATTTACACAACATGTTCTTTTTTAAATTTCAATACGAAGGCAGTCAGTTCTTTTGTTGGAATTCATTGAATAAATGTCTTCATTTGGAACTAGTATTGGACTTTAACCTTGGCCCCTCTACCATATAAATTCCCAGTCGAGCTCATGCTGTTTGAAGTGACTAATGTTACATTAACTGAACTGTAGGAACATTTTTGCTTACAATTTGGGGTAAAATGTTACCAATTTCTTTATGGGCGGAAAAGGGAATATGATTTTGACCGAGAGGACACAATTTGTCTTAAGCTTAGGTCGGATTTGTAGTCAGATAGTTTGACCTTTCAGTCATCGTTTCATCAGCGGGGGCTTTGACGATCATTGGCATTTGTCTTTAGACACAAGACACTTGTTAAAAAAATTGGCAAACTTTCAATTTCAATAATTCAATTCATTTCATTTTATGAATTAATTTAGGAATTCCTAATACAAGCTGAAATAATGCAGGTTTGAATACAAGCAGATTCTCATAAAACGTTCGGCTTCAGACTTCATCGGGTAGGAAGGTATTTATGGTTTTATAGCGCAAGGTTCAAGTTCAAATCTCTTGGTGACGCACAAGGTTCGAAGTGACGACTGTACTATACACAGTAAGAGACTTTTCGCAAAACTGAAAGGAAGATAGTTGAATTAAAGTTACGATGGCTACGATCTTGGATCAGTCCCGAAGAAAAAGATCCGAGGACAGCATCTCGTAATTTTTACCACGATCAGCTGAAGCAAGAATTGAACGGAATAAACTAAACATTCTCCAGGCGCGAGGTATTTCGAATCCTATTCGAAATTAGTATGCGTTTCATCTGAGAATACAATCTTTGTCAAGAGACAAGAAAAGCCTCCAAGGTTCCCGAGTCCCTTCGGTCGCGATATTTTTCATAGCTGGGCTCTAATTCACCCATCCAATGTTAAGAATAATTATAACAATTACAACGCTAATATCACTGACAATCGGTACCTGTTAAATAAAAGAGTTCCGAAAAACTATGAAGTTCTTAATTTTCGTAACACCCCAATCCAAACATCTGCTTCAAACAAGCTATCCTACACCCCTGCCCAGATTAGTGGCAATGGTTGCAGTAGTTAGAGCCTCACAATGGGTTATTGGCGAGGGATCAATGCAGAGGCGAAAGATCCGTGGACAATTCATTTTGTGGCACTCTGTTGATGGGTTAGGATTAGGAGAAGAGTAGTTACAGTAGTCGATTTGTGACGATATTACCTATCTGAGGAAATGCTTCGCGAGTGTGGTGGAGGAGGAGATATGGAGGCAGGTGTTGGTGGAGCCATGCTGGTAGGTGGTGATGCAGGCATGCTGTTATTTTTCACCTTCTTCACCCTCTTTGTCCTTTCCAGGGACACGAAGGTGTATGGCTGCAAAGTCGAAGAAACAAATTCATATACAAGACATTTTAAAAACGCACACCAGAAATTAAAAATTTAACGCAAGCATGTTCGAATGCGATGCGTTTGTCACAACACATAAACTAGCATTAACAAACACAAAAGTTATTGATGACATAAACTTGTATTTCATAAGTAATCAGTAGGGCAACTTTTTGCAACAAATGCAACTTTTTTTCACACGTTCTACGCTGCATGTAAAGTACTAAAACCAAACTTCCTCCTACATGCGGTGAATTGTAAGTGAGTTATAACCGCAACGTAAATGCAACTTTCTGCATAAATGCAACTTTTTGCATAAATGCAACCACCTGCAACTTTTTCAAATGTAGCTTAAAATTAATCAATATAAAATTACTATTTCATTTTTTCCTCTCTGAACCAACCCTTCGATCGCGTGTGTCTGAACGCCGAAGTATTGTAGATCAAACAAGTTCATGGAAAGGTGTTCGTAATAACAGACGAAAGCGAAATAAGTGGCAAGTAGTAACTTTTAACACATTGGTTGGCACTCTTGATAATCCAGAGGAAACTTGAGTAATCGGCTGCTGAGTTTGCGAGATGAGTGTCGATCATCAATGTGTTGTTAGCCTTGGAGATGAAGTTTTAAAATCTCTGAATGTTGAGCGAAACGATTTTACGCTTCTGCTATCTGATACAGCACATTACATGACTGCGGCCAGTGCTGTTTTTCAATGTTAAAGTAATTACTGGCCAAAGATCGACCATTGAACGTTTCTGTATTTAAGAATGTATCATAATACTGTTGTGCACAACTAAAATTGTCAATACATTTTGAATTTTCTTTTTTTTTTTACGAATTTATTTTAGAATTTAGTGTATCAAAAATAAATGCAACTTTAGAGAATGATAAATGCAACTTTTCCCATTTTTACTGCAACAAAAAAGTTGCTCTAGTAATCAGACGTCCACTTGACGAAAAATTCTCTTCGTTCTTACTTCCTCGACTTCTAACCAGTTTTAACCCACATGACCAATGCAGTCTTGCCTGAGATTCTTTTAACCCAATGTGGATTATTGGGAACTCATCTTTGTTATGGGTGTAATGGTAATTTTAGTTAACGTCCTACTAGAGCAACACAACGGGCTATTGACGACGGTCCGGGATCAGTCCCTTAAGGGAAAGATCCGAGGACAACACCTCGTAATTTTGAACCACAGTCAGATGACGAAGCAACACCTGAGCTGGCACCCCACTTTCCAAACTTCCACGCCAACCCAACGTGAGGACTTTCGGCCACGACAGATTTAAGGTGCACCAGCCGCATCAACACCATACGTTTACAAACATCCATGCCCGGACCCGGATTCGAACCAGGAACCTTCCGATCTAGAGGCTAACACCTTAACCACTATACCGGTTGGTCGGCTTTTGTTATGGGGGATAAAAGTATTTATTTAACGTCACACTGGAGCAAGATAACGGCTTTTATGGGGACTGTCCAGGAACAATACCACGTAATTTTCAGCCACGTTTAAGTGACGATATCACACCCCACTCTTTAAACTTTCCCATTTCCTATTTAATGTACACCAGCCCCATGTTCATGGCGTTCTTTGGTTTGATTCGAACTCGCAATCCTCCGGTTGCTAATCAGTTACACCACAAATCAGCCTGCCTCAGCCTGCGGGTTCTTGGGGGAAAAAATCTTAAAAACCACCTGCAGAATTAAAATCTACGTTTTTATATTTACTTCCAAATTTGGTAGTGTTTGGTTGGACTAGCGTGTCTTTGAGTGGACGATTCTACTTAGGACCGTAGGTAGGTCGGTAGATATTAAATTCGTGAAAAGTGAATCTATTCTTCAATTAGATTACTTTGGTAACTGGTTAGGCAACATGAACTTGAGTATAAACTACGATGGGTTCGCGAGGGATTCCTCAAAAATTAGCATATCCTTTGTGTTTTTCTTGTTTTTGCGTAGTATTTTAAGTAATTTGTATTGTAAAATATTTTAAGCAATTTGTAATACCTAGGGGCATCCGCCACCTGATCGCTTGTGCTCCCCAACCCCGGTGATTTCTACGTAATCCCATTTGATTTGCTGCGCAAACCAACTACTTTCGCAAGCGTCTTTCCGGGACATGACGTCACAGCAAGTATTACCCCAAAGCCAGCTAGAAGTATCTAACGTTTCATCTCCGCGATGACCAATTTGTACACTATCGTGAAATTACACTTTTCATCACATCAAATTTATTTATGAACCAATTTTCAAAATTATACCACAAGAAATGGTGTTCTAAGCTTTCTTGTGGTATTTTCAAATTTTAAAACTAATAGTAGTAAGCTATAGATATCAGAGTTTTAACAAAAACGTGTGTCCTGACAAAATTAGGGAAATGTCCTTATTTTTCCCGAATTAAAAAATATTATCAGGAACTAAATTGAAATTTCTAAAAACACTCGGTGAGTTGCAAAAATTCCCGTTTTGAAGTACTCTAAAATTCACTCTGCTGAAAACTGAAAATTTGCACGTAATCTCACTCGCTTTAGAAATTTCGCTTTTTTCGACTTTGACTCTTAATACACCCTAAACTAATAGCCGGATAGGAAAAATCTTCTCCATCTTGTTCCTGTGCAATTTTTAACAAACAATGGTAATTTCTTAATTTTCTTATCCGTATTTTTTCGGGAACCTTCGAATAAGAGCGAAAAAAAGGGAATTTTCAATCCTGCGGCTGCGGTGGCAGCAACTTTAAAAAAAATATATTATAGAGACTAATAATATAAGAGATTAATCACAGAGATTATTGTTTATGCCTTCAATTGCGTTCTACTTGATCATAATCTTTGTTCGATTTCTTTGGATATGTATTGGAATTATTTTAATAAATTTTAAACCAATTACATTTTTGTATTAAACGTGAATAAAACCAAAGAAATTTGCTGCATGTTTTTATATGTTGACAGTTAAGCAAATTTATTCCCAAACGTAGTTAAAATATTATCAGGACTGGACCCGAGGATGTATTTCTTCCATTGATAATGTTTGTATTGGATCAATCATATTTATTTATTAAGGATACTCAAAATCTGGGTACTGGTAACAACTTCGTTTTTCTCAAGATAACGATCCTTACAAACACTGCCATCAACGTTCGCCTCTGGTGTCTAATTGCCTACAAGTTCTGTAAACACCGCCTCAGTCGTCAGATTTAAACCCAATACAACACATTTGGAGTGAACTGGAGCTTAGAGAAGGGGAAAGTTGGACAAAACCGGGTAGGCGGTTAATTCCGGAACCGGCAGTTTTGGCTATTCTACTGCTATCTGTCAGATAACGCATGAAACTAGTTACAGACAGCTCCAAATGCAGAAATTACAAAAAAGCTAGTGAAGCCCCGACATTTAAAAGCTGTCGTGAATGCTATAGGATATCCTATTAATTGAAAATTTACCGAAATATTAAAATGTTTACTAATACTATGTAGATATTTTTAAAGTGTATGAAGAATTTTTAGAGCCAACTTTTTTTATTATTGATTTTTCCAAAGAGTTTTACTATGCTTTAAAATATTTTATGGAGTTTTGTAAAGGATAAGTAATATATAAATACGTATAACTAAAAAATTCCCATTCTGAATTATTAATTTTTTAATATAGCAGCATTTCATTGAATTTTGTAAGTTTACGAACACTTTTGGGAGCCAATGTATGTTTCAAGAACTGTTTCATACTTCGTATAATTATAAAAAAATAATAACCTTTTTCGCAAGGTTGTGTGTCTAAAATAATCACTGTAAATACACATTTAACAAAAAACGAAACAGTTAAACAAAAATGTTTTACTTTATTGGTTTTCATCGGCTTAGAAATACTTTAAGCCAATATATCAAAATTAGGAATAGTGACTTCCTAATTTGTAGTTAAAAATTCATACAACATCACGATTTCCCTGAACAATGTTTCGGATAACTAAATGCATATTGAAACAAAATCGTGAAAATGTACAAAAATATAAGGAAAAACGCTTTTACACCTTTACTACAACGTGTCTCCTTTTAATTTCATTAATTACCGAAATGGAAAATTTGTTAAGAGTTTGCTACCGATTAATAGATTTTCCCATCCTTTCTTTGGGATCTTGAGAAAGTACCGTCTCTTATGAATTAAATTCAAGTTTCAATATCTTCGATATTCCCCGCCTAAGACGCGAATCTGCATTCGTTCGTTTTCACCTTAATGAATTGCTCTAAAATTACCCGATGTTTCACATTACGCCTAAAGCACGAACTTTAAAAAACTAATGCAATCTAAACAATAAATTTGAATCCACTTTGAATGTGACTAATTTTTCAGTAAAGCCAAACCTATAATGCATTTTCTAGAAACTGATTTTACAATCTGCATCACGCCAAAGGCGCCAACAGAAAACACCCAATCCCTAGCCCTTGGCCGAAAATCGCCAAATTATCCAACTCAAGTTTGCGTTCTCTCTTACAGATATCTCGCAACGAGTTTCATTCTGCAATTTCGAACTTGTTTCAGCACGGCTAGGCAAAGTTGAGCCTTGCACCAGGAGAAACTCCAACTTGCCTTCCTTCACCGGTCACATAATAAAGCATTAAGAATTGATAAACTACTGAAGTTCGGGAATTCATAAACATTTGTTGCATTCAATTCCAATTATTTTTTTTATGATAAACAGATTGTGGCGTCAAACTTCTCGATCAGTTACGATTAATTTACTGATTAGGAGGATCGAGTAAACATTTTCCACTCTTACAAAAAAATTAACCTTTGAAGTTAAAGCTATTAAAAACGTTTGGATTGATTGGGTTTTAAGAGTGCAAGTGCTATTTATGGCGCAGGTGAGGAAAAAAAAACGAAAGAAAAGTCACGTAATGTATATGCACGCACAAAGGAGTTTTACGAGCACAGAAGACAAATACACCTAGAGTAGTTTACAGGAATCGAACCAAGAAATTTTAGGTAGAAACGTTATGTGGAGAAATCCACCCCCTCATAAGACAGTAGCGTCTGGTTTACTGAAGGTGGACACCCGAAAGAGCAGTGGTTTCCCAGTACAAGAACCCCCTAAACTAAAGCTTTTTGGACTCCTGAAAATCATAAAATTAGATAAGAAATATGTGAACGTGTATAAGACCAGAGTGATGCTTATTTTGACCTTAAAATAGGTAGTAAAATATTCAGATTTCAAATAAAACGTTAAAACTTCGTTAACGATTAGTGATGCCGATCAACACAGTAAAAGTAAAAACGAGTTCTTAAGTAAATTTAACACTTGATAATAACGTCAGATGTCGTGGTAGGGGAAAATGGAATGGTAAACAGTATTGAGAATGGAAGCAAAAAATGTATCCTAGGTATACCGGGTATCCGCCCTGATTTTTAAATTCTTCAGGTTGATGATTTGGGTTTAATGGCGTAAAGTTCAGAAGAGAATAAACTACGCCAAGAACGAGGTAAAAGACTAAGACCATTGAAATATAAAAACAATTTAACAAACGAGTAACTGATTAAGCACAAGAATTTTCAGGCAAGTGAAATCTGCCATTTAAAATTTTGTCGCAGAAACGCAGTTGGGTGTAAAATATCTCCTACAATTTGAGCATTCAAGTACTAAATTACTGAAACTGAACAACTCAGAACTTCAAGATGCCATTCATTAAACAGTTCTGAAATTGGGTTTGCTTTCAACTAATTCACCCTAAGCCACTTCAAGTCATTCATTACACAAAAAGTAATACTCAATTTCTACTTAAGCAATTCAACTACAGACGAAGCTTAAAATTAAAATTTTTCTAATAGTGCAAGTATAGACAAATATTTGGAAGAATTTTTTCATCCTAATGCTATACGCAAAACAGATGTTTGATGTAACTTAATATGAAAACCTCTATTAGACTATAGGAGTATGTGTAAATGCTCACTCTTACATTACAATAAAACAATCAAGTATTTTCTTTCTCGAACATTTTTCAAGCAGAAGCCATCGCCCAACTCGTAGGAAATTTGACGAGGAGTAGTCAAGTGAAGTTACATCGACCGAATTAGGCTTCAAACGTCCTAAATAAAGCTATCGCAAACCAAAATAAAGACGAAAAAAACTGGAATGTGTGTTTTTGTGGTTAAGTACACGCGAAGGTGCTTTAGGTCAAGACTGAACCAAGAATCCAATTTTAAAATAAATGCAGAAGAAAACTTACCATGAATCTGGTCATGCTTCGCGTAACCCTGGTCGTCGATAGATTTGGCGCAGGCATCATCAAAGATTGTTGGAGACTCATCATCAAATATATTTAATTAAATTTTAGCAAACTAGATTTTTCGCAATTTTGAAACGGAATAGAGCCCGATCTGCTGATTATATAAGAAGAAGAAAGTGACGTCATGAGAAGAGGTAGCCAATACCGGAGAACGCAAATTTCTAATCGAGACATTTCAACGAATCAAAAATTACTTCCTAACTTGTCAGCATCTGAAAGTGTGCCCAGTTTCGGTTGCGCAGTAGTAACCTAAAAGATCAGCACCACGAAGAGCACGCGGCTCAAATTTATGTAGCCTTATCGGTAATGGTAATTTTTAATTAACGTCGTACTCTCGGACCGTCTCTAATTGCCCGTTGTGTTGCTCCAGTGCGACATTAATTAAATACCTACCTGCCATGTCTATAGTCCTCGTGTAGTGTGAAATAACCGAAAAACCAATCAACTCAATATAGGTGCAAGAAGAAACTGCTCAAATAACTACAAACCTACAGACCTAAAAGAATGAGGTTCGGGGTAGCCCAGTTGAGCGTCCTCTTCCAACCTGGCTACCGTGGCCATTGTGTCGAATGAGCAACCGGAGAGCTAGGAGTTCGGTACTCAATCCAACCAAAGACTTTCGGGTACGTTGAGGTTCAAAATTATGTGTGGTTCTCGGATCATTTCCCTTTGAGATTGTTCACGGACCGTCGCCAATAGGCTATTCTGTTGCTCCAGTGTGATATTAATTAATTACCTACCTATCTATATCCATGTACATGGGTTATGGTAATGGTAATTTTAGCTAACGTCATACTAGAGCAACACAACGGGCTATTGACGACGGTCCGGGATCAGTCCCTTGAGGGAGAGATCCGAGGACAACACCTCGTAATTTTAAACCACAGTCAGATGACGAAGCAACACCTGATCTGGCGTTCCACTCTCCAAACTTTATATACTATACCAAACTACTATACCTGTTGGTGGGCCCATGTACATGGGGGCTAAGGTGTTAGCCTCTAGATAGGAAGATTCCTGATGAAAACCCGGGACAGTGCATGGATGTTTGTAAGCGTATGGTGTAGAGGCGGCTGTTTCACCTTAAATCTGTCGTGGCCAAAAGTCCTCAGGTTGATTGGGTGTGGAAGTTTGGAGTGCCAGCTCAGGAGTTGCCTCGTCATCTAATCGTAGTTCAAAATGACGCGGTGTTGTACTCGGATCTTTCCCTTAGGGGATTGATCCCGGACCGTAGTCCGTTGTGTTGCTGTAGTGCGAAGTTAATTAAAAACTACCATTACTCGCACATGACGATCTTTGGTTGGATCGAGATTTGAACTGACAACCCTTCTAGTTGCTAACCCGCTACTCTATCATCCGGGCTACCGTCAGGTCAATTATTTTGTACGTGTATTATAACTTCACAACGATGACAACCAATTGAGTTCAGGGTGCTGATTGATAGATGAAAGGTTTTTTTGGTTCGAATCGGCATGGATGTCCAATGGCTCGGCCAAAAACGAAAAAGAACTTCATCACGATATACAAGCGGATAATTCAGGTCAAACAAGCATGTCAGATAGTACGCAGAACGTTTTGAGTCCCCTTGTTGAAGTCAGAAAACTGAAGTATTCTCCCGACAGTTTAGTGAGAGTTCGTGAAATTTTAATTTTCCTTGGAATAGCCTCCAAAGCCAAAAACTTTGTTAGTTGGTAATTTTAGTTAACGTCGTACTAGAGCAGCACAACGGGCTATTGACGACGGTCCGGGATCAATCCCTTAAGGGAAAGATCCGAGGACAACGCCTCGTAATTTTGAACCACGGTCAGATGACGAAGCAACTTCTGAGCTGGCACCCCACTCTTCAAACTTCCACACCAACCCAACGTGGGGACTTTCGACCACGACAGATTAAAGGTGCACCAGCCGCGTCTACACCATACGCTTACAAACATCCATGCCCGGACCCGGATTCGAACCAGGAACCTTCCGATCTGGAGGATAACACCTTAACCAGCATACCGGTTGGTCGGCCCAAAAGCTTTGGTAAATGGTAGGTAATGGTAATGGTAATTTTAGTTAACGTCGCACTAGAGCAACACAACGGGCTATTGACGACGGTCCGGGATCAGTCCCTTAAGGGAAAGAATCGAGGACAACACCTCGTAATTTTGAACCTCGGTCAGATGACGAAGCAACACCTGAGCTGGCACCCTACTCTCCAAACTTCCACGCCAACCCAACGTGAGGACTTTCGGCCACGACAGATTTAAGGTGCACCAGCCGCCTCTACACCATACGCTTACAAACATCCATGCCCGGACCCGGATTCGAACCAGGAACCTTCCGATCTGGAGGATAACATCTTAACCAGCATACCGGTTGGTCGGCCCAAAAGCTTTGGTAAATGGTAATGGTAATTTTACTTAACGTCGTACTAGAGCAACACAACGCTCTATTGACGATGGTCCGGGATCAGTCCCTTAAGGGCCGACCAACCGGTATAGTGGTTAAGGTGTTAGCCTCTAGATCGGAAGGTTCCTGGTTCGAATCCGGGTTCGGGCATGGATGTTTGTAAACGTATGGTGTAGAGGCGGCTGGTTCACCTTAAATCTGTCATGGCCGAAAGTCCTCACGTTGGGTTGGCGTGGAAGTTTGGAGAGTGGGGTGCCAGCTCAGGTGTTGCTTCGTCATCTGACCGTGGTTCAAAATGACGAGGTGTTGTCCTCGGATCTTTCCCTTAAGGGACTGATCCCGGACCGTCGTCAATAGCCCGTTGTGTTGCTCTAGTACGACGTTAACAAAAATTACCATTACCAGTCCCTTAAGGAAATGATCCCAGTACAACACTTCGTAATTTTGAAGAAGCAACACCTGAACTGGCACCCCACTCTCCAAAGTTCCACGCCAACTCAACGTGAGGACTTTCGGCCACGACAGATTTAAGGTGCACCAGCCGCCTCTACACCATATGTCTACAAACATCCATGCCCGGACCCGGATTCGATTCAGGAACCTTCCGATCTGGAGGATAACACCTTAACCACTATACCGATTGTCGGCCCCAAAAGCTTTAGATAACTAATATAAGGAAACTTTTTTAAAAAGTGTAAAATTTGAATAAAATGCTTATTGTCCTCCTTTGCACTGGCAACTTGCAAATTATAGGCAACAGTCTAGTCACTATTCTAGATATTTTATCTGTATATAACCGTGGTTCAAAATTACGTGGCGTTGTCCTCGGATCTTTTTCTTCAGGGTTGATCGCGGACTGGCACCAATAGCCCGTTGTTTTGCTCAAGTGTGACGTTAATTGCAAATACCAAAAGGTACCACATATATTATCGGTCGTCTAGCTCGCTGTGTTGTTCTAGTAGGACGTAAATTAAAAATTAACAAGACTACCAAAGTTATTGGTCATCTGATCTTAGTTAAAAATTACATGGATCCTCGAATCATTCCCTTCAGGATCGATTCACCACTATCACCAAAAGTTGCTGAGTTGCTCCATCACAACGTTAATGCGACTATCTCTGAACTTGTTGGGCCACTGTAGCCCGGTTGGATGTAATGGTAATATTTAACTAACGTCGTACTAAAACAACACAACGGGTTATTGACGACGGTCCGGAATCAATCTCCTAATAAGGGAAAGATCCGAGCACAACACCTCGTAATTTTGAACCACGGTCAGATGACGAGGAAAAACCGAGGCACCCCACTCTCCAAACTTCCACAAGCCCACCAACCGATCTGGTGGTTAAGGTGTTAGTCTCTAGATAAGAAGGTTCCTTATTCGAATCCGGGTCCGGGCATGGATGTTTGTAAGCGTATAAAGTATAGGAGGCTGGTGCACCTTAATCAGTCGTGGCCGAAAGTCCGAAAGTTGGGTTGTTGGGGAAGTTTGGAGAGTGGGGTGCCAGCTCAGGTGTTGCTTCGTCATCTGACCGTGGTTCGAAATTACGAGTTGTTGTTCTCGGATCTTTCCCTTAAGGGACTGATTCCGGACCGTCGTCAATAGCCCGTTGTGTTGCTCTTTACGACATTAACTAAAATTACTATTACCCTTAAAATATTGTTTTTTTTTTTTTAATTTAATGATAGCAAAATATAACAGGGAATATTGTAACACAAATACTGACAAACCACACAATATAATATGCAATTTGATGTTTCTTTAACAGTAAAACTGTTCAACCCGAATAATGGCTTAGAATGATTGATTCGTATCTTTCCCAAGGGTATTGACAATAGCTCGTCGATTTGCTCCAGTGCGACGTTAATTAAATACCTACCAACCAACTTATATCTAGAATGACTAGTTCTAGGTTACACGAGATAGAACAATGACAAAACAAGACACTTCCCGAAACTCTTCAAATGCATAGATCAACTGACACCTGTGACACTTGTTGAATAGGACAGGTATTGGGGTGCGATAACAGTTTGTGCTTGCACCTATTGTGAGTTGATTGGTTTGTCGGCCATTTCTTATTACGTGAGAGCTATAGATATGGCAGGTAGGTATGTTCATTAACGTCACACTGGAGCAACACTACGGGCTATTAACGACGGTACGGGATCATGCCCGTAGGGTAAGATCCTTAGGACAACACCAGGTCATTTTGAACAATGGTCAGATCACGAGGTGTCACATCTAATCTCGCATCTCACTCTCATAACCCCTGGAATGAAGGAAACTTATAAAATCTACGTATTAACTAAACTACCTTTTCCAATTTCAGTCCATGTCAAAACTAATCATACTCTACTAGTCAACAGTTTTTTTCAGTGATTTGAATTAAATTACAATATTTTTGAATTCGCAAAAAAAAAACCTTTCGATTCTCGAATTGTTTATATTTTTATTTTGGATTTAGAATATTATACAATGTTTCAATATAGTATAACGTTAATTCGATTTAACAGAATAATTTCAGTAAAATGTGCCATCATTTGAGAATAAGCTCTCGTATTGCATCTATGACATAAAACAGACGTTTACTTGATTCTTAAAGTAACATATTATTGTACTTCTAATTATACTTCGAGCACTCATCAGAGATCACAAGACCTCTAGACTTGCCATAATGCAGTGCTGTTTGGTATTTTTTAACATAATAATTGATTTAAGAAAATGGACACATTTTCGACACAGTTTTTACCATACTTAAGCCGCGTTTACAAAGGTTTTTTACGTTTCTCTCTCTCTTTTTGTGGCTAGGACGTTTTACGTTTCCCTCTGCTGACCCCCTTCGACCCTTTTTTCAAACGACTCCGATGTAAACGCTTTGTGGACTTTATCGGCAACCATTCGAGCGCACTTTTCTCACCCTTTGGAGAGAAGAGTGATCAAATTTCATCAAGATGTCGAGTTCCTCACCCATTTCACTCCAGGCATTGTTCTTTTTGTTTTTGTCTTAGTACTCGGGTGTAGTTTGGTCCCAGAGGACAAGCCTCTCTCTCTCTAAATAGTTCTATTAATGTTATTATCAGCTCTTTCATCCACGCCATTTGAATCGAATAGGTCACTCACTGACAGTTTGGCGGTAGATGGGGTCAAGGCAAGCGATGAGAGCACAATATCACAGAGATCGTACAAAAGACGGCGTGAGCGACCACGAGTGGGGGGGGGGCGGAGGGCAGAGGGGAGCAATTATTGTCAAGCAATCGTCTCGGATAAATCTCCCCCAAAAATGACAACCCTTTAATCTTCACCGACTCATGGTGGAAAACAAATTTGGCTCTGCAAACTCTCCAAATCGCCAACCCGACTCGAGATTTTGACGATAAAATTAGAGCCGTTTCTCGGAATGTCTTCGATGTTTGAAGGAAGGGGCAGGTTTGCAATTCTAAAAACTGTAATTCTGTAAACGGGGCTTAAGTTTTCGGCGTGGGCTGATGGCAAAGTAACGTGCAGATTCTAGGAAAGCAACTCATCGCGCGCGCAAAAGTAAATCAATTTTAACGAACAGAAAAAAAATGTATTTAATTTTCTCTAGTTTAATACATAATGAATTTACCTACGCAGAAGAAGCAGCAGATGATGTTCGATATTTAGGCGGTGACGCTGTAAATCGCTGTTTACACTTGGAGTGATATCGTTCAAAATCGTTCACTCGTGTTGGTAGTTTCACATCTTTAAGAGCTAAATTGTTATCCGTGACGATTTTCAATGTTTCCAAACATTTTTGCAAACTTTCTTCTGTAAAATAATTTGAAGGCTCTGTTTTTTCCCACAGAATGCACAGTGCGGTTTGACTAGCGACATTTTCGATGCGAGACTGTCCGATCATTTCGTTTCGCAACAGCGTACTGGGATACGAAGATCAGATGCTCAAATTAAAGGGACATTTGTCCCGAAATTTCGGAGACGGGGCATGTAGGCAAGCGAGGCATTTGTATTAGCCTGATATAAAGTGGGCGCGCTATCTTCACTCGTGCAGCTGAAGGTTTTTCCACCACTACCGAGCCAGCGGAATATTATTTTCTTGATTTATTTCTAAATAATTATCTCGTGTTAAGCTTTCAGCCGGTGTAAAATAATCTGAAAAAAAAAAAAAATTTGCATGCTTCTTACGCCCCTTCCCCCGCCTACACCCACCGCGGTCGTACCAGCTGAATTTGATTTTTGACTTTCCCTATGTATTAGCTAACTATTGTGACACAAATCAGTCGGTGTGAAATGAATGACCCAAAAGTGTCGCTGCTTCTCGGACTATTTAGACTACGGTCGGTACAACAGTTGTACCTTCATCGCACCAAGAAGTAATTTAGACAACGGCTGTTACAGCCAGTTATAAATTGTATTTGGATTTTTACTGATAGCAGGAGTGCTATACAGTGTTTCAAAAATTGGTCAAAAATATTTGATACCCCAGACCAGAATATTCTGAAGCTTCTCTGCGAGATTGGCCTGAAAACACCAATAAGCCTCCAATGGATTCCATCGCATATCGGGGTGTATGGCTACGAGACAGCCGATGTACTCGCCAAGAATGGCTGTGAATCTCATGCTGTGGTCCTCGGCCTTTCCAATCGGCCATGGGTAGATTTCGAAGTGGCCATCTTAAATGTATAAAATTTCAGAACGGGTAGAGAATTTTCCCTCCTTGTCTCTGTTCCCTACCTGCCAGTCCTGATCACCTTCTTCTCTGTCTTGGCGCTTCGTATAAGCAGCTGTTGGTTGATCAGGACTTTTTGCAAGTATATGAGGATCTGGCACGACGGGGCCTTCTGGACCTGGTGTAGGCTTTCCTACAAAAGGGGGATGTGAACAACAACACAGCCAGTTATGGTTATTAATTTCCTTCCAACTTGTCCGAAACCAAAGATTTTTATTCCCAATTAAGAGGACACCCTTTGAACACTTTTTTTCTTCATATTTACAACAAAATGTTTTTGTGTACCTTGTTCTAATACACATTACACACACATTACAAAAGAAGAAAAAAATCATTTTCACATTTAAAAAATATTCAAACATTTTCAAATTTCTACTTCTTTTCCAATTTTTAATTTTTTTTAATATTTTTTTATTTACTTTATATGAAAAGTTCTTCACAATTTTGGGCTCAGGATTATTTATGCCATTCTTATTTAATTTTGTATAGATATTTTTGTAACAAAAACAGTGAAAAAACAGTCAGTTGATTTCAGCAATTTTGATAAAATAAGTATTTTTCCAAATCCTTATTCCAGGCACAAAGTTATTAAAAGTTCACAATAAACATCCACAAAAAGTTTCAAAACTACATCAATTACAAAAAAAGCCTTAGCATTTTAAATACACCGTATTCACGAAAAAAAGAAGCTGAGAAAAGCACTTTTAAGTTTTAAATGGCAATTAAATAAAAGAAAGAATCTATATATATAATTCTCTTACGTGGCACGCAAAAAAGACGTTATTTGTTTTCGCGTTTTGGCAACATTGTACGATTCTTTGTTTATCCCAAAGCCTCGCCCTTCAATTGAATTTATAGCGTTATCGGATGAAATTTTATTGAAAAAATCTATACATATAATTCTCTTACGTGGCACGCAAAAAAGAAGTTATTTGTTTTCGCGTTTTGGCAACATTGTACGATTCTTTGTTTATCCCAAAGCCTCGCGCTTCAATTGAATTTATAGCGTTATCGGATGAAATTTTATTGAAAAAATCTATACATATAATTCTCTTACGTGGCACGCAAAAAAGACGTTATTTGTTTTCGCGTTTTGGCAACATTGTACGATTCTTTGTTTATCCCAAAGCCTCGCGCTTCAATTGAATTTATAGCGTTATCGGATGAAATTTTATTGAAAAAAAAATGAATTTTAGTCGAGCTGGTGCAGTAAATATTAGAAAT
Source organism: Metellina segmentata (assembly GCA_947359465.1). Lineage (NCBI taxonomy): Eukaryota > Metazoa > Arthropoda > Arachnida > Araneae > Tetragnathidae > Metellina > Metellina segmentata. The sequence goes on along the minus strand of OX375882.1, from coordinate 108,423,353 downwards.
CAAAGAAAACGGAGGATCTTTTCAGGGTCATTTAAAAAAAAGGTCCGTTTCGGGGCAAACTATTATAGTTCAACAAGACGCTTGCCTTACTACTTTCGACAACAAACTCAATGAAAAAGCGTGGGTGGCTTGAGTGCTGGGTAAATGTACACACAACCAACATGCTGGGTTTTCAATTTCCAAATCAACGCTCACATTTCGAGTCAAAGTTTGCTCAGTTTCCATTTGAATTCTGATTTCAGAGGTACTGTTAATATCTTTTCTGAAATAAAGCATAAAATTTAGATTTGAAAAAATTTTTTTGGAATATCATATTTTGTAAACAATTCCTTCTGCTAGGACACATGTCTTCATTGATGCGAGCGAAGCGAGCATAGGTTTGGGCAGCGAACCAATGAGGATTGTGAAGCAATCCTCTGGGGGTTGGCGAGCGTTAGCGAGCAGGGGGCGGGCCCCCTAGTTAACTTATACTGTTCATTGATATTAATATTATTGTTCAAGTCATAATAAGGTATTTTAAAGTAAAATCAATAATAATTTCCCACCATATTGATAAACAAACAGGTTTATTTTATATCAAAAGAAAATAATTAGCTAAAAATGTGCGTGAACTGTTTTTTTTTTTGAAAATTAAGGAAAAGTTGATATACTATCAAGCAATATAAATTGCATTATAAGTCTTTCAAAAAGTACAAGCTTGATAGGTAATGCCTTCTTTTTTCAATAATAAGGCGTTTCGACTTTTTTTGGCTAGCGCAATATTTTTCCTTACAACTGCGTGTACTGCCAGTCGCCTTCGCTTCCTCTGATAAATCCTGCGCTAATCTTGCCAAGCAGCTAAAGTTCTAGACTGCTTGTTTAAAAGGACTCCACTATCTTTCTACAAATTTTCCATTGATTTAAGTGTGCCAATATTAAATTCTGATATTGTATCACATTTTGCAATGCTGACTCGGCATAGAGTGGCTGATGTTTCTTTGGAACATTTGCTCCAAATAATGCTACGAAGGCTTTCATTAGGATTTTGTGGGATGCATCTCACACAGCGCTCTAGGAGCTCATTCGAGACAAGTCTTTGGTAAATTGGCATAATTTTGGCCAAATGGTTCTCGTTCAATGGTGTCTGATGCTATCAACGTGGGAGCGTGGTTTATCCCTACGAGCTAAAGCTGTCTGGTAGAAAGACCAAGTATTCTCTCCAGCTGGGCATTTAAAATGCTGAGGTTTCTTGTCATGCCATGAAAAGCATTCTTGCCATGAAAAGCAATGTTGCATGCATAGAAGTTTTCATAAAGGTCTTACTTGAAGGCAGATCCATATTCATATGCATGTATAACGTTTCCAGAGCTAAATATCCCTTGCCAACACTCAAAAAATACTGCACCACATGCATATTGACACCAATGCATGAGTTTCAGATCCTTCGAAGTTTGAAATTCTGGGTGAAGTATAAATACAAGATTTTGTCGCATCGCAAGTGGAGAAAAAAACGCTTACCTAGTAAAAAATCCCAGTTTTTCACCAATGTCAATGCTTAAATGAAGGATATTTGTGCACGTACTGCAGTTTTTACAAGTTTGCAAGTCCAAGTAAGTTTTTTACAAGTCCTCTAAGAACCTTTTCATCTACTATTAAATAATGAGGAACTTCAGAGGTCATATCACAATTCAATCCTTCTTTCAAACTCGTTTTTAACGATTTACAACGCATACTTAGGTCTTGAAAGCCTGAATTAGCAAGCGAATTAGCTTTTCCACTGCATATTTCATTACACTATCTTTCGGCATCTTTTTGTTTACACGCAGCGCTGGAATGTTTTCGTCTCGGCCATTAGGCAGAGATATTATAAAAAAATAGAATAAAAACAACAATTTTAATATCACAATTATAAATTTGTTTACAATACGATAGATAGAGAACTCGACAATTTTTTGATTTGTGCACTTCATCTTACGAGAAAATACGAAAACAAGCAGAATTTAGCAGCATAACACCAATTTCTCGTGAATAAACACGTGTGGATCAATTCATTTCCCTTCAAACTGAAAAGGTAAGCATTAGAAAGTCTCGTTAAATTAAATAACACAAAAAGGGCAAGGCTCACACGATAGTGTTTATGTCATACGCGCGCAGACAAAACACCGTCTACTTTCGGTTTCGTTACTTACATTCAATAGAAAACCTTTTGCCCCATTCACATGAAGCGAAATCTAACGCGCGTTTGATGTGGACACAAAACGCGGGTAACCAAAATACATAGAGTTCTACTGGAGCGTTCACATGCAGAAAACTGCTGAATCAGGCGTTTTTATTGCTTCCGCGGGCCGAGGGGAACCGATAAGTCCCCGTTCACATGAGGCGTTTCAACGCGCGTATGGCGAGGCTAGCAAGGTCCCGCCATTAAATTATGTTTATTTATTCCTCTAATTCAAGTCTATATTAGCTATCGTTAAAGATACAGTGAATATTTCAACGGATTTGAAATCTGCGGAAAATTATAGTTTGAATCGATATCTTATATGTGATTTTCTTTAAATAAATAATTTTTCAATAGTAATTTTTATATTTTCGCAATACGAATTTGGAAGCATTTGACGAAGATAATAATTACGAACACAAAGAGAACTATTTATATCGTTTCATACAAAATATATATCTTAAATAGAGTACTTAGTTGCCTTCATTTATTGCTTTGTATTAATACCATAAAAATAGAATGCAAATTAATTCATTCGGTGTTTTGAAGATAGTTTACAACAAAGAGGAATAGTATGTAATTTTAGTTTTGAGCTAGCGTATACCGACGACGGTCGGTTTAAGTTTCCACACCACGCCAATGTGATTACATTTTAGGCCATTACAGATTTAACGTTCACCAGCCCCCTTTGTACTCGAAGGTTAAATTCGAACTCGCAATTCTCCAGTCGATGTTTTACTGGCCTGGTCATACAACATATTCTAATCATCCACTCAATCTTATTATTATCATTAATGTTACTACGTTTAATGTAATTTTTATATCATATTTTCATGAAGATAGAAAGTCGATTTTCAATTTTCAGATTTTTGATTAGTTCTATTGTAGGCCATTTTACGACATTTTTAGAGCAATCACTATTGAGTGTAGTAATACATTTATGTCTTCGATTTCTATTTTATTTTGCTGAAACATTTACAGTCACACTCGTTACACGACTCATCTGTTAGTTTTTGAGGCCATAAATGACCTTGCTCTGCTCTTTAATATAAGCCAATCTATACTATTATAAAAGGAAGTGCTTGTTTCGCGGTCGCAAAATCCGATGATCTATGACACTTACAGCAATGAGATTTGGCACACAGGTAGTCCGAATGTTTTGGAATTTTTGGGTCGCGGTGAAATTTTAATATTCAATCCAGAAGATTTTTAAATGAATTTAATAGTTTTATTCTCTACCTGCTTCTTCAAACGCGTTTCGTCCGAACGACAAAAGAAACCTCCTAAAATGAACCTTTTCTCGCCCACGTGTGACCTTCTTTTATTTTTTCACAAAAGATTGTAACGTCACGTGAACTTTCTTTCCAAAAAAAAAATTCTTATTTTGCCTTTCGCGTAATAAAATAGAAACAGATTACATTTCCTGACCCCTTTTCGGCGAATGAGAGCAAGAAATAGAAAAACATATTGACTGGGATTGTTAAGTTTTTTTCGTCAAATCGGAATTGCTATAGATAGATTAAAAATTTCAACGGATTTGAAATCTGCAGAAAATTTTACTTTACATTGATACCTAAAAATATGATTTTCTTTAAATAAATAATTTTTAAATTGAGTATATCTTCAACGGATTTGAAATCTGCGGAAAATTTTACACCAGATTAATACCGTACATCACGGGCACGGGCAACGCCGGGCTAGCCACGTGGTGGCTAGTGTTTAATAAAGCTGAATGATTGCAGAACTCAATGTCTTCTTTTATTGCACTGTAATCAATAGTTAAAGAGCCCCTTAAGGAATTTAGAATTTTAATAATATGTAGGCTGTTAAGAAACCGTGTTTATACAGTGAAACTAGTAGAACTTAATGAGAAATAAATAAATGTGTATGTTGAAAAGGAAATGAACCACCAAACATCTCCCTATTCATTGATCGATACAAATCGAGGAAGAATCGAGAATTCGTTTGCGCGTTTGCCTTGTAGTAAACAGGGGCATAGGCGTAACTAGGGTTGATGAATGAGGGGGCCCCGAGAAATATGGACTGTACACCAATAAAAAGGTGAAACATCTGGAGACCTCTCAGGGAAAGATTTTTTTTTGTGTGTTAAAAAACAAAATCCATTGTGTTAATAAATCACATGATGTATTAAAAAATGTTTCGCAGTACATTGATAAAAGTAATAAATATTTTGCGTCTAGCAAATGTTAGTTACTTTCATTTCAAATAAAGTAATTTTAAATAGCGTTATTTTATTGTATCATACATGAGAAACACACACATTGTTAGGTATAACAACAAAATACTTAAGGACAGTGTTGAATTAAACTAAAATCCAGCTAATTCGAACTCTCGTTAATCCGAACCATCTGTTTTTAAAATTTGTAAAACAAAATACAGTATTAACATTATCGAAATAAAAAAGATCATTGATAAGAATGCACGCACATACTCTTAGATATTTAGATTATCATTAAAGTTAAAAAGAATAGAAAAATACTCACTAGAACTTCATGAACTATTACATTTGGACAAAATAATTCAGTATTTGCTGTGGTAAAGTTGTCCTAGTTTTTTCTTCCAAAAGCATATTCCAAGTTAAACATAAAAAACAAACGAAGAAAAATTTCATTTATATTTGTAATGGAATTCATTTAAATTGAATAATATAAAGGAAAATAATATACTTACAACAATTTGACATAGGTACTACTAACTATAAGTATAATTAGGTAGGTACATAATATAATAACTAGCAATAATAATTGTTATTTATCTACTTATGGGGGGAACATAACAAACTTATTTTTTATTTACTGTAAATAAAAAATATTAGGGCCTATACTTATTATGTGCCCAATATTTGTTATTTACAGTTTGTAAAAAAAGAAGTTTGTTTACTTCCTCCACCTTAAGCAGACTTTTTTTCACTAACTATCCCACCAGTTATAGAAAAAACTCGTTCTGGTAGGACGGATGTCCCATCACTGACACATACTGAGTTGCACGGATGTTTTTCTTAATTTTAGAATGGTACTTTTTTTATTCAAAAATAAAACATCAATTTTAAAACAACAATGTTAAACACAATATCGGTTCCAATAAATCGATGGTAAATACATCGATGTGTTTTATCGACATCGATGTCGCATCCCTAGTTCGAGTTTCAACTGCAAAAGATGTTGCGGTGAGCGAAACTGAACCGAGCAATAAATGTTGCTACACGGCTGGAATAGGCGAAAGAAGATATTTTGAATGAAAAGGAGAAAAAATGGGTACGAAAATGGATTGGCCAAAAAGATTTATTTGCAAGGAGTTGAGGCACCTGAGCTGGCACCCCACTCTCCAAACTTCCACACCACGCCAACATTAGGTCCTTTGAGGCCTCGACAGATTTAACGTGTACCAGACCCCTTTGTACACGACGGTCTTGGACTGTATTCAAACTCGCAACCCTTTCAGTTACTATTCCGTTGACTCTTTCAAGCGGGCTACAGCGGTCCGGTGTTCAAAGAAGGACTGATACACTTTGAATCAGTCGTTGGCCTCAAGTGTTCTCGTGTTGGTGTGGTGTGAAGTTTGGAGAGCTCATGTGTAACCTCTTCATCTGACATGGTTCAAAATTACGTGGTGCTTTTCTCGTATGAAATTTTAAGCAATGTAATTGTAATAAAAAATATTAATTAATTAATGCACAAAAAAACATCATTAGTAACACAAAATTCAAATTATATTCCACCAATTTAGTGTAATCGAAATCAGAAGCACATCCCATTGGCTGCGTCGTAGCAAACAAATGAAATGCAGCAAGTTTGTAAAATACACTGGAAGTGTTGTTGCTGTTACTAATCCCGGACATGGTCTCTTTAAATTAGACCAATTCTACGAATCCATAAACCCCCCAAAAGTCCAAGAAAAGTAGAGGTTCCGAAAAAACCTTGTCCATTGTAAAGTCAATACATTTTAAAATATGAGCTGGCGAAGCCTGATCAGCTCCGCACTTGATACAAGTCCTGAAAACCTTCTGGCCCTGTTCGTAGTAGGGATGCGACATCGACGTCGATATTTTCAAAACATTGATGTTTCAGAAAAAAACATCGATCTATTGGAGCCGATGTCGCATCACTAGTTGCTAAACCAGTTTTAAGAAATGGGGAAACAAGTTTAAATACACTGAACTTTAAAAACATCGATGATTTGGGGGCGATGTATTGTCAACACCGATGTTTTAATTTTGGACATCGATGTTTTGCTGTCGATGTCGCGTCACTAGTTGCTAAACCAGTTTTAAGAAATGGGGAAACAAGTTTAAATACACTGAACTTTAAAAACATCGATGATTTGGGGGCGATGTATTGTCAACACCTATGTTTTAATTTTGGACATCGATGTTTTGCTGTCGATGTCGCATCACTAGTTGCTAAACCAGTTTTAAGAAATGGGGAAACAAGTTTAAATACACTGAATTTTAAAAACATCGATGGTTTTGGGGCGATGTATTATCAACATCGATGTTTTAATTTTGAACATCAAAGTTTCAAAACATCGATGTTTTGCTGTCGACGTCAAGTTGCTAAACCAGTTTTAAGAAATGGGGAAAAAAGTTTAAGTACACTGAATTTTAAAAACATCGATGTTTTTTGGAAGATGTATTATCAACATCGATGTTTTAATATTGAACATCGATGTTTCAAAACATCGATGTTTTGCTATCGATGTTACATCCCTAGTTTGTAGAAGAGACTCCTCAAGTGTCCACTGGGGCAAAACGTGAAATACAAATCCGCTGATTTCTATGGCCCTCAAAGAGTAGGGCGCCTCCAGGACGACTTCTCGAGTATCAGTCATTTACTGGAGGGACATTCCAGAGATCTTTAGACGTCTTCCTGCACTCTGAGAACACTTCACTATATGTACAAGGCATATCTGACTGGAGAGTCTCTAAGGAAGTAGCCTTTGCCAGGGAATCCGCGATCTCGTTGCCACTTATACCGACATGGAAGGGAATCCATTGGACGTGCACCTTGGAATTGACTGAAAGTCTAGAAATAAGGTTCAGGATGGAAATGCCAGCCCTGTCCCCAACATTTGTGCAGTTATTTAGATGCTGAACTGAGGATCGGCTGTCTGTTAAGATTCAAATATCCACAAAGTCAGGTTCCACAATGTTCTCACTATAGCTCAGGCCTCTCTCGATAGCAATGAGTTCAGATCTGAACAGAGAGAAAGAATTTGAGTTTCTAATTTTAAGTCTAAATGTAGAGTAGGAGTCTTGATGAGGATAGCACTATCAGAATGGCCTCTATCATTCTTGCTGCCATCTGTATACATTAGAAGAGCATCTTCAGGTATTTGATTGATTGTCTCAAGGGCCATCTGTCCCATAAATTCAGGGTTGTCTGCAATTTTATGAACTGGGTTCAAAAGCTCTTTATGAGTGTGGACATCTATAAAATCACTTACGGGGCTAAAATATAGCCCTAGTGACTGATGCTCTATCCGGCAGGGAGGGAGCAGACTTACCCTGCAAAGTTGCACGAGAAAAAGGACTGTTTCGCTTCAGTCTTTGGTTATTGTTACAGTTCTTAGATAGGTAGAGGTTCTATTCTGCTCACCATACCTGAGAAGTTTATTATAATATTTCACAAGGCAACAGTTTCTTCTCAGACTCAATGGCTGGGCGTTAAACTCAAAAAGAGCAATAACAGTAAGGCAGCTACGCCTCAGGCCAGAAATTATTTTCGCAGCACTATTTTGAACACTGTCTAACCTATTAAGATTGGAATCTGAGGCATAAAAATAAATATGGAAACCATATTCCAAAATTGGTCTAATAAGGGAAGTAAAAGTCAATCGCAGAGTTGGGACACCTGCTCCCCAATCTTGCCCTGAAATATATTTTAGAATATTAAGCCTCTTCCTACATCTCTCTTCCAGAATTTGTATGTGCCTATTACTAAGAATCTCTTGGTCCATTGCAAATCCCAAGTACTTAGCGTTCTTATCATAAGGTAATATATGGCCATACATAGTAATAGTAGGTTGATAACTATAAATGAGTCTATTAGTAGTATAAAAACTAGTCAACGATTTGGAAGTATTGTGAAGGTTAATGTTGAAGAAGTGTAAGGTTAATGTCAGCTTCAATTATCTTGATATAAGATCCAGAGCGCCAGAGGACAACATCATCAGCAAAATACCCCACTTTACATCTCTTGGATAACACCTTTCCAATTCCAGCAAAGAACAATGAGAAGAGCATAGGTCCCAAGACCGATCCCTGGGGGACACCCAGACTGAGCCTGAAGTCCCTAGACAGGGCCTTATTAAATTTAACCCTAACAATTCTAGCTTTTAAAAAGTCAGAAATCCAGGGCAGGGCATTTCTCCTCACACCAAACTCCATCTAAAGTTTTACTAAAAGTTTATTACGCCATACCCTGTCGAAGGCCTTGTTCAGGTCCAGGAAGGCAACCACAGTATAATTTGAAGGCCGCATGTTGTGGGCATCTCTAACATTCTGGCAAAAATATCAAATTTGATCAATTGTACTATGACCCTTACTAAAACCATACTGCTCCTTTGGAAACAGGTCATTTGACTCAAGATAGAAGTTAAGTCTATTTAGCAGCATTTTTTCGATGATTTTACATGAATACAAGTCAAGGAGATGGGGCGGTAACTCTCTGGAGAGCTAGCAACTTTGTCTGGCTTCCTAATAGGAATAACAATGGCCCTTTACCAATCAAGTGGTAAACGGCCACTCTTCCACGACTGGTTAAAAATTCCCCCAACAGTCTTAGTTTACCGTTTGGGTCTAGATGCAAAAGCATTTGACCGTGTATATTGTCAGGCCCAGGGGATTTCTTCGGGTATACATCCTTCAAGACAGTATCAAGTTCATGCATTACAAAATCAGTATTAAAAATAGGGTCGCCAAGGTTCGAACTACGACATTTGTGAACCATAAGTCTCGCACTCCTTTCAATCGGTTTGTCATTAACATCGAAAGTCAACTTGCTCATTTGCTTGTAATAGTCACCCAGAACATCTGCAGCAGCTCTGTCACTGTGCGGAATTTGTCCGTTTGGATCCATTATAGTATTACACACTTCCTTTTGAGGACGATCTTTGCTGAAAGCTCTTGCGAGATTCCACAACTTTGAGCTAGGTGCTCTAGGGTCAATATTACTGCACATTTCGCTCCGTGTTTTTCTTTTGTTGATAGCATAGGCGCGTTTAATCTCTGCATTAGTTTTGTTTAATTCGGTTCTAAGTTCACTACTATTCGAATTTTTAAGCTCTTGGAACAGCAAATCCTTTTTATTAATTAAGACTGTGTTGGCAGGAGTGTTAAATGAGAAAAGGGACTCAGGACGTTTAATATTACCTCTTGGAATGGTTTGTTTAGCACATTGAATAACTATATCCTTAAGGGAATTCCAATTAGCCTCAATGTCATCGTTAAAGCTGACATTACATAAGTCTCGTTCAGTCGTTTCTGTAAAAGCTTGCCAGTCCGCTTTACGAAAATTCCAAAAGCTTTCTATAACGGGAAGAGTCAAATGTTTACTCTTAATCTCTATCAAGATTGGTAGGTGATCACTGCCTATGTTATTTAAAACTGTCCATTGGCAATATGGGAAAAGTTTGGCACTTACGAATGAGACGTCCAAGGCCTCGGTAGTCTTAAACCTGAACGAGAAGTGTGTTTGAGAGCCATCATTACGAAACATAAGACATATGTCAATAACTGCCCCCCGGAGATCATTAACTCTATTGTTAATATCAGAACAGCCCCATAGATGACGTTTGGCATTGAGATCACCCAGAAAGATACAGGGAATATTGTCAGGTCCTTGTTAAAAAAAGAATCATGTAGACAGCCTTGGTTTGGTGGGTGGTATATGTTAAAAATTTACAGTCTCCATTTATTATAATTGATCAAAATACCTTGTATTTCACGATCGGAGTTCATAGAGGGAATATCAACAGACTAGTAGTCCACATCTCTAATAAGGTATGCCAGGCCACCTCCTCCTCTGATGGGCCTGCCACAGCAAAAGACATAGAAACCCTTTACATTCAACTGAGAGGAGAAGCTCTTTAAGCTTCAACTCTTGTAGTACAATAATCTCCGCATCATGGGAATCCGCCAGGGCCAGAATCTGGTACACCTTCAATCTCATAGCGCCAGTGGTCAAATCAACACAACACTGGAAGTAAAGACTTAATTCGAACACGCCGAAGCCGAGAGAAACGATGACATTGTCCACAACGTCAGCAGTATCGTGGACTGGGTGATCTTGCCAAAATCGTCGCAGTCACCCAGTTCTGCCAGGAAGAAGACCGCTTGACTCCACTACGGGTTGCGACTCTTAAAAAATTGAAGACGAATCTTCACCATCTGGCCAGTCTTGCATTTCTTGAAATCTTGCAAAATCTTGGAAATGTCTTGACTCTATTCCCGTTGAATCGCTCCGCCATTGTGACTTTCTCGCTCACTTCTTCCATTGACAGTAATAAAGAGGGTGCGTTCCAACGACCAGTCAGCGAGGTCTACCGGATAAGAAAATGTCAACCTCTGGACTAACCGTCAATACCTGCAATGTCTGCCGGAAACACCCTCTCAGTCTGTAAACTGTCATCGTCTCCAGAACAAAGCCGAAACCCCCAGTAGTGGGTAACAGCGAAAAGTAAAAACTCCGGCGTCTCAAGAATATTAAACTCCTTCACGGACCCGGAGCCGTTCTGGTGTGGACAGGCAGTTCTTTAAACTGCCATGGCGAGAGAAACGATGAATATGTCCACAACGTCAACAGTATCGTGGTCTGGGTGATCTCGCCAAAATCGTCGCACTCACCCAGTTCTGCCAGGAAGAAGACCGCTTGACTGCACTACGGGTTGCGACTCTTAAGAAATTGAAGACGAATCTTCACCATCTGGTCAGTCTTGCATTTCTTGGAATCTTGCAAAATCTTGGAAATGTCTTGACTCTATTCCCGTTGAATCGCTCCTCCATTGTGACTTGTCTCGCTCACTTCTTCCATTGACAGTAATAAAGAGGGTGCGTTCCAACGACCGGTCAGCGAGGTCTACCGGATAAGAAAATGTCAACCTCTGGACTAACCGTCAATACCTGCAATGTCTGCCGGAAACACCCTCTCAGTCTGTAAACTGTCGACGTCTCCAGAACAAAGCCGAAACCCCCGGTAGTGGGTAACAGCGCAAAAGTAAAAACTCCGGCGTCTCAAGAATATTAAACTCCATCAAGGACCCGGAGCCGTTCTGGGGTGGACAGGCTGTTCTTTAAACTGCCCTGGCGAGAGAAACGATGAATATGTCCACAACGTCAACAGTATCGTGGTCTGGGTGATCTCGCCAAAATCGTCGCACTCACCCAGTTCTGCCAGGAAGAAGACCGCTTGACTGCACTACGGGTTGCGACTCTTAAGAAATTGAAGACGAATCTTCACCATCTGGCCAGTCTTGCATTTCTTGGAATCTTGCAAAATCTTGGAAATGTCTTGACTCTATTCCCGTTGAATCGCTCCTCCATTGTGACTTGTCTCGCTCACTTCTTCCATTGACAGTAATAAAGAGGGTGCGTTCCAACGACCGGTCAGCGAGGTCTACCGGATAAGAAAATGTCAACCTCTGGACTAACCGTCAATACTTGCAATGTCTGCCGGAAACACCCTCTCAGTCTGTAAACTGTCAACGTCTCCAAAACAAAGCCGAAACCCCCGGTAGTGGGTAACAGCGCAAAAGTAAAAACTCCGGCGTCTCAAGAATATTAAACTCCATCACGGACCCGGAGCCGTTCTGGGGTGGACAGGCAGTTCTTTAAACTGCCATGGCGAGAGAAACGATGAATATGTCCACAACGTCAACAGTATCGTGGTCTGGGTGATCACGCCAAAATCGTCGCACTCACCCAGTTCTGCCAGAAAGAAGACAGCTTGACTGCACTACGGGTTGCGACTCTTAAAAAATTGAAGACGAATCTTCACCATCTGGCCAGTTTTGCATTTCTTGGAATCTTGCAAAATCTTGGAAATGTCTTGACTCTATTCCCGTTGAATCGCTCCTCCATTGTGACTTGTCTCGCTCACTTCTTCCATTGACAGTAATAAAGAGGGTGCGTTCCAACGACCGGTCAGCGAGGTCTACCGGATAAGAAAATGTCAACCTCTGAACTAACCGTCAATACCTGCAATGCCTGCCGGAAACACCCTCTCAGTCTGTAAACTGTCATCGTCTCCAGAACAAAGCCGAAACCCCCAGTAGTGGGTAACAGCGAAAAGTAAAAACTCCGGCGTCTCAAGAATATTAAACTCCTTCACGGACCCGGAGCCGTTCTGGTGTGGACAGGCAGTTCTTTAAACTGCCATGGCGAGAGAAACGATGAATATGTCCACAACGTCAACAGTATCGTGGTCTGGGTGATCTCGCCAAAATCGTCGCACTCACCCAGTTCTGCCAGGAAGAAGACCGCTTGACTGCACTACGGGTTGCGAATCTTAAGAAATTGAAGACGAATCTTCACCATCTGGCCAGTCTTGCATTTCTTGGAATCTTGCAAAATCTTGGAAATATATCTTGACTCTATTCCCGTTGAATCGCTCCTCCATTGTGACTTGTCTCGCTCACTTCTTCCATTGACAGTAATAAAGAGGGTGCGTTTCAACGACCGGTCAGCGAGGTCTACCGGATAAGAAAATGTCAACCTCTGGACTAACCGTCAATACCTGCAATGTCTGCCGGAAACACCCTCTCTGTCTGTAAACTGTCGACGTCTCCAGAACAAAGCCGAAACCCCCGGTAGTGGGTAACAGCGCAAAAGTAAAAACTCCGGCGACTCAAGAATATTAAACTCCATCACGGACCCGGAGGCGTTCTGGGGTGGACAGGCAGTTCTTTAAACTGCCATGGCGAGAGAAACGAGAAATATGTCCACAACGTCAACAGTATCGTGGTCTGGGTGATCTCGCCAAAATCGTCGCACTCACCCAGTTCTGCCAGGAAGAAGACCGCTTGACTGCTCTACGGGGTGCGACTCTTTGGAAATTGAAGACGAATCAATCATCACAAGCTGTCCAGTCTTACATTTCTTGGAATCTTTCTTGCGTAATCTTGAAGCTCTTGATTCAATCCTCGCAGAAGAAATGCTCCTCTATTGTGATTTGCCTCGTAATAGTATCGCCGCCTGGGTGATTCGGCCAAATCATCGCACACTCAGAATTATAACAGTAAAACTGCTAGACAGTACTAAGGATGGGAACTCTTTTGGGATTGAGAGTGGTTTGTCTGGTATTTCTTTAAATTTTCTTGTTCGTGTCTTCTTAAATTTTTTGCGAGTGTTGTTTATCTGTTACTGAAAATTTGTTATCCTTTTTCTTGGAAAAAAGGAATACTTTAAATTTAGAGGAAACCTTTTGGTTTAAATAATTTTTTCTTCCCAATTTTTCTAGATTTTTTTTCGATATTTTTAAAAAACTTTTATTTCACTTTTTTGCATTTGTCAATTTGTTTTGAATTTTTACTTTCTTGTCTGAACAATATTCATTATTATTCAGTCAATCGTACTTTATCAGTTGTTTGTTTCGTTTCATTGCGCATGTGTATTTCTTTTCCCATGCTGCGCCCAATAAGTAAATTGACTTACCCCCCATACACAAAAAACTAGAAATACACCAACGGAGGAATCAAACATGCATACTGCAAATCTCATGTTGCTTGTACAGTTAATATACCCACTGCGGTACGGTAAATCCAAATATTCATCAAAATTCAAGTTTTTATAAGGAACAAATATAATGACAACTGCAAATGACGAGGTGGTTTTCCATTGAAATGAGTCTGAAATCCCTTCGAAAATGGTTCAACAGTACATAAGTTTCACTTTGAAAATTATATAATTTTGTAGAAGAATGAATATTCGTTACTTTTCAAGACTTTGATATGGTTAAAAATTATCATTGAATGTTCATGGAATGTTAAGAATTGATGGTGCAAGGTCCCCAAAAGCGAACAAGCTGTACCGGTAAAAGTATCCTGAAAGCGGGATATTTTCTCAAGTTCAAATGAATATGGTTTGCTGGTTTGAGTCAAGAAAAAACTTTTAAGAGAACTTCGGGATTTAATTTGAATTGAATTCTCTTTTTGAAAAAGATATGTTAATACTAAAAATACTTTATTAATCGCAGGTTTAGTCGGGATACATAAATTGTCAAGTTTCTATAAATTACTAGTTACTACTATAAATTCAAAATTATTCTCAGTCTAAGGAGTGCAGTTTTTCGAATAGTCTGTTCAGAAGGTGTCGTTTAGCAAGGTCTATAAAAAAGTTTCGTACTATGCGACTGTGTTCTATAAAGCGAAATTAGTTTTTTAAACATAATATTGCTTTTCTTAGAATTTAAATCTAAACCATAACACAACGTCCTAAAGTAATGCCACAGAAAACAGTTTTAAATATTTAATTTCATCCCCAAAACTATTTTCCATTCACAAAATACGCAAAATTAAAGCTAAAATAAGAAATTGCAGGGGTTTTTTTTCTGCTTCAGTGAATATTAATTTTTTAATTACATTAAAGCATAGTTGCAGCACTTATGAAACAGGCGTTTCTTTCAGTTTATGTATGAAATAAAATTATATATTAAGTATTTTTTAAAGAAAAATTGTTTTGGTGAATTATAAATGCAATCTGGTAATCCTTTATGAAAAATAATCTTCTCGGTAATTTCAAAATTCTAAAATTCCATTGGATAGAGCATGTGTGTATGGACGTAACAGTTATTTATACGGTATTTGAGATCTCAATAAGGCTTAATACATAGCAAATGACAAGGCTATCACACGAAATAATAGATGGAATACAGATCCTTCTGTACGTAATAATTCAAGGATAAGTCACGAATACCGTATCTTTTAACAATATCGCACCCCGGCAAGAGAAAAGTGTGACACAACTCAAAATTTCGGAAACATCAACTTAAGGGATACTATAAAACTTATATTAAAATATTATAAGCTTCTTTTAAATTTTAGGTAAGTGTTTATGGTAGTAACTTCAATTATAATCTATCGATTAGTAAAAAAAACACACTTGGGCAACTCATACATAGTTTTCAATGATAAACATCAAAATTTTGTTTTTTGACTTGTGTCACTTTTTTTTCGGAGTGCGTTAGGTTAATTGTGTGTTAGTGACTGAAACAAAGTCCATAAAAACTTTCTCTTTCCTCCAGTCGTCAATTGAATGTACACGAAAAAAATATAGGCCCCAATATTTTTTATTTGCAGGACATAAAAAATAAGTTTATGCTACCCCCCATAATTTAATAAATAGTTAATAATAACTAACAATAATTATTGCTACATACAGCAGTAAAAAAAACGACTCACCCGATAGCATTTGCACACTTTTCATCGCAGAAAAAACGAAAGGTAGCAATCGAAAGGGATGAATGTTTTCTACAAATATCAATAGTTAAAATTTGTGTAAGGGGCCGTCTTCATATTCAATTGGGTGCTTGCTCCGATAATTTCGATACGAATCCCCATCTTTTATCACAAATCCAGATTCCACACACAAATTCAGGTGGATTTGATGAAAAACGGCGCGTAAAATTGACCGAGAAAATTCATAAAAACCATTTAGGGATCATATAAGAATTGAACTCCGCAGTAGAAAGGGCGGATATAGATAAGATAGTCCGATTCTGTGAGTATGTGTCGCTTTCAACCGACTGTTTGAGGAAGGTTTGTTAGAGTTTGACACGGTAAATAGTGTCGTTGTGTCCAATAAGTGGATTCTTACAATCCTAACCAACAGTAGTATAAGTAGGTTGTTAATTACGTTTCAGAAATATCTGAATAATGAAGTTAAATTATGCCGTTCAACGTTTACGCAGAACAAAACTACTTAACTAAAAATTTGCAACTGACGTTCAACGTTCTTGCAATTTCCCGACGACTTCGGCCGGTTTCATGCAGGCCCAAAATCCTACCTTTCAGCGATTCACTTAAGTGAGGAGCCATTGTTAACTGACGCAGAAAATCGTCCACACTTTATAAATACGTTCCCAACAAAACCACCGCACTAACAATTTGCATAAACTCTGATATTAGCATTCATTGCTTTACTTGTTAGTACAATATATTGAAGGAATATATTTTCGATAATTTTTATATGATTTTACCGTTTCTTACAGGAGACAGGTAATTTGTTGACAACATTTCCGCACAGTCAACAAAATGCAAATTTGCAGTGGATTTACATTTCCGAGACATTTCTCTTTTCACTCTGTGAACAATCCCCAATAACGATAATAATCATCGAAGTTTGCAAACAGTCTTACTGCGCTACTAATTATACACATATGAGCTGAAAAAAATTTGGAATTTCGATGTTTCAGTAACAGTTGAATCACATGTCAAAACTTGCCCATGTTTCTATTCATAATTTTTATGAATATTAATTTCATAATTGATAAAAAATAGTAAAATATAGTTTGATAGTTTAAATGTTTATAGATTGTGTTTGGGGTTTTGGGTAGCAAAGGATGGAAAAATAATTTCAAAGAAAAATTAATGTTTTTAGCAAATATAACAAAAAACGTGAAACACCAATTTAACATTAGGAGATCTCATTTTCAAACACTTACAAATTGGTTAAAAATCCAATAAAATTTATGAACTTCATTTTTTTAATGAAATTGTGTGGGGAATCCAAATTTGTGATTAAAGATGGGGGGTTCGTATTGAAATTATCGGAGCAAGCACTCAATTTAATATGATGATGGCCCTTCATACAAATTTTGAATATTGATATTTGTAAAAAACATTCATCCCTATTGATTACTACCTTCCGATTTGTTCTGCTGTGAAAATTGTGCTATTGCGATCGGGTGAGTCGTTTTTTTTACGGCTATACCTATCTACCTATACTTATAGTTATTAGTACCTATTTAAAAAATCGTTGTAAATATTATTTTCTTTTGTATTATTCAATTTGAAAACAAAATATTTGTTAACTGTACGTATTAATTTGACTTTGTTTTGACAGTTAGTTATAAATTAATAAACACGACAACTGGCAAATTAAATCTTTCCCCCAGCCCGGGCTAACAAAAATATTAAAAATTACTAAATCAGTTTTAAAAAATGGGAAAAAAAGTTTAAACACATCGATGTTTAAAAACATCGATGGTTTTTGGGCGATGTTTTGAAACATTGATGTATTGTTGTCGATGTCGTATTCCTAGTCGGAACCACCACCAAAAGTAGAGATCCCTAGGTCCAAGAACAATGACCTCGTCTTCTGATTACCACGGTCAGATGACGAGTTCAACAAGTGAGCTGTCACCCCACTCTCCAAACCTCCACACTAATTCAACTGAGATAATCGAAGAGTTTTGCTGGTAGGTATTTGAGTATTTCAATTAACATCGCTTTGGATAAACACAAGGGCTATTGGTGATGGCCCGTGATCAAACTCAAATGAAAAGATCTGAGGACATTATCAACACGCCATTTAGAACCACGTTCAAATGACGAGGTCACACCTGAACTCCTGGCACCCTACTCTCCATACTTCCACACCACGCAAAAAGGACATTTGAGGTCACGACAGAATAAACGTGCACCAACCTCCCCTAGTCACCGAAAGGTTTAGAGTCTTATCAACCCCCTTTGTAAAGGATGGTCTTAGGTTGGATTCGAACTCGTCACTCTCCGGTTGCTAAACCGTTACTCTTCCAACAGGACCACCGCAGGTGGCAGATCTTTTGTGAGATATTCTCTACTATTATAAAAGGAAGTGTTTGTTTGTCAGTCTGTTTGTTGCCGCAAAATCCTGACGATTCTATGGCACTTACAGCAATGAGATTAGGCACACAGGTAGTCCAAATTTTTTGCAATTTTTGGGTCGCGGCGAATTTTAAAATTTAATCTAAAAGATTTTTAAATGAATTTAATAGTTTTATTCTCTACCTGGTTCTTCAAACGCGGAGGACTTTTTCTACCCGCAGTCAGACTTTGGAATCTTGCCAAGTTTTTTTCATCCGACAGAACGCGGAGTCTTTTATATTTTTGCAAGAGATTGTGATGTCACGTAAACTTTCTCTTTCCAAAAAAAAAAAAAAAAAAAAACGATTGCATCTTCTGCACTTTGCTTTAAAAAAAACAGTATTATTTCCTGTCCCATTCCATTTCCGCCAATGAGAGCAAGAAATAAAAAACATATTGACAGGGATTGTAAAGTCTTTTTCGTAAAATCGGAATCACTAAAGATAGATACAAATTTGAACGGATTTGAAATCTGCGGAAAATTTCACTTTAGATTGATACTTAAAAATATGATTTTCTTTAAATAAATAATTTTTAAATTGAATATATCTTCAACAGATTTGAAACCCGCGGAAAATTTTACATCAGATTTAATACCTTACACCACGGGCACGCGCAACGCCGGGATGCGTATTTAGAAACCCTGGCGCTTCCAGCACAAACGGAAATACGTCATATACATAGATGCGCAGACGCGCCCGCGCAAGCAAACCCGCGTTCCGGCGTTGACTGACGAGTCATTTACTCATTTCACCGTGAACTGGTCTCGTGTACTTTTTATTTAATTCTAACAATTAGGATCTTTTCTTGGTGAAAAATACAATCTGCTTTACAATTGCAACATGTCCATGCACACATGTTAAAGGAATTACCATTTTTTAGGGGTTTTGTGTTTACTTACACTGTCGTGTCAACATTATTCAGGCAGGTGATTTTGACATGCTTTCATGTAACTTTCATTTAATTCTTTGTAATAAACTCCTTCCAAGTTATACAAACTAAAGTTATAAAGGCAAAAAATTTTGGAAAAAACAAAAATAAAAGTTTTGGGTCTCATACGTGTGTTCACCTTTGTCAATGCATTTGCACTGAGTACTTGTTTCATGTACTTTTTAATTAATTCTAACTTTATAAAATGTTTTCTGGGTGAAAAAGTGAAAGCATTTATGATTTCCAACCTGTCAATCCAAAGGGAATCAAGAAATTATCACTTTTTAGAGTTTTGTGTTTGATTCTAATATGCTCTGTTACCATTGTCAAGGCAGGTGATTTTGACATGTTTCCATGAAACTTTCATTTAATTCTATTAATAATCTCTTTCCAAGACATAGAAAACAAAGAACATAATAAAACCAAGTTATTCATGCAAAAAATTGGGTAAAAAACAATAAATAAAAATTCTGGATGTGAAAGTGTCTGTGCATCATTGTCGAAGCATTTCACCGTGAACTTGTTTCATGCACTTTTTTAATAATTCAAAACATTAAATGTTTTTCTTTATCAAAAACACAAACTATTCGATAATTGCAACGCATAAATATTAAAGGAATGAGGAAAGTAGTCGTTTTTGGAGGTTTTGTGTGTATTTTAAATTGGATGTGTTAACATTATGAAGGCACCTGCTTTTGACATGTTTCCTTGAAACTTTATACTAATTCTATGTAATAAACTATTTACAAAATATATAGAAAAGAAAGAACATAATAAAATCAACTTATTGATGCAAAAATATTTTGGAAAAAGCAATTAATAAAAATTCTAGGTTTTAATGTGTGTGTTCAGCTTTGTCGATGCATTTCACCGTGAACTTGTTTAATTTAATTTTTACATAATTCCAACTTTCTAACAGTTTTGTTTGTGAAAAACAGAAAATATTTATCATTTGCAACTTGTCCAAGCAAAAGAAATCAAGAAATTGGCACTTTTTGAATGTTTAGTGTGTCTTTCTAACATGCTGTGTTAACATCATGAAGATAACTCATTCTGACATGTTTACATGAACCTTTGTGTTAATTCTAATTAATAAACTATTTCCAAGGTATATAAAACAAAGTACACAATAAAAGAGACTTACTGATGCAAAAATATTATGGATAAAAACATTTATAAAAATTTGTAGTATGAATGTGTCTGTTCAACTTTGTCGAAGCAGTTCACCGTGTAGTTTTTTCATGCAACTTTTGGTTATTTCCTACAATTAAACTTATTTCTTGATACATAATTCAAAATAATCACAGATACAAATTTATAAATGCTAAAAAAAACATGAATGAAGCTTTTTTTTTTTTTTAATTGGCTCTGAAAGTACTTTGTTGACCCAGCTCACCATGAACATTTTGACACTCATCCTTTATTGAAATTCAAGTGTTAATGTTTTTTCTTTGTAAAAAGGCGAAACTATTAATAAAAACAAACTTTTTCATCCCAAAAGTAAAAAGAAGTAAGCATTTTTAGAGAAGTTGTGTGTGAAAGTGTGTATGCAGCTTTGTGAAAGGGTTTCATCGTGAACTTTTCCCACTCCTCTTTTAGTAAATTTGATTTACTAATGGTTTTTCTTTGTGAAAAAGTGAAAGTAATAATTAATTCGAATTTCTTAATATCAAAATTAAAAAGAAGTAAGCATTTTTAAAAAGATGTGTGAAAATGTGTGTGCAGCTTTTTCGAAGGATTTCACCGTGGACTTTTCATTCATCTTTTAGTAAATTAGAACTATTAATGTTTTTCTTGGTAAAAAAGGGAAAGCAATAAATAATACTAACTTTTTACTGCCAAAAGTAAAAAGAAATAAGTGATTTTAAACATTTTGGTTCTATAAGTACTTTGTTGACAGAACTCACCATGAACTTCTTCACACTCATCTTTAAGTTAATTCCAACTGAAAAGGTTGTTTTTTTTGTGTGTGAAAAAGAGAAACGAATAATTTATTCATATTTTTTAATGCCCAAGTAAACAAGAAGTAAGATTTATGAAAAAAGTTGTGTGTACTTGTGTAATCCAACTTCTCCAAATTTCAGATACACGTGTTTGTTTATATGGAGTTATGCTACACACACAGTTGTTCGTTATGGCTTTATTTAATACATTTTTCATTTGCAAAAAGAAATGTAAACCCAACAATTATTAATTTTTAGATAAAACGGCCATTACACATCTCTCAATATCAATACGAGCGAGGGTCGTGTTTTGTTTAGGCTCGCTGTGTTTGCGTGCGCGGATGCGTCTGCGCAGCTACGTATATGACGTATTTCCGTTTTGTGCTGGAAGCGCCAGGGTTTCTAAATACGCCGCCGGGATAGCCACGCAGTGGCTAGTTACTGAAAAGAATGAGATGCATTTTAGAGTTACAATTTATTAATTGTCTTACACTTCCAAGTAATTTGAGTTGAATGGTCATATCCAAGGGTGCATGTCAATTCGTACTCATTATTTACGATTACTGCTCGAAAGACAATTAGCCATTTGCATAGTAATAGCTGATTTCTAGAACCAGTTCTTCTTTTATCTCAACGGGATTTTAGTCAGTACTGTATTCGGAGTATTTAATATAAATAACATTTAGAACATATTCATAACCTCCAATAGATATAGATTCGTTTATGGAGAATATTTTTTTAGGGAACCTTTTCTTTCACTCCAAAAAACGTTTTCTCTTAATTTTCATTCAATTCAACAATAGATTATTTATATTTATTACGAATTCAGAAAGAATTTATTCGTTCCCCTTACAAAAAATTTCTTTAGAGAGAATTTTGTTAAAACGTCTATAGAATGTGGTGTACATAATCCTATGGCCTCTTTTCAATAAGCTCTATAAAGTAATCTTTATAGAAATCTAAAGAAACCTTTTTAGAATTATATAGCTCATTTATTTTGTGTGTGTGTTTCACGACTTTAACTTTTTATATACAATGGCACCCTAAAGTTTTCGTACACTAAAATCACATCAAAAACAAGGTGGTCATCCGCCAAAGTTAAGTCAACGTAATCAGAAATTTATAGTATGAAAAATTGAGATAAATCCACCGCTTGAGTACTGTAAAAATGTCAACAGAATTTACTGATAAATTTTCTACTGAAACTGTTCGACGAGTGCTCATATCAGCTGGATTAAATGAGTGTTCTGGCCGAAGAAATTTTTTTGTTAGAACGAAAAATAAAAAGATTAGTCTTTCCTTCGCAATATCAATGGTAAATTAGCCCGAAACGTATTGGAATCATGTCTTATTTATAGAGGAAAGCGAATTTAATATTTTTGGTTCCAATGGGCGTATGGAGAAGAAAAATGCGGGGAACTTAATCCCAAGAATTTAGTTCGCACAGTAAAGCATGTCGGTGGAGGTGTCCTTGTGTAGGGGTGGATCTCAGAATCAGGACTCGGTAATTTGGTATTTATTGATAGCATAATAAATCATACTCTTTATTTAAATATTTTAAAAAACAATTTAAAATTATCAGCCCTAAATTTGGGTATTGGAAACAACTTCGTTTTTTAAATAGATAACGATCCTAAGGACACGGCTTTCAACGTTTGCCTCTGGTGTCTCTATAATTGTTCACAAGTTCTGAAAATAACACCTAAATTGCCTTATTGAAGCCTAATACAACACATTTGGAGAGAACTGGAGGTGAGTACGAAGACACGACATTAAAACTAAAAGCGAACTATAAACAGTAATGATTATTAGAAAAAACAAAAATTACACAAAACTAGTGAACGCTATTCCCAGACGCTTAAAAGCTTTTGTGGATGCTATAGGATATCCTACTAAGTAGTAAATAACCGAAATATTACAATATTTACTAATGTGAAGAGATATTTTTAAAGTCTACGAAGACTTTTGAGAGGTAACTTTTTTGTTACTTTTAATTATTAATTTTCCAAAAAAAAAAAATCCGGGGGTTGGCGAGCGTTAGCAGGGGGCAGGCCTCCTAGTATATCTAAAATCCTTTTTGCAGTTAAAATGGTTCTTATAAATAAAGTAACCTTTTCATTTTTCAACATGCAACGGAAGTCCGCTCACGTATTCGAAATAAAATTATTCGGTTCCCAAGACGAGAGGTAAGTTTTTCCACAGGGTTCACACGTGTACCAACAGAGTCGTAACGCTGTAATCAGAAACCATCTAATTAAAAATAGGACACTATTAAAACCATGTCATTTCAGTAAATGGTTTAATTTCGTTTGAATGAGTGAAGTTCAATTTTTTACTGAATGAAAGTCGTGGGTTCTCTTTTTTAAAGGTAAATCGGATTTTTCTTTCGACTGAAAATGAAAAAAGAAAATACTGAATTTCGAAGTAAAATAGACAAGCTGCTTCTTCTGCGGGGCCATCTCGGAGAAATCTCAAACCACTAAGTAAAAATTTCATTTTTTTTCAATACTCCCACTTTGAAGAACTACAAAACCAAATGGCCACTCAATCAAACAATTTCCGTAATTCCAGTTTGCAGGTGTTTGGGTGCAACGGAAGGCGAGACGACATTCGAATTATGAAGTCAAAACATTTCCTGAAGCGCGCGTTCGGTTGTTTGGAAAGTGGGAAGTCGATTTCGCTGATGCAATGAAAAATATTATCATCTATCGTTTTGGAGAAACAAATTAGATGCGAGTCCTTATAAATAAATATGCGGTACAGCTACACACTCTACGTTTATAGCGGTGGCAACGGCCTTTGCGATTTTTTTGTCGCACTTCTAGTAGCGAGTTACGGTAGATTAAGGCAACCCATCTGTCTAAACGGTTATTGTGGTTTTCATGGTAACCTCGACAAACGGTAACTTTCAATTTGCATTTTGAATATTCTAGAAAGTTCCTCCAAATTCCGTTAAAGTCGATTGATTTCATTGATTTGTTTAAAATTTTTTCTTTGCTTCCATTGGTTATTTTGATTTTAAAATATCTTTTGATTGCATTGGTCCTTTTAATATTTTTCCATGATATCATTGTATCATTTATTTGTATTTCTACACAGTTGTGGAATAATATTTCATAAAAAAATTTTTTCACAAATCGTTTCCTAGTTTTGTTTTTTTGAGCCATTTGTGGAATTTTCGTTTTTTATAATTTTTTCTTAGAACATTTCTGACACATCAGGTTGTATTATTCCTTATTTTTTCTTTGAAAAAACTTTTTCCTTTTCAACATTCCCACTGTATTTAATGTAATTGATAAGTTTCAGGGTATTCTTACCCAACATTTGCAGTTTAGTTTTTCTACTGGTTCACAAATGTGTTTTGAAATGCGTTTAAGCTTACTACTTTTTGCGAAATTGTTTTAAAGTATACTTTTCAAAACGTTCTCAAATGTGTCTTTAAACTTTCATTTCCGTTGTAAAAAGCAAAATATTTTTTAAAAGAAAAAGATTTTTGAAATAAATTTTGCCTTGGCGACTTTAGAAGTACGCCAAAAAAAATCGCAAACCCGTTGCCACCGCTATAAACGTAGACTGTAGCTGTACCAACTATGCTTCAGTGGTACCGTGTTGAAAGCATAGAAGGCATTATCTCGCGTGAGACCACGTGATCTGAGATACGAAAAAGTATTCTTTGAACCCTATGCGTATAACTCTTTTCGAAACGAACCAAGGGTAAGAAATTATTGAGGTATGGTAGTTTTGATTATTGTCACACTGGAGAAAGCAACGGGTTATTGGTGACGGTCGACGATCGACCTCGAAAAATTCGAGGGCAACACGTCAACCAATGGGTCTGGTGGTTAAGGTGTTAGCCTCTAGATCGAAAGCTTCCTGGTTAGAATCCGGGTCAGTGCATGGATATTTGTAAGCGTATGGTGAACAGGCGGCTTGTTAACCTTAAGTCTGTCGTGGTTGAAAGTCCTCACGTTGGGTTGGTGAGGAGGTTTGGAGCGTGGGGTGCCAGTTCTTAGGATAACACACACTCAGGATATCTCAAGTTAACACTCATGCATTGCAGCTCAGGATAACACACTCTATGGAAATACTCGTGGACTGTATAACCACACAATTTATTTTATATTTCAATTAATGACCTTTGCTCATCTGTTTATGCGGCCACATTCACCCCATGACACGTCACTCCTCATTGAACCTTACTCGCACACTGACTCAATTCCCATTTTCTCCAAAAGATGGCGCTGCTGCAACAGCGCTTGCGGTTGGTACGGAAAAATAGCGCTGTAATAACACAACTGAGTAAGAGTTGGGGAAAATGACTCTTTTCAGGGATCGGATCGGAACCACTCACTCACTAAAAAGAGCTAGCTCTTTTTGATGACTCACCGCTCCTTTGAGATATATAATAATGTATATAACATATCGAAATGTATACAATATGTTTGGGCCATCGAACATCCCTCGTTGTCACGTGAGCGCATGTGTCCAGACGAAGAGGCGCCAAGCGTGCTTGAAACACCCACGCACACAACACTTGAAACACTCACTCATCCAGCAATTGCGCAGTTTACCTCTAAAATCAACAAAAGGAGGGAGACGAGGCCCGAGGACGATAGGCATTGCAGCATAGGGCTGCTAAGCTGTAAAATTTAATTGCTAAGGCATAAGATGGCCCAAAACCATGTCAATTCATATAACTTTGAAATTGTCCATAAAGAATAAATGTCTTTGAGGACACTTCTACTTTTGTAATTCCCGTCATGAACCCGTTGAGATTACAGAAGTAGCAATTAAAATATCCAAACACGTTAAAAATCTCATTTTTGACCAAGAATTCTAAAAAAGTTTTCCATTTTATTGGATAGAGTATTTATTTGACTTTCCGAAACATATTTAATTTTTTCTCTGTTAATTACTTGAAGAAGTATTAAGATTTTAATCAAGGCGGGAAAACAAGAAGTAAGATTGGAAAACACTGGAAATGGCCATTGAAAGGCCAAAAACATGGCAAAATCTAAATTTAAACCTTACTTTTTTTTTGCAAATATAATTTTAGAAAGTTTTTTCAAATATTTAAATGGTTTCTCTTTTGGAAATGGAGTGAACTTTTTTAAAGAGAAGGAAGAACAAAATTGTTTACACAAAGAGCAAACACAAGGGAGCAAGCGATGCACTTGAAACTACCTTTAACTCTAAATTAATATTTTTGCATTATTTCCTCACTTCAAATGTTATAATACAAAAACTTATAACTGGATTCTAGTAAACTTTTGAGAGTTTGTTATTTATAATGTTGTCAAGTGAATGAACTAGAATAATTATGCTGAGTTCAAAAGTTTCTAAATTATTACTATTTATTTACTGTAAAACTATAAAAAATCTTCTATTCATTTTTCCATCACTTGTAAAATTGTTGTTTATTTAAATATCCTTTTATTCTAGTTCATTCCCTAGAAATATGCATGTAGTTTATTTTGGTAGCATCATTTTTCAAATTGGTTGAATAGATTTTCATGTAGCACATTTGAAGTTTTTGACACATTTCTTTAAAATTTCATACATAATTATCATATTTTTACAAAATTATTAATATATACTTTTAATATTTATAGCCCATTGCTATTGTTTAAAACACAAAACATAAAAATATCATTAAAATGTTTCTATACCACATTTAAAAAAAGTGTCTTGGACGTGTTTGGATACATTAAGATTTCTTTCTAAAACCACTTAGTTACCAAATGAGACTTCCTAATAATTTAAATGATATCTTAAAATCATATAATAAAAATATTAATAATTTATTGAAGTACTTAAGATTTTTAACTATTTATTTTAAGATATAGGTATATAATACCCTCGAATACTCGTTGTCCCAAAGATTTTCAAAATCCAAGTCCCCTCCCTGTCTTTTAATAAAATATTTTCAAAATGCCTTGTTTTGTGAAGGCAATGCAATAAAAACGAGTTACGTTTAATTTAATTTTGTGTAGCTTTATTAAAATGATATTACTCCCGAGAAATCAAGGTTTTATTATAATTATTATATTAATGTTAAGTGAATAACATAATAACTGTTAGAATATGTTTTAATAACAACTTTAAGACTAGTTTTAATTAGTGCTAAAAGGCGTGATATGACTTAAGCCGTAAAAACACCCTTTCAATCTAAAATTGAATAAAATTTAAAAAAATAACATTTATGATAATACATAGATATTTAAAAATTTGAAACTTCAAAAAAGTAACAAAAAGCTAGGGAGCGCAAAAGAACGAATGCGGAATTGACTCTTCGAGAGAGATAGTTATCGAAAAGAGTCAAAGAGTGAACTCCCAAAAGAATCAACTCCCAAAAGAATCAGTGAGCGCAAACGATCGAATGCGGAAATGATTCTTCGAAAGAGCCAACTCTCGAAAAGAATCAACTCCCAAAAGAATCACTGAGCTGGTGATCGCATGCGGAAATGACTCTTCGAGAGTGGAAGCGCTGATTCGTTAAAAAAGAGTTACCGCTCTTCAGCCCTTTTTGAGTCAGCTCCTGAGCGGATCGCCCATCTCTACTGAGTATGGGGAACGAGTTACCGCTCTTCAGCCCTGATTGGTTAAAAAAGAGCTATAGCTCTTTTTTGACGAATCAGCGCTCGCTCACTCCGTCAAGAGAGCTAACTCTTTGAGTCAGCTCCTGAGCGGATCGCCCATCTCTACTGAGTATGGGGAACGGTCAATCCGGAAGGGAAGGATAGAAGAACAACGCCTCGTCATTTTGAACCACGGTCAGAGAACGATCTCAATTTACATTATCATATTCAAAATGCACTCATTGAGTTCGTTAGTTTATTAGCATCGCACTAGAACAACATAACGGGCTATTGCTCATGGTCCGGAATCAATACCGAAGGGTTAGGACGACGTTCTGAGGAGAGAACACACGGGACTCGAATCCTTGATGACAGGAATCGAAATTTTCAAACACAACTAAAGTGGTTTGCGAATAGGCATTCATGCCTTGGATGGGATTCAAACCTATAAGCATTTAAATGAGGACCAAAGCGGACCAATAGGATGTCCGCTTGGGAACATTATAATTGGTGCTGCCATCTATTAATCACTTACGAAATCATTCTTTGGCGATGAACTGACCGCGCATGATAAAGACATGGTGGGATACCTTTTATTTGGATTACTTTGGCGATTACTTGACTCTTGGGTGGTTGATCATGGAAAGATGGTCACACTCTGTATACATTGTTAGAGGATGAGGATTGGCCACGTACCCTATTAATGTCGGATGTGTTTATTTGTTTTGGATTTAAACATCATTTTGTTAATGACTCCAATATGACTTCATCTTATAATTTATGAAAATTCAATATTGTTTTCATTTCTGTATTTAATTCTTTGTTTTGTTTCATGCATAAACCCATTTGCTACTTTCCTGCCGCATTTCGTATCAATGGAAGCTGTACTTGTTAGTTTTTTTTTCGCATTTTACCATTTGTGCTTAATTTTTGGCAGTGAGTGTATGACCGCAACATTTCCCTGTGTTAACTCAAAAACACAAACTCTAGAACGTGTTTCCTACCGCGACAATTCCCTGTTAACTTAAACCCTGCAGAACTCGTTTCCTTGTCCACACACACATTAATTGCAGCAAAAACTTTAAATTTTAAAATCGGGGCTTCGAGGAGACCTTTTAGGACTACCTGTGTGGCAATTTTTATGTCTACAGATTGGTCTGAAGACAGAAATGAAATAACCCATGTTTTCCACAGTGTTCTAAAGTATAAGTGTACCAAATTTCGAGTTTATGGGTCAAACGGTTTAGATTTGTATAGACAATATACACACATACATCCTTTTTTTTTATATGTAGATAGTTATGGTGTAATTTAGTGATTGTATTCTAATTAAAAATGTAGAAATACAACTGATCACTACATATGCAACTGAAAATTGTTTGAATAATTAAATCGAAAGGGTTTTTACATGAATATATCCGTTCTCCTTCCAGCAATTTTTGAACAATAGAATCTCTCCTAGAATTATTATTGTGGGGTAAAAGCAATATAATACTTGGAAATCTCATGCCACTTAAAGGGTTGATACTCAATTTTTCATATTCAATTAAATCGTCGGCTTAGGGCAGAAAATCGTTTAATTTTTGAACGTACTAAATGCTTATTTTCATGACAAAAAATCCAATTTTATATTGTAATCGGTTCGAAAGGTAAGCACTGTCAAAATGTTTATTTTATATGTTTAGACCTAATAAAGCTGTTATTTTAGCAAAAACCTCCTTGCGAGTTAACGAGTTCCTGCTATAAAACGACGATTTGTTCATCTCCATTGCTGATTGAGCATTCTGGTTATTTACAACCCAAAAGCCCATTAGACTGGGATAGGAAGACGATCCTGTTGAGAATAGGAATGTACCACGTGGGTGTTGTTGAGAGTGGAGCTTCTTGCTGACACTCTCGGCGAGACCACGTGATCGTTCGTAAAGTAATGTGATTCAAAACAATTTCAATGACTTCCTGAATGGCACGGCTTCGGGTGTGAGCTTTCTTGATGAGCTCCCTCCTTGTTCTTGAAACTTGAATTTATGTATCTCAGCGTAATATTATCGTTTGTTGTGTTGTGTTGTACCGTTTGTACTGTTTGTTTGATGTCCGAAAATAAATCACAAAAAGACATTCTTGGACTCGATGATTCTTGGACTCGATGAATCTTTACAGATCCTTACAAGAGGGATATTAAGTACATACAAACCAGATGGAATGCAAAGATGTTATATTTTCTACCCAAATGCTCTAGAATGATACCTATAGGGGTATAGAATTGATGCTGACTGTCTTAAATTTCAATTTGGAATTTTATTTGCGAAGTGCTGAAATTATTTTAAAACAACAAACAGACGCCATGTTCGAAACACAATTCCCAGGGCAGAAACACTACCACCACTTACATTTAGCTTGACAGAAAAACATGTGTCGGAATCGGTCTCAACCTTTTCGAAAGACTTTGATTTCGAGTGCCGTATGGTAGATATGAAACATTAAAATTATTAAGCAACTGTTATGTCAATGTTGTGTGAACTTTCCACTATATATAGATTGCAACAGAAGAAACGTCTTGACTTTCAATGCTTGTTCTATATGTAAAAAATCAGTTGATTAATAAAACTAATTTAAATGTCTCTGTAAACTTTAATACCATGTGTTCCTAAACCTTCATCGCGAACAGCATCTCATAGGATAGGATCCCTTGGATTGCATCTGTGTTGATATTTTCGCTTAATCAGAACTATAAGTCAAATCCTTTGGAAATACAACTTTTGTAGCCAACATTTTTTGGCCAAGTTCATTTGGAATGAAATACCCACATTGATTCCATTCTAGGCAAGAAACTTTCCTGAAGCCGTTTTGACAGTGCATAGACATTTTCTTGACGAGTATGTCATGGCAATTACTTATCTATATAAATACGAATGGATTGTTTGTTTGTACATTCAATATTTTCGACCCATTTCAAGTTTTCTATCCGTTTTGGACCCTTCTGATGCCGAATCCGCCTTTTTCTCGTTTGGTGTCTGTCTGTCTGTATGTTGTGCCCTATACACGTCCACGCGGTTTAAGATATTTTCATGGAAATTTGCATACAGTGAGTACTTATCTTCATTTAGTGAGTGGAATGGGTTGCAAAAGTCTGTCTGTCCGTCTTTCTGTTCTATACTCGATTTTCTGTTTGTGTGTTTGTGTAGGCATCACATGAATTGTGTTCCAGATATTTGATTGTAGTGTATTTTTTTATTTTATACATTATCTGGTAGTTTAGTGAATGAAATATTAAACATTTCTTTATTGTTATATTTAGATGAGTTTCATGCTAAAACACCTGAGTAAGTATACTTAAATCAACCATAATTTGGTAGTTTTGGAAAAATTGGAATGTCTATTAAATTTTTACGATTACTTCGATTGCTTTACCAGTACTGCTAAAAAAGTCTTATTTTTGTTCGTTGCGCAATGAAAACGATTTCGGAATATTTGAGACAGACGATATTTTTCAACGAAACGAGAATGAACAAGATCGTGTGAGCAGTGATATTTTCTGTTTCTTTCGCTCTGAATTAATTTCACATTTCTAAATTTTGTGCACTTTTAATTGTAAATTGTGGCAACTGTGCGAGATCAAGAGATAAAAATGAATCACAAATTAATATCTTTAGAACAATTTTTCCGACATCTTTTATTTTGTTCTATTTCACTGTTTTCTGTTTTTAATTTTTATTATTTTAATAAACGGTTTTCCTTCTCATCACACGCAACACCGCCGCGAAGTATTCGACATAAAAATGTTAGGTAAGTCAGTATACATTTTCAGTAAATTTTAAGTGTAGTTATGCCATTATTGAAAGAGTAATGCCGTTATTGAAAGAATAATGCCGTTATTGAAAGAATAATGCCGTTATTGAAAGAATAATAATGTTTAAAAATCCGATCTAGAACTTTTTCCAACATTAAAAAATTCGTTGTAATAATGACAGGAGAAGATTGCAAAATTTCACAATGTCGCATACCGGAGGCAAGAGTGCCACAAGTAAAAAAATATTGTTTTGTTGACTATGAGTGCGAGAGCACTCCCCCTAAATCGTAATTTTAATTAATTGAGTTGCACATGAAAAGAACTTAAGAAAGGGAATTCCAAATCTCCCTCAAAATCGTTTTTTATAGTAGAAACCTTAGTATCACCTTTCGTCATTTTGTAGCTTTGTCATACAGCAATTGTGCGATGTATGTGAAATGTATAACATGAATGGATATGCATGTGTAGGATTTGTGTCCAAAGTAAGTTGTAGAAAATATAAAGATGGCGAAAGGTGTTAAAATAAATTTTTATTCTACAAAAAACGTAAGTCATTATATATTTTGATTAGATCAATCAATCTAGAGTAAACCAATTCAAACCGAGTAAGGTCGGGTATTTTGCTAGTAAATAATATAACACAAAGATAAATGGTTAGTTGTTTTCAGGTTTTAATGTGCAAGTGCCATATTTGGCCACGCTCAGCTAGAGTGACTCGGAAATGACGTAATTTTATTCCGTTTTCTGCGAATGGTAGTGGAAAAAAGATTCATTAAAAAACATCTTACACAAAAAAAATTTTTTAATAAAATTCCAAATTGTAATCGAGTACACCTTAGTGACAAATTAGAAAATATTTCTTCAAGAATCCCAGTGGAAAATAGGATAGTCTGTTTCTATGACAACACGTAGGGGGCATACTTATTTGTGTATAGTTGGTTGTTTTAAGGTTTCATGACACCATATTCGGCCAAACACAAGATTGACCACTTCCAGCAAAAATGTCGTTAAAGAAAAAAAAGAGAGTCAGGGGAATAAAATAATGGGATGAAAGCAAATTTCGATCGTTTGGCATCACGGGAGCAGGTAGGTAGTTTATGAATTCCACACTGGAGCAGTACAACGGGCTATTGGGGATGTCCGGGATCAATTCTGAAGGGAAACTCCCACGCTCAGCTCACGAGGCAAGACCTGAGCTGGCACCCCACTCTCCAAACTAGAAATTGAACGTACTGAAGTAGAAGGTCTAAAACAGAGTCCCAATGCTATTTGTTTTCTATTTGGTTTTTCGGTAGAATCAAGTGGATGTGGAGAGTCCAATAAATTTGGTGACATTCTCTAGTTGGGAGAATAATCAAGATCACCTGTTTTCAAGAGGGGTCAATGGATAATTAAAGAAGCGTCGTAGGTATAAGTATTTCCCAAGAGTTGCATGTTTTTTTAAAGATTATGCTTTTCTTCTGGAAGGTAGATGTTCTCCACAAAAATTGTTCTTCATTTGACTCTTGAATTAATGTGGAGATGAAATACGTATTTTTTGTATTACGCCTACGGTGACCAAACGTTCCGAAAAAATTGGGCAAAGGCCCGATTTCAAGGGTTGCGTCCTGGGGTCCCGAAAAATGAAATAAATGTCGCGAATTGTTCAAATGATTAAAAAAAATCATAATCGTGATGTATTTTTATCCACAACACCCTGTTAACAGCATTGGCATCGTCAGAAAAATAGGACTGAAACAATCAACTTTCATATTCCACAAACGATGACAACTTAAAAAAACAACAGTGACTTGATGAGTTCAGTAGTTTTGGATACCATATTAATGTTTATTTTTCTTTACTGAAATTTCGGCCCTATTATTGTAATGTGTGTCTTTAACACTTATCAGCATCTCATAGGATGGCATCCCTTGGAGTGCATCTGTATTAATATTTTCCTTGATCAGGAGTATAAGTCAAATCGGTCGAACGTAGAAAGGATGTGGTTTGTCGACTCAATTTGATGACTTCTTCAAGTTGGGAGAATCATCAAGATCACCTGTTATCACGTGGTTGGTGATAGAAAATTCCATGGAATTCCCTGGGGGATGATGGAAATTTAATGGAAAGTTACAGAAACGTCGTAGGAAAAATATTTCTCAAAAGTTGCAGGTTTTTAAAAATTTATGATTTTTTCTAAAAGTATGTTGTTCTATTCAAAATTGTTCTTCATTTCATTCTCAAATTAATATGGAGATAAAATACGTATTTTTTTGTCCTATGCATACGGTGACCATACGTTCCGAAAAAAAATTGAGGCACTCCCGATTTCAAGGGTTGCGTCCCGAATAATGAAATAAATGTCCCAAATTGTTCGACTAACTAAAAAATCATAATTGTGCTGTATTTTCCTTCACAACACCCTGTTGAAAGCATTGGCCTCGTCAGAAAAGTAGGACTGAAACAAACGACTCTATCTTCCACTAACGATGACAACTTGAAAATAAAGCAGTGTCTTGATGAGTTGAGTAGTTTTGGATACCATTTTAATGTTTATTTTTCTGTATTGAAATGTCTGTCCAATTATTGTGATGTGTCTTTTAAACTTGAAAAACTAAACAAAAACTTGGAGTGCTAGTACATACTTGTATTTGCTGCAAATGAGATTTTTAGCAAATTTAGATCTTAATAATATGATAATATGTAATAGGTAAAGGTGGGGGACAAAAAAAAAGCGAATTGCCTTTGAACCATCTCAACCAGTGACCTAGCTGGGGGGAAGGAGGGGGCAACGATATCCCTCTTTCAATATAATTTTACTTTTGAATCTTAAAAAATTGTGGCGACCTACCGGTCTGGAGGTTAAGGTTTTAGCCTCTAGATCGGAAGGTTCCTGGTTCGAATCAGGGCCAGTGCATGGATATTTGTAAGCGTATGGTGTAGAGGTGGCTAGTGCACCAAAAATCTGTCGTGGCCTTACTCCTCACGTTGGGTTGGTGTGGAAGTTTGGAGAGTGGGGGTACCAGCTGTTGTATTGCCTCGTTATCTGACCGTAGTTCAAAATTACATGGTGTTGTCCTCGGATCTTTCCCTAAGGGGAATGTTCCCGGATCGGCTTGTTGAATGAGCCGTGGTGTTGCTCTAGTCCGATGTTAATTAAAAATTACCTTTTATTACCTAAAAAATTGAATCGTTTTGATATAGATTGTAGACGCTTAAAAGGACTTCAGTACACATTTAAAATGGCTAGAATTTTCAAAATTTTCTAATTACGACCCCCGAACCCAATTTTTAATCCCCCCCCCCCCGAATGAGCGCTCATGGTGCCATCTATCTTCTTATTGCATAACTAATTCTTGAAAGATGTGAATTGATGGGATGTTAAAATCGCTACATGAAGCATAAAATGACCGTAGGTGAGACAATGAATCTTACAATCATCGCAATATAAATTAAAATCAGAACAAAGACTATATATAAGCGACTATAACAAGTTTTAATTTCAAAAGACTTCATAAAATCCTGTTTTTAAAACAATAATATGTGTAAAGTACTCTGCAATTGTAAAAATATGTATTGTTGAAATATTTGAAATAAAAAAAAATAGTAATTTATAAATTACAATTAAAAATAGTATTATGAAATAATACTAAATATTGCATTAATGAGAGAGAGGGGAATAAAGGAATAAGTAAATATAGTAATAAAAACATTATAAATAAAACGAGTAATTGTAAATAATAGGAATAATAATTTATTATTCTTTTTAATTTGTATTTCTAATAATTTATTTACTACTTACAAAGAATAATGAAATAAAAAATAGAAGCAAAATATTTTATTTAAATTTACAGTTAAAATATTTTACCTTGATAAATCAAAAAAATAAAAAATTTATCTTGGTGTTATTACTTCGGAAAAATATCTCGAGATCAAGCTTATTTGTTTCTACAAAAAGCTCAATGACCGTAAATAAACAAGTTGCATACATAATCTTAAAATTTGGAAAAAAAATTAACGCTAAAAATATTTTTCTGTTATGAAGTTTTGCTCTATTTCCGGCCTACATATTTAACGTGCACATTCCCAGTGTGAACACTGGCGTTTATGGGTAAGATTTGATGAGTTCACGGTTGAACTTGGCAAACGAATCTTGAAGTGGCATTCGTAATTCATTGTATTTCTTTAATATACTTGCCGTTGATTTCTTGAAAAGTAGCGCAAACTATTTGGATCATTTGATAAGGAACCTCTATCATACTTTGATAGATTCTGATAGCTTGGAGATGAATTGCCAGACGTCTTGAACAGTCATGCCAGGTTCGTAATTTTCCTGCGTATAGCAATGTCCAGATTTTTCATAGAAATCATTAAATTCAATCCAACTAATGTATTCCTGGAATCGCTTCGTGTACTAAAATTGTTAGTGGTTCTTCATTTCGCTTTTTGAATGAATCACGTCTGTTTATATGTGGAAAATAAGTTCTTCATTTTTCGCTAAAAAATTGAAGACTGGGCAACCGTAATGTGTATAAATTTCAATCTGAAAATGGTTATTGACGTTTGATACACAAGCATCTTTAATTTTACACAAGCAAGAAATTTTTAAGATTTAATAAGAAATTTATTAAATCTAAAAATTAAACAAGATTTAATAAGAAATTTTACACAAGCATCTTCAGACACAAAAGCGAAATTTTAAGATAGGGTATAATATAAATCCTCGCGTAATTTAAAAATTAAATTATTGAGAACGATATAACTAATTTGCGACGTAGTTGTCATAACAAAGTTGTCAGTTATTTTCTTTTCCTTGTACTAGTTTTCATAATTTCTGTTAATTGCTTTAACGATATTGTGTTGGTTTTGTTTTGTCATCAGCCGAACGCTGTAGTTGTTCGTTCAAATAAATTAAATCGGATCGTATAGAACAATTTTGTATCCGTGAAATATTTTCTCATTACTACTATTTTGATAATATGATATTTGGCGAATGACATTTTTGTGTTGGTTTTCCTGGTTATTCCTGACTTCTGGTGTCCCGGATGTGAAAGTTCAAAAGAAGACAGTTTGAGCTAATTTTACGTAAACATTTTATGCACTTATGGATAATTTAATTGAAGATTCAACGAAGGATGAAACTATTAAGACACGATTTGTTATTTTAGAAAGATGATAGTCATATTTAAGGATAATGAGATTACAAATCGTTTATTGGAAGATTAACAAAATATGATGAATATGAAAAAGAATATGCAGTATGAAGATTATAAAGAGAAAATCGATAGAACTAGAATGAATGTCGATATATATTTTAATAGACAACCCGCACTCATAACTGACAATATACATTCTCAAGATACTGAATAAAGGAAATTGAAATTTCAAAGATTGAGCTTATTAAATTTGGCGGTGATGTAAGGGATTTGCTGTCCTTTTGGAGCCAATTTACACGAATTCGTGAAGTCTGCAACATGGCTTAGGAGGACAAGTTTCAATACTTAATTCAGTACATGAGTATCGGAAGCAGAGCCCGCGAAAGAGCCTTTCCTCCTACTGCAGAAACTAAGCTAAAGCGATTGAGAGTATAAAATCTCGATTTAGAAGAGAAGAATTGCTTAATGAATATCAGCAAGAGAGCTTCTAGGACTTGTAATAAAAAATGCTACTGATGAAAGAAGGAAAATTAGTACAACATGATTGTATGATAAATTAGAATCTTCTTTACGAGCCCTTGAGTCTATCGGAATAGGCTCACATAAATATTCTGCAATGTTATATCCTCTTGCGGAATCGTGCATTCTAGAGGAAATTTTAAGAGTTTGGCTCAGAAGTCCATTACTGGCATCGGAAGACGATAAATATACTGATAAATTGAAACAGCTCTTGTTAATTTTAAGCCATGAAGTAGAGGGAGAAGAAAGAATATATGTGGCTCAAACAGGATTTAAACTCAAAGAAAAATTACACGAGAGTACAGACATTTAAAGAGTCAGAAAATTCTACCCCAACAGCGAATGATTTGTTTGTAAGTGAAAAAAACGGTCGATTCCTGTATGTCAATTTTGTGGGAAGACACATGACTCCAGAGACTGTTTCAGGGGACAGAAGCTATTTTAAGAAGAGAAAACAAATATTTTAAAGAAGAATAAGTGTTGTTTTTCCTGTAAAAAGGTTGGGCACCGAAAGCAGAATTGTAAATCCAAGACTGTAAGAGCGTTAATGGATACAGGCTCACAACGGTCTAGCATATTAAGTAACACAGCGTAAGAGATGAAATATGTACCAGTTTCTAAAGAACAGTTAACCCAAGTAGTTTTGGGGGCCATGCTGAAGAGAAGAGCATGCGTGCTATAATGTAGTTCTAAGAAGCCTCCATGGTAATTATGCTATTGAAATTCAATCGTTAGACCAACCTGTTATTTCCCAGATAGCAATGAAAGCTTGTCACAAGCCTGTGCCAACGTTGTCATTGACAAGGATAGAGGGTTTTCCCACCCCTTTCATGTGCTTGTCGTACCCTTTTCATATGCTTGTCGTACCCTTTTCATATGCTTGTCGTACCCTTGTTTTTATGCCTTATCTGTACATATTATTTAAAAATCAGATACTTCATTTTTTTTATAAGCTTAAAATTGTAAAGCTGAAGAAAATCTAGAATTTTGTTTTAACTGCATTTTTTATTTACACCTAAATAATCAAAATATTAATCTCATTTTGTTGGAAATGGTAGAAACTTTTACTACTAAATTTACTTCATTTCATTTGTGTCACAAATTTTTTTCAGATTAAAAAAAAGTTTTTATTTTAAGAGATTGGTTTTATCTCACATGAACATACCCAAACCAATTCTAAAGCACTTCTGGGCACAATGTACCATACACCAGGTGTGAAAAAATCATGATTTTTTCAACAATCAAATAATTTGATTTTTCTTAATATTTAAATTGATTTTTTTTTAAATTTGAATCGGATTTTTTTTATTTAAATCAGATTTTTTGACAAGACATGCAATTGCAAACCATCAATATTTATTTTACTAAAAGTCATAGTTTGTTACATAGTAATGCATTTAAAAAGTGAATTTTCAAAATAAAAGCAAAAGGTAAAAAAATTTGCTTAACTTTAAAACACAAGTTTCCATCCTACGTAGCTTTTCTGGAGTAAATTACACCGTGTTAACAAATTTATAAGTAAGTGCATGTGACAGACCTAAATTATAGTCCGATTAGATAAATATTTGTTATGGGTCACTACTCTTAAAAGTGACAGATGATTGTTTCAAGGTGCATTTTGCAAAATGAAAGATGTTCATAGTGTTTAAACTTTCATCCTTTCAAGTAGAAAGCTCAGTTGTATTTTTTATTTAATAAATTATTAAGCACATTAACTGTGTTATTTTATACTTATGTCTCAATTTAAAAATAAAAGTAGTTGAAGTGGGGTCATGGCCAGTATAAATATCTGAAGACTTCTTTAAGTGTAACACTAAACAAGTATTAAATAATTAGAGTTTTATTTCTATTATTTCTTACAAAGCTAAAAGAGACGAAACAAACTGTAACGTCGTGAGTAGAATTTACGTGGCGAGCTAGGGAGCTAATTGGAGCAGATTAGCCCTACGTCCGTTCACGTTCATGCGTTCAACGATTCTCTCTTCTTCCAGTGGAGACCGCACACTAGGGATGGGACGAAAATGAGTGATTCGTTCAATTGAATCGAATCTTTAAAATGAACGAATCGGTCAAACAACTCCTTTCAAAATGAATCGAATCATCGATTCCCTAGTTTTCCTCATGTGCGTTTTTTTACTCGACAGTCAAACCCAAACCGTAACACTATGGGGAAATTTTCTGCGCACCCTAGCCGCGCATGGAAGGATCCATTTCTCTTATACGTGTTATTTTGAAGGGGTGTCAGGGAAACAGACCGAACCGTAACACTATGGGAAAGTTTTCTGGGCGAACTAACTGCGCAGTGACATTTTTAAACAGACCGAACCGTAACTCTGGGAGAGTGATCTGCGCGAAAGAAAATGCGCAGAGTGACGTTTTGAAGCAGCACAAACCGTAATCCGCAAGTATTTTGCTGATTTGAAAAAATCTCTGTGGGAATGTAGGGTTGAATGTTGTGTGTGTTTATAATTTCTTGAAACATGTACAGTCGAGGAGGGGAGCTGATGGATTATAACGGACTTTCTAATGAAAGTGGAAGAATTAGTAAAAGTTAATTTGTTTTAAAACGTATTCTTATCAAAGATTGGATGAAACTAAAAAGTACAATCTACTTCAAATTTGAAATTATCATAGATATAAAGACTACATAACTTTGTGAAAAAAAATTTAAGCGTAACAGATGTAAGAAAAATTTGTTTCAGCTTTGATTTTGAATTGTTACACATTGTGTCATTGCAATTAATTATGTTTGTGAAGTGTAATCTTAGTATTTTAGTGGTGAGAATATTTTATCTGCGATCAGCAGTTTGTTTTTGATGCATAATTAAATATCTAGAAAGTCAACAAATTGAATACATCTGCTACTATTAATATTAAAATAAACCATTTTGTTAAATTTTGTCTCATTAAATCCTACTCAATATAATAATTTATTAGATTGTTACAATATATGTCGATTAAAATTAAGATCTAAATCAAGTGATTTTTTATTTGAAAAGATTATATCTTGTGATTTTTCACTTGTAAATAACTCTGAAAAAGAGACATGCTATTTATTCAAATTAGTTGCATATCATTTTATTCGAATGCGTTAAAAGAACTTTTCTCATACTCTGTAAATCAGAAAAAGTGTTCAATGAAACTTCGATTAATTATCCGAGTCGGGTTCGGAAAGGTTATCGAATTCATGTAACACAAAAACCTTAAATAACGAGCCATCCCCATCCATTACATATAAACGAATGATTAAAAAAAATGCTCGTTTACGAAATGGAAATACAACGTACATACATGTATTTTATTTTACAGAAATTAACAATTTCGAATTTCCATTAAGTACAGTATAGTGCATATTGTTACTAGAATTTAAGCTCTAGTACGTACATGTTCCAAAATTTAAAAATACTCTATCACACATTTTTTGTGTTTTTACACACAAACTTTTAATATTTAATTAATTATCTTTTATTAACGGACTGTTCATCTGCATAGGTTTTTGTTTTAAATATTCCATGTGACAATGGGGCCCTGTTGGTAGAGTAACAGATTAGCAATAGGAGGGTTGCGAGTTCGAATCCAACAAACACCGTCGTGTACAAAGGGGGCTGGTGCACGTTAAATCTGTCGTAGCCTCAAATGTCATCACGTTGGCGTGGTGTGGAAGTTTGGAGAGTGGTATGCCAGTTCAAGGTGTTGCCTCGTTATCTGACCGTGGTGTCCTCGGATCATTCCCATTGGGTAATTTGGTAATTTTTTTAGTTAACGTCGTACTAGAGCAACACAACGGGCTATTGACGACGGTCCGGGATCAGTCCCTGAAGGGAAAGATCTGAGGACAACACCTCGTAATTTTGAACCACGGTCAGATGACGAAGCAACACCTGAGCTGGCACCCCACTCTCCAAACTTCCACGCCAACCCAACGTGAGGACTTTCGGCCACGACAGATTTAAGGTGCACCAGCCGCCTCTACACCATACGTTTACAAACATCCATGCCCGGACCCGGATTCGAACCGGGAACCTTCCGATCTAGAGGCTGACACCTTAACCACTATACCGGTTGGTCGGCCATTCCCATTGGGATTCACCCCGGACCGTTGTCAATAGCCGGTTGTGTTGTTCCAGTACGACGTTTATTAAAATACTTACCTACCATATAATAGGTAGGAATTCAGCCAAAGACCGTCGTGTATAAGGGGACTGGTGCACGTTCAATCCTTCGTAGCCTCATATGTTCTCAAGTTGCCGTGGTTTGTTGGAGGTTTGGAGAGTGGACATAAAAACATTAGTTCATATGGGGTCGATTTACGATTTTTCTTCGATTTTACGTTTTTTTTCTTCTGAGGACCGTTAAAAATTTTATTTGAAAGATAAAAAAAGCACGGGAACATAAGCATGGAAAGTATTTGGAATTTAGGAAAAAAAATACAGACGATTGGAGTGGAATTTAGGGAAAGAAGCTTGAAGATTAGTACTTACGTGTGCACGTGACATTTGGTATTTCCGTAGTACTGGTATTTTGCGAGGTGACAAAATCTTAATTTGATATATATACAGGACAAAGTCCCAAATCCGGAATCCTTCGGACCTCTGCATTTTCGGACTATTTCGGATCATTTACAGTTTTTTTTTTTTTGTCATATTTTTCATGCCTGGTCTGACCCCACCCAACCCCGCTCGTTATTTACGCCCGGAACACGTTTTCAATACTGAAATAGCAGATATATAAATCGGAATAATTTTTTTTTTTAAATAAAGAAAAAACTTTAATACAATGCAGAAAATTTTACTTACAAAACTTCTAATTTTTCTGTGTTGTATTTACTCTGAACTTGTGCGTTGTTTCATCAATGTGGTCCAGGTTGAACGCTTTGTTCTTTAAAAATTGTACATAGAAAAGTGAGAAAAAACAACAAAAAAACGCTGGTTAGCAAAACGTCCGGATTTGGGACTTTTTATTGTATTCATAACGGTGTGTGAGTATTGAAAAAAATATGTGAACGCTTGTCACTGAATAAAACAAATTCACTGGCCACTTATAAACTTTACCTTTATCCGGGAACAATCCCAAGGACCACACCACGTAATTTTGAACCACGGTCAGATGACGAGTCAACACCTGAGCTGGCACACTACTCTCCAAACTTCCACGCCAACGTGAGGACATTTGAAGTTACGACGGATTTAACGTGCACCAGTCTGCTTTGTACACTACGGTGTTTGTTGGTTTCCAATTCATAACCCTCCGGTTTTTAATCCGTTACTGTTCCAACCGCGCCACCGCGGTCCTACCACATGATGGGTGTAAATTCTCAAATTATTAATATCGGGGGCAAGTTGTATTTTTCATCAATATCTATTATTTATTTTGTATTTTAATGTGTTTGTGTGAAAAAAATTCAAGACAGACACAAAGGAAGTGCTTTCTACATTATCACAAAAACATTCAAATTTTGCACATAAATCTTTATAATAAGCTATTCTAATATTTTCTATTTGTTTCATGTTTTACTACTTTCGAAAGTTCTGCTTTGCATTTTCAAGACTCCATTTCAATCCTTAAAATTTAAATTAAGGGATTGAAATCTTTCTGTGTGTTAAGTACGTGCTTCACTTCTCGAGCAACAGATTCACACCCCTGTATGAACACATTTCAGCAACAAGTGCAGATATCGTTGTATATTATATTAAAGGAGGTAGGATCACTGTTTTGTCAAAGCATTCCAGGATTGAGGAATTTCTAATTTTCCCGACAGTGTTATTGATGGATTTTTAATGATTCTTTGTGGTACAAATTCTTCAGCTGCCACGAGCTTAGAAACGGATTATATCTATAAGACTTGATGAAATATTATCTCAATTGACTGGCGAACAATTTGCCCATAGTGAATATTTATTTATACCTTTAAATGAAAATAATCTGGGTTCTATTGGTTGAAAAAATTTGATTTCTATGAACCCCGTGGTACAACTTCTGCTCAAAATTACAAAAATTCCATTCAATTACAGAAAAATCAGATCTGCAAAGCTTTAAATCTTCTGGAAGATTGATTAATTTCATGCCATACTCACTTTAACCAGACAGATAGAATTAAACTCTGTAGCTACTGATTACCCATCTAGCAATAAATTAGTTTCATTAAATGTTGAGAAGACAAGACAGCTTCTGGTTGTAAAAATTTACTTCAATAATTTGCATTTGCAAGATCATGAGATGTAATGAAACTTCAAGACTTTATTGAATAAAAAAAATTGTTTTGTCAAGAAATATTTCAATTAAGCAGCAAATAAGTATGGATACAGTAGCCTTGCCTATTCTTAAGTCTAGCTACTGCTAAGAATTGAAGTGGAAAATTCGATATGTAGCGATTTTAAGCTATGAAAATGATTTGCATTGTGATGATTATAAGATGTAATGAGGTCAAGATTGTTGGATTAAATTGTCAAGAAATATTTCACAGAAGTAGCAAATGAATATGAATGATTTTAAAGTAACCTCAAACATTCGTAAGACTAGTTACTGCTATGATTTTAAGTGAGAAATTCGAGATGTAGCCATTCAAGATTCATGTAGGTGAAAAGCATGGCAACTACTTGAGGGTAATTATTAAAAAGATCAGTGTATAGAAAGAAACAATTCTTGTTTTTAGGATTCTATTGGAAAAGTTTGTATCGTTGTATTTTTATGTAAGAGGAAACATAATTAATTTTTCTCTTTCAGGATAAGGGTAAACAGAATGGAGTTGCATCCTGAAAAAGAAAATTCAGAGCTTTGTATCATTGTATTTATGAATAATAAATTTCCTGTAGTTACGGAGATGGCTTGTAAAAGATTATACAAATTCAGAAACAATTCACCTGAGCCTGTAAAGGATTTCCTTGCACCATGATTATAAATTCACATTGTTAACTTTTCATCGAAACAACTGTTATGTTTCTTGATAACTAAATGATGTTTGTTTTTGGTGATCATTTCATATGTCATCAATAATGAATTTCTTTTGGTTCAGGTAATCATAATGGAAGTGGTACATTAATGAACATCTGATCATTTAACCCATTACATACTACTCGGCAGATTATTATTTACTTATTTGGTTTAGGAACCAGACAGCTTACTGATTATTATTAGTAGGTGGTATATTCAGTAGGCTTTATATTTTACATGTAGCACATTTCCAGAAATACAAAGCAATAATGGTTTATCACACAGTAGTGCGAAGCTTCAAATTGAATAAGTTATTTTAGAAAGTAAACTTAGTGTAGCTTTTAGCTATAGCCCCCTAAATCTGCAACTGTATATAGCATGTGTTAAGCACAGTTGTCAAATAAAGAGTGTTCCAAATTTGTTGTGAATTGGTCGAATTGTGATGTTAAAGATATATATATATATATATATATATATATTATTCCAATTTGGATCACATAATTGTTTTTTACCCCTCTCCAAACCTAAGAAAAATAGAATAGGGGTTAAATATAATAGCGAATGTTTTTTACAGGATGAGTGTACCTACCATATGGTTGGTCTGAAT
The DNA here is from genome assembly GCA_947359465.1 of Metellina segmentata. Lineage (NCBI taxonomy): Eukaryota > Metazoa > Arthropoda > Arachnida > Araneae > Tetragnathidae > Metellina > Metellina segmentata. Next base: position 108,378,869 of record OX375882.1, on the reverse strand, counting down.
TCTTCAGTGATCGTAAAAATAATCTAAAATTGTTATTCCCATCAGGATTTCTAATTGTTTTTAAATCCCACTGAACACCTAGGTCAAACAGAACTGGGGTAATATGTTGTCTACGTTACCCCCAGAGTTGTGAAGAAAGTGTTGGAGTGGACTGGTCAAACGGTGTAGATCTGTATAGAGGACAGACAGATGTCAACTCTGCTATATATACATATATCCCTTTGATGCATTATGTGACATATTTATCTTGAAACATATTTTGTTTCTTATGTTTCTTATTCTCATAGGAATGCCGTTTGGCGCGCGCGTTTACTTTATCTTTATTCTCAACTAACACGCCACAGGCATGCGCATACAGTAACTTGAATAGATGGGATCTTTATCTCTTCTAAGATCAGGACCCCCACATAGTGGGGGTTTCTAGTCATTCCACCTGATTACAGGACACCGAAAATTGGAACTTCTGTGCGAGAGAGAAGAGTGAGCTATTGCCTACGGGGTTGGATGTCCCCTGCTGTCTTGACAAAAGGCTGGACCGCAGTCTCCCATAAGTAGACACTTTTCTGAGAAATCTTCTGTACCCCCATTGTGAAGATCCCAATGGTATATCCGGTCTACTGAGGGGCAGAACATGAAAAGACAGAACATACTCTGAATCAATTTTGGAGTGGAAAAGGAATGAACAAACATCAATTTATTTAGAGTGGATCTAGGTCGTTTTTTGAACGACCTTTTTTCTACGGTAGTCGTATCTGGGATTTGGAATAAATAGCTTCTTTATTATGGTTGGAGAGTTTTGCGTAGAAATTTAATAATTCACCTCCCCTCATTCCCCTTTCCTTAGAAATTTATGGATGGTATAAACATGGCCATCCTAACCTCAGGATTAGTTAGTAAAGTTTCAATCGCATTTATTATTTGAAGCTGCTTTAGTTAACGGGTAGAGGCATCACAAACAACAATTAATGACGTTTTATAGTATTTTTTAAATAAACTAAACTTAATGGATGTGAGATTTCAAACAAATGTATAGAATCTTTAAGCACTACTCAATGTGGAATCATTGAATAAAATCTTAAAACTAAACTTAAAAACTCAAAACTCTACGTAAAACTCAAAATAAAAACTCAAAACTCTACGTCTGGAAAAATTACACAATTCTTTGTGAGTTTGCGTTACCAAGAACTGATGTAGTGTCGGAGAGTAATGAAGGAGCGTAACTGTATCGAAAATTGGAATAATCCCTTATTACGCACATCGTCTTGGTCCTTGGTTCGAATCCCGGTCTGGAAAGAGATGTTCGTAATATTTCGGAATAGTGTTGAAACACAGGGTGTGAACACAGGAATTTTATTATTTCAAAACAAAATGGAGCCAGTTTTCTTATAAATTCTTCGTTGGAAAAAATGATTGTCCCAATGCTATATTTCGTGTAGTGTAAAGTTTTCACACTTTCTCACGTTCTTTTCAAGAGAATGCACGATAACTATGACACACCTTACTGTTCTCTTATTTGAATGTCCCCCAACAGAAACAAACCAAAGGGAAAGCCTCTGAAGAAGCCTTTGGTTGGTTCGAGTTTCGAACTCCAAACCTTTTGATTGCTAATCCGCTCCTCTAGCAAACATGCTACCATGGCCCTTGGTGGGAGAATAAGATATTTATACATCTTTCAAATTAATTTGCGGTCATACTGATCACTTCCCTTCTTCTGGTGTTAATAGTAAAAAGTACTAACTCTTGCTCCATGATAAAATTTCCTTTTGATTTGAAAAATAAGACATATATGTAATGTTCGAATTCATCTAAAAATAGTTTGCAAATGTTTTTTGTTTATTTCTATTAGTACCTTCTTTAGGGATATTTTGGAGTTATTGTTGTATGCTGTTTAAAATAAAGCTCTTTTTCAAAATTTAATTTGCCTATTACAAATGCACATACTTTCTACAAATGGTTTAACATGAATCTAATGATTAAAGAATATATTTTGAACAATATATATGTTAAATAAGTTCTTAGTGATACTAATTGAAATGAGAGAAATCAGAAAATTTTTACTTTCCATGCAATCCATTGCTTAGTCACAATTTTTCATGCATGGAGCTTACATCTCTACTTCTCCACAAAGGAAATAAATATAGTTTTGATATTGATTGTTTAAAAATTTTTTCATAATTATTGACGCGTATATTTTCTATGAATCGCTAAACAAGACTCCAATAACTGAAGAATTCAACACACACACACTTCAATGGAAACCTCTCGAAACTCTAGTACTCCTCGCAATATGTCTTGCCGATACTTTCGAAATAATAGATACAACCTGTGCTTCATTTGTATTCCTCTCTTCAAATTGTTATCAAATTTGTTTTAATTAAAATACTTTCCACAACGCCACATTAGGCATTCTGTGGAAATTGTGAAAAGCCCCTTTAAACTTAAAGTTAATTGTAGAATATTTCCATTCACGTCTAAGAACTCTTCCGGCGGTTTGGTTGCTCTAATTTGCAGTTTTTCATAAAAACTCTAGTTATGTTACCCTTAGTACTCGTACTCATGCACTTTTCAAACAATATTGTAGTTAATTATTTCCAATTTTGTATAGTTGTCCTGTTATATTTCACACGGGATCTGCACATGGTGAGTAAAGGTTAACAACTACGATGACACTGATTTTTTTTAAAGAATAAATCCTCTAAGTAATCTGTAGTTGCAAACCGGTTATTTTAAAATAAAATAGGATGTCCTTAATAGAATGTTAATCGCGTTCAATGAATTGAATACATACTCAAATATATATATATATATATATATATATATATATATATATATATATATATATATATATATATATATATATATATATATGTTTGTGTGTGTGTGTAAACATAACTAAATAACATCTTTGTACTACACTAATTAAACACAAGAACTTAGCGCATAGGAATTGTAATCTATTTATATGATGAACAAAAGATGTTCTATTTTTTATTAAATACAGCAATAAAATCAAATAAAAAAGGCATGCTATGTTTTCCAACGATTCTTATTTTCAAATCATTAAATTTTATCATGAAAAAACGAATTCTACACTGCTGAATAGCGAACAATTTTGTCTTTTCTGATCGGATATCAAAGGTCAAAAAAGGTTTTATTTTTTCCCGACGGGATATAAAAGGTCAAGCTTGACATGAATCTGGACACGGACCATCTGAGTCACCAATCGCTTGACATGGGGGAAAACAAAAGTAGAGAGTGCATCGGGGTTGGTGCACGTTAAATCTGTAGGTGTCAATTGAATGGGGAAAATACCGACCCATTTTGATAAAGCCAGTGGCCTCGAATTCAATTTACGATCCAACAAATTAATCCTACAGACGGTGTTCAGATTCTGCGATTGAAGTGGTTAACATAATGTTCTTCACACCAAGATTGACTACTTTTTCATCAGCATTCCTTTTAGAAAACTAGAGTTTCACTGCATCAGTAACCCTTTGCAGCTCAGAGTACATGTCCAATATGTTCTTTCAAACATGTCACGAGGTGTTGTTCTCGGATCTTTACCTTAAGGGACTGATCCCGGACCGTCGTCAATAGCCCGTTGTGTTGCTCTAGTACGACGTTAACTAAAATTACCATCTTTCAAACTATGTGATGGTAATGGTAATTTTAGTTAACGTCGTACTAGAGCAACACAACGGGCTATTGACGACGGTCCGGGATCAATCCCTTAAAGGAAAGATCTGAGGACAACACCTCGTAATTTTGAACCACGGTCAGATGACGAAGCAACACCTGAGCTGGCATCCCACTCTCCAAACTTCCACACCAACCCAACGTGAGGACTTTCGGCCACGTCAGATTTAAGGTGCACCAACCGCCTCTACACCATGCGCTTACTAACATCCATGCCCGGACCCGGATTCGAACCAGGAACCTTCCGATCTAGAGGCTAACACCTTAACCACTATACCGGTTGGTTGGCTCAAACTATGAGAAGATGTCTCATTGAGACAATTCAGATTTTATTTTCAGGCTTAGAATGTTTATTGCTCACTTTACAAAACATTTCATAGCAAGGATGATGATTGGAGTGCATGGGGTCATTCACAACCCCTAGCGGGGACTGGTGTACGTTAAATATGTAGAGACGCATGAATCCTATCAATCCGGTGAGGGTTTCACAATGGTGAATAGTCAAACACCTTCATAGGTTTACGTTCTGCTCATGATGGTATTCACATGCTTCATCCTTTCTGGTGGAGTCCCACTGAAATCATTTCAAGGCAGAATGACCTTTGAAGAAATGTTTAGTTTCACGCCAATCGTTTGACAGGAATATGGGACGTGTTGGATAGAGTCAACAATAGCTTGACATGTGGGGAAAACATATCTTGGGTGCACCTTAAATCTGTCGTGGCTTCTATCTCGAGAAAAACTCAGCTCTATCAGAATGTGTTCGAAGCATTGATAGACAGGAATGGAAAAGATACCGGCTTCTAATTCGACACACTAAATAATCCGATAAAGGGATCTGCGATTGAAAATGAAATTTCTATTGGCTCATTCGATCGACATCCTGAAATTTTTAACAAAACGTTTTTCTCAAACAATTTTTAACAAAGTTTTAGGTAAATTGTTTAAATCAAAAACCATAACACGCCTCAAGCAAACTGAGGCACCTCATGATACCAAAGTCTCTGAAAAGGTAGGATGCCCTTTCCAAAGTCGTCCATTTGCGATTGGTCGGCCGAAAACATTCAACACAAAAAATTATGATGGTATTTTTTAATTAACGTCTCATTGGAGCAACACAACGGGCTATTGGTGATGGTCCGGTATCAACTCCGAAGGAAAGATAGGTTTGATGACAGCACCTTGTTATTTAGAACCACGATCAGATGACGAGCATATACCTCAGCTGGCACCAGACTTTCTAAATTTCCACATTGTCATCTGACCGTGGTTCAGATTTACGTGGTGTTGTACTCGGATCTTTCCCGTCGGGATTGATCCCGGACCGTCGTCAATAGCCTGCTGTGTTGCTCTAGTACGACGTTAATTAAAATTACCTCACCTTACTTTGTACAAGATGGTTTTTGTTGGATTCAAACTTGTAACCCTCAAAAATTAAGTGTACCAAATTTATTGTGAATTAGTTAAATTGTGATAGAGATACTGAACGCTATACCCATTTAGATCTTGGATCTTCCTGTACGTTATTGGGTATAGTGGTTAAGGTGTTAGAGTCTAGATCGGAAGGTTCCTGGTTCGAATCCGGGTCCGGATGTTTGTAAACGTATGGTGTAGAGGCGGCTGGTGCACCTTAAATCTGTCGTGGCCGAAAGTCCTCACGTTGGGTTGGCGTGGAAGTTTGGAGAGTGGGGTGCCAGCTCAGGTGTTGCTTCGTCATCTGACCGTGGTTCAAAATTACGAGGTGTTGTCCTCGAATCTTTCCCTTAAGGGACTGATTCCGGACCGTTGTCAATAGCCCGTTTTGTGTTGCTCTAGTACGACGTTAACTAAAATTACCAATTACCTGTACGTTATTGATCCTGAATCGTCGCTAATAGCCCGTTGTATTGCTCCAGTTCGACGTTACTTTAAATATGCAACTACTTACCTATTTGCATTACGAATTGTTTTTACCTCCCTCTCGTCGTAAGACAAATAGAACGAGGGTTAATACATAGCCTATGTTTCCCGCAGGATTCTTAAGAATGAATGTATCAAATTTGATCCGACATCGTAAAAATACTCAATATTATTAATATGGGGATTTCGAATCGTTTTTAGCCTCTCTGCACGCCCAAGAGAAACATAATGGGGGGTATTATGTAGCCTATGTAACTCGCAGAGTTCTAAAGAGCAAGTATAGCAAATTTGGTGTGGATTGGTCCAACGGTGTAGATTTGTGTAGAGAACAGAGAACTGGTTTATATATATAATGGTTTTATAATATAGATTATAGAGACAATTAAGAAGTGGTTTTAGATTATTAAAAAGTTATCAATATTTTATTATTTGTAACTTGATTCAAGTTAAATTTATGGGTTCAGGTTTAATACATTTTAATTTCCTGATTATGCATAACTTTTATTTTCGACTTCCGAGGTTATGCATTGCCTTTTTATTTAATTTTTCATTAATTATTTTGTTCAGTCTCATTTTAGAGAGTTGGTATATGATCAGGACCCCATTGCCTCTCCTAGGTCAAGAATAGGTGCTTTTTATGTAGACTAGATAACTTATTTTTATGATTAAGGCAAATATTTAAATTATTAAAAAATATTGTTCTTTCAAGGTCACCTGAAAATGAAGCTATTTATTAATTTATACTATGTAAATATACACTGGAAATCGAACTAAATTGAATTTATACACTGGACATTCAATCTCGGAATTTGTGAAAATAATTCGAATAAATTTAAAACGTCATAAAAAGTTAATAAACCGACCGCTTAGTCCATTTTTCAATCAATGGCGGTTTGACCATTTCAGTCTGAAAAATGACTATCTCCGTAATTAGTTATATTTATGGAAAATGTGTATGAAATATTAAAACCCCAACTTTTGATACATTAAATTTACCTATTTTATGCTCAATTTACCTCTGTCTAAACTCAAAACTTACGAATAATTATAATTAATAACGTTTGAAAATTTTGTTATATGACCAGCTAACGCTAATGTTATGCAAAATTTGAGAAACACGACACTTGAAATTGTCAGTACTAATTCATCAATTCTAAATGTAATTACAAAACGCGAATACACCAATAAATGATTTTTCTACATATTTATTAATTTTATCTCAGTAAATATTGCATTTCCAAATATGTAAAGACAATTTAAGATAGTTCAAATTCAATGCAATACAAAATAGTTTCGAAAACAATACACCCACTATGTTAAAATTTTAAACGTTCAAACAGTTTTATTTGTCCGAAAAACACTTGATAAAATTTTTCTTTCGTATCAGTCAAAAATCTTGCGAGGGCTGGAAATATTCGTTTTTAAACCCGTGAAAAAATCTGCTGTCACTGCTTCTTGCAAAAAATTGTTTTTGTTTTTCCCTTCGTGTAAATTTATCTTTGGGGAAAAAAAAGAAATTGCAAGTTTAAAACAAGAAAGTTTTTGGACACCTAACAATCAAAATTAAGCCAGTTTTGTCAGCATTTATTCTGAGCAAAGTGGGTTTTGTATTTTGCTCAATCAGGTGGGTTGTAGCATTTTGTCCACTCCACAATTTTATGAAAATGGAGATCTGCACAGTTTCTCTTTTTCAACACTTGAACCCACACCATTCTACAAAAAAAATGATGCAACACCACCCCGATGCAAGGTTTATAGAAGACCCCGATGGCGTCCCCACTCCCCAGGAATTCTTCGTATTTCGAAAGACGGGGAAAATATGACTCACTAATGACTTCCATGAGAAAACGTCTCAAAAGAAGCCAAAGCCAAAACATGCGCCAAAGTATTTGCCAAAAAAGCGATAACTAATGAAATGTAATAGTTCAAATAACGATAACTTGCCAAAAAAAATTACCATGAACACACACTAATTACCCGCCTCGGGCGCTGCATTTCGCACCCGTTCGATAGATTACTTTTAAACAATTCAAAAAGAAATAGTTCATTATTTTTTGAAAGATAATTTATGAAATATTAATATATAATTTTTACTAAAAAATGTGGTCTTTCTAATAAAACTTTCAAATTCTGAAAATAAAATTATTAGTTTCTGCAGGTTTTTTTACAAGAATCAGAAATCTGATAGTTTTGGTTCTAAAATTTGTTTATTAGGTTTTAAAGTCTTCTGAGTTGGCAATACTGCCCAAATGGCTTGTTTGCCACCATTAGTCCTTTTCTGGATTCCTTTCCTTAGATTTAAATAATGTGTTAATTATATGCAAAAAAAAAAAATTCTTGATTATTCTCCTAAAGATTACCAAGAATTTTACATTTCTATTTTAATCCACACAAAATTAAAATAATTCCTTAAATTGGGTTGAAAAGTAGGAAACCCGAGAAGTGTTCCTAAAAATATTACAACCTTTTCCATTTGGACAACACTAGCTATTCTTCTAACACTTCATTGCAAATATTTCATTTTCCATGCTACATTCAGAATGCCTACTTATGTATAAGAGGTCCCCTTGATTTTCACCAATGCCATTTTATATGGTATTAATATTTATGTTTGCTTGGGAACAGTGAATGAGGCTTCACAAGTGTGCAGATGCAGGATTCACCCCAAAGGAATGTGTTAATCCTAAAATATGTTGATGTATCTAAGTCGCCATGCAGAATTGACAGCATCCAAACTAAATGACAGTCAAATAACATCCGATAAAATTGATGCAAAGAAAATTTCCATTAATTCAATGGAGGGTATTCTTTTCCCCCATTCAATCTTGGAAAAATCATTTGATACACCAAGTTTGATCAAAGTATGAGAGCTTATATAGGTTTTATGAAATAATATAACTCAGGTTCATGTTTTAGCATTTTATTAATACAAAGCAAAATTGTTTTCTACTTCTCATAAGAAAAGATGCGTTTAAAGTAACACCATTTCAGTCCGATGAAAAAAAACCTTCTTTTAGTGCAATTGATAAAATCTCTCAATTGCATGTCGTGGCCAGGCAACAACAAATCACTATTTTCTAAGTTCAGGCACTGGAAACAAACTGTCTTGTATTTGCTGACTAGGCAACCTAAAATAAACCAGATTCCATTTCCACATCACCCATGAGGTAGGAATCGTGATGCGTTTTTTTTAAAGAGGTATTGCCAAGAGCCTTAATCCTCTGCTGCAGCAGTTTCCAACTGCCATTTAAAGAAGCACATTTCTAAAATTGAAAGAAAACACAGGATAAGATCATTAACAAATTATGAAGGTGAGCAATGAACCAATACTAAAGTGCAGTTTTTAGTTATCTTCAAACTGAGAATTAAACTTATCTGCACATGGAATAATTACTTCCATCCCTAAAAGATCGTCTAGATCCAAGAGACGAGGATATGTAGACAAGAGTATAAATTGGGGAGTAAAGGATTCACTGAACTGTGTATAAAGCTCATACTTGGGCCAGGGTAAATTCGTCATCAAAAAATTAAATACTATTTTTTAAATATACATTACTTCATTGCCATACAATTTATACCAGTCTTATCCATTGAATAACCTAAAGACAAAACAAATTCATAATATTAATTAGCGTCACGTTTCAAGTTACATTCAATTTCAAACTGAAAGCTTACTAGTAGACCAAAAGCTTTTCTTATAAATTTTTTTACTTAAATATGGAAACGTACTGAATTTTAAGAATACTCAAAAAACTTTGTTAGGTACTAAAGGTTCTAAAGCTTAATACTAAAAAAAAAATAAAAAATAAATCTTAAAACATTTCTATACAGTTTGGATTCCTGCTGTGATTTTTTTAAAGAGCCCATCATTACAATACCAAAGGCAACTAGATCAGAGCAAAAATCCTTCCTGTAAAATTTCAATTTCATGCAAAAGAGGCGCATTAAGTTCTACACATGCCTATAAAACGTACTAAAAATACTAAAAAAAAAAACTTAAAACATTTCTATACAATTTGGATCCCTGCTGTGATTTTTTTAAAGAGCCCATCATTACAATACCAAAGGCAACTAGATCAGAGCAAAAATCCTTCCTGTAAAATTTCAATTTCATGCAAAAGAGGCGCATTAAGTTCTACACACATGCCTATAAAACGTACTAAAACTTAATACTAAAAAAAAAAACTTAAAACATTTCTATACAGTTTGGATTCCTGCAGTGATTTTTTTAAAAAACCCATCATTGATATACCAAAGGCAACTAGATCAGAACAAACTGTTATTTTTTTTTTAAACTCCCATCATTACTATACCAAAGGTAACTAGATCAGAGCAAAAATCCTTTCTGTAAAATTTCAATTTCATGCAAAAGAGGCTCATTATAAGTTCTACTACATACCTACAAAACATACTAAAACTTTAAAAAAAAATTCTATAGTTTGGATTTATGCTGTGAGTGTTTAACCCATCATTACAATATCAAAGGCTACTGTATCAGAACAACAATTAAATGAAAATTAAGCACTTACAGCATTAGTAAAACCAACAAGAATATGGAACACAAAGCACATAATTTGAACACTTACTTTTTTAAAGATTTATGTTTTTTCTGGATAGGCTTAAAACGCCTTTGGCTCTATTTTTCTTTTTAACCTGTTGACAACTGAATTTGTGAAATTTGCCTCTCCAACCAACAACTTTTCTGTCTCAGTTGTGATGCTTTTAAATACTTCCAGTGTCCTCGAATCATTCACATTGCGGGTAACACACTCTACAAACCTGGCAAGCCATTCTGCCTTTTCCGTTTCAAAGCCGGAATCAACAGGGGTACTACAGCTTGGAATACCAACAGGGATTTCGGCCACAACACTAGAATTTGAATAGTCTGAAGGCTCGCATGTATCCTGGTGAACTTGTGTAGCACCATTGGATGCGATTACAAAATGTATGTGCTTACACATCTGTAAACGCACTAAATGATCCACACAAGTGCACTGAAATTCGTGAATACATGCATTGCATTCATCACACCGAATTCGGCATCCACACTTCTTAATAAAACTGATGCTATGCTCTGTTTGGATTACACCCTCGATACATTTAGTAACAATCCAGGATTTCCCTGGGACAGTTTCCTCCAAAGTATAAATACCTGGATTGAGGATTACAGAATGCTTAGTCCTGATTGTTTTGATAGTTGAAGTAAGTTTACCACGTTTCAAAGAAATGAAGCGGTTAATCAACTTGTTTGAAACGCTAGTAAGCACAACAGCTAAAGACTTATCCAACCTTTTAATTGCTTTCGCTTCTCCTTCCCCATACTTCAATTGCTCAAACCACCTTTCTACCTTCATGTTTGTGTTAATGCCTAACCCTAACCTGTAGCAATAGGCTTACATTTTAACACGCTTGGAATAGTGTGCTTCAAAATATTCGACAAATGCCAAAGCACCGTCATTTGTGGCATATTTCGAAACAAACAAATCCAACAAAGAATGAAACATGAAAGTATCCATCTCTTGGGCCAAACTAAAAAGGTCCTTTTTAACCATATCACGCAAATCCTTAGTTATAATTTTACAGTTTAAATTTTTGTTCCAAGCACGGTATACATGCCACGTACAAAGCAGATTATTCTCAACTGCTCCGAAAACCTCCTGCCATGCATTATAAAATGCACCTGCATCATCAGACATGAAGAATTTGGGTTCAAACACCCCACATCGTGATTTCATTGCAGTGAACAATGGCTTGAAGGTTTCCTGCACCACTCTAGTCGAGTGAAAAACAGCTACAGGAATTCCCTCGAGGTTTTCATCGACAACACATACTGCAGTTAGTTGGAAACCACATTGGTTGGTACCATGAGTAGAATCAATTAAAATGCCATTTTCCCCAAACTGCTGTAAAAGTTCCATTTGGGATCCATTCATTATTCCTAATAAAAATTCCTCCTTTTTTATTTCAGGGTAACCAATCAATACATCCCCGATGGGTTTATAAACCAAAACAGGTTTGTCTAGATCCTCTATCAATTTTTGGATTTTCATATCTACTGACAAAGCATCATTTTTATCGAACACAACTTCTTCATCTATCACAAAGTCCTGTCGCACATTTAACAGGTCTTGTGAGTTAATTAGGCCAAGTCTAGTATTAGGGGAATTCTGTTTTCTCACATCAGCAAGTATTTTACAGGTAGGTATACCCTGTTGGATAAGGCTAGCCAAAAATTGCCTGTCATCAGTTTTAAGGCCAATCTTCCCAGCTTCACATGTGTGTCGATTGATAATCAACAGTGATAAGGGTAACTTCCTCAACTTTTACACAGCGAGCTGTCATGATTGCAGGGCACGTCTTTCCAATTTTTATAGAACCACTACATTTTAAGTGTCGCTGCCTTTTTTCTGTCAATTTGCAGCTTCCACTTCGATTACAAATGTAATAGCGGTTAACCGTTCCATATTCCGAATGCTTTGTGTTTCTCAAAGCATACAAGGAAGATGTTTCCACCTGGAACTTCTTCTTCCAAACAATAAAATCCTCTTCGGAGTAAAATACCTCATTACCAAAGTGGAGAACATACTCCTTGTGTTGCTCAGTAATATGCTTATGAAGAGCATCGATTGTCCCGACATAAATCATGCATTCAGGGCATTTGGAAGAGAAAGATTTTAATCCTTCCCCGTTGTGTGCACTCCGAATATGCCTATTCATAGAACGTACACTAAAGAACAGATTATTGCAGTGGGGACAGCAATTTTCAATAGAAGCCATTGAAGTAATCGGAATTTACAAGTTAAGAAAACTAAACACACTGCACTGAAAACCACAAATTAAACGAAACAAGTAACACTGAAAATCAAATTCTAACAATGCACTAAAAAACAAGATAAATTACATTGAAATGGAAACACAAATAAAACAAAATTAATGAACCCAAAAGAAATTGCAAACTAATTAACCCTAGTGAAAGTAATAACAATTTATTAGTGAAATAAATGTATTACGAAACTGGAATAACAATTACATTAAAAACAAATTAATGCACTGCAAATGAAAGACAACACTGAAAGGGAAAAGAAAATGATCACCGAAAAAATGGAAAACTAATTAGCCCTAATTAAACGAAACACTGAAAATTAAACAAACAAATACACCAAAAACAAATTATTGCACTGCAAATAAATGACAACACTGAAATAAAAACACAAAAAAAATTAATGCACCACAAAAAAAATGGAAAACTAATTAATCCTAGTGAAAGAAACAAAACAAAATTAACAGTTATTTAAAATTAATCTAAAACGAAGTTAACAGTTATCGAATATTAAAATTAATCGAAATTTATCACAGAATATCGAAATGGAAATAAAAAAACTGAAAGAATTCAAAATGAATATCTCAGCAGATAAATGTACGTACGTACCTATCAAGACGACAGCAATCACTAAAAGAAATGGTGCTTGTTTTGTCAATCCTAGAAAACGCGGGTGAATCCTAGAAGATGACGTAATCTGCGTTTAATTCCCCTCCCAAAATCACATCTTGTTTGCACCTCACGCTCGAAAATAAACTCTTCCACTTTTCAGCGGACATGCGCATTACGGAGCTTCCATAGTGTTACGGTTTGTGTTTGACTGTCGAGTCGTTTTTTTTCCTTTTTGTCTGTAGGGTTACTAGTTTCCATTGTATGGCTACTACATTTTCAGGTTTAGCGGTAATCTTTTCATTGAAAAGTGGTTGAACAGGTTCTGAGGCACTTACAATGGACGCCAAAGCATATGATTGAGCATAAGAGTGTCTCCCCTATCGCCAATAGGAGCCAATTGATTCGGTTCGTGAACGAAATGAACCGTGAACGAAATGACCCGTGAACGAAATGACCCGTGAACGATATGAACCGTGAACGAACAACTCTTTAGAGATTCGGCTCTTTGAACGACTCTTTGGGATTCGGCTCTTTGGGATTCGGATCTTTTACTGATTCGGCTCTTCGAACGACTCTTTGGGATTCGGTTCTTTTACTGATTCGGCTCTTTCAACGACTCTTCTGGGTTTCGACTCTTTGAACGACTCTTTTGGGTTTCGACTCTTTGAGTTACGGAACATTGAGAGTTTATTCGTTTGGTTTAGAATAAGATAAAAGTCTTTCATTTTTTTTTTTTACATTGATTTTTTTCTTTTGTGTTTCTTTTTACAATTTCTTCACAAAATATGGAATTTAAAATTAGGTACCACTATTATTTCCAGAAATGAATTTTTCTTTTCGGAAACAAATATTGTTTTTCATAAACATAAACTTGAGTTCGTCAAATATCTTCTAATTTAATATTTTTAAAAAGAAAATTGATTAATTATTTTGAATTTATTTAAAGTAGTTTTGATGAAAATTTTGACAACGAAAATTTTCTTTCAACATTTTATTCATTTTCCTAGAAAAATTTCGTTATTGAAGCATTTCTGTATTTTACACCGTTTTATTTTTTAAAGCAATCAAATTACATTTTGCGCAATTATATTTTGAGGACATATATTTACTAGTTTGAAATTGTTTTCATTCGTATGAATCATCAAAAAATCACTCATTCTTTTGAGATTTTATATAAGATGTTAGATTTTTTATTATGTTAGATAGACTTCGTTGCAATGATAATTAGTAGTTTACTTATAAGAAAACAACTTCAATCTACTTCACTGATATCTATACTACTAAATATGTGACAAAGAAGAAAGTCATTATATAAATCAGCATGTTAACCTTTAATTTGAAATTAATACAGATGGATATAAATTTTCTAATACTATTTAATAGAAATATATTTCCATGCTATATCATGTGGTCTATCAAGTATACAACAAATGTATCTCGAAAAACCTTGAGAGTAAAGTTATAACGTGCGCTAAATTGAAGTTGTGAAAGGTATGAATGTTCAATCTTGAAAACAAACAGAATCGATTTCAAAGTTACATATTTAACATACATTTAAAGTGCTTACTGCTGTTTTTTATTTTATCGTTATTTATTATTATTATTTTATCGAGGACGAACAAGGATGTTATTGAATTTGCGTGTCACTATAGCAACATAATGGGTTGGTGACGGACGAGGAAATTAGACCAATCTAACAAATCTTAGGTAAGACTTTTAAAATGTTAAAAGGTTGAATTACGGTCGCTTCGGTAGTAGAGCAACCCATTAGGCTATTTCGAGGATATTAGGGAGTCAACTCTTGATTCGGTTCGAGTTAAAGAACTTTCATTTCATTTTTCTTGCTTTGATTTTATTCTTTATATTTCCTTTTAGGAATTTTTTCATATTTTACGAATTTAAAATCGGGCAGTACTTTTAATGCATTAAATGAACTGCAATTATGAAAACTTTTCTTTAATTTCCAGTAATGAATATACTATCTTCTCGAAAACAAAAATGTTGAAGAATAAGAATAACAGCAATTGTATTTTGAGATGGGGCCTTAATAACCCGGTAGGAGGAGTATCGGATTGACAACCGGAGGGTTGTGAGTTCGATACTCGATTCAACAAAATACCGTTGTGTACGTGTGGGCTAGTGCCTGTTAATTCTGTCGTGGCTTCAAATTTCCTTCGTTGGCATGGTGTGGAAGTTTGCAAAGAGGGATACCAGCGTTATCTGACCGTGGATCAAAACGACGAGGTGTCATCGGA
This sequence comes from Metellina segmentata, assembly GCA_947359465.1. NCBI lineage: Eukaryota > Metazoa > Arthropoda > Arachnida > Araneae > Tetragnathidae > Metellina > Metellina segmentata. The sequence continues at coordinate 108,363,587 of OX375882.1, read as the reverse complement.
TCTTTCTCTTCGGAATTGATCCCGACAGTAGACAATCTCGTTGTGTTGCATTAGTGGGGCGTTAATTCAACTACCTACCTGTTTTGAAATAATTTATTTACTACTTTTAATATTATTTTCTGCTTAACGTGAGTCATTAAAAAATTTCTCATTCTACATGATCTTCATATAAGATTTTCATTGATTAAATGATCATGCAACTGAGTAAACTACTCCATATAAATACTACAATAATCATAATCTGTGATCTGCAAAGCAAAAAAAAAATACACATATATATATATATATATATATAATATATATTTCGCAAAACCAAGTTCTTAAAGTTTTAATGTGCGCTAATGGTCGAGAGCAATGGTACCAACTTGGAGAAATTATTGAAAGCATACAAAATAATAAATGCTTTACATATTTATGAGTGTTTCATGAATAATTAATTTTATTCATTTCTTTGCAAAGATTATATATGTATTCGTTTTATTTATCTCTCATGTTTGGGGGAGCCAGACCCTAACCATAGACTAACCCTTGTTGCAAGACGTGTCACCTAAGCGGTAAAATGAAACATCTGATTAAACTACTGATGCACGCCAAAACCGTGTTTATTTCAAGTATTTTCACAAAAGGAATATTTACAATATGCAATTACAACTGATAATTGTAATTTAATTCACCTCTTTTTATAATTTTTAATACCGTACAAGACATTGATGAAATTAATTTAAGTTCAAATTATACCATTTCATTTTTTGTAATGACACTCGCCCGCAAATTATTTTCCACTATAAAATTCAGAAATCTAATCTTCCTTTTTTGGCCTTTTCTGGACCTGGTAGTCCGTTTTGTAAAGAAACGTAATCAGGCAGTTTCAGAAATCAACTCTAACATGAATAAATCTTACTCCGCTGTGTTGCTCTAGTACGACGTTAGTTAAAATTTTACCATTACTTATTGATGGTAATGGTAATTTTAGTTAACGTCGTACTAGAGCAACACAACGGGCTATTGACGACGGTCCGGGATCAGTCCCTTAAGGGAAAGATCCGAGGACAACACCTCGTAATTTTTAACAACGGTCACATGACGAAGCAACACCTGAGCTGGCACCCCACTCTCCAAACTCCCACACCAACTCAACGTGAGGACTTTCGGCCACGACAGATTTAAGGTGCACCAACCGCCTCTACACCATACGCATACAAACATCCATGCTCGGACTCGGATTCGAACCAGGAACCTTCCGAACTAGAGGCTAACACCTTAACCACTACACCTGTTCCATTACTTATTTAAATATAAAAATAGACAAATGTTACCGGTTTTTTAAAATTAAGTATACACCTTCTAAATTTCGTGCCCTTTATCAATCGTAATTATGTAAATTAAAAATTTGTACGTATTGAATGGTCTTTCCTGTACTTGGCGAACTTTTTATACTGTATGAATTCGATTGAACAAATGTAGTTTATAGCACGAAAAGTTTGAACCTATTAACTACTGCTGTATTTTATGAGTGAAATTTATTTTTTAACATTTTTTTTAATTCTTTCCATTTGAATAGTATTGCACGATTTATATTATAGTCACTAACTTTCTAAACTAGCTTACGGGATCCGAGTTCTGGCATTAGAAATAAATTTCTTATAGATTGATTCACATATACAAACAAAGCTTCTAATGTAAGAAAAAAATATTCATTATTTTTCTTTAGTTAAAAATACATTCTTCATTTTAAAATTAACCTCAGAAATGAAGAGTATAATAAACTGAGTTAAACATGATAAAAATCTTGAATAATTGAAGAAAAGTTTTTTTTTAATGTGTTTAATTCAGTTTATTATTATTTTTTTCATTTCTGAGATTAATTATAAAATGAGAGAGAGAAGAATGTATTTTTTACTTTAGAAATAATGAATATTTCATAGATTGGAGGCTTTGTTTCTATATGTGAATAAAGCCATGAGTAATTAATTTCTAATGCAAGACTAAAAAATAGAACTCGGATCCTGTAAGCTAGAGGTTAGAAAGCTAACGGCTATAATATAAATCATGTAATCTTTTCTAAAATTTGTGAGAATTTCACAGACACATCAGTAGAATGACAACAGAAAAATAGGATTTGTCTATAAATACATAGGATTAACAAAGAAAGCGCGACGAAAACGCCACACCAAGTCGAGTAATAAGTGTTTCTCAGAAAGAAAAAAACCTCCACGAAACAAGTTTTACAAACGCTCTTCCCCCCCCCCCCCCTCCAAGAAATAAATTCGGAGAAAAGCCGAGATAGTACGACAGTTCAACACCAGGTGGCGCTGCTTGTACCGGAAGTCCAAGTGAGTTGTTTCCGGTGAACGACTCTTTTGAACGAATCTTTCAACTGAGTCGATTCAAAAGAATCGAATCTTTCAAAAGAATCGATTTGCCCATCCCTACCGCACACGTTCTTGCCGACAGCGCTACAGTTCAAAACGAGGGGCTACCCACATCCGGTCATAAATTCGCCAGCCGATTCCCTTCGACGGCGAATCCACGTAACAGAGGAAATCTCGATAAGGACCACCATGAAACCTGTGGTCAGAGAGACCCCCTACGACGTTACACAAATGATACCTTAAACGTCGTATTCACACAAAGAAGGCCGGAGCTAGACGAATTTTATGCGAGTGGAAGTGAGCATTTTCATGACTCAACTTTGCTCTACGTTTGTATCAACCGATGACGTCAGCGCATCGGGTGTCCGAATCTTCTTGGATTCCCCATCTCTAACTTTTTTTCCTGTTGACGTTTTCTCAAATTCTTCTGATGTTTATTGTGCATAATATTTGGACAATTTGAAATTTTTGCCTTTCTTTGAAGTTTGATACATAAGTTTGTCTTGATACTGTTACTTCCTGATTGAGACCAGACTTCCCTTTTAGATAAGCAGATGACGGCTAAATAGTTATGGGATGGATGACACTAATTTTTGTCACTTTTTAATTCCATCCAACCAGAGAACTGAATTTTTCAAGTAGTCTCTCCCAATTTATGTTCCCAATTAACTTATTTAGAGTTCATTAGTACATAACGCAAGTTGTCTCGTTACAAGCATCTTGGCTTTTAAAGTTTTCGGGAAAATATTTTTGACTGTTAATGTTAAACCTCTTAACAATTTTTATTTAAAGTGTGCTATTTCTTATTGGACGTGTGGTAGGTAGTTAATTAAAGTCGCACAACGGGCGTTTTACGACGATCCAGTATCAATCCGGACCGGTGCAAGGAAAAAGAAGAACAACACCTCGCAATATTGAACCATTGTCGGATGACGAAGTTAACACTTGAGATGGCACACCACTCTCCATACTTCCTCACCATGACAGATTTACCGTACACTAGTCACAGTATACACGATGGTATTCAGTGAGATTGAGTTTTAAACTCACAACCCTCCGATTGCTACTCCGTTACTCTTGTAACTAGTACCTCGAGTGGCATAGGCCGTATGGAATAACACTAGCTGTTTCTCATACTTTGAATGTAATCTTCTTCATATACAAGGTGGGCTGTTTTAGCTTAATGTAGTGTATATACATTTAATACATACCAAATTGGATATTTTCTGCTTCTGTAAAAAGAGGTATTACGAACTTTCCCATTCTTGTATTACCGGCGATGTTTGTATCCAATGAAAGGTGTTTTGTGTATCACACTGTCCTTTATGTATAGTAACCCCCTCGCTCGCTTGAGAATTGCTTGAGCCCATGTGGTGTCAACTTATCTCGTTCATTAATAAATGACGTAATTTGCTAATGATCAGATATTTCGTCCTCGTAAGGAATTTTTTTCACTTTTACCTTTTCTAACGCAATGACGTTTTGAAAAAATACTTTTTAAAAATTAATGCTATTTTCTTCTATACATGTGAATTATCTTCCAGGATTCAATTATACATCTTGTAACACACTACGGGAATTTTAACAAATTCCTCTAAACACATATCCAATTACTTGAGGATAGGTACTCCACTTTAAATCAATTCCTTTCATGTTCGTCTTCAGTAAAGACGAGGAATTTGCTGTATCTATATAAATAAGAATGGAGTATTTGTTTGTACATTCAATATTTTCGACCCATTTCAAGTTTTCTATCCGTTTTGGACCCTTCTGATGCCAAATCCGCCCTTTTCTCGTTTGGTGTCTGTCTGTTGTGCCCTATACACGTCCACACGGTTTAATATATTTTTATGAAATTTGCATGCAGTGAGCACTTATCTTCATTTAAGTGGTTGCGAAAGTCTGTCTGTCAGTCTTTCCGTTCAATGTTCGTTTGTGTGTTTGTGCGTTTGTGCAGGCATCACATAAATTTTATTCTAGATACTTGATTGCAGTCTAATTTATTTCATACATTTTTTATTAGGTTAGGGAATGCAATATTAAACATTTCTTTATTATCATATTTAGTTGAGTTTCATGCTAAAACACTTGAGTAAATATCCTTAAATCAACCACAATTTGGTATTTTCGAAAATTGGAATGTGTATTGTGAGTATTACGATTCTTTGATTTGCTTTACCAGTACTATATATATATATATTGAAAAATTAATTATTTAAAAAAAAAAAAAAATTTATGTTGGAATATTAGCTCTGATAATTTATTTATTTCGAGTCTTGTATTTGTTCTTTGGTGCAATGTAAACGATTTCCGAATATTTGGGACAGATGATATTTTTCAACGAACGAGAATGAACAAGCTCGCGCGAGCAGTGATATTTTCTGTTTCTTTCGCTCTGAATTAATTTCACATCGCTAAATTTTGTGCACTTTTAGTAGTAAGTTGTGGCAACTTTGCGAGATATTTTGTTTGTCTCTTCAATTTAGAGTAAACCAATTTAAACCGAGTAAGGTCGGGTATTTTGCTAGTTTTTTCATAAAAACGTTTTAGAAGTATGAACAATGCAAAACGATCGTTACTTCTCAAGTTAAAAATTAGTTTATCCGTTTTAGTTTAAAATATATTATATTTTTCCTATTGTTATAGAACTATATTTTTCTTTTTTCTATTGTTATCTATATTCAAGTATTTTTTATAATATTTTTCTAGTAGATGTCTGAATTTTATTTTGTTTTTTAGCGACTGTTGACGGAGGAAAGAAATAGGTACTTGTACGGGTCTTCTCAGCAACAAGTAAAAATCGTTACAAATATAGTTCCAGTTTATCTTTCATTGCGCTTATGTTACAAACTTGATAGTACTTCTTGATAGTTCATCAGACATGCGCAGACGGTGGTGAGGGTAGTTCTCGTGGTATACAGATCGAATAACAGAACCAACGATGAAAAACATTTGAAAATGTTTATTGAGTTGAATATTTGAAATGTAGCTTGTGTTACCACGACCATCAGCCTTGGTCCATTCCGTAGTTGAACGGAATGAAAAATAAATGTTTAGAGAAAATTAAAATCAAACAGAAAACGCACAAATAAAAACATAAGAGATGGAGGTAAAATCGTTTATTAAAAATAAGGATATTTCACAAAAAAAAAAAAAAAAAAAAAAAAAACTGAACGAAATATTGTGAAGTTTGATGCTTAGCAGGAATTATTGTAATACAATGGTGAGCAGTAATTCCAGATGATTAGTATGTTTTTGCCATATTCATTTTGATCCAATTCCTTTCATCTTTTGGAGTGTTCCCAGTTCTTCCAAACACCATCAACAGACCGGTCAAGAGAAGATACTTTTTCTTTTCTGCAACTCATACGTTTTATTTTTTTTTAATTTTGAGAGGGATAGAAGTAAAGATTGGTTCTAACAGTTAAATAAATTACAACATCGTGAGCTGCAGAACTCTTAAAAGATCAAATGCTTTCCAGTCAGCTGTGATGACGAAACAACTGCGTTCTATTGCGGACAGACCGTTCCTCCTAAATACTCTTTAAGCCACTCAATGTCTTCTTTCACACTAGTAAAATAGACAATGTTAGAAATCCTATTCAAGTAGATTTGATGAGCTATTAATACAATAAAGGTAGCAACAAAATAATCGTAACATGAAATATTTGTTACAAAAAATTTTAATCGTTCGTGTGTGTCAAAAATTGCATTTAACTTACAATACTAATAGGATAAGTCATAATAGGATAGATTGACAACCACACGAGCAGTTTTGAAAGAAAGTTATTGGCTTACCTGTTCTGATTTACGAATCTATTCACGAACACATTTTAACTCCAAGTACCGACGACCGAGCCAATTCAAAAATTTCCTTCCTATCTTCATAATTTTTTCCCATCTCTATTTGAAAAATAATATATCATTAGTTATTATATCATAAAGCAACGTTTTATATACTCTACAAAATGAAACACATCTTGATAATATGTAATTCATACGTTGCATAGAGTTATAAGATTTTTGGAATTTTAGAACCATGAATGGAATTAGTGCACAAATATTTTGAACGGATAAATGATTATGTAAATACTATGCTTCCAATTGTTATTATCAGAAAGTTTTTCTACCTGTCAAAAAAAAATATATTCAACTTACTTCTGATAACTTTATTTCTGATCCAACCATTTGCTTCGTTAAAGATGTTTTTATTTTTATTTTATTTATTTATTTTTTTTAAGTTTTTCTTTCAGGAAGCTTTTTCAGTTACAGTGTATTTATATTTTTGTGTTGATTCATTCGTAGAAACCTCAGACAACAGTTGAGAGGTCAAAGGAATCATTTTGTTATTCATCATAGCTGATTCATCCTCGCAGAACAGTTTGGAATGGTCACCAATAACCTCCATATAACCATGGTATCGTCCATTCTACCGAATTTCTCTCTATGACATTCATCCAAACTGGGTTGGATCCAAAGTGGTCCAGGACTTTGAACCGTTGTCTGACGCTCTACAACATGCCCATGATAGAATAGTTCTGGAATAGTTTTTCGTACACTCCACTGTCAGCGATGCTCAGATTGTTAGCGCTGTGTCCTGAATCAGAATTTTTGTTGTCAGAAATCAAAAGTTTTTTTTACATCTCCAGAATGTATTGAGTCGTTCTGATTGACTTCTATAATATCCTCACTAAATGGTGAAGTATCCTCTTCTAAAAATAATAATTTTAATTTTCGAAATATATATCAGTATACAGTTAAAAATGGTCTTTATGCACATTCCCGTGATAAGAGAGTAAACATCGTAATAATTCTGCAAGTACCAATTTCAAAATTGAACCGTCTGTATTTATATTTTTTACCAAGTAGTAATTTTTTACCAAGTTTCTCAAAACCAAAAATTAACTTACTTTTAAGTTCAATTAACAACCAAAGCGATAATCTAATAATTAAGTAAAGACAAATATTTTGAGAAAAAGTTTCTATTCATCTTTTCTGTTAATATATAGTTAAAACAGTTTTTATTTAAAAGCTGTTTCCTATTGCACGTCATAGAACTATGTAGTGATTGCTAAATTCATTTTCGATAATTTTCTTACGTTTCGCTATTTTTCTTAGACTTCCTTTTTATTGCAAAGGTTTTTTTTTCATTATATATCTATTTAGTTTCCTACTTTTAGAAAGTTACTGTTTTAATCATTGGTTTTTATGGTTCTGCTAGAAATTGAATCAATTTTACCAATCCCAATCTTCTGATGGAATATTTGAATTTCATTTTAAAAATTACCTAACATGCAGTCATTTTAAACACTCTACTTTTTTTAATCTTTGTGGTTGCAAAGGCTTAAAATTCAAACGTAATTCTTTATTAGAGTAAAAAAAAAATGTTTTTTTTTTTTTAATTTTTTTTTATCTCCGAATTCTTTGAAGTATTAAATCTTCTAACTTACTTCTTTGAATCCAAGTGTCATCCTTGATGTTGCCAGTAGCAAAGCCATGATTCAAGAATATATGTCTCTTTGCAAAAGCCGCTGATGTCCTCTTTGATGAATCTGTGTCCAGAAAGATATGAATGAAGCTAAGAGCGAGAGATTTTTGTCAGCTTCTTCAATTTCATTACCGGGAAATGCTTGGCTGATTAGAGAGGCAAACTCTTCTTCCTAGAAAATGTTTAAAAACTTCGTTATAAAGCTATGACCATTGACAAGCATCTGCATTATTAACGTGTAAAATTACAATTGATATTGAAGTTAATGTTTTAAATTTTTAAAAGATTTACCAACAAGAATAACAGAGTACACTGAAACTTAGTTTTCAATGTGTGGTAGTGCCAAAATAAATAAATACATTATTTGTGAAATTACGTACACGATCTGAAATTTCGGAAGTTAATAGTGGTTTCACATACCTGCAGAGCATTGAAGAGAATAGGGTAGATATCAGTCATCCAATAGTCGCACTCGAGTATTTGGGATGTAATCACGAAATGCTTTAATATTTTGACGCTCATGATGCTCGTATGGCCATATATCATAGCAGGCATCATCGGCGCATACTTCCTCTTCTTGGGTTCTGCAGACTTCAGTGGGTCGATATATATAGGAGGCCTAAAGCGTGTCTGTGAAAGATAAATTAAGTTGAAAATTCAAATTCCGATTGGGGAGCTAATAATTATTGACCCACAGTAAAAAGTTATTTAATATTAGTATCATAAATTTTCTGTTTGTATTATGCACGCCATACAAATTATATTAACTTAACTAGGTAACTAGAAAAATGGAGATCCTGATTAAAGAGGGAATATATACTGGTGAGAAAAATTAAAAGAACAACTATAAAAACTCATGTAACTTGAATAATTTTTCACATAAGAACATGAAACTTGCACAGATCTTTATTTTGTCATGTCTGACATATATTCAAAATGCAGGACTGCCTATTTCTGCAAAAAAAATAAATTTAATTAAAACATAGGAATATGTGATAGAGGGTGGAATAAGGAAATATTACCGTTACAACTTTTTAGAGCCAAACAGGAAAAATTAATACGGTATGTGGTCACCCCTGACCGAAATACAAGCTTTACAGCGATTTTGCATGCTGTGGGTTAGATTATACGGAAGTGCTAGCGGTAACAAAGTGTGTTCAAGATGAATAGCGCCTTGAAGCTCTTAAAGAGTTCTAGGCGGAGGTTACCGAGATGCAAGTCGGCGTTCTTGTGCATCACACATATTTTCTATCGGATTTAAATCTGTTGAATATGCGGACCACTCCATTGGCTGGATTCCTTCGATCTCAAGACAATCAGTCACTAGTGCAGCACGATGAGGACGCACATTATCATGCATTAGGAGGAAGTTATTACCGATTGCACCCCTAAACAACTTGACATGAGGATCAAGAACCTTATCTCTGTATAGTTCAGCATACACAATTGCATTGGTAAAAATGTGGTCAGTGCGGCCATTCAAAATGATGCCCGCCCATACCATGATTCCACCACCTTTGTATCGATGCCTTTCACGGATGTTTGTAGGCTAATTGCGTGTGTTTTTCTTTCTCCATATTGTAACACGTCTGGAATCACTCTCCAAACAAAATCGGGTTTCATCGGTAAAAGAACTCGGCTCCAGTCCGTGGTACTCCAATTACGATGATCTCTACACCACTTTAAACGAGTGCATTTCGCTGCCGGAGTTAGTGGAATACAAAGCATTGGTTTTCTTGCATACAACCCTATTGTATGCAGCCTGTCACTCACAGAAAATCTGGATAGTCGAGTTCCTGTTTGTGCAGCGAACTCCCTTGCAATCTGAACTGAAGTCAGTTGCCTGTTTCTTTTAGCAATCGTTGCCAAATAACGGTCTTGAGAGTCTGTTGTGGCACGTTTTCGACCTTGACCTGGTTGTCTGTGCACATTACCAGTGTCTTTAAAAAGTTTCCAGATTCTTTACATGCCTCTTTTGGCTATTTTTAAGTCTTTACAGACCCCTATCAGTGTCTGTCCTGCTTCCATTCTCCCTATCGCTTGCCATTTCTCACAATACGTCAAATGTCTTCTGGACAACATATTCCACCTACTACAAGCGGAAATTTTATCCAACTACTCGTAAAATCTTCCGTTTCTAGTCCGTAACTCTTCCAACCGGGCTACAGAGTCCCCGGATTGAGAAGGATACAAGCGTCATGAGCTCTTTTCCCTCCCAATCCCTTGAGGAGTGCTTTTTGAATAGCATACTGTAAATTAAATTAATATGCAGATTTAATGGCACCTTTTCAGCTAAAATGTGTGCAGGATGTTGGCTTCTTTGTCGGAAAATCAGGCATATGGTAAGACATAGATGTTTATCCGTCTGGAAGGATTTTGTAAACTTTCTACAAGCGCGTCGTGTGTAGAATGTGTGGTACGTACAGGGGTTGAGCACAAATATGGAAACACCTCGTGAAATACATGCTTGAAAAGAAATGTTTATAACAATGCAAGCTGCTTGTTGCCAAGAGTCAAACATTACGGGGGGTTCTGTGAGGGCTTGGGCTGTGTTTGGGGCGTTACTCTTGGTGTCTCATTTCTTTCTCTCTCAAGGAAGGCACTTTTGACGCAACCTTCTCGTTCGACAATTTTATTGCTACTAACGATACACTAATACTACATAACAGGGCGGCGTTTATAGGCAACGCCATCTATATTTCTAACCTGAAGCAACATACTGGGGCCCGATGACCTTTAAGGACATCATAGAAACAATTATTATTAACATCAACTATACACAAAATACTTATTATCTACAATATATCTTAAACAGTCCTGAAATTTACTTTTAGTATTAATACTTACTTCTTAGCAATCAATATCAAAATTTCCTAGATCAAATAAGAATATACAATTATTATACAGAAAAAAAAAATAACATCATCAAATAATTATCGATAAAATCGTGAATCAATTCAAAAGTCAAATAATGTTCAATTTTCAATTGGTAGTAGAACAATGTTATGAATTGGACGTTTGAGTTCTCCACAAGCAGTTTATAGTTTTACTACTCTTACTTTACTGTCGTTTCCAGAGTAAACTTGCATCCCTCTTCCCATTCGCCACTTTAAGGGTGGTAAATCATCCTCTTTAATGAGCACTAAATCATTTTCCTGTAAGATTGGTAAAGACTTATGCCATTTACCACGCGTTTGCAACTGTGTGAGATAGTCTTTTGACCACCTCTTCCAGAACGATTGGGATAGTTGAGTAACTAGTTTCCATCTATCACAAGTCGTTAGTTTTTCGTTCGTCACGTTTGGTTCTTCTATTCCCTTCAAGGCAGTTCTTATCAGGAAATGTCCAGGTGTAATCACAGATAGATCATTTGGTTCACTTGAAATCGGTACTAAAGGACGGGAATTCAGCGCTACCTCAATTTCAGCTAGAACCGTGGAAAATTCTTCTTGTGTCAGCACTTGTAACCCCATCACTCTTTTAAGGTGATACTTCATTGATTTCACAGCTGCCTCCCAGAGACCGCCAAAGTGTGGAGCACCTGGAGGGTTGAACTTCCATTCAACTTCTTCCTCAGCGAGTTAGTTGATGACCTATTTGGAGCGCCATGCCTGAAGGATATTCTTGGCACCTACAAAGTTTGTTCCACAACCGCTATATAAAACTTGGGTTTTTCCTCTTCTGGCAATGAACCTCTTTAAAGCTGCAATGCAGGACTCCGAGGACATATCGCTTACAGATTCCAGGTGTACAGCCTTTGTTGTGAAGCTTACAAACACACATACATACGTTTTCACAGCTTTCACTCCTCTATCTCTTCTGGGCTTGACCTGGAATGGACCGGCGAAATCCGTTCCTGTTCTAGAGGAGGCTCTGCCAGGAGTGGTTCTCTATGTTGGAAGATCTCCCATCAACTGGCTTGACAGTTCTTTTCGATGACGAGCACACACCATACATTTTCTAATGATGCGACGAATAGCAGTTCGTGCACTGATTATCCAGTATCTCTGTCTAATTGCAGAGTTAATTAATTGTGTTGCTCCATGCAGATACTTTATGTGGAAGTATCGGATTATCATGTCCGTGATATGATGAGTTTTCGGCATAATGAGGGGATGTTTTGTGTCCTCAGGAAGGCTTGTATTTTTAAGCCTGCCTCCAACCCTCAGCAATCCTTCATGATCCAAAAATGGACTTAGTTGGATCAATTTACTTGACGAACTTAACGTTTTGTTTTTCTGCAGAAGACCGATTTCCTCACCGAATTCACTACTTTGAACAGCTCGTATTATCAAATTGTGTGCCTTCGTTCTTTCTTCCACCTTTAAATATGGTATTGGCACTTTTAGCCCTCTAAGATTTCCCAGGAACCTGAGACACCAAGAAACGACTCTGAGCAATTTAGTCCATGATGAAAATTTAGTCCAACCCTCTTCAATCAAACTCAATCTAACAACCAAACTATTAACCACAGTTCCTTTCAATTCCTTTTCTAGGACGTTCGAAGCAGGTGACCCTTTGCAACACTCCGTAGGCCAACTTTCGTTTTTCTGACCTAGCCAACAAGGACCTGTCCACCACTTTCCTTTTTCAACTAAAATCTGAACCGGAACTCCTCTGGTAACCAAATCTGCAGGATTATCCTCCGACCTACAATGCAACCAAGATTTCGGATCTGATCTCTCCTGAACCTCTAAGACTCTATTCGAAACAAATTGTTTCCATCGCATAGCACAACCTTTTATCCAAAATAACGCGATCATCGAGTCAGTCCAAAACGAAGTTTCACCAATTAAATCTTTGAAGATATCCCTAAGATACTTCCCCATTCTAGCTCCTATAACACAAGCCATTAATTCTAACCGAGGCAAAGTAAGCTTTTTTAAAGGTGCAACCCTACCTTTTGACATTACGAAGGAAACCTTAATTTCTCCTTTTGTTGTCACATAACGGAAATAAGCGACCGCACCATATGCAAAAGGTGACGCATCACAAAAGATATGTAACTCAGCTTTCTCTTTACCGGGATCTCCACATCCTGACAAGAAATTCCTTTTAACTACTATCTGTTCCAAATTCTTAATCTCCGAGCACCAATTAGACCACTTTACGCTAATATTCAATGGCAACTCATCGTCCCAGTCTACACTTGTTTCCCATATTTCTTGCAACAAACATTTGATCCGTACAACAAATGGAATTAAAAACCCTACCGGATCGAAGATCATCGCTGCCGTTTGCAAAACACTACGCTTTGTGCTCCTCAAGTCTTTCAAACGATCCAACAAACCTTTTATCTCTAACCATAGAATATCTTTCTCAGGATTCCAATTCAACCCTAGTACCTTCAACTGCGAGTCACTGTCTTCCTCAAATTCATAAAGTCATTTCTTAACCCATAATGCCCTCAATGCATTAGAATTAGATTTTAATTTCCTCAAATTGAAACCTCCTTCTTTTCAAATAGAAAATGCATTAGTAGATAATTCCAAAGCCATTTCCTCGTTGTCTGCACCATAGTACAAATCATCGACATACAACGAAGAATTCAACATCTCAACAACATCGGGTGAATTTTCCTCGTATTTCTTGATGTGACTTTTAATTGTTGCGCTCAATATGAAAGGTGATGTCTTACATCCGAATGTTAATCTAGTCATTCTTATTATTTTATGGTTCTCTGTTTTGTCATCCGATAGCCAAAGAAATTTTAAATATTTTCTGTCCACTTCAGCAATGCTGATCATTAAAAACGCCTTTTCTATGTCGGCACTAAACGCGATTTTAAACTTCCTAAACTTTAGAATAACATCTAGAATATTCGGATTCAAATTTGGTCCTGTTTCTAAACAATCTTTAAGTGAAAGGTTTTCTTTAGTTTTTGAACTACAGTTGAAAACTATGCGAACTTTTGTAGTATCCTTTTCAGCTCTCACAACAGCTCTATGGGGCATAAAATATTCATTTGTATCCCTATCACAATCTTCTATTATTCATTTATTCTGCTTATCCTGCAATATTTCTTTATATTCATTTGTCACCCATTCATTATTATCGAAACTTCTTTTTAATTCCTCAAACCTTTTCTCTGCTAAATGGAAGTTACTCTTTAAATCGTTTGGTTCAGTTTTCCATGACAAGCTAGTCTCGTATTTCCCATTAACCTCAAATTGTTTTCGAAATCGTCTAGAACGCACTAGTTAGCAATAGATAACTCGTCTCGTTCACTGATTCCCATACATTCCAAGTCCCAAAGCCCCACTTGAACATCTGGTACGATGCTTAGATTAGCAGACACCACACCCTCGCGGGATTTATGACTTTCCCCCTGACTCCCTTACAATGTAAGACCAAAGTTGGTTTGTATGCAGCTCAATTTGTTTATTTTTTGGATCTCTGCATCGACGATTACATCCCAAAAACATCTGCCCCAGTTAAAATATGGATACTTTGATCCTCACTTTTACAAGTGTCAGCTAAAATTATTCCTCGCCTTTTCAGATCACTATCGAGTCTGGAATTGCTATGGGTGCTACTGTAATAGTTTCTGTAATTAACGCCTCTATTTCTATACATTGTTTAGAATTATTTCTGTTGGATAACTTTAATTTTGCAACGTTATATATTTTTTCCACTGGTTTTACCGAGCCGAAGGAATAGACTGATAATCTTTATTTTCGAATAATTGACACTTTTAAATTATCCGCTAACTTTTTCGTCATCCAAGAACGTTCGGAACCATTGTCCAAGAAAATTCGTGTAAGTTTTGAACCTTTTTCTGAGCAAGCCATTACTGAACACGTCGCTAATAAAATATTTGAACTGGTAACAGACGAATTACATTGATCAATAATTGAATCGGGTGATTTTTCCGCTCTATCATTCGTTTTCTCATCGGTTTCGTTTTTATGTAACCAATTACTATGAAATGTACTCTTGCAAATGCTACACTGAATTTTAGCCTTGCAGAAACGTGCTAAATGGAACTTAGAGAAACATCTAAAACAGCGTCTATCCATTTTAAGTTTATTTTTTCTTTCCTCTAAAGTTTTATTTTCACAAAACTCATGCTCAGAACTATTACAAAACACACAATTTCTCTTTGCACTAGCCGTATAATTAACAGTTGATGGATACCAAGGTTTGGATGTAGACGCATATCGATTGTTGTTAAATGTTCTAAAAGTATCCGGTTTTCTATAATTACTTTTATATTCACTACTTAAGTTTTGATAATTTTCCGATTTAAACCGATATGAATATGTTCGTTCTCTAGATTGAATTTCCTTATCAAGAAAATCAAACAAATCCTTAAAATTCCAACTTTTTGTGTATTTCCTATTCAATTCTAACACAAGATCTTTTGGTATTCGATCGAACAGAATAGGGCTTAACAAATTACCGAAAGTTTGTGTTTCTACCTCCAACGCTTCTAAACATCTTACTTGTGTTTCGGCTTTATTGAATAATTTTCTTAAACCAGCTATGTCACTTATACTTTTAACTGGAGGAATTTTTAGTAACTCAATGAGATGGGCCTGAATTAATGTATTTTTATTACCGAAACGACTTTTTAATAATCCTATAGCTGCATCGTAATTTTCAAAGTTAAAGCAAATCCGCTTATACAATTAGCTGCCGTGTCCCCTAAATAATTAAATTTATCAACTTTAGTTAGATTCGTATTTGTATCAATGGCATTTTCAAATTGATTAAAGAATTCGAGCCAATAAGTTGGATCTCCATAATAGGTTTGAATACTTAATTTTGGTAACTTAACCGTTTTCGCCTCTCTTATATTATGGTTACTAAACATTTGAGCTGTTGCTCCAGCTGATTCAGGTACAACATTGACTATATTAGTCACTACTTTCGTCCATCTATCAATTTGATTACTTATTCTCTGCTTCCATAGAATAATTTTTTCTGAATATTCTTCGGAAGATGTAACTTCCGATTCTAATTCTGCTGCATCGATTTTTGCTTCGATTTCTAAATTTAAACTTTTGAGCACATTTTCCTTATCTACTAATTGCTCGCGAAATTCTTTTAACGCATTAATTGCATTCTCTTTATCATCTAAACTAGCTAATTCCCGAATCTTAGCGTCTATCTTATTTACTACTTTTGATGTTCCAGTACGAATCACCGTACGTTTCATTTTCAGTTTATCAATATCTGCCATACTTATTCAAAACAAATCCACACAAAGAATATACAAATAACAAAACACAACTCCAATAAATCAACTAAAAAACTTGTATCAAATCAACTCAAACCAACACTCTCCAAAAACTCACAACTCTAATTAAACTAAAATCCTATGCAACATAACCTAACAGCACAACATATCTAATACAACATCTCCTATACAGCATAATCTCATACACAACAATACCAATTCTTCCCAGCAACAATAAATCTCAAACTATCAAATCTTCAAACACATATCAACAAAGCCCTACACAACACATTCCAAAGAGAAATAAATTACATCCATCTCAAAACTACAGACTTTTCAACTCCCTACTTCAAACATCTGGAAACCCTCAGAAGTTCCATCCATCTACTCATCCCTAATCTGACACCACTATGTTTGGGGCGTTACTTCTGGTGTCTCTTTTCTTTCTCCCCCAAGGAAGGCACTTTTGACGCAACCTTCTCGTTCGAGAATTTTATTGCTACTAACGATACACTAATACTACATAACAGGGCGGCGTTTATAGGCAACGCCATCTACATTTATAACTTGAAGCAACAGGCTGCGATAGCGTGGTTTTTGTGGGCCCCATGATTACTCTGCAAGGGCACATTAAGGCCAAGGATTATGTGAACATTTTGACCGATCAAGTCTATCCCATGGTACAAACTTTGTACCCCAATGGTGATGGTGTCTTCCAAGACGTCAAAGCCCCTGTTCACACAGCTCACATCGTCCAGAATAGGTTTTCTGAGCATGAGGATGATTTGTCACACCTATGGCCACTACAGTCATCATACCTCAATATTGTTGAATCTTTGTGGTCTACATTGGAGAGAAAAGTGCGTGATCCCTATCCACCGCCATCATCGTTATCTGAACTTTCCACCATTATTCAGGAAGAATGGTACAATATTCATTTGGCAAGCATACATGAAATGTATTTATCCATTCCGAGAATACTGCAAGCTGTTTTGAATGACAACGGTTTTCCTACACCATAGTAGTCAAGGTTGCATGTTTTTTTAGGTGTTTCCATATTTTTTGTCCAACCCTTGTATATGAGGCGTAACACGAACCCCTTTCCGTTCTCCTGTAGTGGTGCATCAGGATAACGCATCCTTTGCGTCTTGCCGCTACCATATAGGTAGGTAGTTATAAGCGTCGCAATCGAGCAACACAGAGGGGCTATTGACGACAGTACTGAATCAATCAGAGAGGGGTAAGGTAATTTTAATTAACGTATCGCACCGGAGCAACACGACGAACTATTGACGACGGTTAAGGTAAGGTAAGGTAATTTTTTAGTTAACGTCGTACTGGAGCAACACAACGGGCTATTGACGACGGTTCGGGATTAATCCCCTAAGGGGAAGATCCGATGATAACACCACGTCAAAAGCACTGTCAGATGACGAGGCAACACCTTAGCTGGTACTTAACCCCCAAACCTCCACACCAACCCAACGTGAGGACTTTCGGCCACGACAGATTGAAGGTACACCAGTCGCCTCAACACCATACAATTACAAACATCCATGCACTAACACGGATTTAAACTTGGAACCTTCCTATCTTGAGAACCACCAGACCGGTTTGTCGGCGACCACACGAATAAAAGTTTTCAAAATAAATTTTTTTAATGACACAGTTGTTATAAATCTACCTACGATAGACACTGGAATCGAACATGTTTCACTAACCTTTTGCAGACTGCTAATTCCAATGGAAATAATTCCTTTTGTGCTCTTCGTTTAACGTATTTCATGTTATGAGTCCATCTACAATTCTAATATCAACAAGTTTAACTCATATTAAGCAAAAATACAATTTTGAAACTATTGCGTTAACCGTAATTTTGATGAAACAATACAATTTTACGTTGTTTAGCAATGTAAAGAATTGAAGCGAAATAACTTGGCCCATTCTTATATATAAACGTCGGAGTCGATCTATTATGTTTTAAGCTTAGTCCAAGTCTCTGAATCGCTTGCGAAATCCCTCGTGTTCTCGAAGTAGGTTTTATTGAAGTAGAATCCCTAAAAAGTTGTAATTTTACAAAAGATACTTTTTTGCAATCGAATTTGAATGCAATGAGTAACGAATTGCATCCCAAACATTCAAAAGGCGTCGATTTTGATCTTTGTTCTGTAAGAGAGCAACAAACCCCATCAAACCATGAACAGTTGCCAACATCAATAAAAATTGTGGAACCCAATTCACCGGAGAGAAAGCACAGCTCGAACCCAGGGGATTCTGATCGAAGCCAATCAGAGATTATTTTGAATGACGTGCTGGAACCACCTGTAGCAAGTGTGAGAGTGTCCGACCCCTACATTGGAGAAATTCAAAGAGGGAGCATACCTGGCAATGCGATTGATGGCCACGAAAAAAGCAAAGTGGCTTTGGAGGTCGAGGAGGTTTCGGTCGGTCAACCCATGCAGGAATCGATAAGACCTTCCTATTCATGCAACTTTTGTGGAAGATGGTACTACTATCAATCATATTTAAATATGCATAGTCTAGTACACATTGGCGAGAAACGCTTCGCATGTCCTGAATGTGGAAAATCTTTTCGGAAGAAAGGAGAACTAAAGAGTCATAATTCATTTCACACAGGCAAGACACCCTACCAATGTTCACAGTGTGGAAAATCATTTGCAAAGAAAAGAAACTTGAAGCAGCATAGTGGAGTTCACACCGGCGAGAAAGCCTTCCTATGTCCAGAGTGTGGAAAATCATTTGGAAGGAAAGGTAACTTGAGGCAGCATAGTTCAGTTCACGCTGGCGAGAAACCCTTCCAATGTTCACAGTGTGGAAAATCGTTTCTGAGGAATAGAGACTTAAAGAGGCATAGTTCAGTTCACACTGGCGAGAAACCCTTCCGTTGTCCAGAATGTGTAAAATCATTTCGGACGAAAAACGATTTACAGAGGCATAGTTCAGTTCACACTGACGAGAAACCCTTCCAATGTCCAGAGTGTGAAAAATCATTTCGGACGAAAAAAGATTTAAAGAGGCATAGTTCAGTTCACACTGGCGAGAAACCCTTCCAATGCCCAGTATGTGAAAAATCATTTGCAACAAAAGGACGTTTAAACAAACATATGTTAGTACATTCTAACTTTAAGTAGTATCGCGATTTCTGTAACAAAATATTTTCACGACCCTCTTCGTTAGAGTTGGCATCTGTTGAATGAACACTGAAATTAAAGGATTTGCCTACGAATGTGATACCTTTTAGAAAGTTCTAACGTAATGCCCAGTTAGAAAAGATATTGGCAGTTTCATGCCTTCACTAACAATTTTAGAGACTCTAGTTTGTATTGACAGTTACCTATTAATAGGCGTTTTTAAGGACTAAACGCTTTGTCATGCGGAAATATTAGAAAAGTAAATTTAACATTTGTTAGACTAAAACTCGAAACTTGTTCTACTGAGTTATTTGATTAATCGATTTGACCCGATTCCAATACGTGTCAAGTTGTTTTTATTGAAGATTAAATTCAATTCTATAGTTGCGTGTAACTTATTATATTTCTTCTAATATGTGTATTTTGTTTCTTTCTTTTTAATGAGATTGTAATTAAATATTTCCAAGTGTATTTAATTACAAGTATATATATAATGGAGAATTGAATTTTAATAAATAATTTTTGTATCAAAAATCATTTTTGCTTGTTTCAAACAAGAATTGTTTAATTACATTCACAGTACTCTTTTGTGCATGAAATTTATCTCTTAAAATAATTAAATCGAACATCATGACACGAATAATACTTAATTTATTAGTCGATTCTAGATAAAATAGGACAATCACCGGAATATCAGATTGCATAAAAAATTATTTTAAGGTACTACTCAATAATGTAAATATTGTCAATGTAAAATATTTTGAATGTTTAGTGAAAATTAAAATTTGGAATAACTAACATTAAACTTAGATTCTTTTAATGAAATTTACATGCTTACTTTAACGAACGCTGTTTGTAACATACGATTGCTGGTGACCTTTTTTGTTGGTTCCTGATGCATCGAATTATTTGTCTTATTACTTTTCAGGTCCGGCATTTTGGTATTTAATTTAATGTCTCACTTAAGCAATATAATGGGGTTTGGAAGATGGTCCGATATCAAACCTGCCGACCAACCGGTATAGTGGTTAAGGTGTTAGCCTCTAGATCGGAAGGTTCCTGGTTCGAATCCGGGTCCGGGCATGGATGTTTGTAAGCGTATGGTGTAGAGGCGGCTGGTGCACCTTAAATCTGTCGTGGACGAAAGTCCTCACGTTGGGTTGACGTGGAAGTTTGGAGAGTGGGGTGCCAGCTCAGGTGTTGCTTCGTCATCTGACCGTGGTTCAAAATTACGAGGTGTTGTCCTCGGATCTTTCCCTTAAAGGGACTGATCCCGAACCGTCGTCAATAGCCCGTTGTGTTGCTCTAGTACGACGTTAACTAAACTTACCATTACCGATATCAAACCTAAAGTGAAAAGGTAATGGTAATGGTAATTTTAGTTAACGTCGTACTAGAGCAACACAACGGGCTATTGACGACGGTTCGGGATCAATCCCTTAAGGGAAAGATCCGAGAACAACAACACGTCATTTTGAGCCACGGTCAGATGACGAGGTAACACCTGAGCTGGCACCCCACTCTCCAAATTTCCTCCCCAAACGTGAAGACCTTCGGCCACGACAGATTAAAGGGGTGCAACAGCCGCCTACACACCATACTATCTACAGGCTAACACCTAACCACCATACCGATGGGTCGGTGGGATTAAGGTATAGGGATTAGGGAAAGATCCGAGGACAACACCACGTCATTTCTAACCACTGTTAGATGACGAGGCCACGGTTCGGGTTCAATCCCTAAAGGAGAGATCCGAGGACAACACACGCCATTTTAAACCGCGGTCACACCTGATCGGATCGGATCCTTTTCTTCGGTGATTGATCCCGGACCGTCGGCAACAGCCCATTGTGTTGCTCCAGTGTGGCGTTAATTAAAATAATACCAATCTTGCTACAGACACTTTTCAACGAGATGTCATGACCTTGTTCAAATACAATGCTGTTTGATTTCCTATCAAAAGGATAACCTTAGCACTTGGCCTTTAAAAACTACATTATATTTAGTACTTCATGACTAAATATCACTCTTGCTAGTTTGTAACTACGACTTAATTTAATGAAATAATTGTATAGTTTAATTTAAAAAATAAAGTGGGTAAATTTTTACTTGTTTTCTTTGAAAATCACTCTTGAATGAAACTATATTATTATATTTATTACTAAATTTTCCCTCCGGGACAATGGCACCCCCAATTGGGCCATACATGACCCGCACGACAACATTACTAAATTTTATTTCGAAGTGAAATCAATTTTTTCTATCTGTTATAGTAAGTAGTTTCCTTCTCACTTTTGACTGAAGTGATCCCGTATGTTTTTTCCGTTTACTCAAGGATACCAAAAAGCGCAAATACATCCTTCATTCTCTATGTAAACGATGCAAAATATCTACACAGAAAATCCCTATGTATTGAACTTTGTCTCAGGAACTAATTTAAGGTTAAAACATTCGTCTTTTTAATATGAAATTATAACTTAGCAACCTGATCCTTAATCACGTTGGGTTGGCGTGGAAGTTTGGAGAGTGGGGTGCCAGCTCAGGTGTTGCTTCGTCATCTGACCGTGGTTCAAAATTACGAGGTGTTGTCCTCGGATCTTTCCCTTAAGGGACTGATCCCGGACCGTCGTCAATAGCCCGTTGTGTTGCTCTAGTACGACGTTAACTAAAAAGTACCATTACCTGATCCTTAAACCGTATTCCAGGGTTCTTTTGTTATTGTAAAAATGCTTAGTTTTACATTTTAATTGTGAGATGTTACAACTTAAAGTTGACCCAGAAGATCATATGTTTACTTCACACAATATAACTAAGTAAATCTCACTTGACTGTTATTGTCATGGAAACCAAAGAAAATAATCAAACAAATTATTCAATCAAAAAGTTATTTGTAAGAAAGTTATCTGACATAGTTATAAAGGACGTAAAGAAAATTATGTGTATTATATTTTTAAAATCTGACATATTTTAAAAAATTTTAACTGTTTGTTTTCTACGTCAATTTTTTTGTATATTTGTAACGTAGTTTCATTAAAAGTTAAAAATCAGGTATGCCTTGCATCATAAAAATAGTATCATTTATATATTTCGTATTCTGTTGAGTCTAACGTGTTGTTGAGTCATTCATTTTCAGGTTTTTGGTTTACAAGGCATTTATTGAAGAAGTGGAAATACTTAAATTATTTGTGTTGAATAAATTGAAGTGCCTTGCAAGGTGGTTATACTTTTCTCATGCATCCGTTTAGATGATTATGTATCGATATTCTTATCAATTCATTTAAATTTGCATGTTTTTGGGTATAGAAAAACTGAGGCGAAGCGTCTGAGAAAATTAAATTTCCTGGAGAAAGTATAAACGCAAGCTGAAGTAAGTAGGTAACGGCTTAGATAGCTCTAAAGAGTAATTTACAATAATTGAATGCAAAATGTCTTTTAGTATTAGAGAGATTGAGAGTCCATGATATTCATATTCTAAAACCTGCAGGATGTGAAAAATATTTTTTTTTAAACTGCTTCTGTACAAGTGCTACTAAAGTCAACTAGAAATAATGTTGACGTCATGTATGGAGAATTCATCAACATCGATATTTGCTTCAGTTGAAAAGAAATTTTCTTGTTTGCTAGATACACCCAAGTTAATTATAATGCGACACATACGAATGGTTAACTCAATTCAGTGTTTATTTGTACAATTTTCATAAAATTAAATATAATATTATATTTAAAGAATCACTTACATCTTCACAGGTATAGAATAGTCAAAGAAAGCAGCAAGACAATCTGTAAAAATAAATATATGCAATTTATTTGAGAATTTCATTGCATTTACATATTTATAAAGTATACTAATGAACTAATGCACTCGTAGTAAATATATGTGTGTGTGTGAGCCAATATACAGCTATTCCATATGTATAACGAAATTGCTCAAAAGTTGACGTAACTACACTGCTGTTTGTAAAAAATGCAACACCGTGAAGGAATCATCCGAATGAAATGAAATTACAGCAAATTTTAACTATAGGATGTTATGCAAAGTAGTAAAGTTTCAGAGCCACCACGCATGCGTGGTGTGAGCAGCGCCCTCTGAACTGATGATAAAAGCGAATAAATAGAGGGCTGTAGCGGGACGTTGAAAATAGTGCAAGGTTATTTTTTAGTGGCGAACGTTTAGTGAGACCTAAGTATACCTCCACGACGAAAGAGGGTGAAAATTTAACAATTTACGGAGTTTGAACGGGGGAGAATCTTCGGCTTTCGTGAAGGAGGATTTTCCTATCGCGCAATAGCAGCTCGTGTGCAGGGGAGCAGTTCCACAGTGATGCAAGTTTGGAAGCGATGAACCAACGAGCACCGAACAACTTGAAAAACTGGGAGTGGACGACGGAAGGTGACGTCAGCGCGCGATGATAGACACCTGGTCCACATGGCGGTGAATGACCGTACAGCTTCCTCCAGGCAGTTGGCAGCACTTTAGTCTATTTCTACAGGTGTACTAATGTCGGCTTCGTCAATTCGCCGACGTCTACTGCACCGTGGACTACGTGCAAGGATTCCTTTATACAGGATCCTCCTCACGCCAAACCATCGACGGCTGCGTCTGCAATGGGCTCATGAGCACAGAGCCTGTCGGGCTGATTGGCAACAAGTTGTCTTTTCTGACGAATCCCGCTTTAATTTGTGTAACCATGATGGCCGCATTCGTGTTAGACGTACGTATTCGTGGGTACATCAAATACTGATTTCAGACACTTAATATTGTTTTTTGCTTTGAAAATTTATTCATTTATTTGTACTAATACAAGCCGTTTGTGTATTAAATTTCATTTAATTCTGATAACTCCTTCATGGTGTTGCATTTTTTTACAAACAGCAGTATAGATTTTAACATATTGCTCGTACGAAAGGAAAAGCAATGATGATAAAAATAACTATTTCAATAACTATGCAAAGTTAAAAGATGTGTGTGCGCAACTGGATAGAGCACAATAACCGACCGATTGCAAATAATCTCAATAGCTTCCATATGACTCGTAGATTTGATCCGAGCTTCTGCATACGCTACGAACATCGCGCATACAAACGGTTTGCCTCATAAGAGGCATTTTCTGCTAGGCTAAAAGTAGATGGCGCTTTTTTGTGGTAGAATTTTCATATTGCTCCCACAATCAGCCATAATTATAAACAATAGCAACAATATATTCCGACATAATTATTGCCAAAAAATTTTGAAATTTAAAGGACTGCATTATAAAACAATTTGAAAAATTAGATTCGTGGATAATTTTGGATTTAAAAAATTAGATTCGTGGATAATTTTGGATTTAAAAAATTAGATTCATCGATAATTTTGGATTTGAAAACATGGTAGATGAGATTTAAAAAAGGAACTGAACTGTAAAAATGCGAAAAGGTTTAAATGGGAATTTTTCCCAACCAAATCTCGCAGGTTCAGTAGATTCTTGCAGATTCGTATAAAAAAATATTTTAAGATTGAAAACAGGATATACAATTAAAATAGGTTCACAGAAAAGGAGTAGATCAGGAGTTTCAATGAGGATTGGAAGTTCTCTCTGCCTCAGTAATAAATGACGATGGCAGAAACGTGTGTGTCCAATGCGAAGACGGATCAGTAGGACATCAGTCCCACCCCCCTCATTGTATACTCTGAGCACGGATGAATGAAGGGTTTGAAAGAATATAATTTGTTGGTGACTTGCAGATTCCACAACTCTTGCCATATGGTTCAAAGAACTCATTCGTTAAAATTCTCATATCATTGAGAGGTTGTTACTCTTCTGAGATCATTATCACTGAAAATTCAGCTGCACCACAACTAGTCACTTAACAGCTGCTTTGTTTTACGTTTGCGTACAATTTATGAACAATCCTTCAGACTGATTGTGTCGAAAGATATCAGAAATACGAGTATAATTAGGTTCTGTGATGGCGCTGAACAAAAACCTTTACGGCAATTTTTTTTTCAGAAAAATATTAATATGAGCAAAGTGTGTTTAGCATTTCTTTGTACCTTTGCTTGTACTAGTGAAGTTAAAAAATTGTTTGTCAAAATCCCCTGTTACATCCTTTAAATTTATCTTTGTCAAGTAATTAGTATATTTAACTACTGGTAAAGTTAATAGTGTGCAATGTACTTTAAAGCATATTTTGATGTTTTGATAGATATGACCAAACAGCAAACAGTGAATACTAACGATAGAAACACAGCTCGTAGATTTTTTTTTAGAAATGCTGATGCATTAACTGATATTAATGTAATCAAGCTCTACCAAGTCACATTAACATGTTTAAATTACGTTTTCAAAATAAACCGAAAAGTTTTCTGAGTACAAAACAAGTGCAAGATATATATACCTCAGAAAGTGTCCTTGATACCCCCAGTTACCGTAAACTATACATAAAATACTGGTTCATGAGATATTATTTCACCTCTTGTATTCTTCCAATTGAGTAATTGGTCCGCTTCGTAAAAGCGCAAGAGACAAGAAATAAAAACAATAGGTGATAAAGAAAATATTTTCGATAAAAATGACACGAACTGATACGAATAGATTAATGAATAGATTAGTCGTTACCTCAAATCCACTAATTGTAAGATTACGAGCACGGTCTAAAACTGAACGCAGCCAAATGTTGAATTTTTTTGGAGAAACTTTCCAAAAAACACTATACATTAGAAGACTACTTAGCTACTTGAGATTCCAAGTATATTATTTTGTAATATTTTCAAATATTTTCACCTTTAGTTTTTCTATATTACATACATCTTCATTTATACGGGGTTTAGGAACCTTTTAAATTTTCAAAAAAATTATTATGATCTATTTTTAATGCTCTGTTTTTTAGCAACGTTTTAAAACAAACCTGGTGTAAAATTTCACCCTAGAACGGAAGTTTAGGTTAAAAGAGTGAAGCACTTAATCAAACATTTAGAGCCAGATGGTTTGTTTACATTTACTGAACCCATTAGAGGGGAAGGGAGGTGAATTAATTCAAGACGAGGAGGGAATGGCAAACGTGTTAAATGACTTTTTTGTGGGGGTTTTCAATGGTAACTATAGTTTAAAAAAGGATCCCAAGGATGGAGCCTTTGCAGGGGGTATAATTAAAGAATGCAAATTCAACAGGGAAGAAATAGTACATCAGTTGAAAAGAATTAAGCCATCTAAAGCACCAGGGCCAGACGATATTTATCCGAGAGTACTAGTGGAATGCGCGGAAGAACTGGGGGAAGTAATTCACACGATATTTAATTCAACATATAGCACAGGTTGGGTGCCAATGGATTGGAAGTTGGCCAACATAACTCCAATTTTCAAAAAGGGAATACAAAGTGATCCGGGCAACTATAGACCAGTAAGTCTAACATCAGTAATTTGCAAAATATTTGAATCTCTGTTAAAAAAGCATATAATGTTATACTTGGAGGAGGGGGGACTGTTATCAGAGAATCAGTATGGGTTTAGGAAGGGCAGATCCTGCTCTACAAACCTTTTGAAGTTCTACGAAAAAATTACTGAGGAGCTGGATAATAAGAGCAGTGTGGATATCATGTACATAGATTTTCAAAAGGCTTTTGATAAAGTACCTCATGAGGCATTACTGTTTAAATTGGAAAGGCTGGGGATTCAGGGAAAAACATTAATATGGATAAAAAAATGGTAATTGGGTAGAAAGCAGAGAGTGCAGGTAAAAGGAAATTATTCACAGTGGACAGAAGTTATAAGTGGGGTGCCTCAGGGATCAGTTTTGGGACCAATTTTATTTATAATTTTCATAGATGATATAGGTCAGGGGATCAAGAATAGAATCAGTATATTTGAAGATGACTTAAAAATATGGGGGACAGTGGATACCAAGTTACAGATAGAAATTTTACAAGGGGATTTTGATAAGATATCCGAATGGGCTGTAAAATGGGGTATGTCATTTAATGTAGGGAAATGTCAAGTTCTGCATATGGATTACAGGAACAGTGGAGCCGAGTACTGTCTGCAGGGAGTAAAGGTAAAGGAGGGAGAAACAGTCAAGGATCTTGGGGTGATAATTCACAGGGATTTTAAAATGGGTCACCAATGTTCAGCTGCGGGTAAAAAGGCTAATAGGTTATTGGGGTATATTAAAAAGACTGTAACTTCAAGGGATAAGAATATAATCTTGCCATTATATAAGGGTTTAGTAAGACCACATCTAGAATATGCTGTACAATTCTGGGCTCCATATATGAGAAAGGACATAGAATCAATTGAAAGGGTTCAGCACAGAGCTACAAAAATAATAAAGAGGCTAGCAAATTTCGACTATAATGAACGTTTAAGTAAGCTAAACATGTATACACTGGAAAGAAGATGAAGGAGGGGGGATTTGATTCAGCTTTTCAAGTTTGTAAAACAAGGGGACACAGAGGGCTTAAATTTCAATAGGGATAACAGAACAAGGGGCCATGGGTATAAATTGAATAAGACACATTTGAATCGGGATTTAAGGAAAAACTACTACTTTAATAGGGTAATAGACAGTTGGAACGCGTTGCCAGAAAATATAGTTAATTCAAAGGGAGTGTACGAATTTAAGACACAATTGGATAGTCAGTGGGAATTGGAGAATTCATAAACAAAGGACCAGCATTGTTGGGCTTGAGCCTGTAGCGGGTCGTCAATATTTGTATTTGTATTTGTACTTCGTCGATATCAGCGATCAGAAAAATGTATTTTGACTACGCTCTATATTGCTAAATCCATCTCCATGTACATTGTTTTATTAATTTTATTTTTTATCTGGGAACAAGGTACTACATTTAGTTTCATTTGTTTCCTTCCTCTACTGCGAAAGAATTTCACAAGCTAATTGTTTTTAAACGATGATATCTCAAAACTGTGATTTTACCACTTGCGCGCAAGATTTCTCTGAAATGGTTGGTTAGAAATACATAAAATTTTAATCGATTATGTAAACCATATACATGTTTAAAATCACCAACTTTTTTGTCTGTCCTAATGAAAGTTTTTAAAAAAAGGTTAATTTTGTGTTGAAAAAAAGAAAAAATTTCATTTTTTTTTTTAATTTTTTTTTTATTAAAACATTTTTGTAAGAAATTAAAAAAAAAATACAAGAGTTCGTCATTGTAATTATACTATATATTTTTAAGTATATAAAAAAATTCAGCTCAGAATAATAATTATTTTGCCTAGAATACTGCGCGCAATGCACCATATAATATTCTAACAACAAAAACAATGCATTTCATTTTGGTCAAATTTACAACATATTTAAGGGGTTGAAAGTTAGGTACAGCTACACTCTACGTTTATGAGTAATGGCAACGGCTTTGGCGATTTTTTTGGCGCACTTCTAAAGTCACCAAGGAAATAATTATTTTCTAACTCTTTTAATGTCACAATTTTTTTTCTTTTTCAGAACGTTTTAAAAAGTATATTTTAAAAAAAAATTCACAAAAAGTAGTAAGCTTAAGCACATATCAAAACACATTTGTGAACTAGCAGAGAAACTAAGCTACGAATGGTAAGAATAACCTGAAACTTATCAATTACACTAAATACAGTAAGCATGTTGAAAAAGGAAAAATATTTACAAAACAAAAAAAATCAAGAACTAATACCTGATAAAGTCAGAATTCTCTCGTAATAAAATAATGAAAACGAAAATGGTCAAAAAAACAAAACTCTTAATCCTGTCGTGAAAGCTATTATAACAAAATAAAAATTCCACAACTGTCAAAATACAAATAAAAGGACCAATGGTATCACATAAAACGATTTAAAAGGATCAATGAAATCAAAGGATATTTTAAAAACAAAATAACCAATGGGAGGAAAGAAAAAATTTCAAACGAACCAATGAAATCAAACGATTTTAACAGATTTTGGAAGAACTTTCTAGAATATTCAAAATGAAAATTAAAAGTTTCCGTTTGCCGAGGTTGCCATGAAAACCACAACAACAGCAGCGAAAGATGGGTTGCCTTAATTTATCGTAACTCGTTACTAGAAGTGCGCCAAAAAAAAATCGCGAAGCCGTTGCCATCACTCATAAACGTAGAGTGTAGCTGTACCATAATTTATTCATGGAGATATTAAGATTCGAAATGTAGTGATTTTTTTTGCATATTTTGACATTTAAAAGGTACCTAATCCCTTAAATGGAACTGTTATGGGTATATCTTGCCATTATTCAAATGTGTGTAAATATAAAATTGCATAATATACGGTTAGTAATTGATCGAAGTATATTTAATATATGGAGCAAAGTTAGCAAATTTCTTCAAATTTAGCATATTTCTGCATCCAAATAGTTGCTAAAAACGTTAAACATACACCAAATCAGTATTTTATCACTCACAGTCTCTTATAATCACCCAAAACTAGTGTATTTTTGATACAATAACTATGTCCTCCTAGATTACGAAAATGACACACAAGCCAAAAGGGAAAACGTAGCAAAACCGGGGTTTGGCGAGCGTCAGCGAGCCGGGGTTTCACCTGACCCCACGAAAAGAACTGTCACGGCAACTCCGTGCTGGCCACGCAGTGACTAGTTGTTCCTATAAACCATCATTCGTTCCTGCTCGAATTATGAGAAAATGCCTTTCTTAAAGCCATTAAGCCTTGTAAACTAATTCGTTCGAATAATTTCATGGTACAGCTACACTCTACGTTTATGAGTGATGGCAGCGGCTTGGCGATTTTTTTTGGCGCACTTCTAAAGTCGCCAAGGAAAGAATTATTTCTTAACTCTTTTTCCGTCACAAATTTTTTTTCTTTTTGCAACACACTTTTTAAACACATTTCAGAACGTTTTGAAAAGTATATTTTTTAAAAACTTTCACAAAAAGTAGTAAGCTTAAGCACATATCAAAACACATTTGTGAACCAGCAGAGAAACTAAGCTACGAATGGTAAAAATAACCTGAAACTTATCAATTACACTAAATACAGTGAGCATGTTGAAAAAGGAAAAAGATTTACAAAAGAAAAAAAGCAAGAAATAATACCTGATAGCGTCAGAATTCTTTCGTAAAAAATAATGAAAACGAAAATGGTCAAAGTTATAATACTCTGAAAACTATTTTAGTAAAATAAAAATTCCACAACTGTCAAAATACAAATAAATGGACCAATGGTATCACAGAAAACGATTTAAAAGGACCAATGCAATCAAAGGGTATTTTAAAAACAAAATAACCAATGGGAGAAAAAAAAAAATTTCAAACGAATCAATGAAATCAAACGATTTTAACGGATTTTGGAAGAACTTTCTAGAATATTTAAAATGAAAATTGAAAGTTTCCGTTTGCCGAGGTTGCCATGAAAACCACAACAGCCGTAACGAAAGATGTGCTGCCTTAATTTATCGTAACTCGCTACCAGAAGTGCGCCAAAAAAAATCGCCAAGCCGTTGCCATCACTCATAAACGTAGAGTGTAGCTGTACCAATTTCATTCATCACAAACTACAAAGCCATTCAAAAATTACACCTCCACATTCTGCTCACAATCATATTTGAAATATTTTGATTCCCTTTTCATCAGTGTTAGGAAAAATTACATCGCACTTTCTTTTCAGATTTTCAAAATGTTGTTTTTAAAGTCCCTGCACGTTGGAAAGAATTCACTCGTTGAAACAGTTGATCGAATAGAGTGAATACTGCAAATTCTTGAAGATGCAACTGACAGTGCCTAAATTTGCTTCTATACAACGGTTTAAAAATATTATCTTATTTTTATTCCCTGAAGAAATCATTACACAAATGTGTCCAAAAACAGTGAAATCCATTGCCAATATACCTTTAATTAGAGTAGGACCCAATTGGTTCCAGTTACCTGGTGCAAACAGCGCTATTAAGACTTAAAGAAGTTCAAGATGTAGGGAAAATAAGTACAACTAAATCTTACAAATATTGTATTCAGACATATTTGTTTCAAATACGTTCATTTTACAGAAGATGACCAAATATGTATGTGGGTCTGATTTAATATGTTGAGTCCGATTTCAAATAATTAAAATATTAAAGTTCTAACAAAAATAAATAATTAAATAATAAAATCTGTTCATAATTATTGATATATTTCCCCACGAGCAAAAAGACAGATTTATTGTTGTTAGATTATGCATTGTAATTTTAAATACATTTAAAAAGTTAAAAACTTGAGGGGAAAGATTATTTTTCTGCCCCACTGTATATAGTTTTTAGAAACGCAATTTCATCAAACATGCAATTCGTTAAAAGAATGAGGAGTACCACTGAAATATTCAAACACACTAAGAAAGTTGAATTCATAATTATAGAAACGACTTAAGTGTTCAATCAAACTTTGTAATAAAAAAAATGTTCATTTTGTCGATGTAAAAATGAAATTTCTTTCCAGAATTGTCCTCTTATAAAATAAGGAGACAAAATTAAAATTTTGATTGAAATTTTTAACTGTAACAACCGTTATAAAACCGTGGTGTGAAACAGTAACATTCAATTGCATTAATATCGCGGTGAAAGAGGTATAGTATCGAAATGAATTTTTAAAATTAAAAGCATTTTAGCAAATATAAGATTGAAAAAAATGCTTACGTTTGAGAGTATAATACTTTTGAAAGTATAATAAACTGTGTTCTAAAGTTGTATATTTATTTTCCCCGAAATCTAACTGTTTTATGCTCTAGATTTGGAGGTTTGCTTTCACCTCACCTGCTCCGCATTTGATTACTAAGTCCATGAAAGTGTTTCAAAACTTACTCTCAAAGGAGTGAGGTTTATTTCTGGAGTACTCTTGAGGGACTTGGGTTCAGGTTTCTATATTACACTGGCGAGAGAGAAAAATTAAAGGAACAACTATAAAAACTCATCTAACTTGAATAATTTTGCAGATAAAAACATGAAGCTTGCACAAGATCTTTATTTTGTCACGTCAGACATATATTCAAAATGCAGGAATGCCTATTTCTTTCTATTATAAAAAAAATTGCAATCTTTTTCAGGTTTATTCGATTTGTGATTGGTAATAGCGAGTCACGTGATTACGAGTCTTGTGGTTCAGCGGGCTAATGAATTTGGAGCAACCCCAGACGATATACTCAGCTATATATTTTTTAATTAATTCATTCATAAAACTTGAGAACACGTGCTAGAGAGTTTGCAATGTTTTCAGAAGAACCGGCACATTCGGTCACCGTTTCCATAGCAACAGTCGAATATGACAATACTAAGAAGTATTATTGCAACAAACACGGAGAAGCTAAATTTATGATTAAAATTATGATGAGATTTCCTCGGAATTTTGACAGTATGTTGTGTATATGTATAAACAATATGCTAAAATATTTTCTTTATTTACGTGAAAATGAAATGTTTTGTTCTTGACATTTTTTAAAACATTTCGTTTTTATTTACACTATATTTCCGTGTATGAGCCGAGAATATTTGGAACGTTTTCTAAAGCTTAAGTACTGGGGTCAGCTTATATACGGATCCGCTAAACTCGCAAAAAAAGTAAGCAATTTTCCGTTACTCGGGCGCATGCGATAAATATGATGGATTGTGAAGCAATCCCCTCATTGTTGAAAAGTATAGTTCGCTAAGCGAACTAAATATGAGTGCTTAGCATTCATCGGGGATAGACAAGCAACAGCGAGCAGGGGGCGAAGGCCCCTAGACTGCAAAAAAAAATTTAATTAAAACATACGAATATGTGGTATAAGGTGAGATAAGGAAATTTTACTGTTACAACTTTTTAGAGACACACAGGAAGAATTAATAAGGTACTAGGGGGCCTGCCCCCTGCTCGCTAACGCTCGCCAACCCCCGGAGGATTGCTTCACAATCCTCATTGGTTCGCTGCGCGAACCTATGCTCGCTTCGCTCGCCTCAATGAAGAAATGTGTCCTAGCAGAAGGGATTGTTTACAAAATATGATATTCCAAAAAAATGTTTTTTAAATCTAAATTTTATGCTGTTTTTCAGAAAAAATATATAGCTCTGAAATCAGAATTCAAATGGAAACTTTGTGCAAATTTCGACTCGAAATGTGAGCGTTGCTTTGGAAATTGAATACCCAGCATGTTGGTTGTGTGTACATTTTCCCAGCACTCGAGCCACCCACGCTTTTTCATTGAGTTTGTTGCCGAAAGTTGTAATGCAAGCGTCTTGTTGAACTATAATTGTTGGCCCAGAAACGAACCTTTTTTTTTTAAATGACCCTGAAAAGATCCTCCGTTTTCTTTGATTTCTATTATTTACTGCAACAACTCGACTAAAATTCATTTTTTTTTCAATAAAATTTCATCCGATAACGCTATAAATTCAATCGATGCGCGAGACTTTGGGATAAACAAAGAATCGTACAATGTTGCCAAAACGCGAAAACAAATAACGTCTTTTTTGCGTGCCACGTAAGAGAATTATATATATAGATGTGGATACCTCTGACCGAAATGCAAGCTTTACAGGGATTTTCCGTACTGTGTATTAGATTATCCGGAAGTGCTTGGGGTGACAAAATGTATTCAAGATAAATAGCGCCTTGAAGCTCCTGGAGAGTTCTAGATGGGGGTTGCCGAGATGCAAGTCGGCGTCTTAGTGCATCCCATACATGTTCTTTCGGATTTAAATCTGGTGAATATTCGGGTCACTCCATTCGTTGGAATCATTCGTACTCAAGATAATCAGTCACTAGTGCAGCACGATGAGGAGGCGCATTATCATGCATTAGGAGGAGTTTATTACCGATTGCACCTCTAAACAGCTTGACATCAGGATCAAGAACCTCATCTCTGCATATTTCAGCATTCACTGTTGCACTGGTAAAAATGTGTAGGTCAATGCGGCCATTCAAAATGATGCCCCCCCCCCCCCGTACCATGATTCCGCCACCTTTGTCTTGAACTCTCCAAACAAAATCGGGATTCATCGGTTAAGAGAACTCGGCTCCAGTCCGTGGTACTCCCATTACGATTATCTCTACATAACTTTAAACGGGCGTATTTCGCTGCCCGAGTTAGTGGAATACAAATCATGGGTTTCTTTGCATACAACCCTCTTTTACGCAGCCTGTCACTCACACAAAATCTTTACAGTCGAGTTCCTGTTGCTGCAGTGAACTCTATTGCACTGAAATGAAGTCAGTATCACGTTTCTTTTAGCAATTGTTGGAAAGTAATGGTCCTGAGAGTCTGTTGTGGCACGTTTTCGACCTTAAGCTGGTTGTCTGTTCACATTACCAGCGTCTTTAAACCGTTTCCAGATTCTGTACATGCCTCTTTTGGCTATATTTAAGTCTTTACAGACCCCTATCAGTATCTGTCCTGCTTCCATTCTCCCTATCGCGTGCCATTTCTCACAATACGTCAAATGTCTTCTGGACAATATATTCCACCTACTACAAGCGGAAATTTTATCCAACTACTCGTAAAATCTTTGAAATTAGATTTTAAATCACTCACACTCTTTTTCCCACGTGTTGAAAGAATAGGCTCAAAAAAGTGCATATTTTTCTGTAGCGAAGGTGTATTTTATTGGACTACCTGATAAAGTTGACCTTGACTTACCAACCAATCACCTTTCATTGAAGTTCACTTAAGGTGCCTGCCTACGTTCGGAGACCTTTTTTTTAAATATTTCAAAAATTGGCTTGTTATGTGCATTATACTATCAAATACATCTAAAAACTATGAATAATATATAAAATAGCTATATATGTTTTTTTAATTTTCATTTTTTGCTAAAAATAAACAAAAAATCTCAATAAATTAACAACTAAGCAAAACAACAAAACTCAAATTCAAATTAAGATATTCTATTTTTGTAAAATGTATTGTGTTCTCAAAACCCTCTTCTGGGATCTCTACCCATTTTATAACTGAAACTTTGTATTAAAAATATTTATGCAATTAAACCTTTCGACATAGAAAAAAATCTTAAAAAATTATTACAACTCTATACTTATGTAATCAAAAAGCTAAAAAATAATGCATAAACAATTAAAATAAAGGTAGGTTACCTGAATTGAACCTGCCGCGCTGGGTGGTAGGGTTTAATTTATCAGCCACACACCTCCCAGGCGGACAATTGCATGAACTACCGACGAGTGGCTTTGGTAATCCAGAAAGGTAGATCGTTTGTAAAAGAACAAGTTTAATAACAACGTAATTTCTACAACCAGTACATAAAGACAAATAATATTTCATAAAAATGAGAAAGATAAGTTTTAAGTCTCTTTGTGTACAGATATTTATAGTCGAACAGCTTGGCCAATCTTTTGGTTGCAGTTCTGGTAAGGCACGTTGAAGACAGTTTGCCACCTAGCGGCACGTAGAGTGTTATATTCCGGTGCGTCACCGCAGTACCCCCTCCTCAGTGGTCAAACTAAGAGCACGCTATGCTTGATACCGGTCGACGAAACGGACAGTTCTCCCAGACCGAGTTTTCCCAGGAAGTCTTGAGGGTTCGATGTCTGTGGGTTCGAGGTCCTGTGGCATAAAGGCTGGTTTCAACCGGTCGATGCGGATGACGACAGGTTTGCCCCGCACTTCAATCTTGAAGTACGAGTCTTTCTTTCTCTCCAACACTGGGTAGGGTCCTTCATATGGCGGTTGCAAGGGTTTTCGAACTCTGTCCACTCTTACAAAGACATGAGTGCAGGATCCGAGGTCTTTGTGGATGAATACGGCTTTCTTTCCATGCGATGACATTGGCTTGGGTTGGAAGTCCTGGAAAGTGCGACGTAACCGTTCCAGCCATGTCGAGGGATCACGAATAAAAGTGGAATCATCCAGGAACTCTCCAGGTAGACGGATGGTTGAGCCATAGACCAACTCCGCTGGGGTTGCCTGGATATCCTCCTTCATCGCTGCCCGAAATCCCATCAGGATCGCTGGAAGAGCCTCAGTCCACCTGCAAGAGCTAATAGATTTAATAGCACTTTTTAGTGGTCTGTGCCAGTTTTCCACTAAACCATTTGCTTTCGGGTTATATGGCGAAGTTCGCCTTTTTGCGATACCGAGAAGCTTGGTTAGTTCTTTGAAAAGGTTCGATTCAAACTGGCGTCCTTGATCCGAAGTTATTATCTCGGGAACCCCAAAACGAGAGATCCACTCCGAAAAGAGTGTACGGGCAACAGATTGTGCGGTCATGTCGCTAATCGGATACGCTTCAGGCCAACGCGTTGCCCTATCAACTATCGTGAGACAGTATCTCATACCTTGCGATTCAGGCAGAGGACCAATTATATCACAATTTAAGTGTTGAAATCTATCCGAAGGCAATTGATATTGACCGAGTTCCGACTTAATATGTTTAGTGATCTTTGCCCGCTGACAATCTAAACAAGTACGAGCCCATTCTCTGCAATCTTTGCTTATCGATGGCCAAACGAATCGATTCTTGACCAGGTTCAAAGATTTATTAACTCCTGGATGCGCCAAATTGTGCAAAGTGAAAAATGCATCTTTCCTAAATCCTTTAGTTAAGAAAGGACGAGCTTTATTTGTTGACACATCGCAATAAATTTGATCGTTTGAATCGGGAAGTGCTATTTGTTTAAGATTTAACGCCGTGTTACTTGAATTTAGAATTTCTTTTAACTCTTCATTTACCTTCTGATCTTTAGCGAGAGCTTCATAATCAAGAGGGTTTGGCATACGAATTTCGGCAATTCGCGAAAATGCGTCGGCAGCAATATTAGATTCGCCCGAGACATGCTTAATATCCGTTGTGAATTCGGAAATATAAGACAACCAACGCGACTGTCTTTTGGAATAATTGTCGTTTGCCTTTTTAAAAGCAAAAATTATTGGCTTGTGATCCGTTACTATTTCACACGGTCTAGCTTCAAGCATGTGTCGAAAAAATTTTACTGCCTCGTAAATAGCCAAAAGTTCTCTATCAAAACTAGAGTATTTTTGTTGAGTTTTGTCAAGGCGATGTGAAAAAAATGCTAACGGTTTCAGGGTTGTACTTTTAGAATTTAAGGTTGCACCAATAGCCATGTCACTTGCGTCACAGCTTAACACCAATTTTTCGTTTCTACCAGGAAAATGCAACAACGTCGCAGTTGCAAGGGCATTTTTAGAGTCCTCAAACGCTTTTGTCAGAGACTCTGACCAAACGATTTCCGTTTTGTCGTTTTTCCTAGTAGAACCTTTTAAAAGATCAGTTAGTGGGGCAAGTATTTGTGCAGCACCTTTTATGAATCTGCGATAAAAATTCAAAAGACCCAAATACCTTCTTAATTTACTGAGGCAATCTGGACGAGGGAAAGTTTGAATGGCCTCGACCTTACCAGAAAGTGGTTTTATGCCATCAGCAGAAATCTCGTGTCCTAAAAACGTTACTTTTGGTCGACCGTACTCGCATTTTGATGCGTTGATCCTCAGACCATACTTATGCAATCTCTCGAAAACCGTCTCCAAGTGCTTAACATGCGCTTCCTTTGTTTCTGAAAAAATTAAAATGTCATCTAAATAACAAATTGCAAAATCGAGTGCATGTAATACTTCGTTCATGAACCTTTGAAAGTTGCGAATCAGAAGGTTGCGTGTTCACATCACGTCCGGGTCACCACTGCCGCGCTGGGTGGTAGGGTTTAATTTATCAGCCACACACCTCCCAGGCGGACAATTGCATGAACTACCGACGAGTGGCTTTGGTAACCCAGAAAGGTAGATCGTTTGTAAAAGAACAAGTTTAATAACAACGTAATTTCTACAACCAGTACATAAAGACAAATAATATTTCATAAAAATGAGAAAGATAAGTTTTAAGTCTCTTTGTGTACAGATATTTATAGTCGAACAGCTTGGCCAATCTTTTGGTTGCAGTTCTGGTAAGGCACGTTGAAGACAGTTTGCCACCTAGCGGCACGTAGAGTGTTATATTCCGGTGCGTCACCGCAAACCCTTTACAATATTCTACCAAAGTTTAAAATTATTTGAAGTATAATGTTATGAGTTATGATGTTGTGCGGAAGAGCAAAATGTAAAAAATCTGATTTTGAGAAAAAGCACAAAATAAAAAATAAAACATCTACACTTACACATTAGTTGAAAAACCTGACATTAAATAGCTCCTGATTTGTAAAGGTCACCTTTTTGGTCATTGAAAACTGATGTTTTTTTCTTCCGAATGGCTTTTAAAAGTTTCCTACGCTTCCTTGCAACAAGGGTGGAATGATTCTTCGAATCTCGAATCCGCAAGCAGTCCAAGTGTCTATAGCCTTCTACTGTAAAACACCCAGGATTTGTCAAATAAAGCCTATAGAAAACATTTAGGCAACCTTTAAAACCATCGTTAAATTGAATTATGGCATCATAGGCTCCTAACTTGACAATTTTGAGGCTGACAAACACCTCTTTTGGCACTTGTTGCCAAATTACGCCATTGAAACACTCGTTGACGTTTTGAGTTTTGCCGTGGAGACATTTCTCTAACAAATCTTACTAAAAAAACTTAATTAAACAATTACTTAACCTTTTTTTTTTAAATATTCAATGGTGATCGAACACATTTTAATATTCTATGCCGGTTTTTCGTCCCACTTCCGTTAGCAGAACACTACTTACGGTTTGAAAATCTGTCAACATACTAATATTAAAAGTTCAGAAACTAGAGTTCTAAGTAAGATAGAAACAAAATTTAAACTGATTTGGAAAACTAAGAAACTATACTTTCAAAGTTAGGCAAAATTAAAAAATCGTATTTTTCTTCACAAATGCGGTTTTATAGGTAGGCAGGCACCTTAATAGAACTAATATAAAGTAAATTTTTATGGTTGTTCCTTTAAGTTTTCTCGCCAGTGTAAATTCCATATTAGGTTTTTAAAACACATACTTCTAAAATCAAAATTATTTTAAATTAAATCGGAAACTATTAGTGGAAACTTTAAAACTCCTATTTTTGTGTTCTTAGAGAAAATTACAGAGAGATACACCCACATCATCTTCAAAACCAAAACCAATTAAAAAATTAAATGGTGTAAGAAAATATTCAATGTGTAATTTGGATGAAAAAAGTCCAAACTGAAACAATTTCAGGAACATTTTTGTTTCCTTTAATTGAGTAACTCTTTTGCAAATGGCTTCATTCTCTAGAATGAAGCCATCTTTGGTGAATCCCATTGGACTACATGATAACGTTGACCTTGAGTTACCCTCCAATCAACTTTCATTGAAGTTCACTTAATAGAATTAATATAAAGTACCTTTTTATGGTTGCTCTTTTAATTTTTCTTGCCAGTGTACATAGTCAAACAGGGAAACTTTCAAAGGAACATTACATTAAAACTTCCAAAGAAAAATAACCAAACAAGTACTATTTGTATATTCTATCCATCCTTCACTTCAGATATGGCTTAATAATTTTTTTTGACATCTACTTATCGATAAATTCGATGTGTGACAGATAATATTAATTTAATTTTCACTCAAGCATACTACTTTTCTGCATGTTGCAAAGACTACAAATAAACTACTAAAACTTTCATTTTGATAAACATAAAATGTTTAAAATTTAAATTTATTAAAAAGTAAAAATTGTCGTGGATTGGAAATTTTTAATCATAATTAATTATTTTTAATTTACATGCTCCCTTAAAAGTACTAATTGGATTATTTTGCTGTCAGTTATAATTGACATAATTTTCATTTTTACCTGTACATTTCACGTAAAACGTCTGTACATATCACGCATGTGTACATCTCACGTAAAATTATTGAATGAACACTTCCAGATTTATGAAATTACGTGAACTGCGTATATAACGAGACGACTATTTATTTGAATGTGCCTTTTATCCTCGAGATGAAAATTCACTTCTCCAAATCATTTTCGTGGGATTAACAATATCGTATATCGAGTTTCGTTATTGATTTTAGTTAGATATTATCATAGTTTGTCTTATAAGCTTCCGAAAGCTATAAGCAAAAGTGTCCAGAAATAATGAATACATCGTTAAGTAGAGTGGAATGAAATGGGTTTGTTTTTTGCTGTTGCATAATTATTTTTTGTTTTACTTTGGACACTTGGATGGGCATTTTTATGTAAGAGTACTCTTTCCTATCATCTTGTTGGTTAATTAAAGCTTTATTGTTATTAGGTAAATTGTACCGCATTATTTTTTAACTGTCCTCTAAATAGGACAGTCCGACGATACGCATGTAATCGACGCGTTTATAAATGTCATAAATTATTATATTTTTAACTGTCCTCTAAATAGGACAGTGGGACGATACGCATGTAATCGACGCGTTTATAATGTTATAAATTATGTATGATTAAAATATGTTTTTTGAAGAACCAACTAGGAAAATGTTTATATGTATGTATTTATCACAGCAAAAACTGATTAATTTTGTCCAAATGTTATCGTTCATGAAGTTCTAGTGACTATTTTTCTATTCTTTTTATTTTATTGATAATCTAAAATTCAATAATCTAAAATTTAATAATTTCAATAATTGTAATCTATGTTGTCACTGATTTACTGTAATTTGTTTCACAAATTTTAAAAACAGATGGTTCGGATTAACCAAACTCCTATGAACGGGGGGTTTGAATTAGCAGGGGTTTATTGTAATTCAAGACTATCCTCAGTGGCGGCTTAAGCGGTAAGCGGCCCGTAGGGCCCCGAAATACCGAAGGGGCCCGAGGTCTTAAAACGTCTTTTTATTAAGGTTCGAGAAAAGTTGTGACAGCGTGTGTGAGTCTTTACAATGTGCATCTTTAAGTACAGTGAAAGGAGTTTCTAATACGAGATGGTCAGCAAAAGCAAATGCTGTATTAATTATAAAACTGGGTTTCACCCATATAAATAAGGCTTTAACTGGTATTTGTAATCAAGAAGAAACAAAGTTACCATATTAGAGGCGACTTCACTTCTGAGGAAAATGGACAAATAAGAAACCGTCCTAATGACATATATTTGAAATAATATGTTACAAAGAATAAATTCTACTAGTAAATCACTGCAATCAGTGGAATGCAAACTATTAAAAGGATCTATTCTGAAGTCATTAGAAAATTTTATCAATAATTTCAGAGAAATTGAAAAAGAGGTGACTGATTTATCAGAGCCTGTCATTTAATGTGAAAAATGGACAAACTCGCAGACAATAAATGTGAAAAAATGTTTTTGAATGAAAACAATGGAGTCGGACATGAATTTACTATAAGAGAAAATTTCATAATCAATTAATTTCTTTTATGTCATATGTGATAACACCAAGGCAGAATTATCTCAAAGAACTCATACGTATGAAGTTGTTGTGGAGCCTTTTCGAATATTTTTTTATTGGGATTTATCAGAAGAAAAAAAAAAGAACACGATACAAAAAGTTATTACAATATTTAAAATATTTACAAAATTGGCATTGGTGTTTGTACTTTTGAAGACGAATTTGATCATCTCTACTATAATAAAAGAAAGTGTTTGTTTGTTTGGGGCCGCAAAATCCTGAAGATTCTATGGCACTTACAGCAATGAGATTTGGCACACAGGTAGTCCGAATTATTTGCAATTTTCGTGTCGCGGCGAAATTTTAAAATTCAATCAAAATTTTTTAATGAATTTCATAGTTTTATTCTCCATTGGTTTTTCAAACGCGGAGAACTTTTTCTACTCTTGCGACCTTGAAGTCAGGGTTTGGAATCATGCCAACTTTTTTTGCATCCTCAAAACGCGGAGAAATTTATTATTTTTTGTTTCCGCTTTGATTTTGCACGATTGATTACCCAGCCAGACAATAAATCTTTTAACGAAAGTCAAAGTTCTTTTCTCTGCCTCCTAGACCATATATGGGCAAACTCTGGCCCGGGGCCCGAATGTGGCCCGGCTTTTGATCCGGCCCACGGAACATTTTAAAATCGTGCTCGAAAAGAAATAAATATTCTGTGTTCTCGCCAACAAGAGAGTGAGAGGGAAACAAAAGTCTGAACTACGTGGGTCAGTGTTTCTCAATCTCTTTCAGTTGACTCCACACTAAAAATATCTTGAATTATTTGCGGCAAACCTGAATATAAAAATGTAAAAGTAGGTATTTTCACACCTGCCTGGTGGCGCGCTAGTGGTCATTGGAGTGGGGTGGGAGGCACTACTCGACCGCCTACGATTCATTTGACTGGATCGAGTCCACTAAATCGTTTTACTAAACTACTCGACTCAATAGTTTTGTCCCAACTCGTTTAGTTACTAAACTACTCGCTACTCGACTCAATTGCTGGCCTAGTGTGTAGCAGCCTTGAAAGAAGGCAGTCGAGTCACGTGGTTTCGGACGAGTCTATTCTTTAATTAAGGTTTGTAGTTGGATTAACGTCATTAACTTCACATCATTGTCCATACCAAGAATAAAGAAACACCAGGACCAAATGAGTAGATCAAATTTTGATAGACATTGGAAACTTTGGGTATCGTAGGTAGGAAGGCTTTAATTAACGTCAAACCGAAGCTCAATACAACGGGATATTAGTGACTGGTCTCGGATCTACCCCCGAAGGTAATATCGGAGGACAACACCTCGTCAGTTTGAAAAACGGTCAGATAATGAAGTCGAGACCTCAGATGGCATCCCACTCTCCTAACTTCCATACCATGCCCACGTGAGGATATTTGAGACCACAACAGATTTAACGTGCATCAGCCCCCTTGGAAATTGGGCGTCGAAATTGGGTGTTATCTTTGGGAAATTGTTCGTGTGCAATTTGATGTGAAGATAGTATAAGGTAAGATAATTTTAATTGACGTCGTTCTAGAGCAACACAATGGGCTATTGACGACTGTCAGGGATAAATCCCCTAAAGATCGTACAAGGGGTTCAGAGCTTCAGACAGCTCTGAATACGCTGGTCATTTTAATTACGATTATCCTATCATTTCCATTGAGTGAGATTGCAAAACAATCAACAGGGCCTACAGTAAATGTTTTAAAAAGAAACGTTCATGAATAAAAATAGATTCTAATGCAATTATTTATCAGGAACTACCTGTAAAAAAAATGAAATATTTTTTTCATTTTTTGCTATTATATGGCTTGCTATATATATCTTTGCTATATATTGTTGTAGCTCTGTTACAATGCAACAAAGTGATCTTGCAGGGTAACAATGACTGGTTAACGACAATAGTTTTGAACAAATAAGATTCTGTTAAAAGAAATTGGATTGTTGCATACAACTGAAGAAAATACAAATTACGGTCATTCGTTATTATTTTTCTTTGGTGTAAGCTTAAAGTATTTTACACTGCGCTTTTATTGAGAGATTTTGTCATTTTATTTGACTTTTTTTCTTGCTTTTAGTGTGAGGATGTGGTTTAGAAGGTTGAGAGAAAAGTGGTAAGCCATTTTGGATAGTCATTTAACGCAAATTATTATAAATTATGAAATGCTCATATCGTAATTACACCATACACTTTTTAACGCATCGTTATAAACCTACAATACCAATTTTCAAGTAGCTTTATAATAAGGAATACGATTAAAAATTAAAAAAAAATTTAATACAGGAAGGTTTGAAAAAATGTAATTATGCAATTTTAGGGCCAAGCTTGTGAGCTGCTGCAGATTGAACGAGCAGCAAGATAAAACCGTCGATTTGACCGGCCTCCACTTTATGGTAATAAACATTTTTTTCTTCTTTTTATTCGTCTTTTTCTAATTATCTGTCTGAAGGAGGGTAAATTTCAAGATTTTTCTGGTGCAAGAAACCACCGGAAATGCGAAATGCTTTCATCCTTAAAGTACAACGTAACCGTTGCCAACCAAATGCAGAACTCATTATAATTATCCCGAAACATATTCTCTAACTACATCTATTGTATTTCAGTTATAAGACACGGAACAGCTATACTCCACGTTTATGAGCAATGGCAACGGCCTTAGAGATTTTTTTTGGCGCACTTCTAAAGTCGCCAAGGAAAGAATTATTTCTCTATTCTTTTTCTGTCACAAATTGTTTTTCTTTTTCAACACACTTTTTAAACACATTTCAGAACGTTTTAAAAAGTATATTTTTTAAAAACTTCCACAAAAAGTAGTAAGCTTAAGCACATATCAAAACACATTTGTGAACCAGCAGAGAAACTCAGCTACGAATGTTGGGTAAGAATACCATGAAACTTACCAATTACGCTAAATACAGCAGGCATGTTGAAAAAGGAAAAGATATACAAAAGAAAAAAAGCAAGAAATAATACAACCTGATAACGTCAGAATTCTTTCGTAAAAAAATAATGAAAACGAAAATGGTAAAAAAACAAACAAAATTCTTAATCCTTTCGTGAAAACTATTGTAATAAAATAAAACTGCC
This sequence comes from Metellina segmentata, assembly GCA_947359465.1. Lineage (NCBI taxonomy): Eukaryota > Metazoa > Arthropoda > Arachnida > Araneae > Tetragnathidae > Metellina > Metellina segmentata. The sequence continues at coordinate 108,319,070 of OX375882.1, read as the reverse complement.
ACAACTGTCAAAATACAAATAAATGGACTAATGGTATCACAGAAAATGATTTAAAGGGACCAATACAATCAAAGGATATTTTAAAAACAAAATAACCAATGGGAGGAAAGAAACAATTTCAAACGAATCAACGAAATCAAACAACTTAAACAGATTTTGGAAGAACTTTCTAGAATATTCAAAATGAAAATTGAAAGTTTTTCGTATGCTGGGGTTACCATGAAAACCACAACAACCGATACGAACGAAATATGGGTTGCCTTAATTTATCGTAACTCCCTACTAGAAGTGCACCAAAAAAAAATCGCCAAGCCGTTGCCATCACTCATAAACGTAGAATGTAGCTGTACCTAAAATAATAATAACTTTGTAGCGTTTTTCACTTATATTTTATATTGTTAAGGAGTATTGAAGAATGGCACGACAACCACACTATTAATGCTGCATTTTTAAAATGTTGCGAGTAATCGTAACCATTTTGATGTTGTAAAATGTTTCAAGTACACTTCGTTTGTTGCAGGAGGATATGTTATATTGCAAGCAGTGCGATAAGACCAGCTGGGCTGCTATTGCAATGCGCCATCACATGTTGATGGTGCATGGCGTGGACCGCTATTTCGGGCCACGCATCCTGGACGGATATGGAAGATCATACGCCTACTTAGCTGGACCTCTTCCAACTGATTGGGAGCTGTTTGACATATACGACTCTGAGTCGGTCTACAACTAGTAAGCCGCCCTTTCATGTTGCATTTCATAGGATTGATAATTAGTAATATTTTCAATGTCAATTGATAATCCATGAAGTATTAAGAATTTAATCCTTTTTCAGCTTGTCGGAAGAATCCGAAGCAGATCCGATCAGGCCGAAGTAGAGTCCGAAGAGTAGATGAGTTCAGTTCATCCGAAAGGGAGGGCGGAGGGAACGTAGATCTGGATGAGCAGAATGGTACGTACTTCCCTTTTAACCTACTATTCATTTTATAATACTTTAGTAACAGCTCTTTAGTTAAAGTTGCTTTTTCAATGAATACAAGCGACTTCACTTTATATTGATTTAAGTATATCTTCATTTCAGAAGTCAATCTTAACATCAAGATGAGATGCTCCAGATTAAGGTCTTCGATGTTTTAAGAGTCCTTGGTGGTATTGAGGTGGCCGTACGGCATCAGTCTTCGAAGAATTGCTTCTATTCATGAGCTAACAAGGAGACTGACCTAGTCCAGAGATTGGCGTCAAGAAGCAAACTTCGGGAAGGGCGGTGGGCACGGAGATCTGGAGAGAGCATGATGGTACGGGATCTTCTGTGACTCCTTTCAATCTACAATTAGTTTTGTAACCATGTACTAATAGCCCTCTAACTCAGTTGGTTTTCAAATTATAAAAAGATAACTTTATGCTTACAATGACATAAAAATATCTTCATTTCAGAAGTCGAGCTGAATCTTAACATCAAGATGGGATGCTCAAAATCACAGTCTTTGATGATTTAAGAGGCCTTGGTGGTATTGAGGTGGCCGTACAGCATCAGTCTTCGAAGAATTGTTTCTATTCAGGAGTTAACAAGGAGACTGACCTAGTTCAGAGATTGGCGTCAAGAAGCAAACTTCGGGAAGGGCGGTGGGCACGGAGATCTGGAGAGAGCATGATGGTACGGGATCTTCTGTGACTCCTTTCAATCTACAATTAGTTTTGTAACCATGTACTAATAGCCCTCTAACTCAGTTGGTTTTCAAATTATAAAAAGATAACTTTATGCTTACAATGACATAAAAATATCTTCATTTCAGAAGTCGAGCTGAATCTTAACATCAAGATGGGATGCTCAAAATCACAGTCTTTGATGATTTAAGAGGCCTTGGTGGTATTGAGGTGGCCGTACAGCATCAGTCTTCGAAGAATTGTTTCTATTCATGAGTTAACAAGGAGACTGACCTAGTTCAGAGATTGGCGTCAAGAAGCAAACTTCGGGAAGGGCGGTGGGCACGGAGATCTGGAGAGAGCATGATGGTACGGGATCTTCTGTGACTCCTTTCAATCTACAATTAGTTTTGCAACCATGTACTAATAGCCCTCTAACTCAGTTGGTTTTCAAATTATAAAGAGATATTTTTATGTCATTGAAAGAATAAAATTTTTTTTTTTCAGAAGTCGAGCTGAATCTTAACATCAAGATGCGCTTTTCCAGATTACATTTTTTGATGATGTAAGAGGTGTTCCCTTTTGTGTGGAGGTGTCTGAATGGTATCAAAGTCTAAAAATAATTACTTCTTTTCGTGCATGGACAAGGAGTGTGACTGAGTAATGGGTCAAACGAACAAGAGTATATCTTATCCTGACTTAAGAATAAGTTGCTTCTTGAGATTAAGATGAAAAGCTGCATAGTGCGTGCTTTGAAACCGAAAGAGACACGTGTTTGTTTTATAGAACTGATCATATTTAATCAAAAATTTCAAAGGGTTCCAACTTTTCATCCAAGGAGGAAAAGCTTGACTGAGCCAAGTGTCTGGTATTCAGTGGAGAAAAGAACCTTCAGGAACGGCTGTGACCACGGAGAAGATCTGAAAAGGGCATAATGGTACGGATCTTCTAACTCTTTTTAAGTCACAATAAGTCAAAAATGATCCGCCCTTTATTTTTGCATTCTATATACTCGATTCGTCATTTTTCTATATAGTCTACTTCATTTTTGGAAAGGGGACTGGTGCATGTTAAATCTGACATGGCCTCAAATCTACTCATGTTGGCGTGGTATGGAAGTTTGGAGAGTGGCGTGCCAGATCGAGTTTGACTTCGTCATCTGACCATGACGTTCAAAATGACGTTATGTTGTTGTCGGATGTTTCCATTCGGAATTGACCCCGAACCGTCGCCAGTAGCCCTTTGTGTTGTTCCAGTGCTGACGTTAATTGAAGACCTTCCTCAATCACGAAGGATGATTCTGCCGTCCAGAAGGAAAAGACAACTCCAGGGAGGGCAGTACGTATGGAGATCTGTAAAGAACATGACGGTACTGATCGTCTGGCTACTTTCTAGTTTATGATTAGTCTTGTAACCTTTAACAAGGTTGTTTAGCTAAGTATTATTTTTTAAATTATTAAGAGTGACTTCACCTTAAACTGATTGCAAAAATCTTTTCAGAAGTTGAGCTGCATCGTAAGATCCGGATTCAGAACGTTTCAATGGCTTTTCGTTTCTCCCAGTGGCGTTGTAATAAACACCGTTGAATTGCCATCGAAACATGTCATGATTTTTTTTATTTTACAATAAAATTTGATTACATATTTTAGTTATCTTGGTGTAATCTATTTCCTTCTTTTGTTTGTATTATTCGAATTTAAGCCCAAAATATCATCCTTAAAATTCGTTGCGAAATTCACTCTAATAAATTTAGAAAGTTCTGTGAGGGGATTTATTGCTATCTGATGAGAGATTTGTTTTTTTCTTGTTCTATTCAACAAAAATAAACCGACCAACCGATATAGTGGTTAAGGTGTTAGCCTCTAGATCGGAAGGTTCCTGGTTCGAATTCGGGTCAGGGCATGGATGTTTGTAAGAATTTGGCTTGTGCGCCTTAAATCTGTCGTGGCTGAAAGTCCTCACGTTGGGCTGGTGTGGAAGTTTGGAGAGTGGGTTGCCAGCTCAGGTGTTGTTTCGTCATCTGACCGTGGTTCAAAATTACTAGTTGTTGTCCTCGGATCTTTACATTAAGGGACTGATCCTGGATTGTCGTCAATAGCCCGTTGTGTTGCTCTATTACGACGTTAACTAAAATTACCATTACCACTACCATTAACAAAAATAAAGCGTAGAAATTTATTAACTTGAGTAATTTAAAATGTTCAAGTTACGTAGCTTGCTAACTAAGGCGGCACTAGAGCAACACAACGGGATATTACTACCCGGCTTAATTTTGCTACCCGGTATCTGGCCACGTCAGAATTAATGTTTACTTTTTTAATTTGATTTAGAATTCCGTGTTTGGGTATTTGAGTTGACTGCGAGATGTTGCGGACATATTTGAGGATTCACAAGTGTTATAAATATGTGTTCTTTTTGTTAATAAATCATTATTGTCTTAGTCAATATCATTGAAAGTCTTTTGTCGCATTATTCTATTTCACAATATATTCAGGAAGTCGAAATTTAACACGTTTGAATAGATACGTACGTGTTTTTTTTTCAGAATTTTGTATTTTTTCAAGGATTGGAATTTTATTTTTTGTTTGCATTATGGTGTTCCGGTATATTACCTATTGCAGAAATATTATTTAGAGTTACATTTTAATGATATATCCATTTCAAGCAAAATTTCACTAGACATGGGTAATTTTGTAGCGGTATATGTATATTTCGACCAATTTTACTTAAATATTGGATTGAATACGCAATGATTTGAAGAATTGTTTTATAAAAATAAATAAAATAAACAAATCAAAACATGTTTAATTACGGTGTGTAAAAATAAAAAAAAGCACTATTACAAACCGCCGAGTGCTAGCCGGCGCAGCCCGGCTAGTACTATGAACTATGCTCTGCTTCGCAAACTAACACCACGGGCAACGCCGTAAAGGCCTCGCCATTGTCAAATTCGGCCAAATTCGAATTGCGAAGAGATCCAATCGGCGTGACGTTACAATCTATTTTAGATTGAATTTTAAAATTAGGGCGAGATAGAAATATTGTAAAAAATTCCAACTACCTGCGTGCCAAATCCCATTATTGTAAGTGCCATAGATTCGTTAGGACAGTGCCCCTCCCACGCACAAACACTTCATTTTATAATATTAGACATAATAATACAATAACACACACTTATAATCCTTACTATAGCTCGTCTTTAAAATTTTACAGTTTTCTTATATCTCAATTATATTTTAGTTTAATTTTAGATATACTGCCAACAAATGAAGCAAACAAATTAATAAAAATTCATTAAAATTTATTTACTATATCCCCATATCCTAAGTACCAGATGTTCATAAAGTCAAATCACGAAATGTCGCAAAAATGTTGATAATATATCGCCTCTGTTGAATACGATTTATTTTTCAATCAAAAGAACCCCGAAAATCATTGCATTTAGACGAGACAGCTATCTGGAATTAATGGCTCTTTTCGAGCCATCAGAAACCCTGAAACTGAAAACAACCTTCCCATAAATTGTAAAAATATATAAAGAACAATAGAAAATTAAGTATCAAATTCTCCATCCAATAGTTTTTTAGATTACCTATTTCGCAGATAGCATAAAATTATTGAAAGACTGCAGGTATCACACGATTGAATGAGGTTTCTTAATTCTTTCTGAAACAGGGAATTAATGCCTTCCTATTTGAATACGATTTCAAAATCCGTATTAGGTTATTTTAACGGTTTTGAATGAGATTTTAAAATGGACTATCAACTGCAATAGGTAGTTCTTTCTTTTAATGTAATCATTGAGTTCAACTCCCAGATATGTCCATCAAAATCAACCACTTTCTTTTCATTGCATTTGAGATCTATTTCTTAGTCTGAAATGTATTTAAATATTCGTTATAAGTGCTGGAATTCTTTCGAATGCATTTCCGAAATTTATCGAAGCATATATATAGTTTCTACCACGCCAAAAGCACGAATCTGCACTTTTTGGCGCAATCGTTGGGAAAAGTTAGGCTGGTGTAAAGAACATATTCGTTGGAATCATCAACAGTGGTCCAGAGTCATGTTCTCCGACCAATCCCGATTCACAGTGAAAAGGGATTCTGGACACCAACTACTGTGGAGAGAGAGAAAGCAGTGGCGGATTAAGCGGTAAGCGGACTAAGCGGCCGCGTAGGGCCCCGGAATATCAAGGGGCCTCCAAGGTCTCAAAATGTCTTTTCATTAGGGTTCGAGGAAAGTTGTGACCGGTAAAAAGTGATTGCGAAAACGCAGAAGATAGAGATAGTCCAGAAAGATGCCTCGATAGAGAAGACACCGAGTAGTAAATGATATAGTTTTATGATCAGCAATATTAACAGATGCTGTTATTGACCATATTCTTAGTAACAGACCAAAAAATATCGGGAATATAGAGAATTTGAAATCAGTGTATAAAGACAGAGATGAAGTGTATTAGAGAGGACTTTCTTATGACAATTTTTACAGAAAGAAATCGAATGGAATTATGGAAAAGAGAAATGGGTTGATATTTTCAGAAACAAGAAAAAGTGTCTACAGCTACCCTTGCAAATTTTACTCAACATCAAAATCTAAATCAATGACTGGTTTGCAAAATTGGAGATCAATTACTATTATTTTATCGGACCACGAAAGAATCGTTATCGTTTCAAAAGAAAATGTCACCCATGTGTATTATGTATAAAAGATCAACAAAATTCATTAGAATTGCTACTCAACTATTAATGGAAAAGGAAAATATATGTTACTGGAGAGGTGTGTTGAATAGAAGTATATCAACTATAAAATTTTTGAGTCGCTTAGGATTAGGATTTAGGAGTCACGATAAAAGCAAAGAATTCAATAGGAAAGGAAATTATTTAACCTATTTGGACTGCTGATAGGTTGGAAGTTACACCTACAAAAATACGCCAACAAAGGACGAGGAAATATAAACTATTTATCTCATAATATTTGTGACGAATTTGTAGTTCTTATTTGCAATCAAGTAAGAGCTTAAATAATTGAAGAAATCAAGTGTGCGACTTATAGTATAATTATTGACTATACTCCCGATGTTTTGCATGTCGATCTACTAACTTTTGTGGTACGATGTTTCATGCTGTGGTATTATAAAGGACAGGTTTGTGGGATTCATAGGATGGATAGGCAGCCTGAGCGCGACCCTCTACTCGCCTCAAGCTCATGCGAGACTTGACTGCACGAAAACGAGTAAAGACAGCGATACAACTGACTTTAACCGATATGTTCAAGCAATGATATATTTTAATACAGTATGCAAGTACAAAATGTAAGCAAAATTGTTTTCATAGTCATTAAATAACATTACATACTAAAGCAAAATTCGTTTTTCTACTAAGAAATAGCCTTTTCATCGTGAATTATTCAATTATCCGAATATTCGATTATCCGGAGGGGTTCTGGTCCCAATTGATCCGGATAATTGGAGTTCCATTGTATATGTTATTCATATTCAATATAAAGGATGAATACATATGAGTTGATAAATCGAACTGCAGAACTGTTTTAATTGTATAGAATTCGTGTTTGTATGTAAAACAAAACAAAAAATAAAACGTTATAATTAACAGTATAGTTGGAAAAGTGGGTTGGTTGGATTTTTTTAATGTTTCATTCCTAAATTACCATAGTTGGCCATGCTGTGCCAAACAAAGACAAACTACGTCAAATAAAAAAAGTTAGAGAATAACGAATCACAGAATATCTCACACGCACCTTTCCAGATGTTAACACCTTTATCTCTTGGCTTAGATGTTAGGCGCCTTTTCTCTGTTGAAAATAGAAAACTTTAAATCAGCCAAATATGTTTGAGGCAGCGAAAATTATCTCTAATTTAAGTTTGATGATGAATAAATGGGATTCACTGAATGAAAGGTACAAAAATTATGCAAAACGTTACATTTCTTACTCAGCACAAACATAAAAAGGGATTACTGTTGTTTAAGCATTATTATTTTCATTTCCTTTCCATCTCTTAATCTTTTGACTTCCAATTCTGCGAATCCAAATGCTAAGCATTTTCGTCTGTGCAAAAGCCGAAGGCTCTCAATAGCTTGATTTTCCCTTTCTCTAAAAATTCATTCTAAAAATTAGTATACATACATATACATCAAAAAGTATCTTTAATTGATTAAAATATTTCAAGATGCACACAAATAAAGCTGTTTTAGGTGCTCATATGGATTATTGTCATTTCTACTTGATGAGATAGTTAAGTGAACATGCTTTAAAAAAGAGTATTGTTATGGTTTACTGTGAATAACCAAAAAAACTCTATCACAGACAACATTATTAAAAATAGGCAAGCTAGCCAACTAATACGTGCTATAAATTAGAGCTTAAGAACAGTACTTGGCACTTAAACATGCTGATGTTGTCCAGATATACCTCACAATAAAATGAGGTGCAAAGTATTTTGCTATGGAATTTCATAGCCAACGGTTTCTGCAATTTCTATAGTAATAGCTTTTTTTCTGAGCTGACAATCCGTGCAATATATTTTTAGGCAAATGTAATCGTAATACAGTATTTCAGAGAAATTCGTTGATACATTTAAAGGTATTAAACAAAAGATCCGCTAAAACACTGCCAGTACATACCTGTCTGCTAGTTGAATATTTAATATTCAAAACCTACGTACTGAAAACTACAATAAGTTCAGTTGTTCGGTAACAGAAAAAAGTTTGATCCGTATTTAATCCGCTGGTTGGTTTTAAAACAAGCAAAAAATGACTCCATCAATCGATTACCTGCTAGTAATTCGTGAAAATTACGAGCAGGTCAGCACGGTGTTGCCCGAGTCAGTTATTTTTGTGTCCTTACTGATACTGAAAAGATACTGAAACGTACAGAAAAAAAAAAATTTTAGGAAAGAGTCACACATCTACCCGACATGACACGGGTTACAGTTTAAAAAATTATTTATGCAATGAAAATCGCATCTAAGGTATCGATCTGGTGTAAAATTTTCCGCAGATTTCAAATCCGTTGAAATTTTTACTCTAACCTTAACAATCGCGAAGGTAGAAAAGTTCAAAAGTTGTAAGGCGGTTGAGGCTTAAAAAATCAGCAAAAGCATAATTTCGCATTATTACTCCTCGTTTTTTTTTTTATCTAAGAGGACAAAGAGAGTTAACAAAGAAAATAACTCTTAATGCAGGACAGAAAATATTGACTAAGATACTGATCACAGGAAATTCTATCCCTTAGAGAAGGTCCCCTTGACGGGTAATACCTGAATGAATTAAGAAATTTTTGCGTGCTCCAGATTCCTTTTTAAAAATTGGAATATATAAATATATAACAAAAGTGCAAAAACTTGAGGAAACATTCCACTGTAGTGTTTTATTTTGAATATCTTAAATTAGAAATATATGTATAAGAATTTTTTAAAGCTTACATATCTTCCTTCATTGCCTGCACAGATTCTTTCATTGATGTTACTTTCTCATGGATCTTAATCACGTCTTTATTGAGAGCCTTCGGCTTTTGCTTCAGGTATAGTCGCTGTAAGGAATAATGGAATGTGTTCAAGTAGGCAAAAACTATAAAACACCTACTTGACATGTAATAATGTGAAAAATAAAAAGTGTTCAGAAGTATAGCAACGAAAGTCTCGAGGTTTGATTTGTCGCTCTGTTTTATTTTTAAACGAGGCCCAATCTTTTCGCTCAAGAACCCAAGTGGTAATTCTTATTTGAATTCATAATTCAAAACTTAATTAAAGGTTTTGGAACTATGTATTTTGTTAATAAACTATTTCTATATATTGTTTTCATAGTAATCCCGCAGTTAACGCTTTTTGAGCATTGAATGTCTTCTAGTCCAATAAAACTAAGAGATAGCTTCCAAATGATGATGGTCAGGAGAGTATACATTAGATAGAGACTAGCAAGTAAAAGTGTCTTGCCAGTCATATTCGCAATATTGAATTGTGGACAAAGGGGAGTATCAGAAAGCTCTATTCGATGTATTTTTAGAGGTAACACTATGTATTCCGAAAGTTCTACTTATTTCCCTTCGATAAATACAGTCAAACCCCGCTATAATGAACCTGGAACCTCTCGGTAATAGTGAACGTTTTTATTGGTCCCGACTGAACTCTTATTTTACTTAATTTTATTTTGAACGCCTCTAGTGATCTCTTGAGAAAATACAAGTTCGCTTGCAGTGAACTGAATTTTCCCTCCCACCGATATTTTCGCAAATATTCAAAGGTAATTCTAAATACCTTTCTTCTACGGAAAATGTGGGCAAAAGAACTATAGAATCTTTCGTAATCGTCAATAAAAAATTGATGATTTATACTTAAAATCGAAATGTATCCAATCCAAACTAACGAATTTTTTCCATAGGGTAAAATAAAAGTAAGTATAACTACTGAATTCTTTATTTCTAATAAACACGATACAAATTGTTTAATTAGTTAATAATTTAAATTTTATTAATTTGTGTTACATCCCATTGATTGGTTTCAACAAAACCACCATCAAATTCTAAGAAATTATTATGTGTCAACAAAATTGGCTATAGTGAACCATCGGTTATAATGAACTTTTTATTGGGTTCGGTGAAGGTTTACCATAACGGGGTTCAACTGTACGATCATTTGTCATGAGATTGAAACATTTCCACCTAATTTCAAACACTAAAAAACACCTTATCTCATAGTAGGAAACTCAATTGTAATGCAGATCATAACTTGTTGACATGACCAGCATTTAAGTTTTAAAGAAATGAAGATGGATTCAATTTGTGAAAATAATCGAATGTATATATATATATATATATATATATATATATATATATATATATGTCCGTGCAATTTTGTAATATTATTATTTACTTTTTTTCTTTTTAATTTCACAAGCCATTTTCGTTTTACTTATTTACTTATGACCAATTCTTGTACTGAGTACAGAAGTACAGGAACGAAGATCTCGAGGTTTGGTTTGGTTTAGTCACTCTTCTGCCATGTTCGGTGGCGAGAGCTAAGACAAAGGGGCGAAATTAACCGGAAAGTGATGATACAAAATTGTGGTTAGTTATCTAGGAATGTTGGTTGGAAATAGAAGATTTTCGATACCTCCACAGAACAACTACAATAACAATAAGCATTTAGATTGGGATTTGCGACTATTTATCCAGCAGGGTGTAATTAATAAACACTTCCAACGCACGTAAAATCCTATTGAGGAGCAGGTACAAATACCTTAATTGAAACCATGTGAAAAGAGTGTTAAACAAAAGTAAATCAAAGCTCCAATAACCCACTGAAACAAAAGACGACACAAAAATAAAAATATACATAGCAATTCGTCTCACCTTAGCTGCCTTTCTATCTTCTTCCTCCGGGATTCGCGTAATAAGGAGGTATACCTATAATGAAAGGTCTTCTATAAATACTGAGCTTTAGTCTAAGAAAAAGTGTCACCGTCTCTAATAACGAATACCAGGGCTTAATATCTGAAGCATTTAACTAAACATATCTATTGTTTTTTCAAAACGCATTGAATATTTTTAAGAGTAGGAACTGATGCGGTAGGAAAATACTGCTGTCTTCGTCACTATTCAGATTTTGCATACCCAGCAACCCCAATGTAAGCTAATCATCCCGATTCATACACAATAAAATGGAACGTTTAAGTATTTAATATTTACGACCCATTTTAAATTATTTATCCGTTTGGGCTATTTGAATGAAAAATCAATGATTTCCGAGTATTGTGTATGTTGCGTGCTCGCTCTATGCTCAAACAAATGGATATAATTTCATGAATTTTTCGTCTACTTTGGGTACTCTAATTATTATAGTGAATGAACTGAACGGCTTTTGTTTGCCTGTTTTCCCGTTATATCAGTGCATGTTTGTTCACATAAGATAATCCAAAAAATTTTCATAAAATTTCGTGTCACATTTACAACGTATTCTTAGTTGTGGTCATTTTTTCAGCAAAGCAATCCAACCCGAGAAATTACATTTATTTGATATTTTTATTCATAAATACCCAGCCATTTCAGCCTTACTCATTTTGGCACTCTATTGCAGCTTCTGTCGAGCAGTGGTATCGATTTATGAATGTAAAACGTCTTTCCCGGTCTGCTTAGAGTTCCGACCTAAACCCCGTAGAACATTCGTGGGACGAGTTAGAGCGACGCTTACGGACCAAGGAACCACGTCCGAAATCTACAGCTGAGCTGGATGGACACAAATACCCATAACTGTGTATCAAAACCTTGTTGAAAGTGTGCCCAGAAGGGTTGCTAGTGTCGTTGCAGAACGTGGGGGACCATACCCCTATTAAAGCATGTATTATTTCCTTTATACCATCACATCTTGCTGTCCGGTCCATTATTGTAGGGTAGTGTATATTCAAGACACAACCCATTTAAAGCGTTTGGAACGACGTTATTACTCCAGACGAACCAACATCCAGGCCTTACCCCAGATTCGAACCTGGATTATGTAATATTGTTGTGCACTAAATGAACAGCACACCAGAACAAAGTCAACTGCCATCAGATTGCTAGACTAATGTAGTGTCTACTGATCTGCTACTAGACTGGAAGGAATGTTTTCCAGATTTGCATGATTGGAGGTAGTTAATTAACGTCAAACTATAGGAACACAACGGGTTATTGGTAACGGTCGAGATCAAACTCGAAGGGAAAGATCCAAGGACAACGCCGCGTTATTTCAATCACAGTCGGATGACGAGAACAACGTCTGAACTGACACCCCACTCTCCAAACTTCTACTCCAAGAAAACGTGAGGACATTTAATACCACCACAGTTTTAACGTGCGCCAGCCTCTGTATACAAAGACTGTATACACGACAGTCTTTGGCAGGATCAAGTTTCGAACTCGTAACCCTCCGGTTGGAATTCCGTTGCTCTTGTAACAAGGCTATGACGGCCCTCAGCTTTGCATGAAAATGGAATACTACTTTTGTTTATTAATAGAGTTACCCAGTTTATCAGAAGTTTGAGAGAAAAATTCTACTGTAGCTAGAGTAATTTTCCGAAATTCAGAAAAATGGAGTATGTTGCAATTTTTAACGGGGAATAAAATTTAACCATGTTTTTAACCGTGATTTTGTTCTTGTAAAACATTATAGTTAGAAAAACATTTTAGGAATAATTTTTGATGATTAGAAAAGTTTTTATTATTCTAAATTTAAAAAAATTAAAAAAAAATTTATTGCATTAATCGCAATTGAATTATGATAATCTATAAAATCGATTACGGTGCAAAGAGAAGTAAAAGATTTCTAATTATATATATATATATATATAATATAATATAATATATATATATAATGTAATATATATATAATATAATATATATATATAATATATATATATCTAATATATATATATATAGTATAATATATATAATATAATATATATATATTGTATATATATATATATATATTATATTATATATATATATTATATATATATATATATATTATATATATGTGATGTCAACACTGGAATGGCACTGTAGCTATTACTTGATATGGTATTTTGGAATGAGTCCACGTGTTGTAAAACACAACATTTATTAAATTAATTGAAGATGGTACACATATGAGCCACAGAGGTCTCAATAGATTCGCATAAAAAAAGTACGGAAGAGTGGCCACACAGGTCTCGACTCTCTCCGATCACACAAAAAACTGAAGACCCTCCGCCGCGGGCAAGGGATCAAGCCTTTTCCCCCTAGCGTTCGTGGTGATCCGTCCCCTGGATGAAATAGTCCCTTTCTCCTTTCGGTAGTAGGTGGGGAGGAGAAAGAATTCCGTTCCTACACTGGGGCATCCTGACGGTGTTCGCCCCGAACATCACTGCACTCATTTAGGCACGTACAATGGGACCTGAAAAAATAAAAAAAAAACAAAAAAAAGTATCTATTTCACTTTTGAGAGAATTGCTGAAAATAAACATCATTTTTCTCTCCACATTAGTTTCTCTTTCCCAGAGTTCTTTAAAGTTAATTAGTCCATGGTTTCATGTGTTCGGCAGCAGTGGACGTGTTGATAGGTCCTTCGTGACTGCCCACTTTCCTCACCTCGTAACGGTCGTGTGGTTTCCTGTTGATAATTTCGTATGGGCCCAGATATTTTGGTCGTAATTTGAGTCCTGCTCCAAATTGGGTCCTCTGTATCGCTACCAGGTCTCCTTCTGCATACTTTCTTGCAGGTTTCCGCTTCCGATTATACTGTTTTCGGTTTTCTTCTTGCATCCTTAGGATTTGTTCCTTAGCTTCTTCCCTAAGTCCTTCTCGGTTTCTTATGAACCATTCTTCATATTCTTGTTCCAACATTTCTCTGACCTTCAGATCTTCTTTATTCTTCATTGATACTCCTGTTAGCAATTCGAATGGTGTGATTTTTGTACTTTTACTAGAGGTGCTGTTCAAAATTCTTTGAATTGAGTTGACATATTTAAACCACTTTTCTGTTTCGTTGATCGCTAATTTCGTCAGTACCGGTATCACAGTTTCAAATATTCGTTCGATTTGACCATTTCCTCGAGGTACTCCTGTGGTGATTTTGAAGTGTTCAATGCTTCTTTCGTCGCAGTAACCTTCGAATTCTTTGGATGTGAATGCTGTGCCTCGATCTGAAATTATTCTTGATGGATTTCCGAAAATATGTGACTGCGATTCTAGCTTCTCCAACGCATCACGTGTAGAGGTTGATTTTACAGGATAGAGCCAAGAAAATTTAGTGAAGGCATCTATCACAGCGAAGATGTGTTGATAGTGTTTATTTGTTGTCGCCAGAGGTCCCAGAAAATCAATATGGTATGTACTAAGCGGTACACTCCCTTTGGGTATTGGATTTAATTGACCCTCTTGCTTGCCCCTTTTCTTATTCGTCAAGATGCACTTAACGCAGTTCATTATGACGTTCTCCACTTTTTTCCTGAGTCCTGGAATGGAAAAATCTCTTTTCACTAACTCCTCGGTCTTCGCCACGGCAAAATGTCCTTTTTGATGGAATTCCTTTTAATATCTGATTGCATCCTCTCGGGGACGACAGGCAGTTCACTTCCGTTTTCATATCGATATAATACATCGTTTTTGATCAAGTAGTCGTTCTTCTCCCCTCTCATCAATAATTCTTTAATAACTTGAATATACTCATCTTGTCGTTGGGCTGCTGCTAACTTGCAGGTTATTTCTTCACCCGTTGGTTGGGGTACTATCACAGCGACATTTCGGCTCAAACCATCTGCATGTCTCATTTGAGCACTTGGTCGATGAATTATTTCGTATTCGAATTCCTCCATGATTAACGCCCATCTCGCTATCTTAGGGGTTAAGTCCTTCTTGCTCATGGTTTGCTGGAAGGCTGAGCAATCCGTCATTATTTTAAATTTGGTTCCGAGTAGATAATTCCGGAATTTTTTCAAAGCTTCGATCACTGCTAGAATTTCTAATTCATAGCTGCCGTATTTTTCTTGTTGTGCTGTTGTCTTCTTACTCATGTATTGAATTGGATACATCTTTCCGTCATCTGCCTGTTGCAATAGTACTGCTCCGAATCCGTGTGAGCTTGCATCACAATGCAGTTCCAGTGGCGGTCCTTGTCTGAAAATTTGTAGCACCGGCTCGCCAGTCAAGGCCTGCTTTAATTCTTGAAATGCAGCTTTCTCCTTCGACCCAAAATGGAATTCCCTATTATCACGAAGTAAATCACTGAGGGGCTTCGCTATCTTGGCATAATCTCGAACAAACTTTCGAAAATAACCGGTCAATCCCAGAAAACTCTGTATTTGTTTGGCATTTTTGGGTTGTGGGAAGTTCCGTACGGCTGCAGTTTTTAAAGGTGAAGGCTTTATAGTTCCTTTTTCTACTACGTAACCCAAGAATTCTATCTTTCGTTTTAGAAACTGACACTTTTTGAAGTTTAGTTCTAATCCGTACATTGACGCCGTATTTAAAACACGTTCTAATTTTTCTAAACCCTCTACCTCATTCATGGCTGGTAGGATAATATCATCTACATAAATAATAACAGTTTTATCTTTTAACAAATCCTTAAAAACATGAAAAATATATCTTTCAAATACACTTGAACTGGTTGACAATCCAAAAGGTGTCTTTAAAAACTCATACTGTCCCTCGTGGGTAACAAAAGAGGTGTACTTTGTACTCTCCTTTTCTATGTCGACGTGAAAAAAGCCATTTTTCAAATCTAACGTTGTGAAGACTTGCGAGTCCTCCAATTTGTCCAACACGTCTTCGATTAGAGGTAACGGGAAACGGTCCTTAATTATTTTTTTGTTGAGCTTTTGGAAATCGACACAAAGTCTGTGATTCCCATCTTTTTTCTTACAAAGCACTATAGGGGCAGAATATTCCTAACATCTGTTTTTAATTATCCCTTTTTCTAACCACTCTTGGATTTGTTTTTCAACTATAAGTTGTTCAGTAATCGGCAACCGCCGAGCACGCTGACTAACTGGAACTTCGTCCGTCAGAAGAATTCTCATCTTAACATCCGTGTTTGTTACTTGCTGAGGCACATAATTTCCTACAATTTGACATATTCTTTCTCGTAAACAGGGATTCATTATATGGGAGATATCTGTCTCTTCGCTAGACATATCCAACGCTACGGCTCCTAAAGTGTAAACAAAAGCACCTGCTGATGAGTCATTTTCATGCGCCTTCGATACTTGAAAGTCTACGAGGGGATGTTGAGGGAAACTCACGCGCTCTTCTTCCCCGTGATTTATGACAACGCCTGAAGTTGTAGAAGCGGCTCAATCCTATGATAGTACTTTACGCAAGTCCAATTTGATTGGCTAGTTTCACGGGCTTGGCTTCACTTGGATATCTCGCCAATCTGATTGTTGCAGTAACCATTTGATTTTGAATATGCGCGTTGTTTCGTAGAAATATAATACATACACTAGCGCCTCAGCGTACAGCGTAAGTGTCCGACAAGTTGACTCTGATTTGCTCCTCATTTTCATATATATGTTGTATGATTGTTGTTAGTAGTATTTCTTGCAAACTTATATTAAAGGGTACTTATACTTTAAATAGCTTCTCTTCGTGAAGCAACGATGGCCTAACGGCTAAAGTCACCCACATTCAGATTAGCGTCGGCAGCGGAGGATGACTACCCCAGTTCGAACCCAGCTGGCGGAAAACTTTTTAGATCCTCCAAATTATTTTTAAAAAATTCAAATTTAATTCCTTTTCATTCTAATTTACTTTTCCCAATTTTTAATACCCTTTTTATATTTTTCCAAGCTTCCGTTGATTTTACATAAATAATCTAAGAACCACTCCTGAACTCACTACCAACTGATATTTTTCCGCCCCTCTGCCGTCCCCTTTGCTTTAGGATGATTGTGTCGTATCCACCGCTGGCTTAGGACCATTCTGATGTAACAAAAAGCATACATAAAACACTAACTTATATAATTATTAACTTTTTTATAAAAGGATACAATTTTCGGCTCCCACCTCTACCCACCCATAGCCATGGATCTGAAAAGAAAAGAAGAAAGCACAAAGGAAGAGATAAATCGCCAACAGAAGAATTCTCATGACTACGTATCTAGGTCATGTGATCCGATTAGCCAATCAAGTTGGACTTGCGTAAAGTCCTATCATAGGATTGAGGCGCCTGTGAAGTTGTTGTTGCTTTGTTTTTTATTTCGCTTCCGTTTTCGCCCCTTACTTCTGACCTCCTTATTTCATTTATGTCTCTATCGGTAACGTTTAATGTTCCCAAAAAAATGCAAACTTTACCCTTGATAATACGTTCATACCAATTATTGCTTCAAATTGCAAATTCTTAACGACATGCACATCACAACACAAAGAAATATTATCAATAACAATTTCTGATCGGAAAAACCCTTCGGTACTTATTTTGTGTTGACTTATTCCATTTAAATATATCTTACTACCATTCAATATAGGAGATCCTATTTTATGATAACATTCCTCATTAATTAGAGTTATTTCAGATCCAGTGTCTATTACTGCATTAATATAACACTTTTCAATATAAACACTCTTTTCAATTTTCTTAGGTGTTGCTACATATATTTGATTTACAGTTTTATTCACATTTGCATTTTCACCTTTAAAATTATGTGTACAAGTATTACTCTTATGCCCATAATTTCCACATGCATAACACTTAATTCTATTACTTTTATATGGATCTCTATTTGGTACATCATAATCAACCTTATTAACATACTTATTGACATTTGTACTATAACCAACAGTTTTATAACAATTATCAACATTTCTACTATTCTGGTTAGCACGAAAGTTCGACGATTCACCTTTATATCGAGTTTCATCTTGCGAAACATTTTTTCTGTATTTATTTACATTCCGTATCTCCATTTTTCCTAATTGCAACCTCGCCACTCTCACACACACACACATATTCCTCTAACTTTTTCACTATAACTTCTGCGCATTTTAATTGATGCCAGTCATCTATGAAGTGTGTTTTGATTTCAAACGGTGCTCTACGTTTTATCTGCTCGGATACCATTAGTTCCCTGAGCTCGTCAAAATTTGTTATTTTGAGTCCTCTTAACCATTCGTCAAAATAATGACTTATTTCAAACGCAAAATCTCGCCAAGTGGCTGTACTTTCCTTTTTATGATTCAGGAATTTTTGTTTGAATTGTTCAGACGCGTAAGTTTAAATCTTTTGAGTAAGATTTCTTTTATGTGTTCATAGTCATTAGATCTTTCCTCCGGTTCGCGAGTTATAATCTGTGCTATCTCTAAGGGTAATAAACCTAGTAAATGCGTTACAAAATCTTCACTTTCGATTTTGATTTTCGTCGCTTGTCTCTCGAACAGCGCTAAATACGTACTTATATCATTGGATTCATTCGAATCAAAACTTTTAATTTTCTTTGATAATTCCTTTCCTCTATCCCATGCAGTGTTCGATTCTGTCATGTGATTTTCCCTAACTGTTTGTGTCGCATTTTGCAGTTTCAGTTTTTCCAATTCAAATTCGCGTAATTCTTTTTCTTTTTCCCTCTCTAACTGCTGTTTGTCTTTCTCCAGCTGCTCTTTTTCGATTCTTTCAACTATTATTGTATCCAGAAGTGTTTTTGTATACTCCTCATCGTAATCGAGTTGTTTCGTCACTAACTTTTTTAATTTCGAAATTGTCGCATTTGAGGGTATTTCTATATCTAATTCCGTTGCAAGACGTTAAATATCGTCCTTCCTTGCTTTACTAAAATATGACATCTTTATATTAAAAATGAGCAAAATGTACTCACAGTTTGCGATGATGATGGCTCTCTAGGGTTCTAGTCCACGTTCAATTTGCATGGGGCAACCCCGGCACCAGCCCCCATTTTGTGATGTCAACACTGGAATGGCACTGTAGCTATTACTTGATATGATATTTTGGAATGAGTCCACGTGTTGTAAAACACAACATTTATTAAATTAATTGAAGATGGTACACATATGAGCCACAGAGGTCTCAATAGATTCGCATAAAAAAAGTACGGAAGAGTGGCCACACAGGTCTCGACTCTCTCCGATCACACAAAAAACTGAAGACCCTCCGCCGCGGGCAAGGGATCAAGCATTTTCCCCCTAGCGTTCGTGGTGATCCGTCCCCTGGATGAAATAGTCCCTTTCTCCTTTCGGTAGTAGGTGGGGAGGAGAAAGAATTCCGTTCCTACATATATATATATATATATATATATATATATATATATATATATATATATATATATATATATATATATATATATATATATATATATATATATATATATATATATATATATAATATAATATAATATAATATAATATATATATTATATTATATATATATATTATATATAATATATATATATATATATATATATATATATATATATATATATATATATATATATATATATATATATATATATATATATATATATATATATATATTATATATATATATAGATATATATATATATATATATATATATATATATATATATATATATATATATATATATATATATATATATAATATATATTATATTATATTATGGTTGTAGGAATACTAAACAACGGTAGTTGTCTACTAGTCTGGAAAGAACTCATTATAAGAGCAACGAGACTGGTAGGAGTCAGTTGCATTGTAGTAGGAATGCAAGGCAAGACTGTCACGAGCCATTCACATTCTGGTATTCAGTTACGAGAAAATTAATAGAACAGACACTTTTTCCCCTGGACGCCATTGAGAGCTGACGTATTTTTTCCGAGCAGAGACGACTGCTGCCGATAATGACGGAACTTTTTTGAAATATAACTCAACTGTACATAATAATTGTATATATTTATTCATTAAATGTCAATGTGCTGTAAGATTCGAAGTCTTTAATATAGACCTTACCAAACAGAACACGAATCTTACAAAAAATGAGGGTTCGACCGCGATGTGAAAAACCGTTGACGACCGCGACGATTCTCCTCCTTCGTACGAGAGCTTGAACGACGGATTAGCAGACCCCGAAAGCAGTGACGATTGAACCGGCCGGCGGAATGTTTTGACTACCTATGCAAACCTGGACTTGTGTTTTAATCATCTGCAAGAACAGTTTCATGACTTCTCCTGACGTGGTGCTGATGATAGACTGAAACGACAAAAAAGAAAACGCGTAGACGAAAAAACGCGTAGACGAAAAAGACGAGTTGACGGAAAAGACGGATAGAAGGAACTTTCGAAACTGTGAGTACAGAATTTTGTTTTAATTGATGACATGGCATATTTAACTAAGGCCCGAAAAGCAGATTTGCTAACATTGATTGACGAATTAGGCCTAATAGTGCCAGCGAATCCCAAAGTAGCGCAGTGCTCGAAACTTATAATAGATTCTGAAAATTATGACGAGGAGATAACAAAAAATCTTTTGAGTGTTATTAGAACTGAACGCGAAGAGAAAATTGAAGCCGAAAAACGCGCAGAGAAAATTGAAGCCGAAAAACAAGCCCGCGCAGAGAAAATTGAAGCCGAAAAACAAGCCCGCGAATTCGAATTAAGGAAACTAGAAATCGAAACTGCTAACAGACAAGGCAACAGTTATGGTAAAACTACCAGCCTATACAATAACGATTTATTGAAATTGATTAACCGTTACGAGACGAATAAGGATATTAGCTGTTATTTAACTTTATTTGAAAGACATATTAGTCGTATCGAAATACCAAAAACGGAATGGGTTACACATTTGTTGGGTTTACTCCCATTGGATTTGGCTAATCTTATCACGCGTGAGCCTGACGAAAAGGCTAATGACTATGAAAATGTCAAGAGATTATTGTTGAAACGTTTTAAATTAAATCCGGAACAATTTAGGCAAAATTTCCTTTCGCATAGAAAAGAAGCGTCTTCTACTTGGAATGACTTTGCTCATGATCTGAAAAATTTCTTTGAAGAATGGACGAGTGGGTTGGAAGTATCAAATTACCAAGACCTTAAAGAACTCATGATTACCGATCAACTAAAACGAAAAATACCCAATGACGTTCGAGACCATTTTATAGACGAGCTACCGAAAATAACGAAAATAGACCAACTCGTCAATAAATTAGACGAATATGAAGCGGCTCGATGTCATTTAAAACCCAATAGAGATTCGAAAACATCAGACGATAAATATAAGAAGCGTTTCAATAGGGATTTTGACAAATTAAAGCCTCGATCTTTCGTGCGCCCTGAACAAACTAACACCAATCATATAAAATGTTACAACTGCAATGAATATGGACATAGGTCGATAAATTGTGAAAAGAAAACTGAGGGTGTGAGATGCTTTAAATGTAAAAATTATGGGCACAAGGCCGACGTGTGTCCCAAAAGAGATGTAAATAGAACTTTAATTAATAGCCCTTTTAATTCTCGTACTAAGCTAAGAAAATATGTTGAAATGGGCGGGAAAAGATCTAATGCGCTAATCGACACAGGAAGTGATGTGTCAATGATAAAATATGAATTTTATGTTGAAATTGGATCCCCAAAATTGAGTTTTGATAATGTGACTTTAATGGGTATAGGAGGAGAACACATTTCTCCTCTAGGTTTCTTTTCTACTGAAATTATTATTGATGAATGCATTATTGTTACTGATGTTTATGTTTTAAAAAATTTACCTGATCATATTGTTCTTGGGTTCGATTGCATAAATAAGTTAAATCTTACTTTATCAGAGAGCGGAATTCATGTTTTGAGCAGACGCGATAATTTTCGAGTGAATTACGCAAGAATTGTTAATTTAGCGAACACTTCAGATTCAACTAAAATTCAAACCGAAACTCATCTCGAAGTAACTAATCGTCTGGAACCAAACACTAAGTTGGAGACAAAACGAACCATAGCAGAGGATAACAAATTTCTAAATCCAATTCCTAAAGAGGACGTTCCATTATACACTTATCACATTGATTTCATAGGTCCGTTACCTTCAACATCTAAGAACTATCAGTATATCTTCACGGTAGTAGACGCATTCACAAAATTCACTTGGTTATATCCTACCAAATCTACGACATCAGGTGACGCAATAAATAAACTCAAACAACAACAAAATAGTTTTGGAAATCCTGCGAGGATAATCTCGGATAGAGGATCCGCTTTTACATCTAAAGAATTTACAGATTTTTGTTGCGAAAACGGGATTGAACACCTAAAAATCACAACAGGAATCCCAAGAGGCAATGGACAAGTAGAAAGAATGCACAAAACCCTGATTCCAGTGTTATCCAAACTTTCAATTGAAGAACCGATCAAATGGTTCAAACACGTTGACGCCGTACAAAGAATACTCAATAGTACAACCTCCAGAAGCACAAGATGGACGCCCTTCGAACTTTTGACAGGTGTGAAAATGCGAAACAAAGAAGATCTCAAGATAGTCCAGCTTTTAGAAGAAGAATATACTGAAGTTTTTCTAGAGAAGAGGAAGAAATTAAGAGACGATGCCAAAGAGAATATCCTAAAAATTCAGGAAGAGAATAAAAGAACGTATGATAAGAAGAGGAAGAAACCTCATCAATACAAAGAGGGCGATCTTATTGCTATTCAGCGGACTCAATTTGGTGTCGGAATGAAATTTCGACCGAAATTCTTAGGACCATATCGAGTGAAGAAAGTGAAACCCCATGATCGCTATGACGTTGAGAAAGTTGGAAACCATGAAGGACCGAACTTGACGTCGACAGCAGCTGACCATATGAAGTCGTGGTTCAATAACTAATACTGAATCAATGTATTCCCAGATACTGTTTTGTGTTTTTTTTTAGGTTTGTCGTGTTCCTTTCGAGGACGAAAGATCATCAGGATGGCCGGTTGTAGGAATACTAAACAACGGTAGTTGTCTACTAGTCTGGAAAGAACTCATTATAAGAGCAACGAGACTGGTAGGAGTCAGTTGCATTGTAGTAGGAATGCAAGGCAAGACTGTCACGAGCCATTCACATTCTGGTATTCAGTTACGAGAAAATTAATAGAACAGACACTTTTTCCCCTGGACGCCATTGAGAGCTGACGTATTTTTTCCGAGCAGAGACGACTGCTGCCGATAATGACGGAACTTTTTTGAAATATAACTCAACTGTACATAATAATTGTATATATTTATTCATTAAATGTCAATGTGCTGTAAGATTCGAAGTCTTTAATATAGACCTTACCAAACAGAACAACACGAATCTTACATATATATATTATATTATATATATATATATATATATATATATATATATATATATATATATATATATATGTGTGTGTGTGTGTGTGTGTGTGTGTGTGTGTGTGTGTGTGTGTGTGTGTGTGTGTGTGTGTGTGTAATATGTATGTATACAATGTGTGTGTTATAAAATATTTACTGTCAAATTTTGGATTCGTTTAAACAGTAATTATTTGGATCAACGATTTCTGAGTAGTCAAAATGTTTTATTGGATTCACCTTCAAATAATAATTAGATGATGTATCTCCATCGCTAAGATCAATGTAGGTTTACAAATATTAAACACGCATTTTCCATTCGAAATAAAAACGAAAGACAGAGAAGTGTGTAGTATAGTTAATTTTTCCCTTAGTTATTTATGTATAAATAAGTTTTAAACGCAACAGTGTATATATGAAATTTTCTTTAGAGTGCACAATTCCTCTTTAGACCAAAGGCATTAAGATGAAGTATGCAGTTAAAAACTTACTTATAACATTTAAGTAAATATATAAAAAAGCACAGTGATATAAATATAAACTATGCATCTAATATATTTAACCATTAATTGATCATTCAGAGAACAATAAATATTTAAACAGAAATTAATTAATTTAATTTTAATAAAAAAATGCATGCACTTGATTTTGTTACCTGTAATATTTAAAAAAAGTATCCAAGAAATTGTAACTAAAATTATTATATAAGCCCATCAATTTATCATTCGAGTATATTTAAGATTTTTGCGTAATTTTTTAATTAATATACATTTTAATACAAAATATAAAGATGATTAATACATTTCATTTTGTTATCAGTAATATTTTAAAAGTATCTGTAAAAGTGTAACTAAATTGCTGGAAATAACGTCACAAAATCAAGAAATCTCTCTTTAAATATTGATAGAATTGACACTGCTACTCACATAATGAGTCCTGTTACTAGTATCACGATTTTAAATGGCATTCTTTGGCTTTGATGGTTCCCTGTTGTGTGTAAAATACAAAAATAATTATGCGGTAACGTTCGCACTTAATATACAATGGAGTACTATACTTTAATACCAGTAAATTTCAAAAGGTGCTTGTTGTTTCAATGAAAAGTTTCATCTGAACGAAAAACTCTTCCCTCGGCATCTCAACAGTGCGAATGCATTGTTCCAGACATTGTTTTCAAAAAGCATTTATACTCAATAATGCACTTGTTTGTAACTCGATCTTTAACGGTCTAGGCGATAGAAAAAAGAACTACATAATTAAAGTTAAAACTTTCTTCTTTATCGTCTACTGTAAAATCATTCCAGCAAAATGTAAACAATCTGTTCTCTCCCTTCTAGACGGGAAAAGGAAAATTGGCATGGTTCCAAAGGCTGTCGTCAAGGTGACGTGAAGGCTAAAAGTCTAAATTTTGATTCTCCTTCATTCCGCGGAAGTAGTTCCGAAGGAGAAAAAAAATTATTCAAATCATTTTAAAATGTTCTGGATTGAATTTTGAAATTCGGGCTGGACTAAAAAAATTACAAAAAATTTGGACCACCTGTGTTCCAAATTTCATCATTGTAAGTGCCATAGATTCGTCAGGACACGCCGAATATAGACGTCACAAACTTCCTTTTATAATATTAGAGATGGAGTGAATGTACAAATGAACAATTGCGTGTTGATCATTTCTATGTGCGAGAGGCAAAAAAAAATTAGCGTATTAGGTATTACGCGAGCTAAAACGAAAACATATATTACAATGCAGACGCGAAAAGAGTTGACACAACATCTCACAAGCAGTTCTAAAACTAAAAGCAACCAAAAAGATTGAATTGGTTTGAAGATCCCCTTTTTTAATCATTACACTTTTAAGCATACAAATGGTTAGTTTTGTGAATAAATGTTTCATATACACTCATGTCCATCAAATAAGGATAATTCAGAATCACACTGAATTCGAACTCTGAAGTAAAAATTTCACCTATAGAATCCTCTCACACATCTTCAAGAATAATATTCAAATTACAGGAAGCCATCAGATGACGCCGATAGTACGTCACAATGACGAGAGTGTAAGAGAGGTGTTTTTGTCCACACTAGCCCCATTACATGGGGCTAGTGTGAACAAGTTAAAATACTGATTATACAGTGTAATACAACCCATGAATGTGTGTAAAACCATAATGGAATAAATTTTAACGTAAACAGTATGATTCCTTATACACGTTAATCTTAACAAAGCATATTTAATTAATGTTAAGCCCAATATATTTAATTAGGAACTGCACTATATTGTAGACTAGCAAAAATACCCGGCGTTGCTCGGGTTGAATTAATAACACGTTGATTGAAAAGTCATCATCAATTTTTTTTCATAAAAGAATCTTAGCATCATTTAAGTGTACGGGGGAAAAATATAATACCAATTAAACTTCTCTGTTACTTCTATAATTTACTTCGGACGCAAATATGCATATATGTTGTATCCAACCATATACACCATTTCGTATTCGTCACACTTCTGCTGAAGTTGATTTTAAGTTTTCAAGTGATTACGAATATTCTTGTGCATTCAATTTCAGTAAAAATGGCGGAATTTCGGTGGATAGTCTTGCATTTAGTTTTTCTATGAATATGTTTTCATTGTGTCATTCTTTCACCTAGTATGCGATATTTTCGAATTTCATCATCAATATGAGAAGATGGTAAGTTAAATTGTTACAGCATTCGTTACTACTTTAGTTTGAAGCAAAGGCAATTTTTCTTGACAATTCCTTTCAGCGGCAGGTGGAATAACGGAACTTCTGTTAGATATATAAAGCAGAGTTGACGTGTGTCTGTTCTCTACACTAATCCACCTTTTGATCAATCCACATATTTGGTACACTTATATTTTAAAACCCTGCGGATATGATAGGCTACATATTAACCCGCGTTCTATTTGTTCAAGGGGGCTAAAAATTTAGAGGCATTCGTGACTAATTTAATTTGAAGCAAACGCGCTTTTCCCAGAAAATTCCATTCAGTGGCATGTGGAATAACATAGCTTTTGTTATAAATACATGTCATCAGAGTAGACAAATTAAACTCAATCTAAAACAATTTTTTAATAAACAGAAGGTTGATTTTACAGCGCTTTTACAAAAAGAAAATCACTTTCAACGAACGATTCACATGCATCTAAGTTGCGTAAGAACAGCTTCAATAAATAGAGTTAGCAACCTCGACTTTCTGTCTCTTAAGACATAAAATTTCAGTTTTTCAAAAATACTTAATCTGATATTATTCCAAGAAAAACAAAGTTTTGTTAAAAATTCCCTTTTCTCCAACACATATACAGTTTTAAATTGAACCCTTATGGTGCTTTTTAAGATCATAAATTTGGTTTCTAAATGGAAAGCACGTATCTATTTAGAATGATAGATATAGTTACTTGACTATGGAGTACAGCTTTCAATAACACCCATGAAACACGAAAAACAAATGAAATTTAGCTTATTTTAATCATCTTTCAATGAAAAGTTGTATCAAAATTTTGAAATATATTCTGAACTACAAAGTATGACTACCAGTTTTAATTTAACGTAACTCATCTTGTTTTAAAGTTATTTTTGAAATGTTTCATGTCATTTTAAAATAACAAATTACACACTAAAAAAATATTTTGATTCGTAAATTTAATTTTTTTTATCTGCACACTATTACATATTGAACCAAAGATTTAAAGAAAGTTGGTGGAAATATACATATACCACCAAGAAAGTACCCATGTCTAGTGATATTTTGTAGGAAATAAATAAATAAAATCCAACTCCTAAATAATATTTCTGGTATAGGTAATATACCGGAACACATAATGCAAACAAAAACAATATTCCGATCCATAAAAAAGGCAGAATTCTGAAAAAAATATCTGTTCTAGCGTGTGAAATTTCGACTTCCTGAATATATTCTGAAGTAAAACAATTCGACAAAAAACTTGAACAATATTGATGAAGATAATGATTTATAAGCAAAAAAGAACACATATTTATAATACTTGGGAATTCTCAAATATGATCGCAACCATATCGTTTTCAACTCAAATACTCTAAAAAAGAATTCTAAATCAAATTTAAAAAATTAAACATTAATTCTGAGTTTGCCAGATACCGAGTAGCAAAATTACGATTTTATGATCAATGAGTTTATCATTTGGGCTTTTCGTACTCCATTATAAAATTTAAGTAAATATGAAATTAAATGTTCTAAATATTCTTTCTTCATCAATCAAATATTTATAAATATTATTTTCATCAGTGAAAGAAGTAAAAATTCAGTTCCAACATGAACATTATAACTTAATTTGTTTTAAGAAAATTGTTTTTCGATCAACACTGGGGTAAAGCAATCTGAGATGCGTACAGCAATCGTTTTATACTCAATGTTATTTCTATTGCGATTTCAAATTGATTTTGGCTTAGGCCTTAGGTCAATTTTAGGCTTCTTAGAATTCGAATTTTTCAAAATCCTTTCTTAGTGCACCCCTACGGTATAAAAAGAATCACCCTGCAAAATTTCAGCTTCCTAGGACTTGTAGGTCTTGAGATACAGTGATGAATCAGTCAGTGAGTCAGTAAGTGAGTGAGTCAGTGAGTGAGTGAGTGGTATTTGAATTATATATATATAGATGTATTTCAAAGACAAATCAACACAATATAAATCTATTTTTAAGTTTTATTTAGTAGGAAAATGCTTTTAAAATGTAGAAATGGAATTATGCTTCTAGTTTGCAATGGAGTTAGATTAATTGACGTTAAATGTCAACTGATATGTAGTGCTAATTGTGCAACATCTGGTGATG
This sequence comes from Metellina segmentata, assembly GCA_947359465.1. Classification (NCBI taxonomy): domain Eukaryota; kingdom Metazoa; phylum Arthropoda; class Arachnida; order Araneae; family Tetragnathidae; genus Metellina; species Metellina segmentata. Next base: position 108,290,804 of record OX375882.1, on the reverse strand, counting down.
GTAATTTAGTTACAATATCATTTCTTGAGACTTGCGATAGGTCCTTTACATTTAGAAAAAATAAATATTCACACTGCTTATTAGAAGAGCTCCTTTGTGTGTGCAAAAACGATACAATTCCTTGTAAATTCATTTACCATTTCTCAAAAATCTATTTAATTTAATACAAAAAAGCCTAAAAAGTAAAAAATAGATTTATTTGTGAATGAATTTTTTCACATAAACAATCTTATTTAATGAATTGCCTAAAATGTAATATTTAACCTATGTTTTTCTTATTGAAAGCAAAAGGGGCTGGTGGGGACATGTCCACAGTTGCCCCATGGAGGCATTTGTTTATTTAGGCCTACTTCTGGTTAATTGAAGGCATGTAGAGTATAAGTGAATATCAAAAAAGCTATTGAATACATCCATTTATAACATACCGTCACCTTTTTTTTAAATATTGAATTGAAATAGTCTAATCTAGTATTTAAAAAACAAATCAAGAACTTACTTTTCCACCATGAAAACCTAGTTTTATAAATTGCTACTTAACCATCAAGTCTATCGTCATGCAACTGCACATGTAAGTTTATATCAGTGTAACAATTCTTCAAAAACTTGCAGAGATTTTGACTGACAAATAGCAAAATTATCCAAGTTGCCCACACTAGCCCCCTTCTCCACTACTTATTAAAGAAACAGTTTGTCAAGTACGCAACCGCTGCAGTTATTGCAATGTGTCCAAATGTAAGATACTTTATACAAGGAAAATATCTGCCTATAAAAAAAAAAGAAGATGAAATTGATCAAATAACAAACACAAAATAAAGGTATTTGAAGTAATTCAATTTTAATTTAAGACATGCCTACGCTATAAACTAACTTTAAGGATTACTGTTATTATTAAAGGTATTCTACAGCGAAGCACGATAATAATGAAATAGAGGTAAAGAATAGAGATGGAGAAGAGGAGAGAGAAGTGAAGAGAATAAGTTGTGAGGTGATGAGAAGAGAACAGAGAGAGAAGAGAGGTGAAGAGAAGAGGAGGGAGAATAGAAATGGAAAGGAAAGCGAAGAGAAATAGGAGAGATGTGAAGAGGTGGAAGAGGAGAGTTTCGAAAAATGAAGTGGTCAAGAAAAGGAAAGAAGAGAAGTGAAGAAGAGATTGAAGTAGAAAGGGGAGTAAAGAGATTTTAAAAGGAGAGGTAATGACTAAGTGAAGAGAACAGGAAACGGAGAAGTGAAAATAGGAGAGAGAAAGGAAAAATAGTAGAGAAAAGAGAAGTGAAAAAATAGGACAGAGAAGGGAAAAGCAGTAGAGAGTGAAGTAAGAAGGGGAGTGAAGAGATTTGATTGAAAAGGAAAGATAGTGACTGTGAAGAGCAAAGGAGAAAGAAGTGAAGATAACAGGAGATGGGGAAGAGGTGAAGAGAACAGGAGAGAAGTGAAAAACAGTAGAGAAAAGTGAAAAACAATAGAGAGAATCAAAGTGAAAATAGAAGAGAGGAAATTAGTAAAGAGAAGAGAAGAGCACAGTAGAGAGTGATGAAGAGAGAGAGAAAGGAAAGAAGAGCAGAAAAGCATATATATATATATATATATATATATATATATATATATATATATATATATATATATATATATATATATATATATATATATATATATATATATATATATATAAGTGCGAACCAGCAAGCATAGTATGGGTAAAGTGAAAATTCAAATCAAATTAGGGAATGCTTGAGTTATTTAAAGCAGGAATGCAATGCTACTGAATTAACAATGCGTCCGTCTCTGTAAATAGGATCAAGAAATAAACAAAAAACATAAGTATTGTATATTACAGAAAAGGCGCTTCCACATTTCCCTACAAACACTACGTTAAACTGCTGATTTCACAAACTTACTCCAGCGTCTCAGAGATAGTCCCATTGTCTCCTTCCATTTCTGCCGAGTAACAAGGTAAGTCGGTGGAATTCCAAATCGTTGTGTTGCAGTAGTCTGTTGAAAGAGGCTTCCCTGCATATGAAGGCCCAAACAAACTCGAACCCAGTCCAAACCAGGCAGTAAAGGAAGCACCGCACACCAAACCAGAGAGTGAATTAACTACATTAGAGAAGAATATATAAACATACATTCCTTATGCTTCGGTTTCCTAAGAAAGTGGAGCCGTTATCTAACAGCCGTGATGCGTCATGATGGCGGTGACATAACTAGACGGCCGTCTAAACAAGAGACCAGAGGGGTCAACTTAGACGGACAGAATACGTTGGAGAATGGGCAACACAGACGGCTGTCGTGGTTAATTTTATTCGAGAAACAAAACAAAGTGGTTTTTTATTCTCTAGTTCAAAGTTTCTAACTTCGGGATCGTTGAAGATAAAGTGAAAATTTCAACAGATTTCAAATCAGCGTAAGTTTCTACGCCAGAACGTTATCAAAAACAGTTTTATAATTCAATTATTTACCATTCGATTATTTAAATATTTATTAAACAATTAATTATTTATTTATAGAAAATCGCATTTAAGGTATCGATCTGGTGTCAAATTTTCCGCAGATTTCAAATCCGTTGAAAATTACATTCTGTGTTGAACGATCCCGATTTTACAAAAACGAACTTATCAATGGCAGTCACAAATGTTTGTTTGTTTTTCTTCTCTTCGCTCGAATCGTTTGGCACACGAATTGAAATCTTGCCGCTGCAAGAAAAAAACATTCCCCAACTGCTTGAGACCGCCATGACGACAGTCATGGAAATGGCGGCTCCGATAATTTTTTTGTTAGCCTCACAAACAAAGCTCTCTAGAAAACCAACACCACGTGTTCGTATAAACAACGTTTTATTGACGTCACCCACCGCTACATCACGGCTACGCTTTCTTAGGAAACCGAAGCTTTAGAGGCAGTGGTTTCCAAATTTTCGCCACCGCCTCATTTTTTGGATGAAATGTTTTTTGTCCCCTTTTTTTTTATCTTAACTCTCCAAGTTTGACAAGACACCTCTTCCATCAAAATCTGACCAATTTTGCTGACAACAAGGTATCTCGTTATCAAGAAATTGCCGGTTCCTTTATGATGACGAGATGAATACCTGCCAATTTTCTTTTAGTCTCCAGGCATCTCCTCCATCCAGATCTGGACAATTTTGCTAATGACGCGATGAATTGTTGATAGGCTTAAGAGTTTAACTTCGTATATTGTTTTCTTAAATCATGACTGATTGACTTAAGAAAAAGTACACTCTATAACAAAAACTTGACGCACCAAGAAGGAGTTGTCCAGGATTTTATGCCGGACTCGATCCACTTGGAACGGCGCTGACTGGGGGCGTATATTCTGTCCTGACGACAACTACAGGACAGGGTGAAGATCCTGCCCTTACTATCGTACGCCACACATGCCCACAATAGGGCGTTATGGTCAGTGATGCCATCTTCTGTGATAGCCGGACCCTTTTAGTAGTCATTTCTGGCGCACTTACAGCACATTAGACAAGTAGACGACATTCTACGACCGGTTGTGATACCGTTCCTTTTGCGACACCCCGGACTTACTTTTCAACAAGATAAAGCACTGCGGCAAACAGCACGTGTTGTTACGAACTGTCTTCAAGCTTTCCCAGCACTTCTATGGCCAGCTAGTTCTCCTGATCTCTCTCCCATAGAGCAAATTTGGGACGTTATGGAAAGGCGATTGCAACCATCCCGGAATGGTGACACTTTAACCCGACAGTTGGAGACGACAATAAATTCCACAGGACACCATCCGGGAACTTTTTCAATCTATGCCACACCGGGTGACAGCTTGCATCCCGGCCAGAGGTGGAGAAAGTCTTTAGTGACTTCCTCCCTTTGTAACGGTCAAACTCTGAAATAAATCATGTGATTGTTCTGAAATTTTAATCGTTTGTTTTTCTACGTATGTTCTTCACATCCACACATTTTTATCGCAATAGGAAAACTCTTTCTTGGTGCGTTGATTTTTTTTTATTATAGAGTGTATTTTGCAAGTATGTGTAAATTAGATTTAATTTATATGTACCATATAATGCAGGACCAGAATTTCTTCCTCTTCATCTGCCTGAGGTTAGGTTTGGTGGGTTTTATAGCGCAAGGGGCCATACTTAGCCATGTTGCGTCAAACAGCGTCAAGTAAGCGGGCATACAAGGAAAGTTTTGCACGCTGAGGCACTTTTTGAATGAAAGAGACGCATCTATAGAATTATTTTCAAATTTATAGACAGCTCTAATTTTTTCAAATGCAACGCTTATTCTTCACTATTTTATTTGCTGCATGATTGCATGCATTTTTGCATTGGATTATTTAAAGTACTCAGTTTCTAAATATTTTCCTGATGCACAACACTCCCTAACAGTAGCGTAACGTTCATGTAAAACCTCAATCGGGATATTTATTTGGAAAAATTAGATACAAATTTAGGACTTGACATTTTTTTGAATAGCAGAATTGTTTCCCATCAGTATAGAACAGTTTTAACGCGTTTAATTTTAACCAGGCGGAAAAATTTCACTGATGAGTTGCAGTGAAAAAGTAATTTACCAATTCATTGATTCTCCGATACTTAAATTTCACAGAATAAAGAGAGAAAATGAACAGCGCCATCTATCGAGCGATTCGAGACTGATAAGTACCACTCACCTCCTCCTTGTATATATTTGTATATATTGTTATGGCATTTTCAATTTTTTGATCACCTCTCTGTATTTATGTGTCTAATTATTATGTCTAAATTTCAGATGTGAGATTAACGCCCCTGCGGGGCTAGGTTCCCTTTTAATTATCCTAGATTGTCCTAAGGAGTTGAAGAGTAACTGCGTTTACGCCGATATGTTCCGGAATGACAATGTTATGATAGTTAATACAGTTGTTGAGTCTTTTAAGAAGTACAACTTCGTAAATTTTACTGAAATTGCCGAGGAGTTAGAAGAGGTTGTAGTTTCATGGTTCGGATGTATAAGAATTTTGTTTGTGTATTGGAATGACCACACCATTTTTCCAAAAGAGTGGAAAATGTCTCTGTTCGAGAAAATAGTTAATAGTGCGAGTAATACAAAACAAAATTTTCAGAGGGATATTTTTAAGCATTTCGTTAGAGATTTGGTCTTTTAAGGGAGTTTTTTTTGGGTTGAAGATTTTTGATAAAACCTTGAAATTTCAGAAGTTTTGGCGGGTTTAATAGAATTTGTAATTGTAGTTTCTTGAAGAAGTTGATCTTGTTGAGTTCGTTGCATCAATATTATAATTAAGTTGAAAGTGGACCTCGAGGCTGTCAACAATTGCTTCGGCTTTTTGAGGCTTTGAAAGAGCAAGACCTATAGACGTGTTTAAAAGGGGTAGATTATAGTTGTTGTTTCCAAGTGCTTTGCTTTTCCTACAGATGGAGCCATCAGTGGTGGAAAGAGATTCAAAGTGTTGTCGATATTTTTCATCCGATGAATTCGGATAAGGTTTTAAATTTGGTTGTACAAAGAGTGACATTTCTTTTTGTTGAAAAGTTTACTTATTTTGTTCAAACAAAGGTGACAGAAGTAATTTCTAAGCTTAATTTGAGATTTAATTTCTTTCAGAAGAGAAATGGGAATGGGTTAAATTTTTTCGTAGAAGCTTCAAGGAATGCTTCGTTAATGTTATTTGTAAGAGAAATAATTTTGCCGTTAGAATCAGTTTTTCTGGTACTATGAAAAGGGGGAAGGGAGTTTGCTTTGAAGAATCTCGTGAAATTTGTTCCAATTTGCACAGTAATGTTCAGTAGAAATCCTGTTTAAATTATTTAAATCAATTTATAAAATGACAGGAAAGTGGTCAGGTCTGTAATGATTTCAATTCCGTGAAAGAAGATAATATTTTTTTAAAAAGAGCAAAATCAATTCTGTTGGGAGACTTTTTTCCTATGAGAAGGCTGGCTAGGAGGAATACTTTTGATGTTTTTAGAACTGTTAATAAAATAGAGGAGTTTAATTCCTTTATAATTAGATTTGGGGTTGTTCCACGTTGTATAGAGAGCATTAAAGTAAACTACAAGAATAATGTTAGTGCTGGTAATAAGGATGTTTTGTAAATCTTTGTTAGGGGAGTCATCTCTGAGATTTTCGTCATTGTTATCTTTGTGACGGACTTTTTTCAATGTAAATAGGCGGGGAGAAATTATTGGGTTTGATTTCAATAATAGAATTGTCCATGAATTCAGTAATTACAGAAAAGAAATTGCGACAAAAGACGTCAAGGTAGAATTAGGATAACAAACATTCTAAATTTTGCGATAACCTGATTTTGAATCCTTTGTTTCGCTTCATCAACAAACAATATTTTTCACCACTATAACTTCTGCGCATTTTAATTGATGCCAGTCATATATGAAGTGTTTTGATTTCATACGGCGCTCAAACGTTTTATATGATCGTGTACCATTAGTTCCCTGACCTCATCGAAATTTGTTATTTTGAGTCTTGTTATCCATTCATCAAAATAATGACTTATCTCGAAAGCAAAATCTTGAAAAGTGGCTGTACTTTCCTTTTTATGATTTAGGAATTTTATTTTGAATTATTCAGACGCAAGTTTTAATCTTTTGAATAAAATTTATTTTACGTAGTCATAGTCATTAGATCTTTCCTCCGGTTCGCAGGTTATTATCTGTGCTATATCAAAGGGTAATAAACCCAGTAAATGCGTTACAAAATTTTCTCTTTCGATTTTTGTCGCTTGTCTCTCGAACAGCGCTAAATATCTATATATATAATTATCTTACGTGGCACGCAAAAAAGACGTTATTTGCTATCGCGTTTTGGCAACATTGTACGATTGTTTGTTTGCCACGAAGCCTCGTGCCTGAATTGAATTTATTACGTTTATTAAGTTATTGAAAAAAATTTTTTTAGTGGATCTGTTGCAGTTTATGATAGAAATCAAAAAATCTTTTCAGGGCCCTTTAAAAAACGGTCCTTTTCATGGCCAACAATTATAGTTCAAGACGCTTGCACTACAACTTTCGACAACAAATTCAATGAAACAGTGTGAGTGGCTCGAGTGCTGGGTATACAATTTCTAAGGCAGCGCTAACATTTCGAGTCAAAATTTTCATTTGAATTCTGATTCTAGAGGTACTGTAAAAATCGTTTCTGAAAAAAAGCAAATTTAGATTGGAAAAATATATTTTTGGAATATCATATTTTATAAACAATCCCTTCTGCTAGGACACGTGTCTTCATTGATGCGAGCGAAGCGAGCATATGTTCGCGCCGCGAACCAATGAGGATTGCAAAGCTATACTCCGGGGGTGGACCCCTAATGTACTTATATCATTGGATTCATTCGAATCAAAACTTTTAAGTATTTTTGATAGTTCCTTTCCTCTATCCCATGCAGTGTTTGATCCTGTCATGTGATTTTCCGAACTATTTGTGTCGCATTTTGCAGTTACACATGGTATCGTGGATATATCGTTTTGTAAATAATTGTAAGAAAAATGTTGATGTTTGTAAAGATTTCGAACTTGTATTGTTAGGTTTGGATAGCACTATTTACCTGTGCTGTTTATAGGGCCCTTTTTCTTGTCAACTGATTCTTTTCTCTTGGACTTACGTAGATTCCAGGTACGTAGTAGCCAGGAAGGTAGACCTAAGACGATTTATTCCGACAATGGTACGATTTTTAGAGGTACGCATGTGCTTGAGAGTCTTGATTATTAATAAATCGTGATACGAGTACTCGGAGAATTCGGTGAAAATTTAATCCTCCTACAGCTCCTTGGTGGGGAGGATGGTGGGAAAGGTTAGTTCGCGTTGTCAAAGCACTTCTAAGTCGTACACTCAGAGAGTCGATTTGATCTTATGAGGAACGACTGGGTTATACGATTGCGAATCTTTAATCAATTCACGTTTATTAACTTATGCTTCAGAAAGTTCGGATGATTTAATTCCTTTCTCCATCAATGTTTATAATGGAGAGTCGTACTTCTGATGTAATTGATATAATGGAGAGTCGCAATTTACGTAAACACCCGATACTGCATGAAACTTTTTCCAAGAATTGAGACATCGCTTTAGGAAAGAATATTTAAGTGTTTTAGTACAGAAACATGATTTAAATAAGAAAATTGGTGAAGTATTATAAATTGGGGATGAAGTGAAAAAACGGTTAAGTTGGCTTTTGGGGATAATACCAGGACGTGATGACAGGATTCGTGCACTTAAACTTAAACAGTCTAGACTTCTTCCGAGACCTTTGCAACTTATTTACCCACTTGCACATTTCTCTTCATTTTTTACAGTATAATTAATCCTCCCATTGAATTTCAAGTAATGAAAACAAAAGAACATTTAATAATGAAGTGTGTAAATTTACCACAACTGGACGATTTATTTAACCTGCATTTGTATGTTTTTGAGTCGTAGCAATCAACTAAAAAAGTGAGGAGGATGTTGAGAGACAGGCGTCACTATTTCCCTCTCGTTCGTGAAGTGAAGAGAGCGCCACTTCTGTGTCACAGATTTTTGTAAACGGAACAGTTCGAGCTTTTTGTTAGAATATTATATCCGTGTACTGTTTGTAATATAATTCGTTGTCTTTTCAAAAGGTTGTATTAAATGTTTGACTGTAAATAGGTCCCAGTGTGATTTATTTATTCTTGTTAGCTGTTAAGCATCGGTAAAATGTACAGATCCCTACTTTTTTTATTATTGTTTTGACACCACACTCGGTTCTGCATAACTAAACACGAACAATATCTCTATTTGTATACAATCATTACCATTTTTATTTTTCAATAGTTTCAATGCAACAAGAGGTTAGTTTTAAATTTATTATTCAAGATCGTATAAGTAAAATAAAAAATATATTCTTATTTTTTTTTTATATACATGAAAAAAAATTTCTTTGGAAAAATAGGTGTAAAATTAAGTGATTTATCAGTGGAGAATATTGTGATAATCCATTTATTTTTAGTTTGGGGAAATGTGTCCCGGAATTATTGCAGAAAAAGTTAGCAACCCTATTCACAAGGTAAAGATTTGAGGACGACACCTAAATTTGAACCACGGTCAGTTGACGAGGCCAACTCCTGAGCTGACCCACTCTCCCTGCTCATGCATGAAGATCGGAGTATTGACTCGAGATTGTGCAACTTTTCAAGAATCGAAGAACGAGTTATTCGCGAATCGCATTAGCAAATTTGTACCGTGAAACGGTCATTCATTGAAAAATCTCGACTGCGTTCTTGTGGAGTTTACGCCGTATTTACAATTTCCGCTAATACATTTTATCCTAGTGAACCATATTCGAATTTTTAACTTATTTTATCCACTACGTTAAAAAAAAAAAGGCAGAGTTTCTACATTTTTCTTTCCTACGCAGTTTTAGTTACGTTTTGTGGATGCTGTTGTTTTATACATGCTGTCCAGAGGTTTTAATTTGATATATATTATAACAATTAGGGATGCGACTTTTATGTAGATGCTTTCAAAACGTTAATTTTTATTTAAAAAAAACCGATGTTTTTAACATCGTTGTTTTATTTTTAAATAAAAAAAATCCATTATAACAATTTAAAAAATAACCAAGTAGCATAATTTTTATTAAATTGAACATACTTTTAGACCAAAGTGGCAAAGGGTCTGAAAAGTACGAATGTGACATCGATGTTTTATAGTAACAACGTTGAGTAACATCGATGTTTTATTTTTGAATGAAAAAAGCATCACTACTTATTAAGAAAAATAACCGTGCAACTAATTATTTGTTAGTGATGGCGACTTCTGTCCCACAAGAAAGTTTTTTTTAACTGATGACAAAAGTCGGCGAGAAACAAACTTTTTTTTTTTTAAACTTTAAATAACAAATATACCGGGGTCTATAATAATATCGAATATTTTTTTTTTATTACAGTAAATAAAAAATAACTTTGTTGTGTTTTCCTCCATATGTTGATAAATAATTAACTTCTAACATTAATTATTGTTAGGTAAATATGTCAAATTGTAAATATTATTTTATTTTATGCTATTCACTTTGATAATAAAAGATTTGTTAATGGTTCATATTAATTTTTTGACTTTGTTTTGACAGTTAAAAAAGTCTTACTTGTATATAAATATAAACACAGCAAATAAGAACATTAATGTTCGAGGAGAGAAGCGGTAGCTCAGTCAGTAGAGCGTCGGGCTCGCATCAAGAAGGGTTGTGGGTTCTGTCCTCGGCGGAGCTTATAATTCTGATGATTGCCAGATCGGCGCTTCGACCTGGCTAAAGATCGTCGTGTTCACTAATTGTGACCACGACCTATTTAACGTGCCCCAGTCACCATATCAAATCAATACCTCTGGGGGTATCTGATGAGGAGGTTATCAGCTTCTGATTGGGATCTAAATTATGATATGTGTGAGTGAATGTATGTGTGAAAGGGACCTTCCTGTAAAACGGATGTGTCATGTATGTCGAGCAAAGTCGAACTTCCTCCCAATGGGGCTCAATAACATGGAAGGTACACTCCCCTCGCCGTCTTCGACGGGCCTGGTACTCTTCTGGTCTGCCAGTGTAGGCATATTATACAACAAACAACATGTTAGAGGTTGCTTAACCACTTTAAGAAATGGGGAAAAGTTTAAATGCACTAAAGTTTAAAAACATCGATGTTTTGCTGTCGTTGTTACATCCCCATTACGAAATATCAATAAACTTTAATATGTGTAATTTATTGCTCTCCAATTGTATCAAAAAATTATTTTGAATCTTTTTAGCAGTGGAGGTGAGCAACTAAAATAATATGTTTGAATTTCTGTGTAAGTGTGCATTATTTATATTCAATTTAATCAATCCTGTAATTACTCATATTTGGTTATTCTCGAGTAAAAAAAGCGTTTTTAAACAAATAATCAGGTAGTTAAATTGGAACCCTGTTGTTCTAAAGGAATTTTTTTGAACTACGAAACCTATTTTGACGGAATTCTTATAGTCTGATCGCGTAGGGATTTCCAAAACGTTCAATAATTTATTTAAGCTTGACTATTCAAAAATGTATGCGTGTTAATAAAGTTCTAACATCCGGGTCCGGGCATGTATGCTGGTGCACCTTGAATCTGTCGTGGCCGAAAGTCCTCACGTTGGGATGGTATGGAAGTTTGGATAGTGGGTGCCAGCTCTGGTGTTACTTAGTCATCTGACCGTAGTTCAAAATTAAGAAGTGTTGTTCTCGGATCTTTCCCTTAAGGGACTAATCCCGGACCGTCGTCAATAGCCCGTTGTGTTGCTCTAGTACGACGTTAACTCTAAAAACTACCAACTTCTACTTACATTCGGGTAAAATGTAGAAACTTTGAAATGGTATTTAAAATATGTATTTTCAATTCGATTAATTTTAGATTCAATTTTTCTCAAAAACGCTGCGTTTTAAAAATCTGATTATTTTTTAAGCTATACGAATGAGTTGGCTACCAATATTATATTAATTATAAGCACTAAAATATTACAATTTTTGAGATGACTACTTATTTTTATCTGAAGATTTGAATAGTTGTATTTGGTAGTACACCTACCAAAAATCTGAGCCCAGAAAATTAAACTTATACCAAGAAATATTGCCGAGGAGCAAAGGAGCCTGTATTTTAGACAGCAAAAGCTTTGTTGCTGAAAGTCGCCAAATTCATTCTGAAAATTGTTGAACATGGCTCATGCAACATGACCACCTGAACCGATATGAATACCATTTTTCTTTTTCAGATTTAATCTGCTTCGATTAAAAAAATATGGAAGAATTTACTATCTCGAACATTGGAACTATCCAGTTTTCGTAAGTAAGCCCCATTTTCATTAAGCGCGGTGATTAAAACAAGTATAACCGTTCCTACAATATCTATGCAAGGTCCAATACGAACGGCTTTATAAATCCTGGATAAGTAAGTACGATTAAAGTTACTAGATTACATCTTTTCATTACCACTTGGAAAGGTGTTTGTATCGATAAACCTCAATGACTGAATTTATGTCTTGCACTTTTCTTATAAAAACTAGGAGTGGATTATAATAGGTGTAAGGGTCTATCGTAAGTAACAACACAACATCCAAGTAATTTTATTACATTCCTTCTAAATAATTGAATGATAATATGAACAATTTCAATAAAATGAACAAAGTGTACAGCTTCTAAAAAATATTTGAAAACAATTCGCGCACATTTGTCTGGATGTGGTTGAAGTATGGAAATAAAAGATACAAACGATATTTGTCGACATCGTCGATATATAAAAGCATTTTCAAAACATTTAAGACACGATTGTTGCTATCTTATAATGAGTTTATAGTTATACGAGAACCTCGACAAGTGTTCACCCTATTTTATTACATTTCCAGTTTTATACAGTTCTGAAAAATGCGATACAATCTGGAAAAGCCCACGATTCAAGTTTTTATACGATTTCTTACAAAAAAAGCGCAAAATAAAGCTTAAGAAACTGGAAAAATATACAATGAAGCTAGTTATACGATTATGTACACAAGAAAACCTTGATATGTATTTGAGACTGATCAAACTATCGGATCACTTTAAATTTAAAATTGGACCATTTTTGTATAACACATATAATTTCCACAGTTTCCATTCTTGTGTGAAGGCATACCAAACTATATTTAGATCAAACCAACGCGAAATTAAATGTTTAACACACTTAAGTTTTTATATAAAGAAAATAAACTGAATTAAATGGATGTGCTATATTTTTGTTAACATCTCAGCTTAGCTTTCAGAAATCAAAATTTAGTTCTGTTATTACAATTTCAAGCTTAGCGTTAACTAATTTTGTTGTTGGAATGCATTTTCCTCAACGAGTTCTTAAAGGTGAACGTCCAATACAATCTCACGGGTACCTAGAAAGCATTTCTTATACCTGGCATTCAAATTTCACTCTATTCACACGTAGCCTTTTCCTGAGGATAAGTGTTAAGGGTCTTATTCTTTTTACTATTACCGAATAATATATAGATCTGCCTTTGGCCGAGCCTCGTACTCTGGTGAGGTTAAGCTTCTAAATGAAGTACCGCACTAACCTCAAATCTACGACAGTAAAGTAATTTTAATTAACGTCGTACTAGAGCAACACAACGGGCTATTGATGACAGTTCAGGATCAATCCCTTAAGGGGAAAAATCCCAGGACAACACCACGTCATTTTGAACCATGGTCAGATGACGAGGCAAAACCTGAGCCGTCACCCTACTCTCCAAACTCCCCACCAACCCAATGTGAGGACTTTTGGTCGACAGATTTAAGGTGCACCAGCCGCCTCTACACGATAAGCTTACAAATATTCATTCACTGTCCCGGATTCGACACAGTAAGCTTCTGATACAGAGGCTATTACCTTAACCACCAGACCGGTTGGTCGGCAAATCTACGAGGGTAAGTCAAGAGTATATAGTTATTAAATGTGTGCCACGGGCTGAAATTAATCGGAGGCTTACAACATAATACGGAAACAGAACTTTACCTCGTAGAACTGTGTCTGAGTGGATCGAGAACCTTAAGAGGCCAGACAAGCGTGATGCACGTCGCCGATTAACCTCCCAACCGACGAGAAGATTAAATAAGCTCGAGAGTTGGTACTGGCAAACCGACGAGTAACCATTGACACAGAAGCACAAGTGGTTGGAGGACAACCTTGGAAGGAATACGTAAACTAGCGGACAGCTCGCAAGAGTGCCTCCAATTTTCGACTCTCGTAGTTCTAAAGGGTCATCCACAATTACTTAGCATAGTGAAGAATAAACCAATTTTGCATAACCAAGCAGCATGAAACTGAACCTAATAAGCAGGTTATGTCAACAGGTAAATCACACCAGAAATCGGTCAATTTCATCAACTCATACAGGATTAGTTATTCCAGAAAGAACTTCCTTTAAGAGACGTTCTTTTGCAGTCTCTAATTTTCAATTTCGTGAAAGAAAATAGGGGAGTGACTTTCTAAATCACTTTGCCCTCTTTATGAAATGACAGCATTTCATAAATAATGAAATTGTTTATTATTCCACTCAAAAAAATGTTTTAAAAATCTGAAAGCCTGATAATTAAGTATTACCCTATATTTACAGAAAACTTTATATTCTTTTCCAAATTATTATTTTCAATATCTATAAAACTTTATATTTTCCAAATTATTTGTAATATCGATTCTAGTTATTTTATTGATGCGTTACACAAAACTGTTTACAATTCAGTTAAATCAGATATTATGTTGCTTGAGAGTAATTGTTTTTCCTCTGTACAAGCAATAGAATAAACCTTACTGGATGTAGAAATTTTGCCAATGATTTTAAATTTTACGTTAAATAAAAACTTATCAAGGTTTTCTACGCACAACATTGAATTCAATTTCATAGGTAATTTATTGGTTCGGGCTTTCTTTGCTCATTTTATTATCAATTAGGGACCAAATAAAGATGATTTAAATGACGATTTAGAGTTATTTCCTTGAATTTAGGATTGCAAGCGCTCATTTCAAATATCCTGGTCTAAATAACAATTTAACTTTGGTTTCTGAAGCTACGCAGCTACTAAATTACGCATGTCAAATACTACTAAATAAATATTTGTAATTCAAAATTCTAATAAGTTTTCGTGACATAGTAACCGTTATGGAAAGATGTGAAGCATGTTCCAATACACCAGGCCTCGAAATAGATTTTTTAATACAGGTGCACCTTGTGCATCTAAGTTTTTAAATTAGGTGCACAAGATGCAATGCGTGCACCTAGTGGGAAAAAATTAGGTGCACAATTATATTTTCATGTGCACTCTGGTATTTCGAGCCCTGCAATACACAAATAAAAACTATAAATACAACTATAACAAGACTATTCATTCAATATTTCACAATTTATTCAAGTTTCTCTAAGTATAACATTTCTCAGTTGGAACAGGATGGTTCTTGTTACAGAATGAGCAGACATACGCATATCTTAAAGTAAGACTTTGTTCATTATCACGATTGTAATTTTCAGCACTAACACTCATTTCTAGTCAATTGAAGAAGGATTTTCAATTTCAAACAAGATTATTTGGAATATGTGCATCACAATAGAAATATACAATTGATACAAGAAAACTTCAGATTTACAAAATTGTGAGTTTCAAGTAAAAACGACAAATTAGGATTATTTTCATTCAGTTTTGCTAAGAAATAGACACAATATTTTAAACTTGATTTTCGTGCTATTGCAATGAAAGATCCGATTATTTCTAGAACGAACGATTTCAGCTACTGATGAGGAGCAAGTAAATACTGAGTAACATGAAATGCTCGAATTTCGTTTTAGCTCTCAATATATTTTTGGATAAAAAATTCCACTGTCTGTAAACCGCGAGAAATCACTAGACTTAAGCTTTGCAAAAATTAAATAATGAAATTGGATTTTTAAAGACAACTGCACGAATTTATTTGAAAATTAAATTTAGAATGAGTCGTTTGGTTTGAGTTTAGAGGCACAAAATTCGTTTAGAACGAGTAAATCTTTCATTAAAATTGTGAAGTTGGTGGTTACTAATAAATATAGATATCACTCATCTTTGAGAAAGGGAGAGTATTAGTTGCATCCTTTGACTGGTCCGATTCCTACAGGTGTGCACTTGATGTCAGACTTTCAATAGAACGTTGCCTCAGCCTTGGAATCCCGGGGCCTTAAAAAGGGGGGCTTCCCGTAGGGGTAAAGAACTTAACTTTTCTCTGTATGTTATTAGAATTGCCAAAACTTATAGATTTACAGTTTAAAAAATATCAATTTAAATAAATTTTGTAGTAATTGAGTACACTGTAATAATATTGACCAAGAAAACAAAACTTTAAATCTTGACACGAAGAGCTCTAACATTCTTTCCCTTTGTCTCAACTCTGAAATTCAACTAGTTCAAGGGTACTACTGTATTCCTAGTTGATGCTTATCCTGAATCCTAGAACTGTACAAAGCAGTGTTCTCTTAAATAAGTTCTTCTTTCTAACGATTAAGTATTATTCTAAGTTGAAATTTATGAATAAAGTATTTAATGCGATTGAGGATTTCGTACCAAGTTTATATACATGAATATTTGGCGAATGTTTTTCGAGCCATTTTTGAGTACTTAAGACTTGAAGTCATTTGATATTTAATAAAAAGTTTCTCGCGAATTCGGCAAGTCCGTAAAATTATACTTGTGCATCACGCATTTATGTCTCAGATTCTGTAATTTAATTTTTAAATGTTTAAACGAAAGATGTATCAAGTTCAAACTAAAGTGACTAACAGTCGTGGGTTGTAAGGTGAAGGAAATGCCACACTAATCTGAAGTATCATGATGCACAGAGGTTTAAAAGGGTATTACTCTATTAGCCAGATTCATTTTTCAGTTATTGTAAATATGTATTTAGGTTGGTTGGGGGGGGGGGGAGGGGTTTGGGTTTTATGGCGCAAGGTCCAATAGAGGACAAGCTGCGCCAGACACAAAATTAAAATGGACCCAGTAAAATCAAGAAATATTTTAAAATCTATCTAGTCAAATAAAATTGAATTAGAAATAAGTACGGGGGGAATTTAAAAGTACTTCGGTTCTTTAAATGTATATCGATATTTTCAGAATTGCATTTTCTGCAGCTTTTTGAATGTGCCTAATGCTTCTATAGCTATAAATAATCTTTTTTTTGCCTCGAAAGTTATCCAAAATTTTCCCAAGATCTTTCTTTCTTGCCTCCTTGAAATAATTTTTTTGGCTGAGAATCTTTATATTTTCGCTTTGATGATTCCTTCTTATTCGGTAGATTATTCTTCTTTGGTATTTTGGAACAAGTAGAAGGGATTGAATTATTCGTTGGTTTAGTATTGTCTGTTGTTTATCAGTAGGTGGTTGGTTAATGGTTTTGAGAGGTTGCCTACTAATGAGTTGACAAAAAGTTACAGGGCCAGTTTGTGTAGCCTAAGATTTGAAAACTTTTTTTAATGCTGTCGAGTAAAAAATACCTTCTTTTGGGTTTCTATCGCTAACGATTTTCCTGGCTTCGATAAAAGAAAGGTTTTGAGTAATCTTAATGGTTTTATTTTTTTCCCTCGATCCAGCGAGGACATGTGCGTGAATAGGATGGGTAATCAACCAAGCAATTAACATTTTGGTGTAGATATGCATGGTTTACTATTATGTCCTTCAATTGAACATAAAGAACAATTTCTTTACCGCGGCAACTTTCAATGGAATGTCCAAATCGCTGGCATTTAAAGCAGCGTAAGGGGTTGGGTATGTATGGGTTGACAGGGCATCTAAGGTAAGCAATATTAACAAATTTAGGCAAAACAGGTACCTTGAAAGTAAGCATTATGTTTTGTTAGGAAGATTTGACCGTCACGACGAAATGTTTCCCTTCGGATTTGGCAAATGTGTTGGTCTTCAAGCGAGACTAAAATATCTTTCTCTGCGTCAAATTGCAAATCCGATTCCAAGATGACGCCTCGGGAGTGATTTAGTGAAAAATATAGTGAAACGGTGACCTCATGTTCTCCCATTTTTTTGTTGCTGACATCAGTTGTATTTATTTGGTACTCCATTGAAGAGAAAGATTTTTATTTTTAATTAATTCAAATTCAGGCTTAACCGTACCGCCCTCCATGGAGCCCAACGAGAGAATGAAGACATCGACACCAGTACTAGTCAAACTTATGCGTTTTAATTACAGCTCTATATCTGCCTTGAGAGGAGCTAGTCATTGCAATGATCACTTGAACCCAAGCAGAAGACTTTAGTCAATCCACCTGCCGATTGATACACTGGGGGACCTCCCGTTGACCTGAAGCAGAGACCGAAACAGCGTATTGGGTCTGTATAACGCCCCTCAACAGCCAGGATCCTTTTTTCCAAGGACGCGGGTCTCCACGTACGGCAAACACGTGGGTGATACAATCCCCAAGAGGAGCTGAAAACAACAAAGTGTCGAAAGGCTTCTCAAGGGGAGCCCTCATCTCCGAAGAGGCAAGTACAATGAGGGAAGAAAAAGCAGAAGGGTAAAGGAGAGAAAAATGAAAGGGAGATAAGATTACTCTGGTATCCCGAGGTTGTGAAACCCGTACAAACTTAAAAAAGGTATGCCCCCTGAGGGCTATGTATTTAAGATAATCATTGATCAGACATTTTTCAACTAGAATATCCATGACAACATTAACTGGCGTTTTTGTGATGCAATAGCTTATTTGTCCAAGCTGCCAAACACACGATACTTGATACGATTAGGGAGGATAAACAGTAAAAGCTAGAGGGGTCAGGGAGGATGATGCAAAAGAAAGATCACTAGGGTACCTAGGGATTGCGCGCGATGCCCGTGTTTACTTAAAGGAAACACCGAGGGATAACAAGCCAAGTGTTTTTCCTCGTTTAAATAAACTGGTTTGGTTTTTATTAAAATGTGGAATTTTGGTCGATTCTGAAATTTGGCCGACTTGAACCCCGCGGTCCTGTGCATGCCTGTTGTCAAGAGTTACGTGGAAAACAAAGCAGCACGACCCTCTTAAGACACGCAAGCGACAACACGACCCGAATGCATCTGCTTATCAAAGAAAACCAGAGGCTTTTGAAAGAAAATAAAGTTGGAAGATCAGTTTTTGTTTCCAGAGCATGTAAAATGAAGTAGTTGTTCATATGAAAACGTTAGTCCATAAACGTTTTTGAGGATGATTCCTAGGAGAACTTTGAGTGAAATGCAGTTTTACAACTTGGTGAACATATATTCCAAAAGTAAAAATTGTTTTCCTAGTGCTTTAATGTCAGCAATCCTCGGTTTAATTTATTGCATCAATTCCTCAAGATAATATTGATATTGGCTGAGCTTTTTAAGGTAAAATATTAAGACTGTATGCGACGTAATAAACCACGGTACCATTAATGATATTCAATGAAACACTACCACCATGAAACGGAAACACGACAAATAGCACGCTGTGGAGCGACGATCAACAAAAACGCGAGAACAGCGGAGTGACCACTAACCTATGCACGACAAGCGGCTCGCAGCGGAGGGAAAATAATACAGAACGACGGCACGAGGCGGAGTGAATATAACACATAAGGTAAGCATAGCGAAATGAAAATAACACAGAAGGACATCTCGCGGCGGAGTGAAAATAATGCTAACAAACGACGGCACGAGGCGGAATAAAAATAACGCTGACAAACGACGGTACGCGGCGGAGTAAATTTAACAGACAAACGACGGCAATGCGGAGTAAATATAACAGACAAACGACGGCAATGCGGAGTAAATATAAAACTGACAAACGACGGCAGAGTAAATATCACGACGACACGCGGCGGAGTAAATGTAGCACTTGAAAACGACGGCATAAGACGAAATAAAAATCACACTGATAAACGACAGCACGCGGAGAAGTAAAAATTACACTGTCAAGCGACGGCACGCGGCGGAGTGAAAATAACACAGAAAGACTGCTCGCGTCGGACGGAAAATAACACAGGACGGTAAACGGCGGAGTGAAAATAACACAGAAGGACGGCTCGCGTCGGACGGAAAATAACACAGGATTGCTAACGGCGGAGTGAAAATAACACAAAAGGACGGCAGGCGGCGGAGTGAAAATAACACACAAAAGGCGGCTTCGGCGGAGTAAAAATAACACCGATAAGCGACGGCACGCGGCGGAGTAAATAACACTGACAAACGACGGCAGAGTAAATATCACGAAGACAAACGACGGCACGCGGCGGAGTAAATGTAATGGTTAAAAAGGACGGCACGCGACGAAGTAAAAATTAACACTGACAAGCGATGGCACGCGACGGAGTAATTACAACACTGACAAACGACGGCAGAATAAATATAACGCTGACAAACGAGGGCAAGCGGCGTAGTAAAAATAACGCTGAAAAAAGACCGCGCGTGGCGGAGTAAATGTAACGCTTGAAAACGAAGACATGCGACGATGTAAAAATAACAGACAAACGACGGCACGCGGCGAAGTAAAAATAACACACAAACGACGGCACGCGGAGGAGTAAAAATAACACCGACAAACGACGGCACGTGACGGAGTAAATGTAACGCTTGAAAACGTATGCACGCGGACGTTCACACTGTGCACATTAAGTTGGTGGTAGTGTTCCAGTGGTATCATCAATGACACATATGAATAGGTACTACATATTCTACAAAAATGCCAAACAGTTTCCTTGCAGGCCATTGAATACCCGTATGATTTAATGAGGGTGAAGCTTTAAATTTACTTGTTCTCTTTTCCAGAGTTCATTAATACTATTCCATAACACCGAATCATACCTTGAGCATATCAATTGATGCATCAATTCATACGGTCGAGAAACGAGTCCTCTGTGCAAGAAGCCATTTCTTCCAATTGATTGCTAGCCACGACAGACTGCATGCTCTGGAAAATGAATAGTCGGAACTGTCACGTAAGGTCGGCAAATTCGTTTCTTGTCCTTTAGAGCTTATTTCCCTCGACCTCCAGTTAACCTTGAAGCTAGTGTAAAAAAACAAAGCTATCTATCAACCTATGCAGGTATGTTTCATAGGTTTCAGTTGAAGGGAAGAGTTGCATTCCTTAAGGTAAAATTTTAATGGGCACGACTAACAAATAAATCTTAGCATGGGCTTTTCCTATGTATATACTGGGAAGTCTATGTAAGTCTCATACCTCATTAGTCTGCGTTAAAGAACTTGTGTGATCCTAAATGTTTTAAACAATATTTACGTTAAAACATTCAAAAAGCACTCATAGGCGAAAGTGTTGGGAAAAATTAAGTGCTTTTGTAAACAAAGGGTTGGTTTTTAATTAATTGGGTTTAATGGCACAAGGTGTGCCACAACACACGCGCAAGATAAATTAATTAAATTATAGAAACATTATGAAATTTAGAGAACAAGTCAAGAGAGGGTAGGAAATTAAAAAGTTTGAACATAAAATCTAAATGAACAAATTGGATATAAATAGGAAATTTCAATTGGTGAGCATTTAAGCATGTAGGTGAACCACAAAGGGCGGTTATTAAGTTTCGTACTTGGGCGGCTTGGGTCATAGATACACCACAGAATTTTACCTAAATTCATCGATCCAACTAGAAGTTGAGGACATACAATCCAAGCCCAACTACTGAATCCTTGTTTCCAATAAATTGCCATCTATAAGGGGAATAGTACTAAAGCTTTGAATCATTAGTCTCGTCCTATTTTGCTCCAAGAGAAACAATTAAACACCAATTTACTGACTAAAGAAAAAGGGATAAACTCAAATTCCAAAGGATTATGAAAATTAAACGCTTGTAATACCTGAAATGAATCTGTTTAACACGAGGGTCGTTTCATAAAGAATTTTCTGTACTAATCCTCGCAATTTTTATGGTCTTTTAAAATACTTCCCATTACATGCAAGGCACTTATACCACGTCTTTTCCAGTCTTCAAACATGGAAGCCATTTTTTTGACAGGTACTTCAATATCGCCAACTTAAAGTTTTACTACTGCCTGTAATAATGAAAGCCGCTTTTCCCGTAAGTGTTCTTTCAAATTCGGGAAAAGAAAATATCGCATGGTGCTAAATCAGGACTATATGGAGGATGGGGAACACACACGACTCTCTCCATAATCTTCCTATAGCCTCAGACTCCAGCTGACGATATTTTAAGGCGAAAACAAAATTTAATGCAGTGTATTGCATTTCGCATGTCACATCCATTTTTGCCGTAGGCAAAAGTAAAACTAGGCGTTCTTTGCCGGTTGCAAAGGCCTCAGAAATGACGTCATGACTGAGAAACTTTCGCTATCTCCACTTACACATTCAATATGAATTTTATTTTTCTTGATTTTTTAATCACCTTTAAAAAAATTATCATTCTTTATAGAATAGCCCTCATATTTTGATTTTTAACGAGAAACTAAAGTTTTCATTCGTTACAGCCGGTGCATGAGTATCACAAAGAAGAGTAGGCAGGTCATATCGAAGAATCCATTTATCAAAGCGAGCTCATACACTGAATTGAAACCCGACTCATTGGAGTCATAAAAGTCGAGAACATTTTTAAAAAGGCTCCTCAGCTTAACCCTCTGGCATCACGAGATTTCAGATCAGCGTCGCATTGTTTCCTCACTATATCCCACTTCACGACTAAATAACCATGCATATATGTAGATCAGAAGAATCTTGGTATGTCACGGAGATCAAAACGGATTGGAAATCATGCAGGTTAAACTGCAAGAGGAATATTGCGCTTGTGACCCTCAGAGGTTTAAACATTTTTAGTTGTATTTAACATTACTTTCTCGCACTTATGTCTGGATCGTAGGACGTTGATAAAAAGGGCCGCGGGTTGATAACAAACTAAATGTAGTGCAGTAAATGCAGAATGTTTTCTTTGATTTGATAGCTCAAACAAAGACTGAAAAAAAATTGAACTCCTACGCTACGTGGGAAAACTTCCCATATTATAGTTTCCAGTCATCAGCAGAAGGGAAATGGATTGGTTATCTAAAGAATATAAAAGAACTGGGACACACCACGGAAAGGGAAACAAAGGAACTCCAGTAAAGGAAATCGGACACTCTAGAACACATATCTAATTAGACCGTAGCTCCAGGTGGGACGCATCCATTCTTACAAAGGACTAGAAGGTCATGCTGTAAGAATAAAACTATTTAACGGAATGTTAGAAATAATTCTTCATGGGTTGGATGTTATGGTAGCCACCATTCCTCAACGGAAAAGTGAGATATGCATCTTCCATAAAAATCAAGGATATACGTTACGGACACTTTCTCAGGTATGAAATCATTTCGCCACCTTCTCTAGTTCTTAATCTGTAGTTGACCTTAATCTTGCACTGAAACTTGATATCAGGACTCTCGGGGAAAGTGAAATTCAGCGATCGGGGATATGGATTTCTTTTGTTTTATATATACTTTAACATACATTTCTCCCGACTTCGGTTATGTAGGAAACTAGGCTACATTCATTATTTTAATATTGAATAACATATGTAACTTTGATATATAAATAAATAATCAGTTATATATTAAATAAAAGTTATACCCACAGATGATTAAGCAATAAAGGATTAATTTTTACATACAGGTTAAAGGCAATTTTGTATCAAAATTATCTTTCATATAAAAATAGGAAAGCTTTATGAAATTTTAGCATAAAAGTAAAACATAAACAATTAATTTATATCAGAAATGATTCACCTTTAATAATGTTAAGCTGAGTTCAACCATCAGAATCCAAAATTCTTTGCTTTCTTCAGCTCGGTGGTGTTCGACTTCTGAATAGTTACTCAGTATCGGAAATTCTTTCGGACCAGCAGCACGGAAGTGGTCGAGAAGCAGCACGGAAGTGGTCGAGAAGCAGCACGGAAGTGGTCGAGAAGCAGCACGGAAGTGGTCGAGAAGCAGCACGGAAGTGGTCGAGAAGCAGCACGGAAGTGGTCGAGAAGCAGCACGGAAGTGGTCGAGAAGCAGCACGGAAGTGGTCGAGAAGCAGCACGGAAGTGGTCGAGAAGCAGCACGGAAGTGGTCGAGAAGCAGCACGGAAGTGGTCGAGAAGCAGCACGGAAGTGGTCGAGAAGCAGCACGGAAGTGGTCGAGAAGCAGCACGGAAGTGGTCGAGAAGCAGCACGGAAGTGGTCGAGAAGCAGCACGGAAGTGGTCGAGAAGCAGCACGGAAGTGGTCGAGAAGCAGCACGGAAGTGGTCGAGAAGCAGCACGGAAGTGGTCGAGAAGCAGCACGGAAGTGGTCGAGAAGCAGCACGGAAGTGGTCGAGAAGCAGCACGGAAGTGGTCGAGAAGCAGCACGGAAGTTGTCGAGAAGCAGCACGGAAGTTGTCGAGAAGCAGCACAGAGGTTGTCGAGAAGCAGCACAGAGGTTGTCGAGAAGCAGCACAGAGGTTGTCGAGAAGCAGCACAGAGGTTGTCGAGAAGCAGCACAGAGGTTGTCGAGAAGCAGCACAGAGGTTGTCGAGAAGCAGCACAGAGGTTGTCGAGAAGCAGCACAGAGGTTGTCGAGAAGCAGCACAGAGGTTGTCGAGAAGCAGCACAGAGGTTGTCGAGAAGCAGCACAGAGGTTGTCGAGAAGCAGCACAGAGGTTGTCGAGAAGCAGCACAGAGGTTGTCGAGAAGCAGCACAGAGGTTGTCGAGAAGCAGCACAGAGGTTGTCGAGAAGCAGCACAGAGGTTGTCGAGAAGCAGCACAGAGGTTGTCGAGAAGCAGCACAGAGGTTGTCGAGAAGCAGCACAGAGGTTGTCGAGAAGCAGCACAGAGGTTGTCGAGAAGCAGCACAGAGGTTGTCGAGAAGCAGCACAGAGGTTGTCGAGAAGCAGCACAGAGGTTGTCGAGAAGCAGCACAGAGGTTGTCGAGAAGCAGCACAGAGGTTGTCGAGAAGCAGCACAGAGGTTGTCGAGAAGCAGCACAGAGGTTGTCGAGAAGCAGCACAGAGGTTGTCGAGAAGCAGCACAGAGGTTGTCGAGAAGCAGCACAGAGGTTGTCGAGAAGCAGCACAGAGGTTGTCGAGAAGCAGCACAGAGGTTGTCGAGAAGCAGCACAGAGGTTGTCGAGAAGCAGCACAGAGGTTGTCGAGAAGCAGCACAGAGGTTGTCGAGAAGCAGCACAGAGGTTGTCGAGAAGCAGCACAGAGGTTGTCGAGAAGCAGCACAGAGGTTGTCGAGAAGCAGCACAGAGGTTGTCGAGAAGCAGCACAGAGGTTGTCGAGAAGCAGCACAGAGGTTGTCGAGAAGCAGCACAGAGGTTGTCGAGAAGCAGCACAGAGGTTGTCGAGAAGCAGCACAGAGGTGGTCGAGAAGCAGCACAGAGGTGGTCGAGAAGCAGCACGGAGGTGGTCGAGAAGCAGCACGGAGGTGGTCGAGAAGCAGCACGGAGGTGGTCGAGAAGCAGCACGGAGGTGGTCGAGAAGCAGCACGGAGGTGGTCGAGAAGCAGCACGGAGGTGGTCGAGAAGCAGCACGGAGGTGGTCGAGAAGCAGCACGGAGGTGGTCGAGAAGCAGCACGGAGGTGGTCGAGAAGCAGCACGGAGGTGGTCGAGAAGCAGCACGGAGGTGGTCGAGAAGCAGCACGGAGGTGGTCGAGAAGCAGCACGGAGGTGGTCGAGAAGCAGCACGGAGGTGGCCATTTTAATTTCAAATTAAAAAAGAACCTTTCTTCTTGAATGTATATTTACAAAAAAATTTTAAATAAAAAAAAATATTTCTCCTAAATGCATGAGGTGGTCGAGAAGCAGCACAGATGTGGTCGAGAAGCAGCACGGAGGTGGTCGAGAAGCAGCACGGAGGTGGTCGAGAAGCAGCACGGAGGTGGTCGAGAAGCAGCACGGAGGTGGTCGAGAAGCAGCACGGAGGTGGTCGAGAAGCAGCACGGAGGTGGTCGAGAAGCAGCACGGAGGTGGTCGAGAAGCAGCACGGAGGTGGTCGAGAAGCAGCACGGAGGTGGTCGAGAAGCAGCACGGAGGTGGTCGAGAAGCAGCACGGAGGTGGTCGAGAAGCAGCACGGAGGTGGTCGAGAAGCAGCACGGAGGTGGTCGAGAAGCAGCACGGAGGTGGTCGAGAAGCAGCACGGAGGTGGCCATTTTAATTTGAAATTAAAAAAAGAACCTTTCTTCTTGAATGTATATTTACAAAAAAAATTTAAATAAAAAAAAGAGAATCTTTCTCCTAAATGCATGAGGTGGTCGAGAAGCAGCACCGAGGTGGTCGAGAAGCAGTACGGAGGTGGCCATTTTATCAATGCCATTTTAGTTTCAAATTCAAAAATAATCTTTCTCCATGAATGCATAGTTGAAAAAAAATATTCAAATCAAAACAAGAGAAGCTTTTTTTAAATATACTTGAAATTATAACTACTCGTAAATTCATTATTTAAATACTAAACACTAATTTTACATTTTTAAATCTTTATCAATATCAAAACGTATATATGAAGCACTTTCGCATTCACTCAGATTACATAATTTAAAAATTATTAATGATCCATTCGTAAAATAATCAGCTTATTATGCATAGTAAAGTCAAAATGTTTTTTTTATGCGTTTAAGATAAAATATAAACAGTTTTGAAATGGCGAGGGGAATAAGTGGTGGAAAGACAGAATCTCTACTATACCCTCCTGTGTTTATTTCCACTAAATAAACCCCTTTGATAGGTGGTAGTTAATTATCCTGACAACTGGAGGAGCAGAGGGCTAGAGATGGCATTCCACGATATAACTCTAAATTATGATCCAATATCCCTTTTGATATGAAATCCATTCTAAATTCAATACGCTGAAGTGTAATGTAGCGAGGTTGAGGATTCGTATAGAATCTACAGAATTATTACAATTAGAGTTCCAAGGAAAGTGTAAAAATGAAATCACATTTTTAGCAAACCTATAAGTAATGCTCGATTTTTTGGCGACTTTTTAATTGATTTTATCGATTTGAGCTTGCATCAAAAAAACCGACTTCAATTGTATCTTTTGTTGCTTAACTAGTTTTTTGTTGCTAACGTATTTTGATTCAAAAATTGACGTCTTTTATAAGAGGCTTCTGGGAAAAAAATAGGATTGCGAAGACTTTCTTGTTGGTTCTAATAACCATTGGAACGTCTCTGCAATAAAGCAGGAGCTAAAATGATCAACCGTGCTCATTCTATTAAACTTTAATGCATTATTAAACAATGTAACAGTTAATGTAACATTAAACAATGTTTTCAGAACAAGACAACGTAGTAAATTAACGTCACACTGCAACAACACAATAAGCTATTGTCGAAGACCCGAGATCAATCTTATAGGGAAATATCCAAGGCCTACGTCTCGTTATTTTGAACCACGGAACAAGAACACCGGAGCTGGCACCAAACATTTCCAACATCCCCAACACGCCAAAGTAAAGAAATTTGAGGCTACGGCAGATTGAGCGTGTACCATCCCCCGTTTACACTGCGTTCTTCCACTGAGCGCAGTGGACATATCCATTGAGTCACGGAGACCCCCTCTACAGCTCAGGTTCAGGTGCGTTTGGAGGTTGATCACTACTGCATCATCTGGAAGCATCTCCACTAGGAATGAAAGCCCCCGACTGGAATCGAACCTGCGTCGACAACAGCAGGAAGGTTTCTAGCGCAGGTGTTTTACACTGAGCCACGAAGGCCCCTCTTCAGCTCGAGTTGTTTTGGAGATCGACCACTGCTGCACCAACTGGAAACAGTTCCACCAGCATAAAATCCACGTCATTGCGGCTACGCTTTGGCTTACTTCGATATCATTGGCTACATCTGACGTTGAACGTCCGTCTAGTTTGTCTACAATTCTCCCACCGGTAAAATCATAGACAGGGAGAGTGAGACAATGTCACTAAGAACACAAATCAGTCAAACACAAAAATCAACGAGAGTCACCCGCTTCAGGTTTCATTAATCTTGTTCTGTAAAGCGACTCAAATAATGTTGATTAAGCAACCAATCGGTGATTTCAATTTCTAACGTCTGATGCTACCGTCAGCGTCAAATTTTTACGTTGCATCAGACCCTTTATTCATGGTCATCGACGTATTTTATCAGAAAAAGTAACAAAGTACCCTGTCAAAGCATTTTTGATTTAAAGAGGGAGAGGACCCACATTTTCGAGATTTCGCTTAGTTCAGACAAGGTACGCTTTCATTATTATAACTGCAGAAGATGTGTTTGGATCAAATCTCATGGAGTCGTAACCCTGCAGATGCTTAACCACAAAAAAGGCCTGTTAAAATGAGTCCAACTGGACCACCGCGGAACTTTTTTTATGCTGTCGTCAAAAGGCTGCGTGTTTCTTTTCGTATAGCTCACAAGGAAAGAAACACTTACGCAGCCGAAACTTGGCACGTTTTTCAAACGCCCAAAGGCTGGGAAGTAATGTGTCCAAAGTCTCCATTATTGGTTTGCTTATTTTGGTATTGAGGGAAATTTTATTGACGGAAGTCTTGGCAATTAACGAAGCCCTAAAATCATTATAGGCTTTCAGTTCGGCTGCACTCAACACAGACAGTCGAGCATCCATCAAACCCATAGCCAACAAGTCCCGCAAAAATACAGTCTTCCGTGAAGTTCATAACCATCCTCTTAAACTCTTCTTCAGTTACCATATTTTGGATTAAAGCCCGGACAGGAGTGAAGCGCAGATGCAGTTTGCAAAAACGATCAATATATTCCCGCTCCATTCCACCTCTCAAAATTGGCCAGTCACCTCGAAGTATTTCTGAGGGAGCGCATACGTCTGATGGTGAGATGTATGGGAACTGGAAGATACTGCACAACCCCGTTTCGAAGTCCTTTCTATGGTATTCTACCACTTTTTATCAGATATATGCCGATTAGATTTTTTACTGGACCCTTTCCAACAGTACCTTTTCCGTTTCGCGCAAATTGAAACGGATATCTGCTTACCTGAAGTCCCCTCGCGACCCAATTTCACATGAGCTGCCATGATAGTAAACCGGGCAGCGCTTTGAGAAAAATGGTATTGCCCAGAGTCAAAGTAGCAAATCTGTGGACCGATATATTTCCTGCCGAAGCATGGACATATGGCAGCAGTAACTCAAGTCTTGAATTATTTTTTTATTTCACTTGCTTTTTTATGCAATTCCTTTTCAACAATAGACACCATAACAGGACCTAACTCCCAACACTCAACGCCTCTCAACAACACCATTCTCAAGAAAATACAACCGATTTAACTCTACCATATGCCATAGACTCTCCAAAATACAACATTAAAGTTCCACAATCCGTTACATCGTATCAATTTTAAATTCTGTTAAAACTCCAATGCCAAGCTGCGAGAACACCAATGCAAACAACACCTCAATGGCCGGGGGGCGACTTAGATCGCCCCCTGCCCAATCACCGCACCTCTTCTGTAGGTTTAATACTCTCCTTCCGTGGGTGGCCACAAAAAACCGCTCATAACCTGCTATCACAGGGGGGACGAGGGGGGGGGGTCACCTGCGCTTCTTAATGGTATGGACTGACGGAAGTTTTTTTTTTTTTTCAAACGAGGTTCTGGGTTAAGCCTAGACCCTAAGGCATATATCAAATACACTTAACCAGGAAAACATTTTTCCGTCATTTGAATGTTCGCTTACGACCGACTTATGAAATTTAATTTTTAAGTTAAAGGGCTAAATTCTACGTTGATAGTTTCACTTCAATCACAACCTCTACGTATTGTAGGCCGATTCAGATTTCCAGGAGCTGGAAAACTGAGTTGAATGGAATAAACTCAGTTATTCTTCCGTAAAGCAGAAATGAGCCTTTAAGTCTCAGGTAACAGTTTCTCTCTACTAGGTCTCTTTCACTCCCACCACCTCTTTCAATTCAACTACAACTGCAGGGGAAAATCAGCCAGGTATTAGAAGTTCGCAAATATATTATCTTAACCTTGATATCAGAACATCTAATAATGGCAAATGGTCTTCGATGGACAACAGCTTGCTCTTTATGTTGTTGTTGTTGTTACTAATCCTCCAGTGTCTGACGAAGTCAGTCAAGGTCCATAAGATCACCGGCTCCCAGAAAATCAAGCACAATAAGGGAGTCAGAGTAAATATCCTCTCGAGAGTACAATGCAGTCCAAGATGTGCTCAGCAGTGGCCGGCAGGGCAAGACACTTGGTAGTTGGGGCGAAAACCTTTTCTCCCTCATCGATTAAATGGCTCTTGAGATGACCACTAACAAGACGAGAGAGTACAGACTTTGAGCCTCTGTCACAAGCAAGGGACAGCATCAGTCTAGGCTTCTTACCCAGATGCCAATGGTGAACAGGAGGCTCCAGCCACTGTCATTAAACGATTTTTCCAGGAAAAAGAGTTCCAGGTAGGCGAGTGCAGAAGAGGCTGTGGGAAATCCGCAGCTTTCCTTAGCGAACTTGTCTGCCATTTCGTTGCCGTGAAGGTCTACATGGGAAGGAATCCATTGCAAGTGGACCTCATGATGCAACGAAAGTTTCTTTAGTTTATGCATGATAAAAATACTGGTCTTGTCGTCCACAAGTGTCTAGTTGTAGAGGTGCTGGAGAGAGCTGGGGCTAATCAGATAGACTCCAAAGTTCACTCAAGTCCTTTTAGGTTAATATAGCCTCAAGTTCAAGATCAATAGCTAATTATTCGCTTCTAAAGACCGATTACAAGCCGGGGTTACGTCGGCCAGCGGACAGTTTATTCTAAAATCTGTAAATTCCACTACCTCCATGACCATTTATTTTGCTGCTATCAGAATAAATCTTAATGGCATTTTTAGGAATGTTGTAACTTAAGGGGCCAATTGATCGATATGCTCGGTGACCATGGATGTCCGTCTGAGGGTACCAATACAACGAATGAAGCTCAAAATCTCCATTTGGCAGTGACAAGGAGGTAACTTGGCTGAAGGGGCTGGTTTTCTTTCACCTCCTATTGTTACTCCAGTTATTGAAATACACTGCAGTTGCATTGTAATGAGCATAGCTTAAAAATTTATTGTAGTATTTTGCAAGGCCTGCCTGTCTTATACTGAAGAGGCTGCAGGTCAGCTATAAAAAGAACAATATTTGAGGGATAGCTGTTTTTCAACCCAGTGATGATTCACTAAGCTGTACTAGTTCGAGTTTGTTCAAATTAGACGCAGAAGCACAATAGATCGGAGATACAAACTCAAGGATGGGTCTTATGATTGCTAGATATAGGGTTCTGAGGGAGAGAGCGTCAGCACCCCAGTCCCTACCCGCGATACATTCAACAATGTTTATACTTTTTCTGCTCTTCAAAATAATGGACTCAATGTCTGTTATCAATGCACTCGTCCAGAATAAATCCCAAATACTTTGGATGTTTCTCTTAGGAGAGTTTCTGGTTGTCCATTTTCAGTATCGGCCGATACTTGTACAGGTGTTTATTAGTAGTAAAGGTGACAGTTGACTTATTAGGATTGAAACTCAGCTTTAGCTCTTTCGAAAAGTTCAAAAGGGAGTCATTTAACTTTTCCTCGATTTACCCTATAACAGTACCAGAGCACCAAAGTGCTATATCGTCTGGAGAAAGTCCCCTCAATTCCAGCCAGATGCAGAGTGAAAAGGGTAGGACTGAGGACTGAACCCTGTGGGACACCCTAGCTGAGCCCGAAGGAACTCGAGTAAGATTTATTTACTTTTACCCGATAGATCTATGCCTCAAGAAATCCAAGATAGTGTTGAGGAGTTTCCTCGGATGTTGAAAGAGTGATGCAGTTTCAAAATAAATTTATGTTTCCATACTCGATCAAAGGCCTTCGAGATGTCCAATAGAGCGGCCACAGTATGACGAGTAGGTTTCTGGTTTTGAGCGTCTGATAGGGGGGGGGACTGGCAGAAAAATAGAACCTGGGCAATAAATTGCCAATATCCAGATGATAAAGTATTATAACTAGTAAAATTTTCTCTATTCACTCTTCATGCGATCATGAAGTAAAATTGGGAAAAGACGTTGAATTAGTTGATCGCTTCGCATCAATCGTTCTCGCCGTTTTGTTATATATTCCTCCATTAAAAAAAAGAGTACTTAGCAAGGAAATGGTTTTAGTTTCCCCAAAAGACCACTTTTTAAACCCACCCCTCCCAGCTCACCAAATATCGTTTAAAGCCTTTTATGCAATCATAACAAAAACCGTAGTTACCAAAATTCAATAAGATTTTAAAAAAATTTCTTTTCAGAATTTAAAAGCATGCGTCAAACAAAGTTGTAAATTTTAATAATTTCAGATAAAAAAGGGTTCAATCAACCTTATAAAACCATCTCAAATCACAATCTTCCAGAAGATTACGAATTCGATACAATCCATTTTTGTACCTTTCGTTGTTGCAGTTGTCACAAATGCGTACATGCTCAATTAAAATATTTTAGGCTAGCCGAGGTGTTTGGCGCTTGGGTATGAAACTACTTGGGCCCCTTGCATGATTTTGAATCTATTATTTTACTAAAGGATATTATAAAATATTGGACAGTGGATTATTGTACTTTAACAATTTTGTATTAAATTAAAACTTAAAATCGGTTAATCAAAAACTTTTTAACTGCAACTCTACCTCCATTCCTTCCAGACATTAAGCACTTAAATGCTCTAACTTTCTACAGCTAAACATTCTATCCTGATGGGAAAATGTAAACTGGATTTAGTTTTTAGAATGTGAACCAGCTTAAGAAAATAGATATCAACAAGCAGTATTCATCACTTTATTAACTTTTCTATTTTTTGGAAAATTATTTTATGTCAAGCTTCGTAGAAATTATTCTAATATCCCATTAATTTGGTTTAAATGCATATAGGTTCCTTAGCTTTTAGGCCCAGAAAATTATCCCAATTGTCTCGTAATGAGCTTTATTTCATACTGAATTATTGCCCAATGAAATTAAAATTTACCTTTCGAAATTTTTAAACTAAATTTCAGCATTTGTAAACCTGGATATGTAAAAATATTGCATTTCAACTGTTATTTGATTACAGGAAAGAGCCGTTAAATAGTCTTTCTAGTCATGGAAATCAGATTTTAGGAAGCATAATTTCAGAGGTAATTTTGATCGAAAAATAAAGCTGCAGTTGGAATCGAATGCATATATTCAATGCATAGTCATAATAAATTTGTTTTATAAAAAGGATTTTAATCCAGAGCCTGTTGAAAAGCCAAATCACTAACTTTTTGACTACCAAGCCGAGTGCATATATAAAAGAACACATCACCGACTAGTTTTACATTTTTTTTGTTCACTTGCCAAATTGTTTGTCTTGATCAATGTAATTTTCTTGGTGGCACATGTAAAGAGCGAAATTTTTATCAATTTTTGTATTTAGTAAAAATCCTTTGGTAATATCTCAATCCACAAGTACAGCAAATTTTAAACCGTTTTCCACAATTTTTGAAGATATATTGGAGTTCTGAAACAAAAACCAGCTTGAATTTCCGACTCCTTTTTTATATTATTGCTTCTGTAATTTAGAATTCAAATCATTTAAAAGTCCAGAAACTTTAAATGGCACTCGAAAAGTATTTTATTTATAAGTGGGAATGGAACATTGTTTCCACTTTATTCAAGTCACTACTCTTGTCTAGAAATCACAGGAACGTTTTGTAACCAGCAATCACGGGGCCCTCGTGACTACCAGTCGTACAACGTTACCATGAAAAAGCCGACACCTAATAGTAGGTGTTGAAAATTAAAGAATTCTTGAAGATAGAAAGCTAAATTTTGTAATGCATAGAACTTTAAGATAACCATTGTTTCAATAACACATTTCCATTTACTTCGTAGCTTGGTCTATGAATTTTCGATTCATCTTTTGCAAAAAGTAGAAGATTTGCAGGCAAGAATTTTCATTTGAGATAGAATACCTTTTATAGGGTTGAAGAATCACTGCACTTACAGATTGAGAAATTCAGAAAGGAATTTTGCATTTATCACTAGGTTCTTTTTACAACATGGGGGTCAATGTAACACAATGACACTCATCATGCCAGGCGTCACCCACGACTTTCTGAACCACCGCTGGGATCCTCCACTCTAAAGCTTCCGCCACCATCATCTCCAACCATCCATGGTTTCTCAAAAGGACATACCTCAGTGTAATTGAACCCAACTATCTTCGGTTTTGGAGCTTGGGAAATCGATTCAGCACAAAAGTATGCCACTCTCTCAACTACCTAGAACAAATCCAATGTTCAGCTCTCATTCCTGCGACCAGATGGTACGGGATGGTGTCAACAAGAGCCTTGCAAGTTCTAGACGATACCTTGCACTTGACTTGAAAGCGAGTATGCGCTATGCCCAGTTTCTCCTCACAAAAGCCAAACTTGGGTCATGTTAGTAGTGAGATTTATACCTCTCTTGAATATAGAGTGGTTGGTGGGGACGTTCACCCAGCAGATCGCATAACATTTCCTTCGACAGCAAACTTCTGCACTGTACAGATTTACACCGATCGATTGGGAATCAACGGACAAATTGAATCGGCATTCGTTGTGATGTACTACTAAACTGTTGTTGCATAAATTCTGTCTCACTGACAACGGAACGGTTTACCTTGCAGAGCTAACGACAATCGACAAGACACTTATTAATCAATAAGTCCTATATTAGTGAAAAGATCATGCTCGACTCTTACGCGACAAACAATCAAAGCCCTCAGGAGCGACTGGGAACTAAGATGGAGTCAAGACAAGAATGTCAGGCACTCTTAAGTTACTACCAATCCCGGATCTCAGAAGACAAGTCTGCAATCCCCTCGCCTCCCAACTGCTTACAGGCAGCGGTCTGTTCCCCGATTGTGTTAAAAAACAACAGACAAACCTCTCTAAATGTGGGAGATACTCTATACTATATCCTTGAAAGTAGACTTGTCGCCCACAACCGGAAAAATTTTCACTTTTTTGGTTTTCGCCCCTGAATTCACAAAACAGTGTTTCCAAGCTTTCACTCTTGGGCAGGCATGCGACTGGGACGATGACAACTCAATATCCTACTTAAGGTGAATTTCTCTGTGCCAACACAAGTCAGCGAAGAGGTAAGAAATCTATTCCATTTCTTCAATTATTAATATATGAATCTGCCCATGTATAACGTGCAAACTACTGATCGCTGCTAGGCGACGCTATCGTGACTGCGAGCGTGCACTCTGCCATGCATCAATTAAAGCAAGAGTTGGCATAAGGACTAAAGGAAAAGGTGAACAGAAAGTCCAGACTGGCCTGTCCGAAGGGATGTAGAGGAAGAAGGAGTCGCGATGGGTGTAATAGCTCAAATAACCTTCATGCGAAAGGGCTTCGAAAATATAAGAAAAGACACTGACATATAAGATTTTAAAATGGAAACTCGAACCTGTCATTACATTGGTGCATTCATTTGGAGAAAATCTGGTTCCTTTCACAGCTGAAAAAATTGCAAGGATAATTTCAAATACTAACACAATGAAATACATTTTTCAAATTGCCATCATAAACTTATTTCTATGCTGCATTGTTATTAGCTACTTTTTTTTACTAGTGATTTCCAGTTCGCAAAGAGCTAAACATGTTTATCAAATACTGGAACACTAACCATATTCTTTACACATGGCCTGAAATTGATACTCAAGTACAAATTGAATCGTTTTAAATATCTTAGTGGAAATAAAGTATTTAATCAACTCCAGTCAAAGGGTTTTTACAGGAAAGAATAAGGTTTTTCAA
Source organism: Metellina segmentata (assembly GCA_947359465.1). Classification (NCBI taxonomy): domain Eukaryota; kingdom Metazoa; phylum Arthropoda; class Arachnida; order Araneae; family Tetragnathidae; genus Metellina; species Metellina segmentata. The sequence goes on along the minus strand of OX375882.1, from coordinate 108,255,580 downwards.
CTATAGAACACTTTAGAATAGGTAATTTGCGTCAAACAATAAGTACTGCCCGATTTCTGATTGCGATGCCCCACCTAAGGCTGTACCCGGTGCGGTCGCATTGCTCGAACCCCATTCATTTGCTAAAGAAAAAGGTTTATGAACAAAGCCACTATATTTTACTTTCCCAATTCCTTTCTGTCAACGAATTATACATACCAAGATAAGCTGTGAACTTTTCCAATACAAAAATTGAAAATGCTAATAAACAACTATACCCGTCGACATGATAACATTACTTTTGAAACTTTACGGAAGACTAAATAAAATATGTCTTGGAAAAGTGATGATGAAGTGGAAAATTAAATATTTTCGTTTTGATAGTTCACATCTTAAATTCATGTAAAATGAAGCAAGTTAAACAAAGGAAAGGCGTTCAAATTGTATCATAGTTTCAAGTGAACTAAACTGTGGAAAATTGCATGTTTTATAAAAAAAATAAGGGAGTAGACAATAAGATGGCTTATAATGATACACAAACACTAATTAAGTGGTTTCCTAATGTAAGCAGTTCAACTAACTTAACAATGTTTTGTTCGTCTTAATACGATTAGTTTTGCAACACAAGGGCTAACACAAAAATAATTAAATTCAATTTCTGCAAGTCCTTACCTGTTTCAATTAGTCTGCTTCAAAAACCGTTACTAAAAACACAGAAAACAAAATCAATGCCAAGTTATATCTTTTAAAAAGTATGCATATATTCAACAATTCATCTGTTCATTGGTCTTTTTCTATGCAATAATCATAGCATTAAAGTGTTTATTAGATCTTAAAATCCATTCCCTTGCAAGAAAGTTCCTGAGTAGTGCAATGGGCGTGCACTTGCAAATAATCCAGTAAAATAGAGGTGGTCGAAAGAAACTATACGAGTTGCAAACGTTTAAAGAAGCGTGTCCACCCCATCCAATATAAATTTTAGACCTTTGTTGGCTTCTTTGTGATTTTAAGAAGCTTGTCTATCAACAAATTTAATTTGCTACTATTCAAAAAATGCATAACAAGGGCCAAGATGATTTATTCAAAGGGGCTCGGATCCTTTCAGAAACTATTTTGAAATAAAAAAGCTAAATGCATGCATCATGATAAAGTGTCAGAAATTGCAATTTTGTAAACATCAAGTAATATACACTGAAGAGAGCCAAAACATTATGACCACCTACTTAATAACGCGTTGCGCCTCCTTTGGACTGCTAAACAGCTGCAACTCGGCTGGGCATAAATGCCACGAGTTCTTAGTACATGACTGGAGACAGGTTGTACCACTTGTATAAGCAGCGGTCAGGCAAAGTCGAAATATTCGGACATTGTGTTTGAGCTCTGAGTTGCCGCTCAATGACACCCCAAATGTGCTCTATCGGATTAAGATCCGACGAGTTAGGTGGCCAGGACATTAATAAGTGGAATTCATCAGTATGATCCTCGAACCACTCCAACACAATCCGAGCCTTGTGACATGGAGCTTTCCAGTTGGAAAGGCAGACGCCATGTAAGGGTGCAACTGATCCGCAATGATGTTCAAATAGTACGCAGCGTTAATGGTCTGTTCTACCACAACTACGGGTCCCAGAGTCGCCCATGCGAACGTCCCCCAAAGCATAATACCGCCACCACCAGCCTGTGTATGACTTTCTGTACAAGAGGGGAGCAACTGTTCGAATGACAGACTGCGTACCCTGACACGACCATCGACGTGATGAATGAGAAATCAGGATTCATCTGACCAGGTAACTCTCTTCCACTCATCCATGGTCCAGTCTCGATGTTCCCGGGCCCACTGTAGGCGTAGTTGACGATGACGCTTGGTCAACAGAGGCACACGAGTGGGACGTCTGCTGCACTGTCCCATATCCAGTCCGCTGAACTGTGTGTTTCGAAACACTAGCACTTTGATCTGCATTGTATTGGGCTGTCATTTGAGCCACTGTCTCGCCTCGATTTTGCTTTACCAAACGGGACAGTCTCCGACGTCCTTTTTCTTTGATGACGCGTGGACGACCAACACCCTGGCTTCTACTGCTGGTGTCGACGTCATTTTCCACTTTGCATAAATGCTAACAACGGCAGATCGTGAACAACCTACCAGTCGTGCAGTTTCGGTGATACTCGTTCCAAGTCTTTGGGCCATTACGATCTGCCCTCTATCAAATTCCCTTAGATCAGCAGCCTTTCACATTTCTCGCAAAAGTGCAAGAAAGATTACTTACCTTCTCCAGCAGCAGTTAAATACCATTCTCACTTAATCACGTGCACTCTACGTCATCCAGACGAGTTCATTGAAAAAAGTGGGGATGGTCATAATGTTTTGGCTCGTCAGTGTTAGTGTCAATTCCAAGTAAAAAAATCATTAAATGCAATCCTCTAAAAGTAGTTTCGATGAGGTATCTAGTCCATCAGGATATGCTCAGTTTTGCTAATAGACCAGATTGACCTCATTGAGACAAAACCAGTAGGGCTTACACAATGAATGGTATTTAGGTAAAGGGAAAGACTAATAATCGGTGGTTAGAGTTTTAATGGTGCAAGGGTCCTATTTGATCATGACTCCGAATTGTTTGAAGGAGATTGAATATTCTGTAGAAGATTTTGTGAAGTTTGAATTCAACTCTTACCTGTAGAGAAGCGCACCCTCTTGTTAAGTTGTTGTCGTTCTCGTTGGATAAACCATTGAGCAGATTTAAGAATTCCCTGGGGATGAAATATAAATGAACAAACCGACAGTAACCATACACAATAGAATAGCATTTTTAACACAACATGACAGTATGCAATCTTTAAAAGATTCGTAAGGTTATGAAAACAAATGGTCAGCCATTTCGATGGAATAACATGATCATTACGACGGCAAAATTGAATTTTTTCCCCTCCGATTCTGGTAGCTTTCATTTAATTAACTATCAGTAAGATTTTTTAATCTTTACTCTTCAAAGCATGATAATTTTCTTTAATCTAAGGTTTATTTGAAGCGTTTGGATTTGGGATGTAAATGTCAACTCTCCGCTTTGTATGGTAAAATATTTATAGCAAATGTTTTAAACAGGTTGGTGTAAGAATGCTAATTTGTTAAACACAAGTTTAAACTAAAAAATCTTTGGTCTGCTCAAGATTAAAGACGAAGTTAATTTTTATTTTACAAACTTATGCCAAAACTTTAAAGAACTTGATGGAAATGCAATTTAAAAGAGGACACATTCTGTTAGAAAAACGTGCTGCCACTCGTGTAGAAATTATAAGAACTAGTGCTGAAAAGCAGAAAGACAGCTTCGGTTGGACCAGGTTTCGAATCACCAACCCTCCTGTTTTTTAATCAGTTTTTCTTCCATTTGGACTACTGTGGCCAAACATTAGATGGAGAGCAGCAAATAAACGATTTAAGCGAGTGAGTTAATCTTCCAATGATGCGATGGTTGTCGACTAAGGTCTTAATGACGAGTGGAAAACTTCTCATGTTTCAAGTCAAAGGAGCTGGCCACACTAAACACAAAGGCTGAACACTGGAATGCACCTGAACATTTCAAACAGAGCAGCAGTGTATCGTAAAAACATGCGTTTGCAAAACCTTAGATCGACTGAACGCGAAATAAAATTGAGGCTTCTAATTAGGTCTATTTAATAATGACTGATAACATACAAGGGATGTTCAAATGAAAAGGTACGAAACATCGTAACATATTTGCCAATGCCGCTATAGGAGAACGTAGAGGGGATGCGATTGGAATCTCCGGCGTGGATCGGAGCATGCGCTGGCGCCCGTATGCACAGAGGCTCTTAGAAAGAGCGCTGACCAATTGACGCGGCAGTGCATGTGAGGACAGGATGGTGTTCACATTGCAAAATTCGACGATTAAAGAGCAGCGAGGCGTTATCCAATTTCTGACAGCGGAAGGTGTAAAACCGGCCGTTATTCATCGCCGGATGGTGACCGTATACGGGGAATACCGTGTGTCTGACAAGTCAGTGAGAAAATGGTGTGTCCGTTTTCGTGCAGGCCGTGAGAGTTTGGTTGATGACCCGAGACCAGGCCAGGCCAGGCAAACAGTCATCGCTGCAGTTCTCATCGACAAGGTGGACGACCTAGTGAGAAGTGATCGGTGCGTCAAGTTGCGAATGTTGGTGGTGAAGGTGGATGTCAGCGTTAGAACAGTGTGGACAGGTTGCGTTATCGGAAGGTGTGCGCGGAGTGGGTTCCCAAGCAGATCACCGACCAGAAAAAGGAACTGCGTATGGGGCTAGCACTTCCAACATATGTTACGGTATCATGAAGACCCCGCTTGCCTGGAGCGGATCGTCACAGGTGACGAGAGCTGGTGCCATCACTACGAGCCAGAGAGGGACAGTATGTAGTGGAAGCATGCGTCGTCACCTCCCCTAAAAAGTTCAAAGCCGTGGCGTCAGCAGGGAAGGTGTTGCTCACCGTCTTTTTCGACGTCCAAAGTCTGCTACTTGTTGAATTCCTCGAGCACAGAAGAACCATTAACTCCGTTGTGCAATGTGAGACACTCCGAAGTCTACGCAGGTCCATCAAGAGCAAAAGACAGGGGCTGCTCACGAAGGGCGTGGTTCTGCTCCATGATAACGCGCATTCACACGTCTCCAGGGTCACACATGCGGAACTGGCCAAGTTCAAGTGGGAGCAGCTTGACCATCCGCCCTACAGCCCGGACATGTAGCCCTGCGATTTCCGTGTATTTGGTCCCCTGAAAAAACATCTGAAAGGGAGGCGCTTCAACTCGAACTCAAGGACGCTGTGAAGGACTGGGTCTCGTCACGGCCACAGGAATTCTGGAAACTAGGGATTCTTCTGCTCGTTAATCAATGGGATCGTTGTGCTCAGGCCTATCGTGTATACTTTGACTAAAGTCTTCATTTATACCCACATTGTCGTTTCATACCTTTTCATTTGAACAACACTTCTAGATAAGTAGTGGGCAGATTTGCTTTGAGACCACAAGACTCTGGGTTCAAGACAAGAGTTGACAACGATGGGTGAACCAGGGGCCCTCAATCGCCACTGAACTTGAAGAAACGGAGCAGGACAGTATTCCAGAGCTTTTTTGTGGACGGGGATTAGAAAAGTGTTCTTTAACATTAGGGAGAGGCTGAACCGTTTGAACCGCCTTTGATTGTGAACACACATTTCTGTGCTGCTATTTGCAAGTCACTTTTGACTGAATAGTCGGAAATTCCACAAGAAATAGACTTTTGACGATACGTTTTGTCTTGTTGCTAGTCGTTAGATGTCATAACTAAACATTTAAATTCAAGTCTCGTTTCTTTGAATCCTTTACGGGATCTATTACATTAAGTTATCGACTTCATTCACAGCAGGCACTGTATAATATATCAATATTAATGAAAATTGGCATTACCTTTCGTTGTGGTGCCATGGTTTGAGTTGGTGACCAGCACCTAAAAATAAACAAAATGTGAAAGCGCACGTCGCAATGACTACATCTGCACTCCCAGTACACGATGTCTAGAGCACAATAAGCAAAGCTAGATAAAAACAGGGTATGAAAACAATAGTTTTTAGTTAATCATCAAGCGAATATTTTGGCTTTTTACGAAACTGTGCTTACTAGTGTTAGCTATACGAAGAGACAATTTTTACATTTCAAAACTTGTAAAAAAAAATTTACACTATTTAACAAAACGAAGTTTGTTAAATCGAGGTAAATTAATATTCAAGCTCCAAAATATTAAAGATCTTTAAATGGGTCCAATCTTGATAAAGGATTCTTCATTGAAAACAATTGAAGGATACATTTTAGATGCATCTGAATTTCAGAGACAAGAAAAAGAGCGACATAGAAATCGAAGTGATTCTGCGTACAGATTGGTTTGGTTATCTGGAGCAAGAACCTTATTTAGTCATGCTGTACTAAATACAAGACAACCAACGTCAAGCAACTGTCAAACACACACAAGGAAAGTTTTAAATCAATTTCTCGACCTTCTCTTCGTCTGTAAATAAAAACTGATCAAATTATTTACTATACTACGTAAAACTATGTAAACCGACAATACATCCGGTAACAAGCGCCTTTGTAAACTTTTAGTCGCTATGTATAATATTTACCAATCACGTGCAAACTAATGTGGCTAAATGCTATCATTATGTGCACGCTGAAACTGATATTTTAAATATATTTTGAAATATGCACTTGTATACTAACCATGACATAAAATGTGTTAAATTAATTCGGATATTCTTAGTTTTAAAGCGTCTAATTTCTTCCAACAAGTGTGCAACAGAAGAAAACTCATCTGCCACTCCTTAATCCAAAAAGCAAATGGAATGAGTCTGCATCTTCAGTTGAACGAGGAACCGACTCCGATCAACACGCTACATCCTGTGACGGAAGCAAAGCAAGCGCTGGGTGGAAAAGTTGAGGAGGAAAAGACAGGATGTCCAGAGGTCATGTCGCGCATGAACCCAATGTCGGACAGAGAGTTAACGAGTTGGCGGCGGTCAAGATATCGGATTTCACCGATAAGGGGAAAGCGAGATGTCTATGTCGCGATGCGCGGCAAGACGCAGGGGCAGAAGTTCATTTTCGCTGATTCCCGGATCAGAGGAGACAGACCTCTGTGGCACCGCCTGGCTAATGAAGTTCCGGAATCTGAAAATTAACCTCCAATGGACAACCAGATTTGGAATCTGACAACGCAAGGGGACAAGCGTTTTATTATGAAACGAGGGGGGGGGGGGGCACAAACCCCCGTGGAACTTTCGGAGTCGAGAGACGGGAGAAAAGTTTCGAAAAGAGAGGTCGACAGACCTGAGAGATTCAACTGATGCGACTACGTGAACACAAGTTTTCCAAAGAACGGGACATCGGAAACTGAAGTGCTCGTCTGGAGCACGGGAAAAAGGTTAGCATAAGACTGCAGAAATCGCGACCACTGTTCGTTGATTCTGAGAAAAATAGCCCGAACCGGGATTACGGCTATCAGACGTGAGGAGAGCTCAAATCTGAGCTGCTGCTCCATCTGATTTGGAGCGGACATGGAATCTGTTGCTAGACTCACAGGCGATGGGAATCACTCAACCGAGTGTCATTTCAGCGAGTTCAACTGAACTGCGAATCTGACACGCGTGCAAGAACCCTTGGAAAAGCTCACCCGAGCTAGGAATCTTACTCGCCCGAGTAAGGACTGGAGAAGGGCTCACCCGATCCAGATAGTCAACTTATAGTCCCGAGGCCAAGGACAATTCACCGTATTCAGCAAAATTATTCACCTGGATACCTGTATAGATACGCTACCTAAATATCCGTTAAACTGTTCGGTTGTAATTAATATATTAGCCCAGACCACTGCGAACAATTTCTTCTAGTGGACGACACTACCATCCCCTAAAGGTCACAATCCCAACAGGGGTTGCCCTATTTTTAACTGCTACGGAACAGCTGGAAAAAATTGAAAGGTTCTTACCCAGACGGCGGCACAATGTCATCCTCCACTTCACTTTCATCAGATGACACTTGCATCAGGCACATACACAGGCCTGTGCATGACTCTTTTATCTGCAGATAATATTATATTTCGTTTTAGAACTAATTGCTAGAACAGGGATTTCAATAAACAAAAATATTTTGTGTTTCATACCATTTTAAAGAAAATCAAATATTTAGAGCAATGGGGGAACTATCCATTTTGATGAAAAACGTTTTGAATATGCCAAGATTAAGCATTGACCTTTAAATATCCTTTTAGGCAGCCTGGTCTTTTAAATTAAATAATGTTAATTAAATAGGGATGCTTAGATAATATTGATTTATATCTCAGAAATAAGAAACCTTGTTAAACTGTAATTTTTTATCGTTTCTTCTGTAAACACATGCATTAACACAGGGATGTAAAGATAGTTGGGGTTTTAGAGCAGGCCATGTTGGGGCAAACACAAAACAAAGTCAAGTAACAAATGTAGCGAAAGGGGAAAAGAGAGCAAACAAACTATAGAGTAGCGAGATATAAAAATAGTTTGGCTATTCAAGGTAAGTTGGTAGTTTTATGGCCGAAAGATCAAAAAGAGGATAAACTGAAAAAGTCAGTAAAATTGGGAAATTTATTTTAAAGATATGACTAGTAACCATGCCAACATTAAAACAGATTCAATAAATAAAACAGTGATTGACACAAAAATAAAGTACATTAAGGAAAATTTTTTATCTCGTACACACCTAAAAATGTAGCCTTGAGGACCATACACACTGAATGATACAGATTTCAAATACCAGTGTAAAGAATAGGTATAATTATGAAAAATAATGAAGACTACTTAAATCTCCAACAAATTGTGAAACAAAACACCTCTTGCTAAAATTACAATTAACAGTGATAATATGCCAGCGTACTTGTAATAAATGAGGCCTCGAATGCACTCCCTTTCAAGAGGCCTCGAATGCACTCCCTTTCAAGAGGCCTCGAATGCACTCCCTTTCAAGAGGCCTCGAATGCACTCCCTTTCAAGAGGCCTCGAATGCACTCCCTTTCAAGAGGCCTCGAATGCACTCCCTTTCAAGAGGCCTCGAATGCACTCCCTTTCAAGAGGCCTCGAATGCACTCCCTTTCAAGAGGCCTCGAATGCACTCCCTTTCAAGAGGCCTCGAATGCACTCCCTTTCAAGAGGCCTCGAATGCACTCCCTTTCAAGAGGCCTCGAATGCACTCCCTTTCAAGAGGCCTCGAATGCACTCCCTTTCAAGAGGCCTCGAATGCACTCCCTTTCAAGAGGCCTCGAATGCACTCCCTTTCAAGAGGCCTCGAATGCACTCCCTTTCAAGAGGCCTCGAATGCACTCCCTTTCAAGAGGCCTCGAATGCACTCCCTTTCAAGAGGCCTCGAATGCACTCCCTTTCAAGAGGCCTCGAATGCACTCCCTTTCAAGAGGCCTCGAATGCACTCCCTTTCAAGAGGCCTCGAATGCACTCCCTTTCAAGAGGCCTCGAATGCACTCCCTTTCAAGAGGCCTCGAATGCACTCCCTTTCAAGAGGCCTCGAATGCACTCCCTTTCAAGAGGCCTCGAATGCACTCCCTTTCAAGAGGCCTCGAATGCACTCCCTTTCAAGAGGCCTCGAATGCACTCCCTTTCAAGAGGCCTCGAATGCACTCCCTTTCAAGAGGCCTCGAATGCACTCCCTTTCAAGAGGCCTCGAATGCACTCCCTTTCAAGAGGCCTCGAATGCACTCCCTTTCAAGAGGCCTCGAATGCACTCCCTTTCAAGAGGCCTCGAATGCACTCCCTTTCAAGAGGCCTCGAATGCACTCCCTTTCAAGAGGCCTCGAATGCACTCCCTTTCAAGAGGCCTCGAATGCACTCCCTTTCAAGAGGCCTCGAATGCACTCCCTTTCAAGAGGCCTCGAATGCACTCCCTTTCAAGAGGCCTCGAATGCACTCCCTTTCAAGAGGCCTCGAATGCACTCCCTTTCAAGAGGCCTCGAATGCACTCCCTTTCAAGAGGCCTCGAATGCACTCCCTTTCAAGAGGCCTCGAATGCACTCCCTTTCAAGAGGCCTCGAATGCACTCCCTTTCAAGAGGCCTCGAATGCACTCCCTTTCAAGAGGCCTCGAATGCACTCCCTTTCAAGAGGCCTCGAATGCACTCCCTTTCAAGAGGCCTCGAATGCACTCCCTTTCAAGAGGCCTCGAATGCACTCCCTTTCAAGAGGCCTCGAATGCACTCCCTTTCAAGAGGCCTCGAATGCACTCCCTTTCAAGAGGCCTCGAATGCACTCCCTTTCAAGAGGCCTCGAATGCACTCCCTTTCAAGAGGCCTCGAATGCACTCCCTTTCAAGAGGCCTCGAATGCACTCCCTTTCAAGAGGCCTCGAATGCACTCCCTTTCAAGAGGCCTCGAATGCACTCCCTTTCAAGAGGCCTCGAATGCACTCCCTTTCAAGAGGCCTCGAATGCACTCCCTTTCAAGAGGCCTCGAATGCACTCCCTTTCAAGAGGCCTCGAATGCACTCCCTTTCAAGAGGCCTCGAATGCACTCCCTTTCAAGAGGCCTCGAATGCACTCCCTTTCAAGAGGCCTCGAATTCATAGAATTTGAATGAATTGGATTATGAATATTTTGACACAAGGCCAAGCAGGTCAATCTGCAAAACACGCTAAGATACTTGTAAAAGTGAAATTTGTCATTTTAAGATTGTGCTGTCTAAGATTTGCTTTCAGATTTACAAAAATAAGTGGTTGCCCTCCTAAAATCAACTGAGCTCAATTTAAAAGGAGGCAATATTTTCCTATACCGAAATATTGTTTAAGTATAATGACTAGTTATGAAAATTCAAGCGAAAGCAGATAATTGGTTTCAGATTCCTCTTTGCGCAAACGAGTCAAGAAATTTCCTTAGAATGGCACATGGATTTTAAAGTTTGTAAATGAAGTCGATCATAACGCCATGTCAGTAACTAAAGGACAGGAAATATTTTTGATTATTTCGATTTAAAAAATGTAAAACTAATACTTTAATGAGGGTGAATGATTTAAGGTATGGACTTGAATCATTAAATAAAATTCAAATGAAAGATTGAATGCGATATCAAGTCCCAAGATTTTTTTTAGTTTTATCTTTCAAACATTTGCCCTGCTATATTTTTTAACGCATCATACATATTTTGTTTAATATTTATCATAAAACAATACTATCGAAAATCTACTGATTCGCATGTCATGTCCAACAAGTGTAAACTTAACGGCAACAAATTATAAAAGGAGATTTAAGAGTCAAAAAAATACTTTCTAAATAAATATAAACCAGATTTTTTATTTGGAAAAATAACGATTTTTTTCACAACCTCACAAGAAGAAATCTTTGGAGTTGGGGCTTGGGCACCACAGGTGGCCCCCTCGTCCTCGCTGTGATAGCAGGTTATGAGCGGTTTTTTGTGGCCACCTCGGTTTTGGAGTTGTATGTCCGACACTGACATTTCTCTTTGGAAAACATAGGAAGTTCTATCAAAGATTGGTTAATTTTGTATGATTAAAATGCAAGGCCAATAAAATAAGAAACGATGGGCACTCAGTGAAATGCAACGAGATTTTTTCATATTGAAAACTAAGCAGAATCCTTCGTCACAAGTGATTAATGGCAGTTTACAAACACAATCGGCATCAGGCACCATATTTCTTAAAACAGGGCAGATACAAAGTGTTTTAACATGACATTTATTATATATTTTCTTTGCCTATTGGGGCATGGAATTCATACCTCGGTAATCTCTTTCACCATTTCTTTCTTTTGCAGTGTTTCCTGGAGCTTCTTAATTATAACATCTTTTTCTTTACATTCCTATACAAAAATGCAAGATGAAAATAAATGTAAAACGGTGTTACAACACAAGTTTATGTTAACATCCACTGAAATTGCCTCGCATATAAAGACATACAGGTGATGCAGCAGCATTTTTAACTAAAAATGTTCAGTTGGACAGAAACTAAATTAAATTTTGAATTCCAGTCAAGAGCCATTTGTCATAAGGGATATATGTATTCACTTTTGTTCGTGCACATTTCTTATTCACAAATTGTTACAAAGTTTCACAAGAAATTAATTTCGTTACAGTAGAGATTAAGTCACAGTATACATTTAAGTAGAATTTTCTAGGAATGATTTTGTCATAAACGAGAACATTTCCCATTGCTTTTGTTTTTTGAACAAAGAATTGTTTAGTTTCATAATGTAATTTGTTCCTTGAAATCAAAAGAAAATTTATGTTCAGTTCGAGTTCCGATTCAAAGGTAAACTTCTGGAGGTCATGAAAAAAATCTTTTAGAAGCGACTTTACTATCGAATATCGCAAAATAAATGTTTTAATCCCATTTTCTAATACGACAGTACGAAACCAAAATCAACAAGTATAAGGAGTAATTATGAATATTCAATTCAGTTAATTTGTTTTGGTTTAACCCTTGCAAAAAAATTAATCCAGAGAAATCTCCTTGGGAATGGGGAACTTATTTCGATTAAAGTTTATAAATAAGTTAAGTTTATATATAAGGCCATCAGATTGATGAAAGGGAAATTCATTCAATTCTGATTCATAAAATGTTTTAATTAAATAATTTTTCCGCATAAAAGTATTATTGATTTGTATCATAAAATAGAATTTAAATGAAATGTGGCTATTAGAGCTGGAGTGGCTTACAACCAACATACTCAGGAGAAAAACGCGATTTTAATTCTCTCCTTTTTATTTATTTTTACTTATCTATAGTATGATTCGATGTTCTGAAATTTTTTTTTATCAGTGATCAATAAGTTATTTTCTAATTTTACAAGACTTGAACCTGCGCCTTTCAAGTAAAGTAAAGTAAAAGATCGTAATAAGAGGCGATACAAGTTTCAGGATTTTGTGGGTTATGCCACTCTTGCTCAGATAGCCTCAAATAATAAATACAATATCATGATTCAATTTTAATGGTTTTAAATGTGAACCATTTTTCCTGATATGTTTTCTTTGTCAGGATTTTATTTATGTTTGATATATATCAATGCTATCTTGAAACTACATTTATTTTCATGTCTGATGTCCAATTAGTTCAAAATTATTAGGGTCTCTCACAAATTTATATTAAAATCATAAAAATTCAATTTAAATTATAAACTTGTATAAATCAAATAAATCCGAATTCGTATTTCGTAAATCTAGATTGTTTCACTTTGGTAAAAAAATTGTTTGCCGCATTGGAGGCTCGATACTACGTAAATGACATTTCTCTTTGAAAAACATTTTTCTTTCGAAGATCGATCCATTTCGATCACTCAAATACAATTCCAATAAAAAAGGAAGAGATGGGTACAAAAAATGTTTATCCTGTAAACACAAAAATCTAACACGGACACTTATCACAGAACAAATGAAAAGCTTAAATTAGTTTTCTTGATTGGAATAGCCACAAGGTAGGCTCTGAACTTCGCCCGGTATCTTAAAAACAGCAACTTGCTTAAGATTATGTTATTCCTTTCATTGCAAAGAAATCCTTACCTCTTTTTTGTTCCACAATTCTCCTTCGAAATAGAGGTGCAAATAATCCATATGTTCTTTTTTTTTTGCCAGCCTTCTCTGTTCTACGGCGATATTCCTCCACTCCTCTTCGGCCTTCTCTTCTCGTGTTTGTACAGCTTCTTCCCTTTCTTCTATTCTGTCTTCTCTCTCCTGAAACCCCCTCGCTGTTTCTGCATTCCGCTCCTCTATCTCGAGAGACAGCGTCAACCTCTGGGCTGACACAATATCTCTCTCGATGCATTGCCTCTCTCGCTCCTCTAGGATGCTTCGCTCCTCTTCAACCTCGTATTTCAACCTCTTCAACCTCATCTTCTCTTCCTCCAACCACAGTTGATCTTTCAGAAGCTCTCTTCTCAGTAGCTCCAACTATGCGAGAGAGAGTTGATATAAGACACATACATAAGAAAGCCGTTAAAACAGACATACATGATGTAACAACCTTTTGAGACCCAAGTGTTCAGTTCGATATAGAAACTAAACGATGAATAGCATTTAAAGAGTATTTTTGTTGTAAAGATATGCTTGTTTTTTGTTCAGTTATAAACTACTTCTTTCGTAAGATCAGTGGCGGTTTAAGCAGTAAGCGGACTAAGCGGCCGCGTAGGGCCCGGAATACCGATTTTTGTGTATTGTGCCGGAATTTTAAGATTTAATCTAGAACATTTTAAAATTAATTTGTTTTTTCACCTTTCGCTAGTTAATTCGTTGTTCTCCTTCGGAATGTGACGTCTCCTCTACCTCGGAATTTGGAACGGATTTCGCGTTTTCGACCGCTGACGTCACAAGCGTTTTTCGTCCTAAAGCCTTTGGAACCATGCCAATTTTCCGACTATAGCGTGGTTTGATTTACGTTGTTGATTATAGCTGTTTCAAGGCCATAACGATGTTGCTTGTGTGGAGTTCGTTTGCGAAGCAAACCAAATGGGAATACGTAGCAATCCCCGGGGGTTGGCGAGCGTGAGCGAGCAGTGGTCACAGCCCTGGTATATGTTATAGATTAAACACTTTGAACTCAAATGCTGCCCATACAGCGACATCTAAATGCAAAGGGTTTATCACTACTCATTTATTGCTGAATTGTGTGAAGAGCACTTATCAGTTGTGAGCACGGCAGTAAATGTGGGTTGAATTTCAGTAGAAATTTCGTTTATAGAAGTTTCGTTCGTTTCTAGTTTTTGCGTTTAAACATTTTACATTACATTTAAACATTTTTGCGGCACATGCATGTGTTGCAAAAATGTTTTTAACAAAGAAATTGAGCTAGGGAAAAAAATGGGAAAACTAGGGCCTAACGAAATTTTAATAGTTATTTGAATTATCTGAACCAAAAACATTTCGTTAATACTACACTAATAAAACAAAAAAGTTTCACGGAACTAGATTCAAGAGTTGAGTTTCACTGTTACTATACATCCATTCAAATTCGTTAAGCTATTGCAAATTATTACATTACCTGGGCTCGTTCTGAGGAAAGGTCTTCAGAATCCGAGTTGGTGCTGCAATGAAGAGATAAAAACGATGCAATATAGCTCTAGAAACTAAACTTTTGAAATATATATAAAAATAATGTAGTGCTTGTATATTGAATACTTTCGACCATTTCGAGTTTTCTGACGCAAAATCAGTGTTTTGCGCGTTTGGTGTCTGTCCAATCTGCCTGCGTGTGTTCCCAATGCACGTCCAAATGTTTTAATATATTTTCGTGTCACTTTTATGCTGCGAGTACTGCATTCATTTAGCGACTGAATTTGGTTGCGTAACTCTGACCGTTCTATGTTTTTGCATGTTTCTACACGCATCACATGAATTTTATACCATCAATTCGACTATGCGTCTTATTTTATACATCATATATTAGTTTCGAGTGAATGTAATGCAAAAATTATTTTTATATTCAGATAAGTTTTATGCCAAAACACCCGATTAAGGCCGGGTGCACACATCCGATTTTTCAACGTGCGGCGCCGTTGTTGCATGTGCAGGGTTGGGCTTCGACGCGGAAGCCGAAGCCCAACTAAGCACACAGAATCGTGAAATGACGCAAATACTCATTTCGCGCCATTTGCGATGGATATCTATCGAAGAACACGTGTTTATTTCGCTTACTTGGTGTACAAAAAATATATTTTGAAACAAAGTAGACGTTTTTTACTGGATACATCCATTTATTAATTATAATTTATATTCCATTTATTTATGAAAACAAGGTACTCGAGACCGGAGAAGCGTGTGCGCCGACCTTGCGACGCCGTGGGGAAACTGCGGTGCAAATTGCACTCGAGTTGGACGTGCGTCGCCGCAGGTATGTTTGCACTACTCTATTGGATCTAATGTATCTCAGACGGCACTTGCGTTGCCGCAACGGCGCCACACGTTGAAAAACGGATGTGTGCACTGGGCCTAAGTATATCATGGGTATATTAAGTATATCATGGGTATATTAAGTATATCATGGGTATATTAAGTATATCATGGGTATATTAAGTATATCATGGGTATATTAAGTATATCATGGGTATATTAAGTATATCATGGGTATATTAAGTATATCATGGGTATATTAAGTATATCATGGGTATATTAAGTATATCATGGGTATATTAAGTATATCATGGGTATATTAAGTATATCATGGGTATATTAAGTATATCATGGGTATATTAAGTATATCATGGGTATATTAAGTATATCATGGGTATATTAAGTATATCATGGGTATATTAAGTATATCATGGGTATATTAAGTATATCATGGGTATATTAAGTATATCATGGGTATATTAAGTATATCATGGGTATATTAAGTATATCATGGGTATATTAAGTATATCATGGGTATATTAAGTATATCATGGGTATATTAAGTATATCATGGGTATATTAAGTATATCATGGGTATATTAAGTATATCATGGGTATATTAAGTATGTTTCAAAGACTATTAACACAGCGCACTGTTTATTTATAAACTCGTTTCTCTATGTACAAATCAGAAACGCCATTGTCTGTATACTTTAGCAATTTTTAATGGGTAAGTTCTCGGCCAGTGTCCGAAACAAGACCTACTGTACCCTTAGCTTACCCAGGCGCAATGACAGACACCCTCGATTGCCATCTAGGCTTCACAAAAAGGCGGTCAAAACTGAATTCAGTTTGTGTAAGTGGAGCACGTTGACGAATGCTAGTGCGGCTCTGATGAGAAGGCAGATGGCCATGGGGAAGTCTGTATGCAGTGGGTGATACCGAAGGTAAGGATTTTATAGAAAGTTTTAAGATTAAGTATTCAACTTTGATCCAAGATTCATTTATGAAATATTTACACAACATGTTCTTTTTTAAATTTCAATACGAAGGCAGTCAGTTCTTTTGTTGGAATTCATTGAATAAATGTCTTCATTTGGAATTAGTATTGGACTTTAACCTTGGACCCTCTACCATATAAATTACCAGTCGAGCTCATGCTGTTTGAAGTGACTAATGTTACATTAACTGAACTGTAGGAACATTTTTGCTTTCAATTTGGTAAAATGTTACCAATTTCTTTGTGGGTAGAAAAGGGAATATGATTTTGACCGAGAGGACACAATTAATTTGTCTTAAGCTTAGGTCGGATTTGTAGTCAGATAGTTTGACCTTTCAGTCATCGTTTCATCAGCGGGGGCTTTGACGATCATTGGCATTTGACTTTAGACACGAGACTTGTTTCAGAGAATTTGCAAACTTTCAAATTCAATAATTCAATTCATTTTATGAATTAATTTAGGAATTCCTAATAAAAGCTGAAATCATGCAGGTTTGAATACAAGCAGTTTCTCATAAAACGTTCGGCTTCAGACTTCATCGGGTAGGAAGGTATTTATGGTTTTATAGTGCAAGGTTCAAGTTCAAACCTCTTGGTGACGCACAAGGTTCGAAGTGATGACTGTACTATACACAGTAAGAGACTTTTCGCAAAACTGAAAGGAAGATAGTTGAATTAAAGTTACGATGGCTACGATCTTGGATCAGTCCCGAAGGAAAAGATCCGAGGACAGCATCTCGTAATTTTTACCACGTTCAGCTGAAGCAAGAATTGAACGGAATAAACTAAACATTCTCCAAGCGCGAGGTATTTCGAATCCTATTCGAAATTAGTATGCGTTTCATCTGAGAATACAATCTTTGTCAAGAGAAAAGAAAACCTCCAAGGTTCCCGAGTCCCTTCGGTCGCGATATTTTTCATAGCTGGGCTCCAATTCACCCCTCCAATGTTAAGAATAATTATAACAATTACAACGCTAATATCAGTGACAATCGGTACCTGCTAAATAAAAGAGTTACGAAAATTAAAAACTTCACAGTTTTTCGGAACACCTCAATCCGAAAATCTGCTTCAAACAAGCTATCTTACACCCCTGCCCAGATTAGTGGCAATGGTTGCAGTATGTGAGATCGTGAAATACTGGAGCCAGCTGCAACCCAACTGTTGTTTTTGCTTCGCGAGTTTTACGAGCGACAAAAAGGAGTCTGAAACAGAAGCCGCTTCTGCAGGTGTTCTTTCCGACGGATCGCCGACTGGCCTTTGACCTTTGCAATTGGGGGAACTTGGAGACTGTGGGGGAGGCTGGAGTCGACGGGGAGAGAGCGAGAAGCGAGGTTGAGTTTTCCTCGCGCTGACCCGTGAGATGCACATCTCGATATATGAATATTGATTCTTTGTAAATTGTAAATAATTCTAACTAATAAGAAAGTGATTTTCTTAGCTGTTGGTTGTTTTCTCCTCATATACGATTTTCTGATGCTACCATTTTTGGGAGACGACACCACAAGTAGTTAGAGCCACACAATGGGCTATTGGCGAGGGATCAATGCCTAGGCGAAAGATACGAGGACAATTCATTTTGTGGCACGCTCTGTTGATGGGTTAGAATTGGGAGAGTAAGTACAGTAGTCGATTTGTGACGATATTACCTATCTGAGGAAATACTTCGCGTGTGTGGTGGAGGAGGAGATATGGAGGCAGGTGTTGATGGAGCCATGCTGGTAGGTGGTGGTGGTGGTGCAGGCATGCTGTCATTTTTCACCTTCTTCACCCTCTTTGTCCTTTCCAGGGACACGAAGGTGTATGGCTGCAAAGTCGAAGGAACAAATTCATATACAAGACATTTTGAAAACGCACACCAGAAATTAAAAATTTAACGCAAGCATGTTTGAATGCGATGCGTTTGTCACAACACATAAACTAGCATTAACAAACACAAAAGTTATTGATGACACAAACTTGTATTTCATAAGTAATCAGTAGGGCAACTTTTTGCAACAAATGCAACTTTTTTTCACACGTTCTACGCTGCATGTAAAGTACTAAAACCAAACTTCCTCCTACATGCGGTGAATTGTAAGTGAGTTATAACCGCAACGTAAATGGAACTTTCAACTTTTTGCATAAATGCAACCACCTGCAACTTTTTTTTAAATGTAGCTTAAAATTAATTAATATAAAATTACTATTTCATTTTTTCTCCTCTGAACCAACCCTTCGATCGCGTGTGTCTGAACGCCGAAGTATTGCAGATCAAACAAGTTCATGGAAAGAAGGTGTTCGTCCTAACAGACGAAAGCGAAATAAATGGCAAGAAGTAACTTTTAACACATTGGTTGGCACTCTTGATAATCCAGAGGAAACTTGCGTAATCGGCTGCAGAGTTTGCGAGGTGAGTGTCGATCATCAATGTGTTGTTCGCCTTGGAGATGAAGTTTTAAAATCTCTGAATGTTGAGCGAAAGGATTTTACGCTTCTGCTATCTGATACAGCAAATTATATGACCGAGGCTAGCGCTGTTTTTCAATGTTAAGAAATTACTGGCCAAAGATCGACCATTGAAAGTTTTTCTGTATTTAAGAGTGTATCATAATACTGTTGTGCACAACTAAAATTGTCAATACATTTTTAATTTTTTTTTACGAATTTATTTTAGAATTTAGTGTATCAAAAATAAATGCAACTTTTAACAAATAAATGTAGAGAACGATAAATGCAACTTTTCCCATTTTTACTGCAACAAAAAAGTTGCTCTAGTAATCAGACGTCCACTTGCCGAAAAATTCTCTATGCATCGATTCTGATGGGTTAGCACATTCGTTCTTACTTCCTCGACTTCTAACCAGTTTCCACCCACATGACCAATGCAGTCTTGCCCGGGATTCTTTTAACCCAATGTGGATTATTGGGTACTCATCTTTGTTATGGGGATAAAAGTATTTATTTAACGTCACACTGGAGCAAGACAACGGGTTTTATGGGGACTGTCCAGGAACAATACCACGTAATTTTCAGCCACGTTTAGGTGACGATGTCACACCCCACTCTTTAAACATTCCCATTTCCTATTTAATGTACACCAGCCCCATGTTCATGGCGTTCTTTGATTTGATTCGAACTCGCCATCCTCCGGTTGCTAATCAGTTACACCACAAATCAGCCTGCCTCAGCCTGCGGGTTATTGGGGGAAAAATCTTAAAAACAACCTGCAGAATTAAAATCTACGTTTTTATATTTACTTCCAAATTTGGTAGTGTTTGGTTGGACTAGCGTGTCTTTGAGTGGACGATTCTACTTAGGACCGTAGGTAGGTCGTTAGATATTAAACTCGTGAAAAGTGAATCTATTCTTCAATTAGATTACTTTTGTAACTGGTCAGGCGACATGAACTTGAATATAAACTACGATGGGTTCGCGAGGGATTCCTCAAAAATTAGCATATCCTTTGTGTTTTTCTTGTTTTTGCGTAGTATTTTAAGTAATTTGTATTGTAAAAGTAATTTAAGTATTTTAAGTAATTTGTAATACCTAGGGGGATCCGCCACCTGATCGCTTGTGCTCCCCAACCCCGGTGATTACTACGTAATCCCATTTGGTTTGCTGCGCAAACCAACTCCTTTCGCAAGCGTCTTTCCGGGACACGACGTCACAGCAAGTTTTACCCCAAAGCCAGCTATAAGTATCTAACGTTTCATCTCCGCGATGAACAATTTGTACACTATCGCGAAATTACACTTTTCATCACATCAAATTTATTTATGAACCAATTTTCAAAGTTATACCACAAAGAAAGAGTATTATAAGCTTTCTTGTGGTATTTTCAAATTTTAAAATTAATAGTAGTAAGCTTTAGATATCAAAGTTTAAACAAAAAAAGTGTGTCATGACAAAATATGGGAAAATGTCCCGATTTTTCCCGAATTAAAATATATTACCAGGAACTTAATTGAAATTTCTATAAACACTCAGTGAGGTGCAAAAATTCAAGTTTGGAAGTACTCTAAAATTCTCTCGGCTGAAAACTGAAAATTTGCACGTGTTCTCACTCGCTTTAGAAATTTCGTTTTTTTCGACTTTGACTCTTAATACACCCTAAACTAATAGCCGCATAGGAAAAAAATCTTCTCCATCTTGTTCCTGTGCAATTTTGAACAACCAATGGTATTTTCTTAATTTTCTGAACGTATTTTTTCGGGAACCGTCGAATAATCGAGCGTAAAAAAAAGCGAGTTTTCAATTCTGCGGCTGCGGTGGCAGCAACTTTTTTTTAATATTATAGAGATTAATAATATAAGAGATCAATCACAGCGATTATTGTTTATGCCTTCAATTGCGCTCTACTTGATCATAATCTTTGTTCGATTTCTTTGGATATGTATTGGAATTATTTTAATAAATTTTAAACTAATTACATTTTTGTATTAAACGTGAATAAAATCAAAGAAATTTGATGCATGTTTTTAATATGTTGACAAATAAGCAAATTTATTCCCAAATGTAGTTAAAATATTACCAGGACTGGACCCGAGGATGTATTTCTTCCACTGATGATATTTGTATTGGATCAATCAGATTTATTTATTAAGGATACTCAAAATTTGGGTACTTTTAACAACTTCGTTTTTCTCAAGATAATGATCCTTACAAACACTGCTATCAACATTCGCCTCTGGTGTCTATAATTGCCTACAAGTTCTGTAAACACCGCCTCAGTCGTCAGATTTAAACCCAATACAACACATTTGGAGTGAACTGGAGCTTAGAGAAGGGGAAAGTTGGACCAACCCGGGTAGGCGGTTAATTCCGGAACCGGCAGTTTTGGCTATTCTACTGCTATCTGTCAGATAACGCATGAAACTAGTTACAGACAGCTCCAAATGCAGAAATTACAAAAAAGCTAGTGAAGCCCCGACATTTAAAAGCTGTCGTGAATGCTATAGGATATCCTATTAATTGAAAATTTACCTAAATATTAAAATTTTTACTAATATGTAGATATTTTTAAAGTGTATGAAGAATTTTTAGAGCTAACTTTTTTATTATTGATTTTTCCAAAGAGTTTTACTATGCTTTAAAATATTTTATGGAGTTTTGTAAAGGATAAGTAATATATAAATACGTATAACTAAAAAATTCCCATTCTGAATTATTAATTTTTTAATAGAGCAGCATTTCATTGAATTTTGTAAGTTTACGAACACTTTTGGGAGCCACTGTACGTTTCAAGAACTGTTTCATAGTTCGTATAAGTATAAAAGAAATAATATCCTTTTTCGCAAGGTTGTGAGTCTAAAATAATCACATTTAACAAAAAACGAAACAGTTAAACAAAAATGTTTTGCTTTATTGGTTTCCATCGGCTTAGAAATACTTAAATCCAATATATCAAAATTAGGAATAGTGACTTCTTAATTTGCAGTTAAAAATTCATGCAACATTACGATTTCCCTGAACAATAGTTCAGATAACTAAATGCATATTGAAAGAAAATCGTGAAAATGTACAAAAATATAAGGAAAAACGCTTTTACACCTGTACTACAATGCGTCTCGTCTTAATTTCATTAATTACCGAAATGGAAAATTTGTTAAGAGTTTGCTACCGATTAATAGATTTTTCCATCCTTTCTTTGAGACTTTGAGAAAGTACAGTCTCTTATAAACTAAATTTAAGTTTCAATATCTTCGATATTCCCCGCCAAAGACGCGAATCTGCATTCGTTCGTTTTCACCTTAATGAATTGCTTTTAAATTACCCGATGTTTCACATTACGCCAAAAGCACGAACTTCAAAAAATTTATTGCAATCTAAACAATAAATTTGAATCCGCTTTGAATGCGACCAATTTTTCAGTAAAGCCAAACCTATAATGCATTTTCTCGAAACTGATTTTACAATCTGCATCACGCCAAAGGCGCCAACAGAAAACACCCAATCTCTAGTCCTTGGCCGAAAATCGCCAAATTATCCAACTCAAGTTTGCGTTCTCTCTTACAGATATCTCGCAACGAGTATCATTCTGCAATTTCGAACTTGTTTCAGCACGGCTAGGCAAAGTTGAGCCTTGCACCAGGAGAAACTCCAACTTGCCTTCCTTCACTGGTAACATAATAAAACATTAAGAATTGATAAAGTTAACTACTGAAGTTCGGGAATTCATAAACATTTGTTGCATTCAATTCCAAATATTTTTTTTTATGATAAACAGATTGTGGCGTCAAACTTCTCGATCAGTTACGATTAATTTACTGATTAGGAGGATCGAGTAAACATTTTCCACTCTTACAAAAAAATTAACCTTTGAAGTTAAAGCTATTAAAAACGTTTGGATTGATTGGGTTTTAAGAGTGCAAGTGCTATTTATGGCGCAGGTGAGGAAAAAAAACGAAAGAAAAGTCACGTAATGTATATGCACGCACAAAGGAGTTTTACGAGCATAGAAGACAAATACACCTAGAGTAGTTTACAGGAATCGAACCAAGAAATTTTAGGAAGAAACGTTATGTGGAGAAATCCACCCCCTCATAAGACAGTAGCGTCTGGTTTACTGAAGGTGGACACCCGAAAGAGCAGTGGTTTCCCAGTACAAGAACCCCCTAAACTAAAGCTTTTTGGACTCCTGAAAATCATAAAATTAGATAAGAAATATGTGAACGTGTATAAGACCAGAGTGATGCTTATTTTGACCTTAAAATAGGTAGTAAAATATTCAGATTTCAAATAAAACGTTAAAACTTCGTTAACGATTAGTGATGCCGATCAACACAGTAAAAGTAAAAACGAGTTCTTAAGTAAATTTAACACTTGATAATAACGTCAGATGTCGTGGTAGGGGAGAATGGAATGGTAAACAGTATTCGGAATGGAAGCAGAAAATGTATCCTAGGTTTTCCGGGTATCCGCCCTGATTTTTAAATTCTTCAGGTTGATGATTGATGATTTGGGTTTTATGGCGTAAAGTTCAGAAGAGAATAAACTACGCCAAGAACGAGGTAAAAGACTAAGACCATTGAAATATAAAAACAATTTAACAAACGAGTAACTGATTAAGCACAAGAATTTTCAGGCAAGTGAAATCTGCCATTTAAAATTTTGTCGCAGAAATGCAGTTGGGTGTAAAATATCTCCTACAATTTGAGCATTCAAGTACTAAATTACTGAAACTGAACAACTCAGAACTTCAAGATGCCATTCATTAAACAGTTCTGAAATTGGGTTTGCTTTCAACTAATTCACCCTAAGCCACTTCAAGTCATTCATTACACAAAAAGTAATACTCAATTTCTACTTAAGCAATTCAACTACAGACGAAGCTTAAAATTAAAATTTTTCTAATAGTGCAAGTATAGACAAATATTTGGAAGAATTTTTTCATCCTAATGCTATACGCAAAACAGACGTTTGATGTAACTTAATATGAAAACCTCTATTAGACTATAGGAGTTTGTGTAAATGCTCACTCTTACATTACAATAATAAAACAATCAAGTCTTTTCTTTCTCGAACATTTTTCAAGCAGCAGCCATCGCCCAACTCGTAGGAAATTTGACGAGGAGTAGTCAAGTGAAGTTACATCGACCGAATTAGGCTTCAAACGTCCTAAATAAAGCTATCGCAAACCAAAATAAAGACGAAAAAAACTGGAATGTGTGTTTTTGTGGTTAAGTACACGCGAAGGTGCTTTAGGTCAAGACTGAACCAAGAATCCAATTTTAAAATAAATGCAGAAGAAAACTTACCATGAATCTGGTCATGCTTCGCGTAACCCTGGTCGTCGATAGATTTGACACAGGCATTTTCAAAGATTGTTGGAGACTCATCATCAAATATATTTAATTAAATTTTAGCAAGCTAGATTTTTCGCAATATTGAAACGGAATAAAGCCCGATCTGCTGATTATATAAGAAGGAGAAAGTGACGTCATGGGAAGAGGTGCCCAATACCGGAGAACGCAAATTTCTAATCGAGAGATTTCAACGAATCAAAAATTACTTCCTAACTTGTCAGCATCTGAAAGCGTGCCCAGTTTCGGTTGCGCAGTCGTAACCTAAAAGATCAGCACCACGAAGAGCACGTGTCTCAAAATTATGGTAATGGCAATGGTAATTTTTAATTAACGTCGTACTCGGACCGTCTCTAATTGCCCGTTGTGTTGCTCCAGTGCGACAAAAATTAAATACCTACCTGCCATGTCTATAGTCCTCGTGTAGTGTGAAATAACCGAAAAACCAATCAACTCACAATAGGTGCAAGAAGAAACAAATAACTACAAACCTACAGACCTAAAAGAATGAGGTTCGTGGTAGCCCAGTTGAGCGTCCTCTTCCAACCTGGCTACCGTGGCCATTGTGTCGAATGAGCAACCGGAGAGCTAGGAGTTCGGTACTCAATCCAACCAAAGACTTTCGGGTACGCTGAGGTTCAAAATTATGAGTGGTTCTCGGATCATTTCCCTTTGAGATTGTTCACGGACTGTCGCCAATAGCCTATTCTGTTGCTCCAGTGTGACATTAATTAATTACCTACCTATCTATATCCATGTACATGGGTAATGGTAATGGTAATTTTAGTTAACGTCGTACTAGAGCAACACAACGGGCTATTGACGACGGTCCGGGATCAGAGATCCGATGACAACTCTCACGTTGGGTTGGCGTGGAAGTTTGGACAGTGGGGTGCCAGCTAAGGTGTTGCTTCGTCATCTGACCGTGGTTAAAAATTACGAGGTGTTGTCCTCGGATCTTTCCCTTAAGGGACTGATCCCGGACCGTCGTCAATAGCCCGTTGTATTGCTCTAGTACGACGCTAACTAAAAATTACCAATTACCATTACCGATGACAAATCCTCGTAATTTCAAACCACGATCAGATAACGAAGCAACACCTGAGCTGGCACTCCACTTTCCAAGCTTTGTATATACTATACCAAACTACTATACCGGTTGGTCGGCCCATGTACATGGGGGCTAAGGTGTTAGCCTCTAGGTAGGAAGATTCCTGATGAAAACCCGGGTCAGTGCATTGATGTTTGTAAGCGTATGGTGTAGAGGCGGCTGTTTCACCTTAAATCTGTCGTGGCCGAAAGTCCTCACGTTGATTGGGTGTGGAAGTTTGGGGTGCCAGCTCAGGAGTTGCCTCGTCATCTAATCGTAGTTCAAAATGACGCGGTGTTGTTCTCGGATCTTTCCCTTAGGGGATTGATCCGGGACCGTAGTCCGTTGTGTTGCTGTAGTGCGAAGTTAATTAAAAACTACCATTACCCTCACATGACGATCTTTGATTGGATCGAGATTTGAACTGACAACCCTTCAAGTTGCTAACCCGCTACTCTATCATCCGGGTTACCGTCAGGTCAACTGTGTGTACGTGTATTATAACTTCACAACGATGCCAACCAATTGAGTTCAGGGTGCTGATTGATAGATGAAAGGGTTTTTTGTTTCGAATCGGCATGGATGTCCAATGGCTCGGCCAAAATCGAAAAATAACTTCATCACGATACACAAGCGGATACTTCCGGTCAAACACGCGCCGACCAACCGGTATAGTGGTTAAGGTATTAGCCTCTAGATCGGAAGGTTCCTGGTTCGAATCCGGGTCAGGGCATGGATGTTTGTAAGCGTATGGTGTAGAGGCGGCTGGTGCACCTTAAATCTGTCGTGGCCGAAAGTCCTCACGTTGGGTTGGCGTGGAAGTTTGGAGAGTGGGGTGCTAGCTCAGGTGTTGCTTCGTCATCTGACCGTGGTTCAAAATTACGAGGTGTTGTCCTCGGATCTTTCCCTTAAGGGACTGATCCCGGACCGTCGTCAATAGCCCGTTGTGTTGCTCTAGTACGACGTTAACTAAAAATTACAATTACAATTACAATTACCAAAACCCAAAACTTTGATAATTGGTAATTTTAGTTAACGTCGTACTAGAGCAGCACAACGGGCTATTGACGACGGTCCGGGATCAATCCCTTAAGGGAAAGAACCGAGGACAACGCCTCATAATTTTGAACCACGGTCAGATGACGAAGCAACATCTGAGCTGGCACCCCACTCTCCAAACTTCCACGCCTACCCAACGTGAGGACTTTCGGCCACGACAGATTTAAGGTGCACCAGCAGCCTCTACACCATATGTTTACAAACATCGATGCCCGAACCCGGATTCGAACCAGGAACCTTCTTATCTAGAGGCTAACACCTTAACCACTATACCGGTTGTATGCCCCAAAAGCTTTAGATAACTAATTTAAGGCAACTTTTTTTTAAAGTGTAAAATTTGAATAAAATGCTTATTGTCCTCCTTTGCACAGGCAACTTTCAAATTATAGGCAACAGTCTAGTCACTATTCTAGATATTTTATCTGTATATAACCGTGGTTCAAAATTACGTGGCGTTGTCCTCGGATCTTTTTCTTCAGGGTTGATCGCGGACTGGCACCAATAGCCCGTTGTTTTGCTCAAGTGTGACGTTAATTGCAAATACCAAAAGGTACCACATATATTATCGGTTGTCTAGCTCGTTGTGTTGCTCTAGTAGGACGTAAATTAAAAATTAACAAGACTACCAAATTTATTGGTCATCTGATCTTAGTTAAAAATTACATGGATCCTCGAATCATTCCCTTCAGGATCGATTCACCACTGTCACCAAAAGTTGCTGAGTTGATCCATCACAACGTTAATGCGACTATCTCTGAACTTGTTGGGCCACTGTAGCCCGGTTGGATGTAATGGTAATATTTAATTAACACATCGCACTAGAACAACACAACGGGTTATTGACGACGGTCCGGAATCAATCTCCTAATAAGGGAAAGATCCGAGCACAACACCTCGTAATTTTGAACCACGGTCAGATGACGAGGAAAAACCGAGGCACCCCACTCTCCAAACTTCCACAAGCCCACCAACCGATCTGGTGGTTAAGGTGTTAGTCTCTAGATAAGAAGGTTCCTGATTCGAATCCGGGTCCGGGCATGGATGTTTGTAAGCGTATAAAGTATAGGAGGCTGGTGCACCTTAATCAGTCGTGGCCGAAAGTCCTAAAGTTGGGTTGTTGGGGAAGTTTGGAGAGTGGGGTGCCAGCTCAGGTGTTGCTTCGTCATCTGACCGTGGTTCGAAATTACGAGGTGTTGTTCTTGGATCTTTCCCTTAACCCATTAACGACCGCACTACTTTTCGCTTGAAGGAAATGAACAAAAGCCATTTTTTAGACGTATTAGAGTCTAATTAAGACCAAAAAAACGTAACATGAAAAAAAAACAATTATTTGTATAAACGATACAAAATGTTGCGAAAACGCAACGTCAGTCAAAACCGACTACTTTTGGGAAAGATGAAAATCTTTGAAGCACTTGCTATGTAACGGCACATTACATTTTTTCTATACAGTTATTGTTTGGCTTCTACAGTTTTTGCATCTTTATCTTTGGTTTGTTGGATATTTCTCGATAATATGACTTTTGAGATCCTTGTCCTCCACCATTTCTTACCCTTTACTTGCACTCGATACATTGCAACGAAATTATCAAGCATGTTCACCCCACCCATTGTTTGTTGTAATCCCCAATGAGTTTAGGTTGCTTTACAGATGCGGATTTCTTTATTTTCTTTAGTATCTCTATGCCATTGAAGATGGATTGATTGTATCAAAGTTGGTGGCCATAGAGTAACAACGGAAATTTCGTTCCAACTAACTACTGCGATACTATTCTCCTTATCAAAGACGAAGTCATGTGTTCCACGTTGTTCTTTTTTCATTTAGATCACTGGTGTAATAGGACATTTTCCTAATCTGTTGTCATGGATCATTCCAGTGGCATGAAACCCTGACTTTTTCAATTTCAACAACAACATATGTGATGTAAAAAGTTGTCAAAGTATACATAGTGGTTTGAAGGAACTTCGAATACACTTAAATGACGTTTCCACTTTACCCAGATCCGTCGTTTTATCTGCATATTTACCTGAGTATCTATCAAAATGATATAAGTACCCTTTAGAAGAACACAAACACCAAACTTTATACCCGAAATGAACGGGTTTTACTTTCAGAAACATTTTGCACGAATTCTACCGAAATAAGGTATCATTTCTTCATCGATAGAAAGATTTGAGGAAAAACACACGCCACTGCATGAAATTGGCAGTTAAAATGTTTACACACTGACGAACTTTAGCCATTTTATCTGTTTTATACAATACATTGTTATCCGCTAATTGCAAATTCTGTTTGATAGCATTATGCATAGAACGTGTTAGTGCTGTACGTAGTAATGGACAACTGACATCTTCTGCAACTGAACAGTAAAGTCTCTCTTGAGGAAGACATACATAGCCAATGTAAAGCAGAAATCCTATAAATTGCTTCAATATAGGAAAAGAAAGAGGAAAAATTTTGATAATTTTCTGTTGTGCATATTTATACTTTCTTGAGTAATATGCTCCAAAAGATTCTGATTGTATTGTTGTAAAAATACATCTGCTAGCTCTAGATCATGCAATTTTTGTATAATTATTTCCTTTTTTGCTTTTTTATGGTTTCTTTGTCAGCAGGCATTAGTGTATATACGGGTGACAAATTTATCCAAGCAATATTTTTTTAGGTGTTGTAGACAAATGTTTATCATTTTGTGATGAATCCGATAAATTTTAAAGTTTTTTTGAAGAAAAAAAAACGATATCACCAGATATGTCTTTCGGTCACGGCAAATTATCTCCTTACATATCGTCGGTCAATAAGTCAGGATTTCTGGGGGGGGGGGATCACTACTATATCTGCATGACCTTGACAGTCTTCATCTGATGAAAACTCAGAAACATCTTTATGATCTACCTATCATATATTCTAAAGCTTCATTCACAGTTAGAAAACCGTTTTTCTTCAACATCCGTTATTTTCGGTCAAATGTTCATAAAGACACTGCTTTTGACTGACGTTGCGTTTTCGCAACATTTCAAAAAATGCATATTTATACAAACAAAGACAAAATAGTAACCTTATTTTTTATGCCATTTTGCAGACCTTTGTTTCTAAAACATAAGCATCTCTTTATCAAGTCCTTCGAATTGTTCAGCCATATGTGAGATTTTTTCAAAATTAGAATTAAAAAAATCGCAAAAAAATGACAATTTTAGAAATTTATTTCATAAAATTTTGCATTGAGAGAAAAACAATTTTTTTCCCCTGGAGACATTGAAGCTTTGTCTACAATATACAAAACAATTAAATAAAAAAAAAACGCAATACAGAATAAGAAACAAAATGCTTTCACTAATGTTGCGAAAACGCAACGTCGTTCGTTAATGGGTTAAGGGACTGATTCCGGACCGTCGTCAATAGCCCGTTGTGATGCTCTAGTATGACGTTAACTAAAATAACCATTACCCTTAAAATATCATTATTTTTTTTTTAATTTAATGATAGCAAAATATAACAGGGAATATTATAACACGAATACTGACAAACCACACAATTAACATGCAATTTGACGTTTCTTTAACAGTAAAACTGTTGCAACTCGAATAATGGCTTAGAATGATTGATTCGTATCTTTTCCAAGAGTATTGACAATAGCTCGTCGATTTGCTCCAGTGCGACGTTAATTAAATACCTACCAACCAACATATATCTAGAATAACTAGTTCTAGGATACACGAGATAAAACAATGACAAAACAAGGCACTTCCAGAAACTCTTCAAATGCTTAGATCCAACTGACACCTGTGACACTTATTGAATAGGACAGGTATTGGGGTGCGATAACAGTTTGTGCTTGCACCTATTGTGAGTTGATTGGTTTGTCGGCCATTTCTTATTACGTGAGAGCTATAGATATGGCAGGTAGGTATGTTCATTAACGTCACACTGGAGCAACACTACGGGCTATTCGCGACGGTACGGGATCATACCCGAAGGGTAAGATACTTAGGACAACACCAGGTCATTTTGAACAATGGTCAGATCACGAGGTGTCACACCTAATCTCGCATCTCACTCTCATAACCCCTGGAATGAAGGAAACTTATAAAATCTACGTATTAACTAAACTACCTTTTCCAATTTCAGTCCATGTCAAAACTAACTCTACTTGTCAACAGTTTTTTTCAGTAATTTAAATTAAATTACAATATTTTTGAATTCGCAAAAAAAAAAAAAAAAAAAAAAATTTCGATCCTCGAACTGTTTGTATTTTTTTATTTTGGATTTGAATATTATACAATGTTTTAATATAGTATAACGTTAATTCGCTTTAACAGAATAATTTCAGTAAAATGTGCCATCATTTGAGAATAAGCTCACGTATTGCATCTATGACATAAAACAGACGTTTACTTGATTCTGAAAGTAACATATTATTGTACTTCCAATGGAATTCGAGCACTCATCAGAGGTCACAAGACCTCTAGACTTGTCGTAATGCAGTTCTGTTTGGTAGTTTTTAACATAATAATTGATTTAAGAAAATAGACACATTTTCGACACAGTTTTTACCTTACTTAAGCCGCGTTTACAAAGGTTTTTTACATTTCTCTCTCTCTCTTTGTGGCGAGGACGTTTTACGTTTCCCTCTACTGACCCCCTTCGACCCTTTTTTCAAAAGACTCCTATGTAAACGCTTTGTGGACTTTATCGGCAACCATTCGAGCGCACTTTTCTCACCCTTTGGAGAGAAGAGTGATCAAATTTCATGAAGATGTCGAGTTGCTCACCCATTTCACTCCAGGCAGTGTTCTTTATGTTTTTGTCTTAGTACTCGGGTGTAGTTTGGTCAAAGAGGACAAGCCTCTCTCTCTCTCTCTAAATAGTTCTATTAATGTTATTACCAGCTCTTTCATCCACGCCATTTTAGTCGAATAGGTCTCTCACTGACAGCTTGGCGGGAGATGGGGTCAAGGCAAGCGATGAGAGCACAATATCACAGAGATCGTACAAAAGACGGCGTGAGCGACCAGGGGTGGGGGCGAAGGGCAGAGGGGAGCGGTTATTGTCAAGCAATCGTCTCGGATAAATCTCCCCCAAAAATTACAACCCTTTGATCTTCACCGACTCATGGTGGAAAACAAATTTGGCTCTGCAAACTCTCCAAATCGCCAACCCGACTCGAGATCTTGACGATAAAATTAGAGCCGTTTCTCGTAATGTCTTCGATGTTTGAGGGAAGGGGCAGGTTTGCAATTCTAAAAACTGTAATTCTGTAAACGGGGCTTAAGTTTTCGGCGTGGGCTGATGGCAAAGTAACGTGCAGATTCTAGGAAAGCAACTCATCGCGCGCGCGAAAGTAAATCAATTTTAACGAACAGAAAAAAAATGTATTTAATTTTCTCTAGTTTAATATATAATGAATTTACCTACGCAGAGAAGAAGCAGCAGATGATGTTCGATATTTAGGCGGTGACGCTGTAAATCGCTGTTTACACTTGGAGTGATTTCGTTCAAAATCGTTCACTCGTGTTGGTAGTTTCACATCTTTAAGAGCTAAATTGTTATCCGTGACGATTTTCAATGTTTCCAAACATTTTTGCAAACTTTCTTCTGTAAAATAATTTGAAGACTCTGTTTTTCCCCCACAGAGTAGGCAAGCAAGGCATTTGTATTAGCCTGATATGAAGTGGGCGCGCCATCTTCACTCGTGCAGCTGAAGGTTTTTCCACCACTACCGAGCCAGCTGAATATTATTTTCTTGATTTATTTCTAAATAATTATCTCGTGTTGAACTTTCAATCGGTGTAAAATAAACTGGGGAAAAAAAAAACTTTTTTTGCATGCTTCTTACGCTTCCTTTCCCCGCCTACACCCACATTCCCTATGTATTAGCTAACTATTGTGACACAAATTAGTCGGTGTAAAATAAATGACCCAAAAGTGTCGCTGCCTCTCGGACTATTTAGACTACGACTAGTACAACAGTTGTACCTTCATCGCACCAAGAAGTAATTTAGACAAATGCAGTTACAGCCAGTTATGGTTATTAATTTCCTTCCAACTTTTCCGAAACCAAAGATATTTATTCCCAATTAAAAGGACACCCTTTGAACACTTTTTTTTTCATATTTACGACAAAATGTTTTTGTGTACCTTGTTCTAATACACATTACAAAAGAAAAAAATCATTTTCACATTTAAAAAATATTTAAACATTTTCAAATTTCTACTTCTTTTACAATTTTTTTTTTAAATATTTTTTTTTATTACTTTCTATGAAATGTTCTTTACAATTTTGGGCACGGGATTATTTATACCATTTTTATTTAATTTTGTATAGATATTTTTGTACCAAAAACAGTGAAAAAACAGTCAGTTGATTTCATCAATTTTGATAAAATAAGTATTTTTCCAAATCCTTATTCCAGGCACAAAGTTACTAAAAGGTCACACTAAACAACCACAAAAAGTTTCAAAACTACATCAATTATAAAAAAAGCCTTAGCATTTTAAATACACCTCAGTCACGAAAAAAAGAAGCTGAGAATAGCACTTTTAAGTTTTAAATGGCAATTAAATAAAAGGAAGAATTAACTTATACTGTTCATTGATATTAATATTATTGTTTAAGTCATAATAAGGTATTTTAAAGTAAAATCAATAATAATTTCCCACCATATTGATAAATAAACAGGTTTATTTTATAACAAAAGAAAATAATTAGCTAAAAATGTGCGTAAACTGTTTTTTTTTTTTTTGCATTTTTTATTTTTTTTTTTCAAAATTAAGGAAAAGTTGATATACTATTAAGCAATATAAATTGCATTATGTCTTTCAAAAAGTATAAGCTTGATAGGTAATGCCTTCTTTTTTCAATAATAAGGTGTTTCGACTTTTTTTGGCTCGCGCAATATTTTTCCTTACAACTGCGTGTACTGCCAGTCGCCTTCGCTTCCTCTGATAAATCCTGCGCTAATCTTGCCAAGCAGCTAAAGTTCTAGACTGCTTGTTTAAAAGGACTCCACTATCTTTCTACAAATTTTCCATTGATTTCAGTGTGCCAATATTAAATTCTGATATTGTATCACATATTGCAATGCTGACTCGGCATAGAATGGCTGATGTTTCGTTGGAACATTTGCTCCAAATAATGCTATGAAGGCTTTCATTAGCATTTTGTGGGATGTATCTCACACAGCGCTCTAAGAGCTCATTCGAGGCAAGTCTTTGGTAAATTGGCATAATTTTGGCCAAATGGTTCTCGTTCAATGGTGTCTGATGTTATCAACGTGAGAGCGTGGTTTATCCCTACGAGCTAAAGCTGTCTGGTAGAAAGACCAAGTATTCTCTCCAGCTGGGCATTTAAATTGCTGAGGCTTGTCTGTTGAAATGCCATGAAACAATGTTTTTATGCATAGAAGTTTTCATAAAGGTCTTACTTGAAGGCAGATCCATATTCATATGCATGTAAAACGTTTCCAGAGCTAAATATCCCTTGCCAACACTCAAAAAATACTGCACCACATGCATATTGACACCAATGCATGAGTTTCAGATCCTTCGAAGTTTGAAATTCTGGGTGAAGTATAAATACAGGATTTGGTCGCATCGCAAGTGGAGAAAAAAAACGCTTACCTAGTAAAAAATCCCAGTTTTTCACCAATGTCAATGCTTAAATGAAGGAGATTTGCACGTACTGCAGTTTTTACAAGTTTGCAAGTCCAAGTAAGTTTTTTACAAGTCCTCTAAGAACCTTTTCATCTACTATTAAATAATGAGGAACTTCAGAGGTCATATCACAATTCAATCCTTCTTTCAAACTCGTTTCTAACGATTTACAACGCATACTTAGGTCTTGAAAGCTTGAATTAGCAAGCGAATTAGCTTTTCCACTGCATACTTCATTACACTAACTTTCGGCATCTTTTTGTTTACACGCAGCGCTGGAATGTTTTCGTCTCGGCCATTAGGCAGAGATATTATAAAAAATAGAATAAAAACAACAATTTTAATATCACAATTATAAATTTGTTTACAATACGATAGATAGAGAACTCGACAATTTTTTGATTTGTGCACTTCATCTTACGAGAAAATACGAAAACAAGCAGAATTTAGCAGCATAACAACAATTTCTCGTGAATAAACACGTATGGATCAATTCATTTCCCTTCAAACTGAAAAGGCAAGCATTAGAAAGTCTCTTTAAATCAAATAACACAAAAAGGGCAAGGCTCACACGATAGTGTTTATGTCATACGCGCGCGTAGACAAAACACCGTCTACTTTCGGTTTCGTTACTTACATTCAATAGAAAAACCTTTTAGGCCCCATTCACATGAAGCGAAATCTAACGCGCGTTTGAAGTGGACACAAAACGAGGGTAACCAAAATACATAGAGTTCTACTGGAGCGTTCACATGCAGAAAACTGCTGAATCAGGCGTTTTTATTGCTTCCGCGGGCCGAGGGGAACCGATAAGTCCCTGTTCACACAAGGCGTTTCAACGCGCGTATGGCGAGGCTAGCAAGGTCCCGCCTTTAAATTATGTTTATTTATTCCTCTCATTCAAGTTACTATCTTTGTCGCCTTGAAGATTGGGACCCCGATAGCCTCACCAACGCGCGTTTTACGCGCCTCATGTGAAGAGGGCCTAATTCGAACGCTTCCCTATTCAAAGTTTCTATATTAGCTATCGTTAAAGATACAGTGAATATTTCAACAGGATTAGAAATCTGCGGAAAATTATAGTCTAGTTTGAATCGATATCTTATATGTGATTTTCTTTAAATAAATAATTTTTCAATAGTAATTTTTATATTTTCGCAATACGAATTTGGAAGCATTTGACGAAGATAATAATTACGAACACAAAGAGAACTATTTATATCGTTTCATACAAAATATATATCTTAAATAGAGTACTTAGTTGCCTTCATTTATTGCTTTGTATTAATACCATAAAAATAGAATGCAAATTAATTCATTCGGTGTTTTGAAGATAGTTTACAACAAAGAGGAATAGTATGTAATTTTAGTTTTGAGCTAGCGTATACCGACGACGGTCGGTTTAAGTTTCCACACCACGCCAATGTGATTACATTTTAGGCCATTACAGATTTAACGTTCACCAGCCCCCTTTGTACTCGAAGGTTAAATTCGAACTCGCAATTCTCCAGTCGATGTTTTACTGGCCTGGTCATACAACATATTCTAATCATCCACTCAATCTTATTATTATCATTAATGTTACTACGTTTAATGTAATTTTTATATCATATTTTCATGAAGATAGAAAGTCGATTTTCAATTTTCAGATTTTTGATTAGTTCTATTGTAGGCCATTTTACGACATTTTTAGAGCAATCACTATTGAGTGTAGTAATACATTTATGTCTTCGATTTCTATTTTATTTTGCTGAAACATTTACAGTCACACTCGTTACACGACTCATCTGTTAGTTTTTGAGGCCATAAATGACCTTGCTCTGCTCTTTAATATAAGCCAATCTATACTATTATAAAAGGAAGTGCTTGTTTCGCGGTCGCAAAATCCGATGATCTATGACACTTACAGCAATGAGATTTGGCACACAGGTAGTCCGAATGTTTTGGAATTTTTGGGTCGCGGTGAAATTTTAATATTCAATCCAGAAGATTTTTAAATGAATTTAATAGTTTTATTCTCTACCTGCTTCTTCAAACGCGTTTCGTCCGAACGACAAAAGAAACCTCCTAAAATGAACCTTTTCTCGCCCACGTGTGACCTTCTTTTATTTTTTCACAAAAGATTGTAACGTCACGTGAACTTTCTTTCCAAAAAAAAAATTCTTATTTTGCCTTTCGCGTAATAAAATAGAAACAGATTACATTTCCTGACCCCTTTTCGGCGAATGAGAGCAAGAAATAGAAAAACATATTGACTGGGATTGTTAAGTTTTTTTCGTCAAATCGGAATTGCTATAGATAGATTAAAAATTTAAACGGATTTGAAATCTGCAGAAAATTTTACTTTACATTGATACCTAAAAATATGATTTTCTTTAAATAAATAATTTTTAAATTGAGTATATCTTCAACGGATTTGAAATCTGCGGAAAATTTTACACCAGATTAATACCGTACATCACGGGCACGGGCAACGCCGGGCTAGCCACGCGGTGGCTAGTGTTTAATAATGCGGAATGATTGCAGAACTCAATGTCTTGTTTTATTGCACTGTAATCAATAGTTAAAGAGCCCCTTAAGGAATTTAGAATTTTAATAATATGTAGGCTGTTAAGAAACCGTGTTTATACAGTGAAACTAGTAGAACTTAATGAGAAATAAATAAATGTATGTTGAAAAGGAAATGAACCACCAAACATCTCCCTATTCATTGATCGATACAAATCGAGGAAGAATCGAGAATTCGTTTGCGCGGACCCTTGTAGTAGACAGGGGCATAGGCGTAACTAGGGTTGATGAATGAGGGGGCCCCGAAAAATATGGACTGTACACCAATAAAAAGATGAAGCATCTGGAGACCTCTCAGGGAAAGATTTTTTTTTTGTGTGTGTTAAAAAACAAAATCCATTGTGTTAATAAATCAAATGATGTATTAAAAAATGTTTCGTAGTATATTGATAAAAGTAATAAATATTTTGCGTCTAGCAAATGTTAGTTACTTTCATTTCAAATAAAGTAATTTTAAATAGCGTTATTTTATTGTATCATACATGAGAAACACACACATTGTTCGGTATAACAACAAAATACTTAAGGACAGTCTTGAATTAAACTAAAATCCAGCTAATTCGAACTCCCGTTAATCCGAACCATCTGTTTTTAAAATTTGTAAAACAAATACAGTATTAACATTATCGAAATATAAAAGATCATTGGTAAGAATGCACGCACATACTCTTAGATATTTAGATTATCATTAAAGTTAAAAAGAATAGAAAAATACTCACTAGAACTTCATGAACTATTACATTTGGACAAAATAATTCAGTATTTGCTGTGGTAACGTTGTCCTAGTTGGTTCTTCCAAAAGCATATTCCAAGTTAAACATAAAAAACAAAAGAAGAAAAATTTCATTTTTATTTTTAATGGAATTCATTTAAATTGAATAATATAAAGGAAAATAATATACTTACAACAATTTGACATAGGTACTACTAACTATAAGTATAATTAGGTAGGTACATAATATAATAACTAGCAATAATAATTGTTATTTATCAACTTATGGGGGGAACATAACAAACTTATTTTTTATTTGCTGTAAATAAAAAATATTAGGGCCTATACTTATTATGTGCCCAATATTTGTTATTTACAGTTTGTAAAAAAAGAAGTTTGTTTACTTCCTCCACCTTAAGCAGACTTTTTTTCACTAACTATCCCACCAGTTAGGGAAAAAACTCGTTCTGGTAGGACGGATGTCCCATCACTGACACATACTGAGTTGCACGGATATTTTTCTTAATTTTAGAATGGTACTTTTTTTATTCAAAAATAAAACATCAATTTTAAAACAACAATGTTAAACACAATATCGGTTCCAATAAATCGATGGTAAATACATCGATGTCGCATCCCTAGTTCGAGTTTCAACTAGGGATGCGACATCGATGTCCATGTTTTCAAAACATCGATGTTTTTAACATCGATGTATTAGAGTCGATGTTTTTGTAACATCGATGTTTTTACGTTGCCGATGTTTTATTTTTAAATGAAAAACGTATCGTTAAAAAAAATTTTTAATTAACAAAGTAGCATAATTTTCATAATCAGCAAATTGATCATACTTATAGACCAAAATGGCCAAAAGTGAAGGGCCTGAAAAGTAGGATTGCGACATAGATGTCGATGTTTTCAAAACATTGATGTTTTATAAAAACATCGATGCATTGGAGCCGATCCTAGTTGCTAAACCAGTTTTAAGAACTGGGCGAAAAAAGTTTAAATACACTGAATTTTAAGAACATCAATGGTTTGGTGGCGATGTATTATCAACATCGATGTTTTAATTTTGAACATTGATGTTTCAAAAGATCGATGTTTTGCTAGCGATGTCGCATCAATAGTTGCTAAACCAGTTTTAAGAAATGGGGGGGAAAAGTTTAAATTCACTGAATTTTAAAAACATCGATGTTTAAAAACATCGATGTTTTTGGGTCGATGTATTATCAACATCGATGTATCAAAACATCGATGTTTTGCTGTCGATGTCGCATCCCTAGTTTCAACTGCAAAAGATGTTGCGGAGAGCGAAGCTGAACCGAGCAATAAATGTTGCTAGACGGCTGGAATAGGCGAAAAGATATTTTGAATGAAAAGGAGAAAAAATGGGTACGAAAATGGATTGGTCAAAAAGATTTATTTGCAAGGAGTTGAGGCACCTGAGCTGGCACTCCACTCTCCAAACTTCCACACCACGCCAACATTAGGTCCTTTGAGGCCTCGACAGATATAACGTGCACCAGACCCCTTTGTACACGACGGTCTTGGACTGTATTCAAACTCGCAACCCTTTCGGTTGCTATTCCGTTGACTCTTTCAAGCGGGCTACAGCGGTCCGGTGTTTAAAGAAGGACTGACACACGTTGAATCAGTCGTTGGCCTCAAGTGTTCTCGTGTTGGTGTGGTGTGAAGTTTGGAGAGCTCATGTGTAACCTCTTCATCTGACATGGTTCAAAATTACGTGGTGCTTTTCTCGTATGAAATTGTAAGCAATGTAATTGTAATAAAAAATATTAATTAATTAATGCACAAAAAAACATCATTAGTAACACAAAATTCAAATTATATTCCACCAATTTGGTGTAATCGAAATCAGAAGCACATCCCCATTGGCTGCGTCGTAGCAAACAAATGAAATGCAGTAGGTCTGTAAAATACACTGGAAGTGTTGTTGCTGTTACTAATCCCGGACATGGTCTCTTTAAATTAGACCATTTCTACGAATCCATAAACCCCCCAAAAGTCCAAGAAAAGTAGAGGTTCCGAAAAAACCTTGTCCATTGTAAAGTCAATACATTTTAAAATATGAGCTGGCGAAGCCTGATCAGCTCCGCACTTGATACAAGTCCTGAAAACCTTCTGGCCCTGTTCGTAGTAGGGATGCGACATCGATGTCGATGTTTTCAAAACATTGATGTTTCAGAAAAAAACATCGATCTATTGGAGTCGATGTCGCATCACTAGTTGCTAAACCAGTTTTAAGAAATGGGGGGAAAATTTTAAGTACACTGAATTTTAAAAACATCGATGTTTTTTGGAAGATGCATTATCAACATCTATGTTTTAATATTGAACATCGATGTTTCAAAACATCGATGTTTTGCTATCGATGTTACATCCCTAGTTTGTAGGAGAGACTCCTCAAGTGTCCACTGGAGCAAAACGTGAAATACAAATCCGCTGATTTCTATGGCCCTCAAAGAGTAGGGCGCCTCCAGGACGACTTCTCGAGTACCAGTCATTTACTGGAGGGACATTCCAGAGATCTTTAGACGTCTTCCTGCACTCTGAGAACACTTCACTATATGTACAAGGCATATCTGACTGGAGAGTCTCTAAGGAAGTAGCCTTTGCCAGGGAATCCGCGATCTCGTTGCCACTTATACCGACATGGAAGGGAATCCATTGGACGTGCAACTGGGTTCAAAAGCTCTTTATGAGTGTGGACATCTATAAAATCACTTACGGGGCTAAAACATAGCCCTAGTGACTGATGCTCTATCCGGCAGGGAGGGAGCAGACTTACCCTGCAAAGTTGCACGAGAAAAAGGACTGTTTCGCTTCAGTCTTTGGTTATTGTTACAGTTCTTAAGATAGGTAGAGGTTCTATTCTGCTCACCATACCTGAGAAGCTTATTATAATATTTCACAAGGCAACAGTTTCTTCTCAGACTCAATGGCTGGGCGTTAAACTCAAAAAGAGCAATATCATTAAAGCAGCTACGCCTCAGGCCAGAAATTATTTTCGCAGCACTATTTTGAACACTGTTTAACCTATTAAGATTGGAATCTGAGGCATAAAAATATACAGGGAAACCCTATTCCAAAATTGGTCTAATAAGGGAAGTATAAGTCAATCTCAGAGTTGGGACACCTGTTCCCCAATCTTGCCCAGAAATATATTTTAGAATATTAAGCCTATTCCTACATCTCTCTTCCAGAATTTGTATGTGCCTATTACTAAGAATCTCTTGGTCCATTGTAAATCCCAAGTACTTAGCGTTCTTATCATAAGGTAATATATGGCCATACATAGTAATAGTAAGTTGATAACTATAAATGAGTCTATTAGTAGTATAAAAACTAGTCACCGATTTGGAAGTATTGTGAAGGTAAATGTTGAAGAAGTGTAAGGTTAATGTCAACTTCAATGGTCTTGATATAAGATCCAGAGCGCCAGAGGACAACATCATCAGCAAAATACCCCACTTTACATCTCTTGGATAACACCTTTCCAATTCCAGCAAAGAACAATGAGAAGAGCATAGGTCCCAAGACCGATCCCTGGGGGACACCCAAACTGAGCCTGAAGTCCCTAGACAGGGTCTTATTAAATTTAACCCTAACAATTCTAGCTTTTAAAAAGTCAGAAATCCAGGGCAGGGCATTTCCCCTCACACCAAACTCCATCTAAAGTTTTACTAAAAGTTTATTACGCCATACCCTGTCGAAGGCCTTGTTCAGGTCCAGGAAGGCAACCACAGTATAATTTGAAGGCCGCATGTTGTGGGCATCTCTAACATTCTGGCAAAAATATCAAATTTGATCAATTGTACTATGACCCTTACTATAACCATACTGCTCCTTTGGAAGCAGGTCATTTGACTCAAGATAGAAGTTAAGTCTATTTAGCAGCATTTTTTCGATGATTTTACATGAATACAAGTCAAGGAGATGGGGTGGTAACTCTCTGGAGAGCTAGCAACTTTGTCTGGCTTCCTAATAGGAATAACAATGGCCCTTTACCAATCAAGTGGTAAACGGCCACTCTTCCACGACTGGTTAAAAATTCCCCCAACAGTCTTAGTTTACCGTTTGGGCCTAGATGCAAAAGCATTTGACCGAGTATATTGTTAGGCCCAGGGGATTTCTTCGGGTCTACATCCTTCAAGATAGTATCCAGTTCATGCATTACAAAATCAGTATTAAAAATAGGGTCGCCAAGGTTCGAACTACGACATTTGTGAACCAATAGTCTCGCACTCCTTTCAATCGGTTTGTCGTTAACATCGAAAGTCAACTTGCTCATTTGCTTGTAATAGTCACCCAGAACATCTGCAGCAGCTCTGTCACTGTGCGGAATTTGTCCGTTTGGATCCATTATAGTATTACACACTTCCTTTTGAGGACGATCTTTGCTTAAAGCTCTTGCGAGATTCCACAACTTTGAGCTAAGTGCTCTAGGGTCAATATTACTGCACATTTCGCTCCGTGTTTTTCTTTTGTTGATAGCATAGGCACGTTTAATCTCTGCATTAGTTTTGTTTAATTCGGTTCTAAGTTCACTACTATTCGAATTTTTAAGCTCTTGGAACAGCAAATCCTTTTTATTAATTAAGACTGTGTTGGCAGGAGTGTTAAATGAGAAACGGGACTCAGGACGTTTAATATTACCTCTTGGAATGGTTTGTTTAGCACATTGAATAACTATATCCTTAAGGGAATTCCAATTAGCCTCAATGTCATCGTTAAAGCTGACATTACATAAGTCTCGTTCAGTCGATTCTGTAAAAGCTTGCCAGTCCGCTTTACGAAAATTCCAAAAGCTTTCTATAACGGGAAGAGTCAAATGTTTACTCTTAATCTCTATCAAGATTGGTAGGTGATCACTGCCTATGTTATTTAAAACTGTCCATTGGCAATATGGGAAAAGTTTGGCACTTACGAATGAGACGTCCAAGGCCTCGGTAGTCTTAAACCTGAACGAGAAGTGTGTT
Organism: Metellina segmentata; assembly: GCA_947359465.1. Taxonomy (NCBI): domain Eukaryota; kingdom Metazoa; phylum Arthropoda; class Arachnida; order Araneae; family Tetragnathidae; genus Metellina; species Metellina segmentata. The sequence continues at coordinate 108,213,357 of OX375882.1, read as the reverse complement.
TGAGAGCCATCATTACGAAACGTAAGACATATGTCAATAACTGCCCCCCGGAGATCATTAACTCTATTGTTAATATCAGAACAGCCCCATAGAAGACGTTTGGCATTGAGATCACCCAGAAAGATACAGGGAATATTGTCAGGTCCTTGTTAAAAAAAGAATCATGTAGACAGCCTTGGTTTGGTGGGTGGTATATGTTAAAAATTTACAGTCTCCATTTATTATAATTGATCAAAATACCTTGTATTTCACGATCGGAGTTCATAGAGGGAATATCAACAGACTAGTAGCCCACATCTCTAATAAGGAATGCCAGGCCACCTCCTCCTCTGATGGGCCTGCCACAGCAAAAGACATAGAAACCCTTTACATTCAACTGAGAGGAGAAGCTCTTTAAGCTTCGACTCTTGTAGTGCAATAATCTCTACATCATGGGAATCCGCCAGGGCCAGAATCTGGTACACCTTCAATCTCATAGCGCCAGTGGTCAAATCAACATAACACTGGAAGTAATGACTTAATTCGAACACGCCGAAGCCGAGAGAAACGATGAAATTGTCCACAACGTCAACAGTATCGTGGACTGGGTGATCTTGCCAGGAAGAAGACCGCTTGACTGCACTACGGGTAGCGACTCTTAAGAAATTGAAGACGAATCTTCACCATCTGGCCAGTCTTGCATTTCTTGGAATCTTGAAAAATCTTGGAAATGTCTTGACTTTATTCCCGCGGAATCGCTCCTCCATTGTGACTTGTCCCGCTCACTTCTTCCATTGACAGTAATAAAGAGAGTGCGTTCCAACGACCGGTCAGCGAGATCAACCGGATAAGAAAATGTCAACCTCTGGACTAACCGTCAATACCTGCAATGTCTGCCGGAAACACCCTCTCAGTCTGTAAACTGTCGACGTCTCCAGAACAAAGCCGAAACCCCCGGTAGTGGGTAACAGCGCAAAAGTAAAAACTCCAGCGGCTCAAGAATATTAAACTCCATCACGGACCCGGAGCCGTTCTGGGGTGGACAGGCAGTTCTTTAAACTGCCATGGCGAGAGAAACGATGAATATGTCCACAACGTCAACAGTATCGTGGTCTGGGTGATATCGCAAAAATCGTCGCACTCACCCAGTTCTGCCAGGAAGAAGACCGCTTGACTGCACTACGGGTAGCGACTCTTAAGAAACTGAAGACAAATATTCACCATCTGGCCAGTCTTGCATTTCTTGGAATCTTGCAAAATCTTGGAAATGTCTTGACTCTATTCCCGCGGAATCGCTCCTCCATTGTGACTTGTCTCGCTCACTTCTTCCATTGACAGTAATAAAGAGGGTGCGTTCCAACGAACGGTCAGCGAGGTCTACCGGATAAGAAAATGTCAACCTCTGGACTAACCGTCAATACCTGCAATGTCTGCCGGAAACACCCTCTCAGTCTGTAAACTGTCGACGTCTCCAGAACAAAGCCGAAACCCCCGGTAGTGGGTAACAGCGAAAAGTAAGAACTCCGGCGTCTCAAGAATATTAAACTCCATCACGGACCCGGAGCCGTTCTGGGGTGGACAGGCAGTTCTTTAAACTGCCATGGCGAGAGAAACGATGAATATGTCCACAACGTCTAAAGTATCGTGGACTGGGTGATCTCGCCAAAATCGTCGCACTCACCCAGTTCTGCCAGGAAGAAGACCGCTTGACTGCACTACGGGTTGCGACTCTTAAGAAATTGAAGACGAATCTTCACCATCTGGCCAGTCTTGCATTTCTTGGAATCTTGCAAAATCTTGGAAATGTCTTTACTCTATTCCCGTTGAATCGCTCCTCCATTGTGACTTGTCTTGCTCACTTCTTCCATTGACAGTAATAAAGAGGGTGCGTTCCAACGACCGGTCAGCGAGGTCTACCGGATAAGAAAATGTCAACCTCTGGACTAACCGTCAATACCTGCAATGTCTGCCGGAAACACCCTCTCAGTCTGTAAACTGTCGACGTCTCCAGAACAAAGCCGAAACCCCCGGTAGTGGGTAACAGCGCAAAAGTAAAAACTCCGGCGTCTCAAGAATATTAAACTCCATCACGGACCCGGAGCCGTTCTGGGGTGGACAGGCAGTTCTTTAAACTGCCATGGCGAGAGAAACGATGAATATGTCCACAACGTCAACAGTATCGTGGTCTGGGTGATATCGCAAAAATCGTCGCACTCACCCAGTTCTGCCAGGAAGAAGACCGCTTGACTGCACTACGGGTTGCGACTCTTCAGAAATTGAAGACGAATCTTCACCATCTGGCCAGTCTTGCATTTCTTGGAATCTTGCGAAATCTTGGAAATGTCTTGACTCTATTCCCGTTGAATCGCTCCTCCATTGTGACTTGTCTCGCTCACTTCTTCCATTGACAGTAATAAAGAAGGTGCGTTCCAACGACCGGTCAGCGAGGTCTACCGGATAAGAAAATGTCAACCTCTGGACTAACCGTCAATACCTGCAATGTCTGCCGGAAACACCCTCTCAGTCTGTAAACTGTCGACGTCTCCAGAACAAAGCCGAAACCCCCGGTAGTGGGTAACAGCGAAAAGTAAGAACTCCGGCGTCTCAAGAATATTAAACTCCATCACGGACCCGGAGCCGTTCTGGGGTGGACAGGCAGTTCTTTAAACTGCCATGGCGAGAGAAACGATGAATATGTCCACAACGTCAACAGTATCGTGGTCTGGGTGATATCGCAAAAATCGTCGCACTCACCCAGTTCTGCCAGGAAGAAGACCGCTTGACTGCACTACGGGTAGCGACTCTTAAGAAACTGAAGACAAATATTCACCATCTGGCCAGTCTTGCATTTCTTGGAATCTTGCAAAATCTTGGAAATGTCTTGACTCTATTCCCGCGGAATCGCTCCTCCATTGTGACTTGTCTCGCTCACTTCTTCCATTGACAGTAATAAAGAGGGTGCGTTCCAACGACCGGTCAGCGAGGTCTACCGGATAAGAAAATGTCAACCTCTGGACTAACCGTCAATACCTGCAATGTCTGCCGGAAACACCCTCTCAGTCTGTAAACTGTCGACGTCTCCAGAACAAAGCCGAAACCCCCGGTAGTGGGTAACAGCGAAAAGTAAGAACTCCGGCGTCTCAAGAATATTAAACTCCATCACGGACCCGGAGCCGTTCTGGGGTGGACAGGCAGTTCTTTAAACTGCCATGGCGAGAGAAACGATGAATATGTCCACAACGTCTAAAGTATCGTGGACTGGGTGATCTCGCCAAAATCGTCGCACTCACCCAGTTCTGCCAGGAAGAAGACCGCTTGACTGCACTACGGGTTGCGACTCTTAAGAAATTGAAGACGAATCTTCACCATCTGGCCAGTCTTGCATTTCTTGGAATCTTGCAAAATCTTGGAAATGTCTTGACTCTATTCCCGTTGAATCGCTCCTCCATTGTGACTTGTCTTGCTCACTTCTTCCATTGACAGTAATAAAGAGGGTGCGTTCCAACGACCGGTCAGCGAGGTCTACCGGATAAGAAAATGTCAACCTCTGGACTAACCGTCAATACCTGCAATGTCTGCCGGAAACACCCTCTCAGTCTGTAAACTGTCGACGTCTCCAGAACAAAGCCGAAACCCCCGGTAGTGGGTAACAGCGCAAAAGTAAAAACTCCGGCGTCTCAAGAATATTAAACTCCATCACGGACCCGGAGCCGTTCTGGGGTGGACAGGCAGTTCTTTAAACTGCCATGGCGAGAGAAACGATGAATATGTCCACAACGTCAACAGTATCGTGGTCTGGGTGATATCGCAAAAATCGTCGCACTCACCCAGTTCTGCCAGGAAGAAGACCGCTTGACTGCACTACGGGTTGCGACTCTTCAGAAATTGAAGACGAATCTTCACCATCTGGCCAGTCTTGCATTTCTTGGAATCTTGCGAAATCTTGGAAATGTCTTGACTCTATTCCCGTTGAATCGCTCCTCCATTGTGACTTGTCTCGCTCACTTCTTCCATTGACAGTAATAAAGATGGTGCGTTCCAACGACCGGTCAGCGAGGTCTACCGGATAAGAAAATGTCAACCTCTGGACTAACCGTCAATACCTGCAATGTCTGCCGGAAACACCCTCTCAGTCTGTAAACTGTCGACGTCTCCAGAACAAAGCCGAAACCCCCGGTAGTGGGTAACAGCGAAAAGTAAGAACTCCGGCGTCTCAAGAATATTAAACTCCATCACGGACCCGGAGCCGTTCTGGGGTGGACAGGCAGTTCTTTAAACTGCCATGGCGAGAGAAACGATGAATATGTCCACAACGTCAACAGTATCGTGGTCTGGGTGATATCGCAAAAATCGTCGCACTCACCCAGTTCTGCCAGGAAGAAGACCGCTTGACTGCACTACGGGTTGCGACTCTTCAGAAATTGAAGACGAATCTTCACCATCTGGCCAGTCTTGCATTTCTTGGAATCTTGCGAAATCTTGGAAATGTCTTGACTCTATTCCCGTTGAATCGCTCCTCCATTGTGACTTGTCTCGCTCACTTCTTCCATTGACAGTAATAAAGAGGGTGCGTTCCAACGACCGGTCAGCGAGGTCTACCGGATAAGAAAATGTCAACCTCTGGACTAACCGTCAATACCTGCAATGTCTGCCGGAAACACCCTCTCAGTCTGTAAACTGTCGACGTCTCCAGAACAAAGCCGAAACCCCCGGTAGTGGGTAACAGCGAAAAGTAAGAACTCCGGCGTCTCAAGAATATTAAACTCCATCACGGACCCGGAGCCGTTCTGGGGTGGACAGGCAGTTCTTTAAACTGCCATGGCGAGAGAAACGATGAATATGTCCACAACGTCTAAAGTATCGTGGACTGGGTGATCTCGCCAAAATCGTCGCACTCACCCAGTTCTGCCAGGAAGAAGACCGCTTGACTGCACTACGGGTTGCGACTCTTAAGAAATTGAAGACGAATCTTCACCATCTGGCCAGTCTTGCATTTCTTGGAATCTTGCAAAATCTTGGAAATGTCTTTACTCTATTCCCGTTGAATCGCTCCTCCATTGTGACTTGTCTTGCTCACTTCTTCCATTGACAGTAATAAAGAGGGTGCGTTCCAACGACCGGTCAGCGAGGTCTACCGGATAAGAAAATGTCAACCTCTGGACTAACCGTCAATACCTGCAATGTCTGCCGGAAACACCCTCTCAGTCTGTAAACTGTCGACGTCTCCAGAACAAAGCCGAAACCCCCGGTAGTGGGTAACAGCGCAAAAGTAAAAACTCCGGCGTCTCAAGAATATTAAACTCCATCACGGACCCGGAGCCGTTCTGGGGTGGACAGGCAGTTCTTTAAACTGCCATGGCGAGAGAAACGATGAATATGTCCACAACGTCAACAGTATCGTGGTCTGGGTGATATCGCAAAAATCGTCGCACTCACCCAGTTCTGCCAGGAAGAAGACCGCTTGACTGCACTACGGGTTGCGACTCTTCAGAAATTGAAGACGAATCTTCACCAACTGGCCAGTCTTGCATTTCTTGGAATCTTGCGAAATCTTGGAAATGTCTTGACTCTATTCCCGTTGAATCGCTCCTCCATTGTGACTTGTCTCGCTCACTTCTTCCATTGACAGTAATAAAGAAGGTGCGTTCCAACGACCGGTCAGCGAGGTCTACCGGATAAGAAAATGTCAACCTCTGGACTAACCGTCAATACCTGCAATGTCTGCCGGAAACACCCTCTCAGTCTGTAAACTGTCGACGTCTCCAGAACAAAGCCGAAACCCCCGGTAGTGGGTAACAGCGAAAAGTAAGAACTCCGGCGTCTCAAGAATATTAAACTCCATCACGGACCCGGAGCCGTTCTGGGGTGGACAGGCAGTTCTTTAAACTGCCATGGCGAGAGAAACGATGAATATGTCCACAACGTCAACAGTATCGTGGTCTGGGTGATATCGCAAAAATCGTCGCACTCACCCAGTTCTGCCAGGAAGAAGACCGCTTGACTGCACTACGGGTTGCGACTCTTCAGAAATTGAAGACGAATCTTCACCATCTGGCCAGTCTTGCATTTCTTGGAATCTTGCGAAATCTTGGAAATGTCTTGACTCTATTCCCGTTGAATCGCTCCTCCATTGTGACTTGTCTCGCTCACTTCTTCCATTGACAGTAATAAAGAGGGTGCGTTCCAACGACCGGTCAGCGAGGTCTACCGGATAAGAAAATGTCAACCTCTGGACTAACCGTCAATACCTGCAATGTCTGCCGGAAACACCCTCTCAGTCTGTAAACTGTCGACGTCTCCAGAACAAAGCCGAAACCCCCGGTAGTGGGTAACAGCGAAAAGTAAGAACTCCGGCGTCTCAAGAATATTAAACTCCATCACGGACCCGGAGCCGTTCTGGGGTGGACAGGCAGTTCTTTAAACTGCCATGGCGAGAGAAACGATGAATATGTCCACAACGTCTAAAGTATCGTGGACTGGGTGATCTCGCCAAAATCGTCGCACTCACCCAGTTCTGCCAGGAAGAAGACCGCTTGACTGCACTACGGGTTGCGACTCTTAAGAAATTGAAGACGAATCTTCACCATCTGGCCAGTCTTGCATTTCTTGGAATCTTGCAAAATCTTGGAAATGTCTTTACTCTATTCCCGTTGAATCGCTCCTCCATTGTGACTTGTCTTGCTCACTTCTTCCATTGACAGTAATAAAGAGGGTGCGTTCCAACGACCGGTCAGCGAGGTCTACCGGATAAGAAAATGTCAACCTCTGGACTAACCGTCAATACCTGCAATGTCTGCCGGAAACACCCTCTCAGTCTGTAAACTGTCGACGTCTCCAGAACAAAGCCGAAACCCCCGGTAGTGGGTAACAGCGCAAAAGTAAAAACTCCGGCGTCTCAAGAATATTAAACTCCATCACGGACCCGGAGCCGTTCTGGGGTGGACAGGCAGTTCTTTAAACTGCCATGGCGAGAGAAACGATGAATATGTCCACAACGTCAACAGTATCGTGGTCTGGGTGATATCGCAAAAATCGTCGCACTCACCCAGTTCTGCCAGGAAGAAGACCGCTTGACTGCACTACGGGTTGCGACTCTTCAGAAATTGAAGACGAATCTTCACCATCTGGCCAGTCTTGCATTTCTTGGAATCTTGCGAAATCTTGGAAATGTCTTGACTCTATTCCCGTTGAATCGCTCCTCCATTGTGACTTGTCTCGCTCACTTCTTCCATTGACAGTAATAAAGAAGGTGCGTTCCAACGACCGGTCAGCGAGGTCTACCGGATAAGAAAATGTCAACCTCTGGACTAACCGTCAATACCTGCAATGTCTGCCGGAAACACCCTCTCAGTCTGTAAACTGTCGACGTCTCCAGAACAAAGCCGAAACCCCCGGTAGTGGGTAACAGCGAAAAGTAAGAACTCCGGCGTCTCAAGAATATTAAACTCCATCACGGACCCGGAGCCGTTCTGGGGTGGACAGGCAGTTCTTTAAACTGCCATGGCGAGAGAAACGATGAATATGTCCACAACGTCAACAGTATCGTGGTCTGGGTGATATCGCAAAAATCGTCGCACTCACCCAGTTCTGCCAGGAAGAAGACCGCTTGACTGCACTACGGGTAGCGACTCTTAAGAAACTGAAGACAAATATTCACCATCTGGCCAGTCTTGCATTTCTTGGAATCTTGCAAAATCTTGGAAATGTCTTGACTCTATTCCCGCGGAATCGCTCCTCCATTGTGACTTGTCTCGCTCACTTCTTCCATTGACAGTAATAAAGAGGGTGCGTTCCAACGACCGGTCAGCGAGGTCTACCGGATAAGAAAATGTCAACCTCTGGACTAACCGTCAATACCTGCAATGTCTGCCGGAAACACCCTCTCAGTCTGTAAACTGTCGACGTCTCCAGAACAAAGCCGAAACCCCCGGTAGTGGGTAACAGCGAAAAGTAAGAACTCCGGCGTCTCAAGAATATTAAACTCCATCACGGACCCGGAGCCGTTCTGGGGTGGACAGGCAGTTCTTTAAACTGCCATGGCGAGAGAAACGATGAATATGTCCACAACGTCTAAAGTATCGTGGACTGGGTGATCTCGCCAAAATCGTCGCACTCACCCAGTTCTGCCAGGAAGAAGACCGCTTGACTGCACTACGGGTTGCGACTCTTAAGAAATTGAAGACGAATCTTCACCATCTGGCCAGTCTTGCATTTCTTGGAATCTTGCAAAATCTTGGAAATGTCTTGACTCTATTCCCGTTGAATCGCTCCTCCATTGTGACTTGTCTTGCTCACTTCTTCCATTGACAGTAATAAAGAGGGTGCGTTCCAACGACCGGTCAGCGAGGTCTACCGGATAAGAAAATGTCAACCTCTGGACTAACCGTCAATACCTGCAATGTCTGCCGGAAACACCCTCTCAGTCTGTAAACTGTCGACGTCTCCAGAACAAAGCCGAAACCCCCGGTAGTGGGTAACAGCGCAAAAGTAAAAACTCCGGCGTCTCAAGAATATTAAACTCCATCACGGACCCGGAGCCGTTCTGGGGTGGACAGGCAGTTCTTTAAACTGCCATGGCGAGAGAAACGATGAATATGTCCACAACGTCAACAGTATCGTGGTCTGGGTGATATCGCAAAAATCGTCGCACTCACCCAGTTCTGCCAGGAAGAAGACCGCTTGACTGCACTACGGGTTGCGACTCTTCAGAAATTGAAGACGAATCTTCACCATCTGGCCAGTCTTGCATTTCTTGGAATCTTGCGAAATCTTGGAAATGTCTTGACTCTATTCCCGTTGAATCGCTCCTCCATTGTGACTTGTCTCGCTCACTTCTTCCATTGACAGTAATAAAGATGGTGCGTTCCAACGACCGGTCAGCGAGGTCTACCGGATAAGAAAATGTCAACCTCTGGACTAACCGTCAATACCTGCAATGTCTGCCGGAAACACCCTCTCAGTCTGTAAACTGTCGACGTCTCCAGAACAAAGCCGAAACCCCCGGTAGTGGGTAACAGCGAAAAGTAAGAACTCCGGCGTCTCAAGAATATTAAACTCCATCACGGACCCGGAGCCGTTCTGGGGTGGACAGGCAGTTCTTTAAACTGCCATGGCGAGAGAAACGATGAATATGTCCACAACGTCAACAGTATCGTGGTCTGGGTGATATCGCAAAAATCGTCGCACTCACCCAGTTCTGCCAGGAAGAAGACCGCTTGACTGCACTACGGGTTGCGACTCTTCAGAAATTGAAGACGAATCTTCACCATCTGGCCAGTCTTGCATTTCTTGGAATCTTGCGAAATCTTGGAAATGTCTTGACTCTATTCCCGTTGAATCGCTCCTCCATTGTGACTTGTCTCGCTCACTTCTTCCATTGACAGTAATAAAGAGGGTGCGTTCCAACGACCGGTCAGCGAGGTCTACCGGATAAGAAAATGTCAACCTTTGGACTAACCGTCAATACCTGCAATGTCTGCCGGAAACACCCTCTCAGTCTGTAAACTGTCGACGTCTCCAGAACAAAGCCGAAACCCCCGGTAGTGGGTAACAGCGCAAAAGTAAAAACTCCGGCGTCTCAAGAATATTAAACTCCATCACGGACCCGGAGCCGTTCTGGGGTGGACAGGCAGTTCTTTAAACTGCCATGGCGAGAGAAACGATGAATATGTCCACAACGTCAACAGTATCGTGGTCTGGGTGATATCGCAAAAATCGTCGCACTCACCCAGTTCTGCCAGGAAGAAGACCGCTTGACTGCACTACGGGTTGCGACTCTTCAGAAATTGAAGACGAATCTTCACCATCTGGCCAGTCTTGCATTTCTTGGAATCTTGCGAAATCTTGGAAATGTCTTGACTCTATTCCCGTTGAATCGCTCCTCCATTGTGACTTGTCTCGCTCACTTCTTCCATTGACAGTAATAAAGAGGGTGCGTTCCAACGACCGGTCAGCGAGGTCTACCGGATAAGAAAATGTCAACCTCTGGACTAACCGTCAATACCTGCAATGTCTGCCGGAAACACCCTCTCAGTCTGTAAACTGTCGACGTCTCCAGAACAAAGCCGAAACCCCCGGTAGTGGGTAACAGCGAATAGTAAGAACTCCGGCGTCTCAAGAATATTAAACTCCATCACGGACCCGGAGCCGTTCTGGGGTGGACAGGCAGTTCTTTAAACTGCCATGGCGAGAGAAACGATAAATATGTCCACAACGTCTAAAGTATCGTGGACTGGGTGATCTCGCCAAAATCGTCGCACTCACCCAGTTCTGCCAGGAAGAAGACCGCTTGACTGCACTACGGGTAGCGACTCTTAAGAAACTGAAGACAAATATTCACCATCTGGCCAGTCTTGCATTTCTTGGAATCTTGCAAAATCTTGGAAATGTCTTGACTCTATTCCCGCGGAATCGCTCCTCCATTGTGACTTGTCTCGCTCACTTCTTCCATTGACAGTAATAAAGAGGGTGCGTTCCAACGACCGGTCAGCGAGGTCTACCGGATAAGAAAATGTCAACCTCTGGACTAACCGTCAATACCTGCAATGTCTGCCGGAAACACCCTCTCAGTCTGTAAACTGTCGACGTCTCCAGAACAAAGCCGAAACCCCCGGTAGTGGGTAACAGCGAAAAGTAAGAACTCCGGCGTCTCAAGAATATTAAACTCCATCACGGACCCGGAGCCGTTCTGGGGTGGACAGGCAGTTCTTTAAACTGCCATGGCGAGAGAAACGATGAATATGTCCACAACGTCTAAAGTATCGTGGACTGGGTGATCTCGCCAAAATCGTCGCACTCACCCAGTTCTGCCAGGAAGAAGACCGCTTGACTGCACTACGGGTTGCGACTCTTAAGAAATTGAAGACGAATCTTCACCATCTGGCCAGTCTTGCATTTCTTGGAATCTTGCAAAATCTTGGAAATGTCTTGACTCTATTCCCGTTGAATCGCTCCTCCATTGTGACTTGTCTTGCTCACTTCTTCCATTGACAGTAATAAAGAGGGTGCGTTCCAACGACCGGTCAGCGAGGTCTACCGGATAAGAAAATGTCAACCTCTGGACTAACCGTCAATACCTGCAATGTCTGCCGGAAACACCCTCTCAGTCTGTAAACTGTCGACGTCTCCAGAACAAAGCCGAAACCCCCGGTAGTGGGTAACAGCGCAAAAGTAAAAACTCCGGCGTCTCAAGAATATTAAACTCCATCACGGACCCGGAGCCGTTCTGGGGTGGACAGGCAGTTCTTTAAACTGCCATGGCGAGAGAAACGATGAATATGTCCACAACGTCAACAGTATCGTGGTCTGGGTGATATCGCAAAAATCGTCGCACTCACCCAGTTCTGCCAGGAAGAAGACCGCTTGACTGCACTACGGGTTGCGACTCTTCAGAAATTGAAGACGAATCTTCACCATCTGGCCAGTCTTGCATTTCTTGGAATCTTGCGAAATCTTGGAAATGTCTTGACTCTATTCCCGTTGAATCGCTCCTCCATTGTGACTTGTCTCGCTCACTTCTTCCATTGACAGTAATAAAGATGGTGCGTTCCAACGACCGGTCAGCGAGGTCTACCGGATAAGAAAATGTCAACCTCTGGACTAACCGTCAATACCTGCAATGTCTGCCGGAAACACCCTCTCAGTCTGTAAACTGTCGACGTCTCCAGAACAAAGCCGAAACCCCCGGTAGTGGGTAACAGCGAAAAGTAAGAACTCCGGCGTCTCAAGAATATTAAACTCCATCACGGACCCGGAGCCGTTCTGGGGTGGACAGGCAGTTCTTTAAACTGCCATGGCGAGAGAAACGATGAATATGTCCACAACGTCAACAGTATCGTGGTCTGGGTGATATCGCAAAAATCGTCGCACTCACCCAGTTCTGCCAGGAAGAAGACCGCTTGACTGCACTACGGGTTGCGACTCTTCAGAAATTGAAGACGAATCTTCACCATCTGGCCAGTCTTGCATTTCTTGGAATCTTGCGAAATCTTGGAAATGTCTTGACTCTATTCCCGTTGAATCGCTCCTCCATTGTGACTTGTCTCGCTCACTTCTTCCATTGACAGTAATAAAGAGGGTGCGTTCCAACGACCGGTCAGCGAGGTCTACCGGATAAGAAAATGTCAACCTTTGGACTAACCGTCAATACCTGCAATGTCTGCCGGAAACACCCTCTCAGTCTGTAAACTGTCGACGTCTCCAGAACAAAGCCGAAACCCCCGGTAGTGGGTAACAGCGCAAAAGTAAAAACTCCGGCGTCTCAAGAATATTAAACTCCATCACGGACCCGGAGCCGTTCTGGGGTGGACAGGCAGTTCTTTAAACTGCCATGGCGAGAGAAACGATGAATATGTCCACAACGTCAACAGTATCGTGGTCTGGGTGATATCGCAAAAATCGTCGCACTCACCCAGTTCTGCCAGGAAGAAGACCGCTTGACTGCACTACGGGTTGCGACTCTTCAGAAATTGAAGACGAATCTTCACCATCTGGCCAGTCTTGCATTTCTTGGAATCTTGCGAAATCTTGGAAATGTCTTGACTCTATTCCCGTTGAATCGCTCCTCCATTGTGACTTGTCTCGCTCACTTCTTCCATTGACAGTAATAAAGAGGGTGCGTTCCAACGACCGGTCAGCGAGGTCTACCGGATAAGAAAATGTCAACCTCTGGACTAACCGTCAATACCTGCAATGTCTGCCGGAAACACCCTCTCAGTCTGTAAACTGTCGACGTCTCCAGAACAAAGCCGAAACCCCCGGTAGTGGGTAACAGCGAATAGTAAGAACTCCGGCGTCTCAAGAATATTAAACTCCATCACGGACCCGGAGCCGTTCTGGGGTGGACAGGCAGTTCTTTAAACTGCCATGGCGAGAGAAACGATAAATATGTCCACAACGTCTAAAGTATCGTGGACTGGGTGATCTCGCCAAAATCGTCGCACTCACCCAGTTCTGCCAGGAAGAAGACCGCTTGACTGCACTACGGGTTGCGACTCTTAAGAAATTGAAGACGAATCTTCACCATCTGGCCAGTCTTGCATTTCTCGGAATCTTGCAAAATCTTGGAAATGTCTTTACTCTATTCCCGTTGAATCGCTCCTCCATTGTGACTTGTCTCGCTCACTTCTTCCATTGACAGTAATAAAGAGGGTGCGTTCCAACGACCGGTCAGCGAGGTCTACCGGATAAGAAAATGTCAACCTCTGGACTAACCGTCAATACCTGCAATGTCTGCCGGAAACACCCTCTCAGTCTGTAAACTGTCGACGTCTCCAGAACAAAGCCGAAACCCCCGGTAGTGGGTAACAGCGAAAAGTAAGAACTCCGGCGTCTCAAGAATATTAAACTCCATCACGGACCCGGAGCCGTTCTGGGGTGGACAGGCAGTTCTTTAAACTGCCATGGCGAGAGAAACTATGAATATGTCCACAACGTCTAAAGTATCGTGGACTGGGTGATCTCGCCAAAATCGTCGCACTCACCCAGTTCTGCCAGGAAGAAGACCGCTTGACTGCACTACGGGTTGCGACTCTTAAGAAATTGAAGACGAATCTTCACCATCTGGCCAGTCTTGCATTTCTTGGAATCTTGCAAAATCTTGGAAATGTCTTTACTCTATTCCCGTTGAATCGCTCCTCCATTGTGACTTGTCTTGCTCACTTCTTCCATTGACAGTAATAAAGAGGGTGCGTTCCAACGACCGGTCAGCGAGGTCTACCGGATAAGAAAATGTCAACCTCTGGACTAACCGTCAATACCTGCAATGTCTGCCGGAAACACCCTCTCAGTCTGTAAACTGTCGACGTCTCCAGAACAAAGCCGAAACCCCCGGTAGTGGGTAACAGCGAAAAGTAAGAACTCCGGCGTCTCAAGAATATTAAACTCCATCACGGACCCGGAGCCGTTCTGGGGTGGACAGGCAGTTCTTTAAACTGCCATGGCGAGAGAAACGATAAATATGTCCACAACGTCTAAAGTATCGTGGACTGGGTGATCTCGCCAAAATCGTCGCACTCACCCAGTTCTGCCAGGAAGAAGACCGCTTGACTGCACTACGGGTTGCGACTCTTAAGAAATTGAAGACGAATCTTCACCATCTGGCCAGTCTTGCATTTCTTGGAATCTTGCAAAATCTTGGAAATGTCTTTACTCTATTCCCGTTGAATCGCTCCTCCATTGTGACTTGTCTTGCTCACTTCTTCCATTGACAGTAATAAAGAGGGTGCGTTCCAACGACCGGTCAGCGAAGTCTACCGGATAAGAAAATGTCAACCTCTGGACTAACCGTCAATATCTGCAATGTCTGCCGGAAACACCCTCTCAGTCTGTAAACTGTCGACGTCTCCAGAACAAAGCCGAAACCCCCGGTAGTGGGTAACAGCGAAAAGTAAGAACTCCGGCGTCTCAAGAATATTAAACTCCATCACGGACCCGGAGCCGTTCTGGGGTGGACAGGCAGTTCTTTAAACTGCCATGGCGAGAGAAACGATAAATATGTCCACAACGTCTAAAGTATCGTGGACTGGGTGATCTCGCCAAAATCGTCGCACTCACCCAGTTCTGCCAGGAAGAAGACCGCTTGACTGCACTACGGGTTGCGACTCTTAAGAAATTGAAGACGAATCTTCACCATTTGGCCAGTCTTGCATTTCTTGGAATCTTTCTTGCGTAATCTCGAATCTCTTGATTCTATCCTCGCAGAATTGCTCCTCTATTGTGTCTTGCCTCGTAATAGTATCGTCGCCTGGGTGATTCGGCCAAATCATCGCACACTCCGAATTATAACAGTAAAACTGCTAGACAGTACTAAGTATGGGAACTCTTTTGGGATTGAGAGTGGTTTGTCTTGTATTGCTTTAAATTTTCTTGTTCGTGTCTTCTTAAATTTTTTGCGAGTGTCGTTTATCTGTTACTGAAAATTTTTTATACTTTTTCTTGGAAAAAAGGAATACTTTAAATTTATAGGAAACCTTTTGGTTTAAATAATTTTTTCTTCCCAATTTTTCTAAATTTTTTTTCAATATTTTTTTAAACAATTATTTCACTTTTTAGCACTAGTCAATATGTTTTGAATTTTTACTTTCTTGTCTGAACAAAATTCATTATTATTCAGTCAATCGTACTTTATCTGTTGTTTGTTTCGTTTCATTGCGCATGTGTATATCTTTTTCCATGCTGCGCCCAATAAGGAAATTGACTTATATACACAAAAAACTAGAAATTTTACCAACGGAGGAATCAAACACGCATCCTGCAACTCTCATGTTGCTTGTACAGTGAGTATACCCACTGCGGTACGGTAAATCCAAATATTCATCAAAATTCAAGTTTTTATATAAGGAACAAATATAATTACAACCGCAAATGACGAGGTGGTTTTCCATTGAAATGAGTCTGAAATCCCTTCGAAAATGGTTCAACAGTACATAAGTTTCACTTTGAAAATTATATAATTTTGTAGAAGAATGAATATTTGTTACTTTTCAAGACTTTGATATGGCTAAAAATTATCATTGAATGTTCATGGAATGTTAAGAATTGATGGTGCAAGGTCCCCAAAAGCGAACTAGCTGTACCGGTAAAAGTATCCTGAAAGCGGGATATTTTCTCAAGTTCAAATGAATGTGGTTTGCTGGTTTGAGTCAAGAAAAAACTTTTAAGAGAACTTTGGGATTTAATTTGAATTGAATTCTCTTTTTGAAAAAGATATGTTAACTCTAAAAATACTTTATTAATCGCAGGTTTAGTCGGGATACATAAATTGTCAAGTTTCTATAAATTACTAGTTACTACTATAAATTCTAAATAATTCTCAGTCTAAGGAGTGCAGTTTTTCGAATAGTCTGTTCAGAAGGTGTCGTTTAGCAAGGTCTATAAAAAAGTTACGTACTATGCGACTGTGTTCTATAAAGCGAAATTTGTTTTTTAAACATAATATTGCTTTTCTTAGAATTTAAGTCTAAACCATAACGCAACGTCCTAAAGTAATGAAACAGAAAACAGTTTTAAATATTCAATTTCATCCCCAAAACAATTTTCCATTCACAAAATATGCAAAATTAAAACTAAAATAAGAAATTGCAGTTTTTTTTTCTGCCCCTTCAGTGAATATTAATTTTTTAATTACATTAAAGCATAGTTGCAGCACTTATGAAACAGGCGTTTCTTTCAGTTTATGTATGAAATAAAAATTTATATATTAAGTATTTTTTAAAGAAAAATTGTTTTGGTGAATTTTAAATGCAATCTGGTAATCCTTTATAAAAAATAATCTCTGTAATTTCAAAATTCTAAAATTCCATTGGATAGAACATGTGTGTATGGACGTAACACTTATTTATACGGTATTTGAGATTTCAATAGGGCTTAATAAATAGCAAATGACAAGGCTATCACATGAAATAATATATGGAATACAGATCCATCTGTACGTAATAATTCAAGGATAAGTATACCGCATCTTTTAACAATATCGCATCCCGGCAAGAAAAGTGACACAACTCAAAATTTCGGAAACATCAACTTAAAGGATACTATAAAACTCATATTTAAATATTATAAGCTTCTTTTAAATTTTAGGTAAGTGTTTATGGTAGTAAATTCTATTGTATTCTATAGATTAGTAAAAAAACACGCTGGGGCAACTCATACATAGTATTCAATGATAAACATCAAAATTTTATTTTTTGATCTGTGTCACTTTTTTGTCGGAGTGCGTTAGGTTAATTAGGAGTGACTGAAACAAAGTCCATTAGCACTTGCTTCCACATTCACTGCTTTTAAAATTATGAATATCTAATGTGTTTCATAGGTGCACCATATATCGCTCACTCCTTTCAACAACGGCAATTCTCAAAAATCGGCAATTTTTTGTAATGCCTGTTTTCAGAATGCTCTGAAAGAGTAGTATATCCCTGCAAGATCGTCATATCTCAACGCTCAATATTAAGCCGCTAGAGAGCAGAAGTAATATTTATTTTTATACAATTTATTCGACTTTTGAACTTGAAAATCCCTCGCCTGAAAAATCGCGTTTTTTGGGATATTACGTTGTTGAAAGGAGTGAGCGATGTATAAAAATGTTACAAAATTTCAAAATTACAATATCCTAAATTATTTTATAAGTATTGTTTTTACTGAAATAATACTCAAATAACAGATGGTAATATCTTCTTTCTAATCTAAGGGCTATGATTATTACACATTCCAGTTTACAATCGAACACACCTGTGTTTTACGTAGGTGTGCTCATTAAGTTGTAATTGAAATATTAGTATGAGAAAATTTGACATAAAAACAAAGGCTTCCTTCCTGGAACAAAAGATGGAATACAAATCCATCTCGACATTTTAATTCTAGGGTATCAGTTATTCTACAAATACAACATTTATTTATACATATATATATATATATATATATATATATATATATATATATATGTGAGGGTAGGAAAATTAATTTGTAACTTAAAAGTAGAAAGGAACTCATCTCTATTTTAAATACTACGCAGTGAGATGTTTTGTTCCAAACGGGTGAAAAGGGGAGATGCACCATGTTTACAATAAAGTTCTTTCACCTGTCAGATGTCACGAGTGCTTCCCTCGAAGGGTGTCTGGTATCTGTCAAGTAACGTGTAAGATTCCGATTGGTTTCGGAGTGTCACATGACCGTCATCCCCGTCTGGGTTTGGGGCTAGCAACAGAAGAAAGACACACTTGTAATGATATTGTCTTGCTGACATAACGTATGATTCTGTTCCTCTCGATTTGGGCGCTGGCTCGATCTTCATTGTACATATTCATCCTGATGATGTGAAAATAGTGATTATGTGTTTTATAGAATAAATTAATTTGTTAAAGAGAATGAAAATATTATTGGAACGACTGCAATAGCACCACATAATTAAAGTCGGTAGGATATTTCCACGCTGGATAGATCTGCCGTGAAGATTTGGCTCCTAAAATGGTAACAAGCCCTCATACGTTTCCCGGTCGCGCAGATGTCATGGATACAACATCAACGAGGTAGCAGTTTCGTTTTGCTGTACTTCCGATTCTTCGAATTGCTGTGGCTGTGATGATCCTGGCTTGCCCTCGTCGTTGCCGTTTGACCCCATTGACCTGCCTGAAGCCGAGAGGAGCGATTTTCTTCCCCACCCCGCGGAGAGTGATGCAGTGTGAACAAAGAAAGAAAGGGTCGGTCAACCCAACACCTCCTAATCGTGCGGCCCTTGTGTCATCTGATAGTGCGTGGTTTCGCAGTGGTCAAGAGTTGTTTTGTGCGCGTTTTTGTAACTCCACTTCTGTTCTGTCTTTCGTCATCTACTTCTGTCCGTTGAGGGAATGACTGATTCGTTCGGTTTGATGGAAAGGAAGACTCAGCTATGCAAGTGAGTTTCGTGTATATTGCACAGTATCTTGAAGGAAAATATTAATATTTTTGATTTATGATAATTAAGAGTTTTGAAATGATATCGTGTTTATTGAAGTTACTTATGAATAGTTTAGATTCAATTTGAAGTTAACGCGTAACTGTGCATGATTATGGTGGAAAAAGTGTGTTAGAAGTGTATTTGTAGAAATGTGTTAAGATTATATTTCAGTGTTTCATTTTGATTTATTGTGTGGGATGTTAAATTTATGCGATTAAGAGGATTGTAGTAAATTGATAAAAATGGCAGGTTTGGGACGTTTAAATAAGTCAGAATTAATGGCTCTGGCTGAAGAATTAGATGTTGTATTGGATGAAGGGACCAAAGTGTCTGAAATTAAAAATGCAATTTTATCAAAACAAGGTCGGGATGATGAGGAAAAAATAAGGGAAATAGGTGATCGTTTGTTACAAGAGAAAAAAGATAGAATAGAAGCTGAAAAGATAAGTGTAGCCCATCAGAGGGAGTTAGAAGCCCATCAAAGAGAACTGGAAAGAATTAAACTAGAAATTGAAATTAAAAATAACGGCAATGGAAATTCTTCCAGGTTCAACTTAATGAACATTGTTCAAAAATTTGATCCAAAGGTAGATGAGATTGTCCTTTATTTGAAAAATTTCGAAATAAAAGCAAATCTAGCTAAGATACCGCGAGAAGAGTGGACTGCCTATTTATTAGGAGTATTACCTGCAGATTTAGCAAATAAGGTGGCTAGGGAGCCCGAAACAATGATCAAAAATTACGATCACATCAAAGACTTACTTTTAAAAAGATACAAACTTAATCCAGAACAGTTAAAAGTTCAATTTTTTAGCTCTCTTAAAAAACCTCAGGACACTTGGAGGAACTTCACTCTTGAGATTTCTACCTTCTTTGATGACTGGTTGGGAGAGTTAGAGGTTGATACTTTTGATAAGCTCAGAGATTTGATAATTACAAATCAAGTCAAATTTAGGGTCCCTTTACTAACAAAAGAGCATTTTATCAATGAATGGATCAAAATGAACAGTCCCTTAGAGTTCGCAGAAAAGCTAGATGAGTACGAGTCTTTAAAGGTTGGTCTAGATAACAGGCCCAATTTAATGAAGCCAAAACCATCTAGTTCAAAATTTAAGGAACATGGTTCTTTTAAACCTTTTCAAGGGCAAAGATCCTATAATGCTTTTCAGGTTTCAAAACCTTTTCAACAACAAAATCCTTACAGATATCAAAGTTATGAACCATCTTATGCTAGTAGAAATGTTAACTATCCTTACAGGGAAAATAATAGAACATATGGTAATGGGAAAACTCCACCAGCTGAAGGAGCTATTAAAAAGTCAGCACAGACCCATCATGGGGATATTCCTACAAGCTCTTCTGTAAAAGAGATGTCTGATGAAAAGGATTCTAAAAAGAATCCTATAAATAATAACAGTTCTTGACAACTATTGTATTGTGATTTAAACATGTTAGGTGTTGATGGCAGCAATAAAATTGTTCCTGCTCTCTGTGATACAGGAAGCAGTGTTTCAATAATCCCCAAAAAGTTTTTGAAAGGGGTTCAGTACGAAACAATTAGTAGTGTTGAAAAAGTGCCATTACAACAGACTCAAGGCACTATAAATGAGTTTGAAGTGATTAAGATTAATGTCAAAATTGGGAAGATTGAAAAGTCAGTTCGTATGTACTGTTTGAATACTAACATAGACTATTGCTTGCTATCATTGCCTGACATGTACCTTTTTAAAGTAAGTATTGATTTTGATGAGAAAACAGTAGTGCAAGGTAACCATGTTTTACAAAGTGATTATAGTGCTTTAAATTCAAATAATTTGTGTCTTAGTGTTATAAGAGGTAATCTTTGCCCAACAACAACGGGCACCTTAAAATCAAAATCCTCTGCCCCTGTGGAGGTAACTGCACCACAGATTCAGATGGATGAAAGGTTATCCTCACTACTAAAAAGGTATTGCAATGTCTTCAGTGAGGACAGGTATGATGTTGGTTGCATTAGACTGGAGCCTCAGAAGGTTGTCTTAACTTCTGAACTTCCTATCTCTTTGCGACCTTATCGATGTTCTCCTCAAGATAATAAAGAGATTGAGGCACAAATCAAAAAGTTATTGGATGCTAAAATAATAAAACCATCACATAGTCCATATTCAGCCCCAGTAACGATGGTTGTAAAGAAAGATGAAGGAAAAAAGAGCAGATTGTGTATAGATTTTAGGAAATTAAATTCGATAACTAAAACAGATGCTGAGCCTATACCACGAATTGATGCCGTTTTAGATGATTTGACCCATGCTAAATATTTCTCAACGATTGACCTTTGTTCAGGGTTTTGGCATTTAAAGATAAGAGATAGTGACACAGAAAAGCTTGCCATGACCACCAACTTTGGCCTGTATGAATGGTTAAGACTTCCTTTTGGCTGGAAAAACAGCCCCAGTATTTTCCAAAGAGCAATCAGACAAATATTGCAAAAACATAAGGTAAATTTCGCCATAAACTACTTTGATGATATCATCATATATAGCGACACTATTGAAAAACATTTAGAACACTTAGGAAAAATCTTTGAAATTTGTGAAGTTGAAAATATTAAACTAAAAGGATCCAAGTGTACTTTTTGCAAAACAAAAATCTAATTTTTAGGTTATGAGATTTCAGAAGGAAAGTGTTCTCCCAATGATAGTAATATTGAGACTGTTAAAAAGTTAGTCCCCCCTCATAATGTCAAATCGTTACAGAGGTTTTTAGGCAGCATAAATGTGTACCACAGATTTATTCCTAATTATGCAAAGCTGAGATTACCTTTAAACAAACTTCTCAAGAAAGAGACAAAATGGGTTTGGACAGAAGAGTGTCAGAAAGCTTTTGAGAAGCTTAAACTTGCATTAATTTCAAAGCCAATTTTAAGTCTTTTTAATCAAAATCGTAAGTGTCATTTGCATGTAGATGCTTCAGGTGAGGCCATAGGTGCTGTACTTAAACAAGAGCATCCGGACGGAACCCAACATCCCATATCTTTCCATTCTCGCCAACTAAGACCATATGAGAAAAACTACTCAATCACAGAGCTTGAATGTCTAGCTATAATAGATGCTCTAGACAAATACCAACATTATCTTCATGGAACACCATTCACCATACACACTGACCATGCAGCTCTCGTATGGTTACGTAATGTTAAGCATCTTACAGGTAGACTATTTCGTTGGTCTTTGAAATTGTCTATGTATGATTATGAAGTTAAGTATCAAAAAGGCTCAACAAATTATGAAGCGGATATGTTATCTAGAAATCAAGTATCACATCACAACTGTCAGAAAACTCACTTAATTCACAGAGAAAAGATAATTGAACATCAAAGGCTAGATAATGTTGACAGTGTTAAGTTTAAAAAGGTCAATGATGTTTTAACCATTAGTAAGAAAGGATTGATAAAGGTTGTTGTCCCTTTTTCACTTAGAGAAGAGTTAATTTCTAAAACCCATGAGGAATTTGGTCACCCAGGGGTAAAGAAAATGATAGCTCTAATATCTCCTTATTACTATTGGACAGATATCATCACTGATATTTCAAATTTTGTAAAACACTGTGAAACATGTCAACTAAACAAACTATCCCATCTTAAAAAGTATGGACTCTTACAATCAATGCCTCCTTGTAAAGAACCATTTGAGATGTTTTCACTGGATTCAGTGGGTGGTTTTAATTATTACAATTCAGCAAAACGCTATCTTAGCATTTTAATTGATCATGCTACTAGATTTGTTTGGACTTTTCCAAGCAAAAATATCACATCTGAAGTGTACACCAATTTATTGAAACAGGTTTTTAATTCTAGAGCTCCCAAAGCTCTTTTAACCGATAGAAATCCTGCATTTACATCAGGTAGGTTTCAAAAGTTTTTAAGAAACAATGGTGTGAAACAATTGTTGACTTCTTCTCATCATCCTCAAACTAACGGTAAATGTGAACGGGTGAATCAATCAATTGTAATTAGACTGAAGTGTAAAGTAAATAATTCTTCCAAAACAATTCCATGGACTAGGTATATAGAAGAAGTCACTTTAGAGTATAATAATACCCCACATTCTGTAACCACCTTTCCACCAGCCTACTTAATGTTTGGAAAGCTTCCATTTGACTCTCCTATTGATCAAAATTTGTATCCGCCAGTCCAAGAGGCAAGAGAAATTGCCTTGGAAAAAACAAAATTACACCATCAAAAGAGTAAGAGAAAGTATGATTTGAAGTACAAAAATGCTGAGTTTAAGGAGGGTGATCTTGTAATAATGGAAGAGTTTAAATACCCTAACACAAGGAAATTAACATCCCCTTATTCAGGTCCATACACAATTTTAAGAAAACTTTCTGAAGTCAATTTTGAAATTGACAAGCACGAAAATCAGACTGAGATTGTGCACTCGTCTAAATTAAGATATTTTTATCCACATGATAGGTTTCAATTGAGTCGAAAGGATAGTGAATTTTCTCTAAAATAAACATTTCTTGTGAGTTAAAGACTTACCTTGGGAACTTCATTACCCACTGTTGTATTTCGTCTCATATTGAAAAGTTTTGTCATTGATTTATTTTAGTAATTAATAAATGTTATATTTATTGTGTTGAGATAATGAAAGATTTTGTCACATATTGTGTGAAATGTAAAGTATAATGGTATTGTTTGACATTATGGTACTTGAGTGTGGAATTTTGAATCTTGTTGTGTATTAAGGTAATTAAGTGATAATGAAGTCACATGAAGGTAAATAAGTGACAATGAAGTCACATGAAGGTAAATAAGTGACAATGAAGTCACATGAAGATATTTAAGTGACAATGAAGTCACATGCAAGTAATTAAGTGACAACGAAGTCACATGAAGGTAGTTAAGTGACAGTGAAGTCACATGAGTGCAATTCATTGAACATGGAAGTCACAAAGAATTTGAAGTGTAGCATTTTAGTGAATGTCCAAAACTTGGATAATTTAGAGAAATTCTTCATGATAATATCATGTGTATGAACTCAAAGGATTTTCCAGAAGAGACAGCCGGCATACTTATTTTGAGATATTTTATTAGTAGTAGTAATTATATTTGTGAAATTATTTGATTAACAAGTTGTAATTTGAATATTTTTAAAGTGTTGATGTTTTATACTAGAAGTTTCATTTTGAGTTTTTTGTGTAGATATTGTGTTTTGAAAGTATTTTTCTAGTTAGTTTAGTATTTCATTATAGTTAATGAACTCATGTGACATTCCAAATCTATCATTAAACAGAAGTCAAAATTTTAACTTGTGACTCAAATCGTCCTTCTCATTCGAGTTGTGATTTGGAGACTGGCCACCTCCGAGTCGACTCGCTTTGAGTGGGGGGATATGTGAGGGTAGGAAAATTAATTTGTAACTTAAAAGTAGAAAGGAACTCATCTCTATTTTAAATACTACGCAGTGAGATGTTTTGTTCCAAACGGGTGAAAAGGGGAGATGCACCATGTTTACAATAAAGTTCTTTCACCTGTCAGATGTCACGAGTGCTTCCCTCGAAGGGTGTCTGGTATCTGTCAAGTAACGTGTAAGATTCCGATTGGTTTCGGAGTGTCACATGACCGTCATCCCCGTCTGGGTTTGGGGCTAGCAACAGAAGAAAGACACACTTGTAATGATATTGTCTTGCTGACATAACGTATGATTCTGTTCCTCTCGATTTGGGCGCTGGCTCGATCTTCATTGTACATATTCATCCTGATGATGTGAAAATAGTGATTATGTGTTTTATAGAATAAATTAATTTGTTAAAGAGAATGAAAATATTATTGGAACGACTGCAATAGCACCACATATATATATATATATATATATATATATATATATATATATATATATATATATATATATATATATATATATATATATATATATATATATATATATATATATATATATATATATATATATATATATATACTGTGTTAATACATGGGAGGTGGCAGAGACATGGTCTCAGAATAATTTCTGTATAATTTTGCATTAGTCAATATAAATTTTGAATAGTTAATTTGTGTATCATACGTACACCATATTTCAAAAAAAATTCAATTTAATAAAAAAATTAATTTAAAAGAATTCTGGAATGATTCTGAATTAATACTTTTCAATCAAATAAGATTTCAACAATTGTTGAATCTTTCTTCCATTCCCAGGACCATGATTATTCTATGTTCTACCATTCCCATTACAACACACATGTGCTTTTTTTGTGGGTGTGCTCATCAAATGGTAAAAGTGATTACCATTAGAAAATTTCAAATAACAGAAACGTGGAACACTAGAAGGAATACACATTCATCTGCACATTTTAAATCTAGGGTAACAGTAATACTACAAATGGCAATATCTTTTATTTACTGTGTTAATAACATGGGAGTGGAAGAAACATGTTCTCAGAATTATTTCTCTATAATTTTGTATTATTACTTAACATAATTTTTGAGTAACTAATGTGTATCATCTGTACACCAAAATTAAACAAAATTCTATTTAATAAAAACTTTTTTTAACTAAAACAAATTCTGGAATAATTCTGCAAGTAATACTTTTAAATGGAATAAGACGTCAACGGATGTTGGAAAATTTTTCCATTCCCAGGACCATGATTATTCTATGTTGCACCATTTGCATTAGGACACACGACACACCTGTGCGTTTTTGTTGGTGTGCTAATCAAATGGTAAGAGTGATTACAATTAGAAAATTTCCAGTAACAACACAGGCCTACAATCTGGAAAAATAGATGGAATACATATCCATCTGAACATTTCAATTCTAGGATATCAGAAATATACCAAATACAACTTTTTTTTTATCTACAGTGTTAATATATGGGAGTGGCAGAAACATGGTCTCAGAATTATTTCT
Organism: Metellina segmentata; assembly: GCA_947359465.1. NCBI lineage: Eukaryota > Metazoa > Arthropoda > Arachnida > Araneae > Tetragnathidae > Metellina > Metellina segmentata. The sequence goes on along the minus strand of OX375882.1, from coordinate 108,188,034 downwards.
CTATAACTGTGTATTATTACTTAATATAAATTTTGAATAGTTAATTTGTGTATCATACGTACACCAGATTTTAAAGAAAATTCCATCTATTTAAAAAGGATTCTAGAATTATTCTGAACTAATACTTTTCAATCGAATAAGATTTCAACAATTGTTGAATCTTTCTTCCATTCCCAGGAACATAAATATTCTATGTTTTGCCATTCCCAATAGAACACTCCTGTGCGTTTTTGTGGGAGAGCTCATCAAATGGTAATTGAGTGATTACTAGGGCAACTTTTTGCAACAAATGCAACTTTTTTTTTTCACACGTTCGACGCTGCATGTAAAGTACTAAAACCAAAAATCCTCCTACATGGGGTACATTATAAGTGAGTTATAACCGCAACATAAATGCAACTTTCTGCATAAATGCAACTTTTTGTATAAATGCAACCACCTGCAACTTTTTAAAATGCAACTTAAAATTAATTAATGTGAAATAACTATTTCATTTTTTGCCCTCTCAATCAACCCTTTGATCAAGTGTGTCTGATCTTGCGAACGACGAAGTATTGCGGATCGAACAAGTTCATGAAAAGAAGGTGTTCGTCCTAACAGACGAAAGTGAAATAAATCGCAAGAAGTACCTTAACACATTGGTTGGCACTCTTGATAATCTTGAGGAAACTTGCATAATCGACTGTAGAGTTTGTGAGGTGAGTATCTATCATCAATATGTTGTTCGCCTTGTAAATGACGTTTTAAAATCTCTGAATACTGAGCGAAAAAATTTTGTGCTTCTGCTATCCGATACAGCACATTATATGACTGCGGCTGGCGCAGCTTTTCAATGTTAAAGAAATTATTGGCCAAGAATCGGTCATTCAACGTTTTTCTGTATTTAAGGATGTATTATAATCCTACTGTACACGTCTAAAATTGTCAATAGGTATTGAATTTTTTAATTTTTTACGAATAATTTATTTTAGATTTTAGTGTATCAAAAATAAATGCAACTTTATTTCCCTAAATGCAACTTTAGAGAATGATAAATGCAACTTTTCCCATTTTTACTGCAACAAAAAAGTAACCCTAGCGATTACCAGTAGAAGGTTTCAAGTAACAGCACAGACGTACAATCTGGAACAATAGATGGAATTCATATCCATCCGTACATTTTAATTCTAGGGTAATACAACAAATATAACATTTATTTTATATTCTGTGCTAATACATGGGAGTGGCAGAAACATGGTCTCATATTTATTTATCTATAATTTTGTATTATTACTTAATACAAATTTTGAATAGTTAATATGTGTATCATATGTACACTACATTTTAAAGAAAATTCCATTTAATAAAAAAATTAATTTAAAAGAATTCTGAAATAATACTTTTCAATCGAATAAGATTTCAACAGATGTTGAATCTTTCTTCCATTCCCAGGAACATGATTATTCTATGTTTTACCATTCCCATTAGAACACACCTGTGCGTTTTTGTGGGAGAGCTCATCAAATGGTAATTGTGTGATTACCACTAATCAATAAGTATAATTAGGAAAGCTAATTTTACGGGTCCTTTGCCAACAGAAGAATTAAAAGATGCCGAAAATTATTGGGTTCAGTCAGAACAAAAAGGTATTATTCTGATGAAATCTAATCTTTGAAAAATGGAAACAACGTTGTGAAGAATTCATCAATTTTTCCTTACAATCCCCTTCTGGACGACAATGGAATTTTAAGAACAGGAGGAAGATTATACTGCTCTAATTTGACTCTAATCGATGAAAAACTTCCATCTAAAGTTTTTGAAGAAAAGTACACTTTTTTATGTGTTATAGAAGTAAATAAAACATGAAAAATAGAAGGGTACAGACACTATTTATTGCTGTATTGTATTGTGCATTTGATTATATTGCCTGAAAATTATTAAATAGTAGCCGAGTCACATTATATCAATGTAATATTTGTTAAGAATATTGTAACCATAGAATGTTATGACATGCCAATACCAAAATTTTACTTGCACTTAATCAGCAGGAAGAGGCTTGAAATCAGCCTTATGGTCGAATTCAGGCATATAATTGATAGGGAAAATAATGTGGATCTAATGAACCCGAGTCTCTACTTTGAAAGCCATAAACCTTAGTGGATGCTTCTGTCACTAACTTGACACACCGCTCAAAGGCCTGTATGTGACATGGGAAAGGAACAAAGTCCCATTCAAGATATTTTTCTTTCACAATGGAACTAAATACGATAGTATATATATCACGGAGGATTGGTGGAGAAGTAATAGTAATTGATGACCAGTCAATCCTTTCCGTATAGTGAGCAGCTTCAAATTCAGTTTTGGTGGGAAAAATACATGTACTGACTTTACATTGGAAGATGACTCGACTTAATTATACACCGTGCCTCAAGTTCCCTGATGTGCGGTCTTTTATCTTTCATCAAGATATTCTCGGGATGAGCAAAGAACGAATTTCGACAAATTACTCCATCAACGACGTCTTTGAGGTCTTGAGTTAAATACCTGGATATAGAAATACTATTCCACACATGCTTAGCTCATCTTTCAGCAAGTGTTTAGACTTTATATCAAACCAGTTTGTAGTGTAAACTTTCATAACAAACTCAGCGATTCGTTTCAACTTCAAAGAAGGATCTGGAGATCTAACTAATAGTCTTAGAAATCTGTTCGATGTTGTTTGCCTGCGTGAATGTGATAATGGACCAGGACTGCGTCTAGCCAGTTCGTCAGGACAATTACCCAATCGTACCGCTTGAGATATTTCTAGTTAGTACATTTTATCCTTGCTTAAATCACGTCTATCAGTTACTGGTAACTCGTCGTCAGTAATTTTGAAAGTTGTCACTGGCAAAGTTTCACACGTCAGAAGCGCCTACTCAATATTACCAAAATATGATTTTGGACCATTTATTGGCCCATCCAACGTTTCAAACAGATGCCTCAGAGTTAGAACATTCAAATGCAGGAGGCATATCAATTAACCATTGCATGAGTTTACCAAGTTTCAATTCTAACACCGAAATACACAGGTATTCATCCGGTTTTAACAAATGTGCAGTCACAGCCAATTGCCAGAAGCTGAGAAGGATATCTTGCGATCCCTTCAAAATATCAGATAATAGTCTCGGAAATCTGTTTTGTGGTGCCAAATGATAGACTCAAATGAGTAATTTAACGTGAACCCTGTTCTTCAATAGGAGATAAATGTTCCTCTTTTGCTTTTCACGTGTATCAATGCTTTTCTACTCTATCAATGTAGAACCTTTACGACCATCGAAATACAGCCCTTCAAAAGTAATACCTGAGCTTCACTTTAAAGCTTGAAATTTTAAATCCCTTTTAACTTTAGCATTTTCCCTTCTCAGCTTGTTTTTTTCAACTACCAAATCTGAGTTGTTGCTATTTATGAGACCGACATCGTAAAGAACACTTAAAGCAATTGCTACCACAGACTGGTCCGAGACTTCAAACCTGTCGGCAACCACAGCAGTTGAAGGGAACGCCAAGTCGCATTTGTGATGATTTAGATACACACGGAGTTATTTGTTTGTACTTCAGATCAGTAAAAGAGATTAAACGGTTCGATGTCGATGGTTTGTAAATGTCCAGATTTAAATCTACTCCAGATATATCTGCGGAGTAATATGAATTGTGAAACCCCCTCCTTTCACTTCCTGTCAGATACAGGTAGCATGAAAAAACAAGAAAAAGTGCACTTTTCTTCAAAATAGCAGAATTTCAATTGTGATGCGGGAACAGAAGATATTATTCGATTGAAAAATATGTTACATCTTTCTTATTAAACCCAGTGGGCACCTCTTCCGCACTACTGTAATATCAATATTGAAAAATAATTATAATTCCTACGCCTAGTAAAAATTGGCAATTTTTCCCAAATTTCCAAAATCCAAGTGCGATGCGGGGGCAGAAGATATTATCCAATCAAAACAATATTTTACACCGTGTTTATTGAACCCAGAGAGAACCTTTTACGCACTATTAGGATAGCGATTTCTATAAAAAAAAGTGTTTTTCGACCCACCTTACTAACTATAAGTATAATTAGGTAGGTACATAACACACAATAATTATTGTTAGTTTTTATTAATTATTTTTCAACTTATGAAGGAAAACATAACAAACTTATTTTTATTTACAGTAAATAAAAAATATCGGAGCCTATAATTATAAGAGGCCTTAATATTTGTTATTTACAGTTTGTAAAAAAGAGAAGTTGGTTAACTTTCTCCACCTTAAGCCGATTTCTTTTTTCCCCAGTTAGGGAAAAAAACTCTCGCTCATGGGATAAATGTCGTCATCACTGACAAAGACTTAGTTGCATTGTTATTTTTCTTAAATTTTACTATGCTGCTTTTTTCATTAAAAAATAAAACATCGATGTTAAACAAATATCGGGTCCAATAAATCGATGGTAAATACATCGATGTTTTGAAAACATCTATGTTTTTTAAAAAACATGGATGGATTTAACGTCGATGTATTACAGTCGAGGTTTTTGTAACATCGATGTTTATACTTGTCAATGTTTTTACGTTGTCGATGTTTTATTTTTAAATGAAAAAAGTACCGTTATAAAAATTAAAAAAATAACCAAGTAGCATAATTTTTATAATCAGCAAATTGAACATTCTTTTAGACCAAAGTAGCCAATGGTGAAGGGTCTGAAAAGTAGGGATGTGACATCGATGTCGATGCTTTCAAAACATTAATGTTTTATAAAAAAAAATATGGATGTATTGGAGCCGATGTCGTATCAGTAGTTGCTAAACCAGTTTTAAGAAATGGGGGGAAAAGTTTAAATACACTGAATTTTAAAAACATCGATGGTTTTAGACCGATGTATTATCAACATCGATGTTTTAATTTTGAACATTGTTTTTCTTCTGTCGATGTCGCATCAATAGTTGCTACATCAGTTTTAAGAAATGGGGAAAAAAAGTTTAAATACACTGAATTTTAAAAACATCGATAGTTTGAGGCGATGCATTACGAACTTGGATGTTTTAATTTTGAACATCTATGTTTTGCTATCGATGTCGCATCACTAAGTTCTAAACCAATTTTAAGAAATGGGGGGAACTGTTTGAATACACTGAATTTTAAAAACATCGATGCTTTCGGGGCGATGTATTATCAACATCGATGTTTTAATTTTGAACATCGATGTTTTGCTGTCGATGTCGCATCCCTAATCCCTAGACCTTTTCAGATACTTCAACCTTCGTCAGTTTAGTCTAGAAGCTTGTTCAATTTGCTAATCATGAAAATTATGCTACTCGGTTATTTTTTAAATTTTTATAATAGTACTTTTTTCACTTAAACTTAAAACATCGACAAGTGTAAACATCTATGTTAGAAAAACATCGGCTCCAATACATCGATGTTAAATTCATGGAAATTTTTTTTATAAACTTCGATGTCGCATACCTAGTCTGTTCTTGCGAACCGTAAAAACTACGAACATTCCTGCATTAGTTGACACATCTTAAGCATTTCAGATTTAGTCAAATGTACGGTCAAGTCAGACTATTATCTAAAATAAATAAAGAGAATTTTGTAAAACGCACTGACCTTAACAGTTGTGCTCCTCCTCCAGAAATCACACATGAGAAGGAATAATTTTCCAAATGCAGAAGACAAAGGCACCTAATAAAAGAAATACATTGTGAGGAATGGGAAAAGTAAAGGCATTTTTTAGTGCATTTTATAAGTTGGTAAATTACCGGTTAAAAAATTAGAGCTCTACAAGCATTATTAGTTTTTGTTTTATGACTTCAAAAACTTAAAATGCATTTTTCTCAGACTTTTATTTCTGTGGATGCAAGTGTTTTCAATTCCCTAGGGCTTTTTTTCTGTACAAGATACAGTCTAGAAATTTTTTGTAGATACTTTCATATATATGTTCTATAAAAGTTAGTATGGATTTAGGTCTGAGAGTTCTAGTAATTTTTTTTAATATCAAAGTTAATATTTTTAAATTTTTAAATAATGTTCTTTGCTAAACTGACTTTTTTTTTATTGGATTCAATTTAATAATGTAAGCTGAAAAAATGTAAGTCATTAATTATTTTTAATGTTTTCTGTAGAAAATTTTTTGAAAAAGAGAACTCTGTGTAGTCTTAAGTAATAGAAATGCACGCAAGAATAGCTTTACTGATAGAAGAGAAAGACACCTAAGGAGAAATACATCTGACAGGAAGGGAATCTGCGACGCCTGCAACTCGAAGGTTGCTAAAGCAGAGGACAAACTCACTGAGCCCAGACGATACCACAGCGGGAATATTGAATGGGTAATAGATTCAATTAAATATACAATTGTACATATCGTAAAGCAGTAAATAATGTTTGTATCGAAATTCCCAATACCTTTCTTAACGTATAATTATTAAACAAATTAAAACTGCAGTTCACATAGCTAAACTAAAAATAATTATAGTGTTGCATAACATATAAAAATATAGTAAGAATCTCTAGCTATTGAATATATATACATCTTGAAAAAGTTGAAATGGTGTAAAAGTTTACGATTTAATTAGTAAAAAGCTATTTTTGCCTCAATGGTTTTGTTTCGGAAAAAAATTCGCAACCTTTATCTCCATTTAACTATTTCGTATTCAATAATAATTTCTAGATTTAATTCCAAGGAGTAAAAAGGTGACCTTCATCATGCAACTAAAAAAGATTAAGTTGGCTCTAAATTTGCTAATATAGTCATCATTAATAATTTAATGCCTAAGTTCAACAATGGGAAAAAAGGCAGCCACAATAATGAAGTTTATTATACTATCAATATTACTGAATAATACATCCAGCACTTACCGATTATGGATATTCAAATTCTGTTCGTCAGCCAACCTTCGATATTGGCTCAAGGAGAAACCAGTCTAGGTAGAAATAAGTAGTTCACACACTATCAGTTTCTTCCAAGTTTAGAAAGATCGATCCATGTGCCTTGTAGAGGTCATAAATCTGGTACAATTCTTGAAACGAGTTTGGCCAATCTTTTAAAATAGCTCCATAGTTTCCGGTAAAGGCGATGTCGAGATTAAGATCGCTTTACATACGTTACGAATTCGTCTAAATTTTCAAAAGGCTCTTAGAAATCGAGTAACTTTTTGATTTCTCGTCATGCAACGAAATTTGAGGCAATTTAAGTTTACCAGATTTCTCAAGACGAACGTTCAGTTCCACAGGGCTCACACGAGTGCTAAAAAATCGCCCGAGATTAGTCCAATCGGAAGTACACGCGTATTCCAGTTTTCTCCACATAATTTCAGTGAACGGTTAATTATGAACGAAATAAATTATGCACGGAATGGATTTCATTCATGGTGTCGTCAAATCGTCATTCTTCCGATTCCCACCTTAAAACAGCATTTCATTAAACTGAAAAGTGATGGCAATAATGAATTATTTCGGATCGACGCGAGCTTTAAGTTCCATTGTGTTTGCGCGCGTAATAGCAGAGACGCATAAAAAAAAACACTATAAAATCTGCTTAATTTTTTTAATGGGGTGTCTGGCAGGCACAAAACCACGTGGTACTGAAGTGAGCCAATTAAAACACAGAAGAAAGTCCCTGTTATGACAAAGATGTGTGGGCAGATGTTTGGCTCCAAGGGGCAGACATTCGATGACTGAAAATGATGACGAAGTCAAAACATCTCGCAAACGCTGGATTGTTTTGGGAAAGTTGAAAAGTGGATTTAACGCCAATGAGACACAACCCGATCTGTAATTTATGATTTGAATATGCATGATGAGCGAAAGAAACGGCGACTTTTGGATCTTGTGTGCACGGCTGTGTTTGAAATGAATCAAATGGGAAAACGAAATTTTAAGAACCAAGAGAATAGAAGGTTCTTTAAGGAAGGGGGAAGATGATTCATTTTATTCTGAGCGAAATTTAAGCTTTGAGCTTTTTTTTTTCTTTCAGAGATTTCATTAGCAATTAGAAAAGTCAGCCACATGAAAATTTTATGGTTTGGTTGTTTCGTTTCATAAAATTTCTAACGTTCGAGATATAACGCTTTCCCACCAGAGAAAGTATGTAACTGAATCTTTACCTATTCAAAAATACGTGTAATCCTTTCGATGATTTTTCAGATCCGTGGTAGCCCAGTTGGAAGTGTCACGGATTAGTAACCGGAGAGTTACGAATTCGGTACTCGGTCCAACAGAAGACCCTCATGTACACTGGGTTAGTGCTCGCTAAACCTGTCATGGAGTCAAATGCTCTCACGATGGCATGGTGTGGACCTTTGGAGAGTGGGATGGCAGTTCAGGTGTTGGCCTCGTCAGCTGATCATGATTCAAAATTATGTGTTGTAATACGATCTTTCTCTATGGGAAGGATGCCGGACGCACATTACCAACCTTTACTGGAGTAGAAGACATGTAGAAATTTTAAGCTCGTTGATTCGTTGGTTTCAATTTAAGCCCGCTAATTCTTTGGTTTCTCACCCCTAGATCTATGACGTCACCCCCTCATAGTGCTCTACTGCGCATGCGTGATAAGTTTCAACTAGTGCTCAGTCCGTGACATCATGATTCATCAGGGGAGATTTTATTACTGATTCGCAATCAACTGTTCTGAGCACCGTATACAATAGACAATGCACATTTTCAAAGTTACAATTAACTTTTTTTTAATTCGAAAACATAGGTATGTATACAATTCTATACCTCAGAGGAAAATATCGTATATGCAAATTTTTCGATTGAAGGGTTTTCATTGTAAGTGGCATTTAAATAATTGTAAGTGAGCAACCATTTATTTGACTCCAAAGGATCTATCTTTATTTTTATAAAGAAAACGCCCATTAAAATGTCTTGATCTCTATACTATAAAATTTTCCAAATGTCAGATACCATAGTTTACTCCTGAGGTACAGAAATATAATTACATTTCACAGTTCATAGGCATTTAAATATTTTGGTTTACGACAAATGCATCCATTTATCGTGACAGTTGCATTATAATTATTACAATCGACATCGTTTTGTTAGGTATATCATCACCCCTGTTATCACCCATCAACCCATATTATCAGGCCTATGTTCGAAATCACTAAAATCATTGTATTCAATAAAATAGCCAAGATTTTGTAATGTGTTTTCTCTTTCCTTTGAATATTTTTCCATGTTGATTTTTAGCGATGCATGAGCGAGAGTCAACTTTATGATATCATTTGTGCAAGTTTGTATTTGCACTGAATCACATGCGCTCAATTTATGGGATGTTGGAGCGTGCGATTGCGAAATCGCGGTTTCATGAGGTAATGTAGTTTTGGTTCTGTGTTTATCAATTGCGCAACATTCTGTCGAAAGTTGGAACAACTTCGACTGAAAATAGAATACTAATAAAAAAAGAAAGCGATAACTTTAAGATCATTACCTAGCGTCAGTTCAGCCGTTGGTGCCATGTACTTTAATTGTGATCGTAATGCATGTTTTGTGTTTTAATTCCAGTATACATTTTACATGCAGAATTTAAAAATACAGTCCATTTTCGAACTATAAAGAACACTTGGGTCCTTGAACAGTATAGAAGGCGGAAACAGAGGAGTTTTCCTTTAATACTGGATATGTGTTGTGTGGATTCGTTATTTATTTTGCAGAGGTTTTGCTATGTGGGTTTTAAGAGAGGTAATTTTACGATCGTGTTTTATTTCGGTATTTCGCTGAAACATCTGGCTTTGGAGATGGTTCTGAGGGTGGAAGATTGGAGAATTTCAAGCGCGTTGATATTATTATTATTTGTAGATCCCCAAGTTTGGCTTGTGTAGGCGATGAATTTCTTCGCACCCAGTTGTATGGGATGTGTGAATTTTCGGAACTTTAAAACCTTTTCATTGATTTACTAAATCGGAATTTTCTTGCATTACGCATTGAATTAGATAGTTTAGGTTCTCCTTGAATGTAAACATTAACAAGCAAAATATTTGTTTATTCACGATGTTTTGCAAGAATATATTCCCATTTGGATTCCGAAGAAAAAAAACATTACGGGCGACTCAGTTATGGCTGTTATCTAATAGGCTACATATTCCCATTTGGATTCCGAAGCAAACCAACATCACGGGGAACTCCGTTATGGCTGTTAACCAATAGGCTACGTATTCTTATTTGCATTCCGAAGCAAACCAACATTACGGGCAACTCCGTTATGGCTGTTATCTAATAGGTAATTGGTTTGCTTCACAAACCAATAGCTCCACAAAAGAAACTGGCACGGGCAACCCACTCTGAAGAAAAGTGTTTTCTAAACTTCGTCCCACCAAACACCTGTTCCGAGAGAAACCACTGCGATGTTTTGCATTTGTGCATTCCGAGGTTTCAGCACCTTTCGAATGTTATATAGCTTCAGAGAAACATCAGCTCGATTCGATGATGTCTCAGGTTCCATGAAAGAAAACAACGATTCAAGATCAGGGGCTCAGCATAAATCACGTGAGCTATGGGTGTGTACTGCAGTTGTACCTTGAAAGTTATAAGAATCGCGCCAAGAAAGAATCGCGATTGTTTTCTAAAGCCGTATTTAAAAGGTTAAATGCCGTCAAAAGGAGTGATGAATCCTGTTTAACGAACATCGAAAAGGTATGCTTGTCGTGCAACGGCAAGTAAAGTGACACAACTCAAAATTGCAGAATTTGAGATACATCAACTTATAGGATACTAGTATAAAACAAACATTGAAATAGTATAAACTTCTTTTAAATTTTAAGTAAGTATCTATGGTGGTAACTTCTATTATATTCTATAGAATATTAATGTAACACGCTGGGGCACCTCATACGTATTTTTCAATGACATAACATCAAAATGTTTATTTTTTGACTTGTGTCACTTTTCTGGCCGGGGTGCGATGGGTTCTATTTAAAGTTCCATTTTGGAAGACAGAAAATAAACCATACATGGTCGACTTTAATAACTATTTCTCTCATATATATATATATGATTCAGAAAAGCTGACAGACCAATATCAGAAGAGATAGCGCAATAGTTTTATTCCGTTCGAATCAAACACGGTTACATTATTTATGTACACAAGATTATTTGGAAGGAAAGTAAAATTGATCTGGTAGGTATGTTATTTAACGTCGCACTGGAGCAACACAGTGGGCTATTGCCGACGGTCCGGGTTCAATCCCCCCAACGCAAAGGACAAACTGATCTGGTGGTTAAGATAGTAGTCTCTAGATCGGAAGGTTCCTGGTTCGAATCCAGGTCTGTGCATAGTTTTGTGTAAGCGTATGGTGAACAGGAGGGCTAGTGCACCTTAAATCTGTCGTGGCTGAACGTCCTCACGTTGGGTTGGTGTCGAAGTTTGGACAGTGGGTTGCCTACTCATGTGTTGCCTCGTCATATGTCCGTGGTTCAAAATTTCGTGGTGTTGTCCTCGGATCTTTTTCTATAGCTCGTTGTGTTGCTCTCGTACGATGATAATTAACCTTTACGCTGTGGCAGGTAGACAACTGTTACCATTACGATTTCGTTTACACCAGCGGCATGGTATAGATCTGAGTACGGTGGATGTTATCCCCCTTTTAAGTGACCGCTGGCATCGATCACCATTACCGAGCTGCCAGCTACTGACCTTCAAGAGCAGGGACGACGTACCTTTTTAAGAAATGGTCAAATTTTGTAAGTTATTTTTAGTGCTAGCTCGTGGGACACTTGAAAAAGGGAAGGAAGCATGGTAAGAAACTACTTTTTTCAGTTATCAATTTTTTAATCCTTTAAAAAGTAAACGATTCCTTTTTGTTTCACAATTTTTACTATCAATTTTTACTATTGCAGGTGAAGAGCAAAACATACGAATTGCGAAGCAAACCATATTGTAATTCGCAGGGAATTAATTCCAACAGGCTACGAATTTCCATTTGGTTTGCGTAGCAAACCAACACCACTGGCAAGGCCATGATGGCTGTTATCCAATAGGCTACGAATTCCCAGTTGGTTTGCAAGGCAAACCAAAGGGGAATTTGGTACAATCACCGGGGATTAGCGAGCGGTGGTCACACCTGACCCAACGAAAAGAATTTTCACGGTCAACGCCGTGATGGTCACGCTGTAGCTATAGAATTTATAAGAACGAAAACTAAACTGACATCTGGCACTCCTCCTGCTAGGAAGAGAGGTGGGGGAAGCAGTCTCCACTCCCTACGGGGGACTCACAGTCAGCAAAAAAACGTTATCGTGTATCTCAACGATACAAGGTCAGTAATCGAGTATTAGGCACTGTTCACATGAAGCGTTTGAAACGCGCGTCTGGCGAGGCTAGCGAGGTCCCGCCATTAAATTATGTTTTTTTATTCCTATAATTCAAATTACTACTCGTATCACTGTGACCTTGAAGAGTGGGACCTCGCCAAACGCGCGTTTTACACGCTACATGTGAACGGGGCCGTAATAAATATGTCTTCATTACTTAGTACTTACCACATCTGTTCATTCTCAAGCGGTATTATATAAATTGCATATTCTACTCAATCGGCCATCATCTAAATCTTGAAACAGCATTATGTATAATCAATAAATTTAAAACATTTTACAAAAAGCATTTGAGCATTTTTTTTTCCAATTTGAAGTTCTTTATTAACATTTGTATTTTCTTCATATTTTTTAAAAAAGGGTTCGAAAAATAATTAAAATTCTTTATGTATGTGATAAAATGATGATGATAAGTTTATCAAAATCAACGCGTGGGTCATTTAAAAAGCCTGAGTGGGTCAGTGTCTGATCCGCGGGTCATAGGTTCGCCATCCCTGTTCTAGAGGATCCCTCCTTTTGTTTGGTACCCAACCCTGTCGACCGTGAGGTATGAACGCTTTGGGGGAAAGGCAGAAAGTCGCTCGCCACACAATACTATGAAAGGAAAGCATCAGTCGTAAATGCCATTCAAGGCTCTGTCACTCAAATAGGTAATTAGGTAAGGTCGGACATGCGGGCGAAAGAGACGTTCCTGGAGGCGATTAAAAACATCTAAGCGTTGCCAGCGTAAAGGTTAAAAAATCAACAACAGAAAGATCCTTCGACAACACCACGTCATTTTGAACCACGGTCAGATGACGAGGCAACACCTGAGCTGGCACCCCACTCTCCAAACTTCCACAACCAAACCAACGTGACGAAATTTATCTGAATAGGACTGATAAAGGGTCTTCGGTGTAATGGCCCGAGAGTAATGTTGTGTTGAGCATTTTCCTACTGCTGTTGTTGTCGGTGTCGTATTCCTAGTCGGAACCACCTCCAAAATTAGAGATCCCTAGGTCCAAGAACAATGACCTCGTCTTCTGATTACCACGGTCAGACGACGAGTTCAACAACTGAGCTGTCACCCCACTCTCCAAACCTCCACACTAATTCAACTGAGATAATCGAAGAGTTTTGCTGGTAGGTATTTGAGTATTTCAATTAACATCGCACTGGATAAACACAAGGGCTATTGGCGATGGTCCGGGTTCAAACTCAAATGAAAATATCTGAGGACATTATCAACACGCCATTTAGAACCACGTTCAAATGACGAGGTCACACCTGAACTACTGGCACCCTACTCTCCATACTTCCACACCACGCATAAAGGACATTTGAGATCACGACAGAATACACGTGCACCAACCTCCCCTAGTCACCGAAAGGTTTAGAGTCTTATCAACCCCCTTTGTAAAGGATGGTCTTAGGTTGGATTCGAACGCGTCACTCTCCGGTTGCTAAACCGTTACTCTTCCAACAGGGCCACCGCAGGTGGCAGATCTTTTGTGAGATCTTCTCTACTATTATAAAAGGAAGTGTTTGTTTGTTTGTTTGTCTGTCTGTTTGTTTGTTGCCGCAAAATTCTGACGATTCTATGGCACTTACAGCAATGTGATTCGACACACTGGTAATCCGAATATTTTTGCAATTTTTGGGTCGAGGCGAATTTTAAAATTCAATCTAAAAGATTTTTCAATGAATTTAATAGCTTCATTCTCTACCTGGTTCTTCAAACGCGGAGGACTTTTTCTACCCGTGTGACCTTGCAGTCAGGCTTTGGAACCTTGCCAATTTTTTCATCCGACAGAACGCGGAGTCTTTTATATTTTTGCAAGAGATTGAATTGTTACGTAAACTTTCTCATTCCAAAAAAAAAAAAAAAAACGATTGCATTTTCTGCACTTTGCGTTAAAAAAAAAAAACAGGCATCATTTTCTGTCCCATTCTATTTCCACCATTGAGAGCAAGAAATAAAGAACATATTGACAGGGATTGTTGTTGTTTTTTTCGTAAAATCGGAATTACTAAAGATAAATTAAAAATTTCAACGGATTTGAAATCTGCGAAAAATTTCACTTCAGATTGATACCTAAAAATATGATTTTCTTTACATAAATAATTTTTTAATTGAATATATCTTCAACAGATTTGAAATCTGCGGAAAATTTGACACCACAGATTAATACCTTATACCACAGGAGCGCGCAACGCCGGGATAGCCACGCAGTGGCTAGTTACTGAAAAGAATGAGATGCATTTTAGAGTTACAATTTATTAATTGACTTACACTTCCGAGTAATTTGAGTTGAATGGTCATATCCAAGGGTGCATGTCAATTCGTGCTCATTATTTACGATTACTGCTCGAAAGACAATTAGCCATTTGCATAGTAATAGCTGATTTCTAGAACCAGTTCTTCTTTTATCTCAACGGGATTTTAGTCTACTGTATTCGGAGTACTTAATATATAAATATCATTCAGAACATATTCATAACCTCTAATAGATATAGATTTGTTTATGGAGAATATTAGGAACATTTTCTTTCACTCCAAAAAAACATTTTCTCTTAATTTTCATTCAATTCAACAATAGATTATTTATGATACAACTATTACAAATTCAGGCAGAATTTATTCGTTCCCCTAACTAAAATTTCTTTAGAGAGAATTTTGTTAAAATGTCTATAGAATGTGGTGTACTTAATCCTATGACCCCTTTTCAATAAGCTCTATAAAAGTAATATTTTTAGAAATCTAATGAAACCTTTTTAGAATTCTATAGCTCATTTATTTTGTGTGTTTTTCACGACTTTAACTTTTTATATACAGTGGCTCCCTAAAGTTTTCGTACACTAAAATCGCATCAAAAACAAGGTGGTCATCCGCCAAAGTTAACTCAACGTAATCAGAAATTTATATTATAAAAAATTGAGATAAATCCACCGCTTGAGTACTGTAAAAATGTCAACAGAATTTACTGACAAATTTTCTACAGAAACTGTTTGACGAGTGTTCATATCAGCTGGATTAAATGGGTGTTCTGCCCGAAAAAAATGTTTTTGGTTAGAACGAAAAATAAAAAGATTAGGCTTTCCTTCGCAATATCAATGGTAAATTAGCCCGAAACGTATTGGAATCATGTCTTATTTATAGAGGAAAGCGAATTTAATATTTTTGGTTCCAATGGGCGTGTGGAGAAGAAAAATGCGGGGAACTTAATCCCAAGAATTTAGTTCGCACAGTAAAGCATGTCGGTGGAGGTGTCCTTGTGTAGGGGTGCATATCAGAATCAGGACTCGGTAATTTGGTATTTATTGATGGCCTAATAAATCATACTCTTTATTTAAATATTTTAAAACACAATTTAAAATTATCAGCCCTAAATTTGGGTATTGGAAACAACTTCGTTTTTTAAATAGATAACGATCCTAAGGACACGGCTTTCAACGTTTGCCTCTGGTGTCTCTATAATTGTTCACAAGTTCTGAAAATAACACCTAAATTGCCTTATTTAAGCCTAATACAACACATTTGGAGAGAACTGGAGGTGAGTACGAAGACACGACATTAAAACTAAAAGCGAACTATAAACAGTAATGAAGTAATGATTATTAGAAAAAACAAAAATTACACAAAACTAGTGAATGCTATTCCCAGACGCTTAAAAGCTTTTGTGGATGCTATAGGATATCCTACTAAGTAGTAAATAACCGAACTATTACAATATTTACTAATGTGAAGAGATATTTTTAAAGTCTACGAAGACTTTTGAGAGGTAACTTTTTTGTTTGATTATTAATTTTCCAAAAAAAAAAACTTTTACTATGTTTTAAAAATATTTTATGTGGTTTAACAAGTTATAGATGTTATAAAAAAAATTCCCACTATGAATTATTATTTTTTATTAATGGATAGAGCAGTAATTCATTGAAATTTGTAAGTGTACGAACACTTTTGTGAGCCACCGTAACTTCTCAATATAGAAATACATTCCTATAGAATCAAAGCTCATTTTATGTGTCTACTAAAATCTCTATACTATAATGTTTTTGTAGAAAATATTTCGTTTCTTTATAGAAATCTCTATAGAGTTCTATATGGGACTCAATCAGACGTTTTTATTAGGGTCTTTGAACCTAATCAAAACGAATAGTGCTTTAGTGGTCATTTTAAAGTCAGTATTTAAAGGAATTTTCATTCCATTACACAATAAACTGCGAAGAAACAATAAAGTTAACAGTATAAGCACAAATAGGATTGTAAATATAATTAATTGAATATTCACTAAAGATTTCTACAATGGAAATTGTTATATCATCAAGATTCACCTGAAGAATATATATTTTCGAACACTTACCGATTGTGCCTCTTCAATACAAATTCTGTACTTCAGCTGAGCTTTAATATTAATGGTACAGGAGAAACAAAATAACTTTATAGAAATAGCTACAGCAAAATAGATCAACATTATTCGAAATCATGATGTCGAGATCCTTTAGAATATATCTAAAATCCTTTTTACAGTTAAAATGGTTCTTATAAATAAAGTAACCTTTTCATTTTTCAACATGCAACGGAAGTCCGCTCACGAATTCGAAATAAAATGATTCCGTTCCCAAGACGAGAGGCAAGTTTTTCCACAGGGTTCACACGTGTACCAACAGAGTCATAACGCTGTCGGGACTCGTCCAATCAGAAACCATCTAATTAAAAATATGACACTATTAAAACCATGTCATTTCAGCAAATGGTTTAACTGCGTTTGAATGAGAGAAGTTCAATTTTTTACTCAATGAGTGGGTTCTCTTTTTAAAAGGTAAATCGGATTTTTCTTTCGACTGAAAATGAAAAAAGAAAATACTGAATTCCGAAGTAAAATAGACAAGCTCCTTCTTCTGCGGCACACTGCGTGCCATCTCGGAGAAATCTCAAATCACTAAGTAAAAATTTCATTATTTTTGCAATGCTCCCACTTTGAAGAACTACAAAACCAAATGGCCACTCAATCAAACAATTTCCGTAATTCCAGTTTGCAGGTGTTTGGGTGCAACGGAAGACCAGACGACATTCGAATAATGAAGTCAAAACATTTACTGAAGCGCGCGTTCGGTTGTTTGGAAAGTGGGAAGTCGATTTAGCTGACGCAATGAAAAACATTCTCATCTATCGTTTTGGAGAAACAAATTAGATGCGAGTACTTATAAATAAATATGCGGTACAGCTACACACTCTACGTTTATAGCGGTGGCAACGGCCTTTGCGATTTTTTTGGCGCACTTCTAGTAGCGAGTTACGGTAGATTAAGGCAACCCATCTGTCTAAAGGTTATTGTGGTTTTCATGGTAACCTCGACAAACGGTAACTTTCAATTTGCATTTTGAATATTCTAGAAAGTTCTTACAAATTTCGTTAAAATCCATTGATTTCATTGGTTTGTTTGAAATTTTTTCTTTGCTTCCATTGGTTATTTTGATTTTAAAATATCTTTTGATTGGTCCTTTTAATATTTTTCCGTGATATCATTGTATCATTTATTTCTATTTCTACAGTTGAGGAATAATATTTCATAAAAAATTTTTTCCCGAATCGTTTCCTAGTTTTGTTTTTTGAGCCATTTGTGGCATTTTCGTTTTTTATAATTTTTTCCCAGAACATTTTTGACACATCAGGTTGTATTATTTCTTGTTTTTTTCTTTAAAAAAACTTTTTCCTTTTCAACATTCCCACTATATTTAATGTAACTGATAAGTTTCAGGGTATTCTTACCCAACATTCGCAGTTTAGTTTTTCTACTGGTTCACAAATGTGCTTTGTAACGCGTTTAAGCTTACTACTTTTTGCGAAATTGCTTTAAAATATACTTTACAAAACGTTCTCAAAAGTGTTTCAAGCTTTCATTTTCCGTTGTAAAAAGCAAAATACTTTTGAAAGAAAAATATTTTTGAAATAATTCTTGCCTTGGCGACTTTAGAAGTGCGCCAAAAAATCGCCAAAGCCGTTGCCACCGCTATAAACGAAGACTGTAGCTGTACCAAATATGCTTCAGTGGTACCGTGTTGAAAGCACGGAAAGCATTATCTCGCGTGAGACCACGTGATCGGAGATACGAAAAAGTATTCTTTGAACCTCATGCGTAGAACTCTTTTCGAAACGAACCAAGGGTAAGAAATTATTGAGGTTTGGTAGTTTTAATTAATGTCACACTGATAAAAACAACGGGCTATTGGTGACGGTCCACGATCGACCTCGAAAAATTCGAGGGCAACATGTCAACCAACGGGTCTGGTGGTTAAGGTGCTAGCCTCTAGATCGAAAGCTTCCTAGTTCGAATCCGGGTCAGTGCACATATTTGTAGGTGTATGGTGAAGAGGCGGCTTGTGCACCTTAAATCTGTCGTGGTTAAAAGTCCTCACATTGGGTTGGTGTAGAAGTTTGGAGAGTGGGGTGCCAGTTCTCAGGATACACACGCTCAAGATAGCTTAGGTTAACAGTCATGCATTGTAGCTCAGGATAACAGACACAATGGAAATACTCGTGGACTGTATAACCACACAATTTATTTCATATTTCAATAAATGACCTTTGCTCATCTGTTTATGCAGCCACATTCACCCCATGACACGTCACTCCTCATTGAATCTTACTCGCACACTGACTCAATTCACATTTTCCCCAAAAGATGGCGCTGCTGCCACAGCGTTTGCGGTTGGTACGGAAAAATAGCGCTGTAATAACACAACTGAGTATGGGGAACGGTCAATCCGGAAGGGAAGGATAGAAGAACAATGCCTCGTCATTTTGAACCAGGGTCAGAGAACGATCTCAATTTACATTTTCATATTCAAAATGCACTCATTGAGTTTGTTAGTTTATTAGCATCGCACTAGAACAACATAAAGGGCTATTGCTCATGGTCCTGGATCAATACCGAAGGGTTAGGACGACGTTCTGAGGGGAGAACACGCGGGACTCGAATCCTTGATGACAGGAATTGAAATTTTCTATGAGATTTTCTATCTATTTCAAACCTATGAGCATTTAAATGAGGTCCAAAGCGGACAAATAGGATGTCCGCTTGGGAACATTATAGTTGGTGCTGCCATCTATTAATCACTTACGAAATCATTCTTTGGCGATGAACTGACCGCGCATGATAAAGACATGGTGGGATACCTTTTATTTGGATTACTTTGGCGATTACTTGACTCTTGGGTGGTTGATCATGGAAAGATAGTCACACTCTGTATACATTGTTAGAGGATGAGGATTGGCCACGTACCCTATTAATGTCGGATGTATTTATTTGTTTTGGATTTAAACATCATTTTGTTAATGACTCCAATATGACTTCATCTTATAATTTATGAAAATTCAATATTATTTTCATTTCTGTATTTAATTCTTTGTTTTGTTTCATGCATAAACCCATTTGCTACTTTCCTGCCGCATTTCGTGTCAATGGAAGCTGTACGTGACGGTTTTTTTTCGTATTTTACCTTTTGTGCTTAATTTTTGGCAGTGAGTGTATGACCGCGACATTTCCCTGTTAACTTAAACCCTGCAGAACTCGTTTCCTTGTCCACACACACATTTATTGCAGAAAAAAACTTTAAATTTTAAAATTGGGGCTTCGAGGATATCTTTTAGGATTACCTGTGTGACAATTTTTATGTCTACAGATTGGTCTGAAGACATGAATGAAATTTCTCATGTTTTCTGCAGCGTTCTAAAGTATAAGTGTACCGAATTTCGAGTTTATGGGTCAAACGGTATAAATTTGTATAGAGAATATACACACATACAACCTTTTTTTATATGTAGATAGTTATGGTGTAATATAGTGATTGTATTCTAATTACAAATGTACTAACATACAAGTGAAAATTGTTTGAATAATTCAATCTGAAGGGTTTTTACATGAATATATCCGTTCTCCTTCCAGCAACTTTTGAACAATCGAATCTTTCTTAGAATTATTATTGTGGGGTAAAAGCAATACATTACTTGGAAATCTCATGACACTTAAAAGGTTGCTACTCAATTTTTCATATTCTATTAAATCGTCGGCTTAGAGCAGAAAATCGTTTGATTTTCGGACATATTAAATGCTTATTTTCATGATGAAAAATCCAATTTTATATTGTAATCAGTTCGAAAGGTAAGCATTGTCAAAATGTTTATTTTATATGTTTAGACCTAATAAAGCTGTTATTTTAGCAAAAACCTCCTTGCGAGTTAACGTGTTCCTGCTATAAAACGATGATTTGTTCATCTTCATTGCTGATTGAGCATTCTGGTCATTTACAACCCAAAAGCCCATTAGACTGGAATAAGAAGACGATCCTTACAAGAGGGATATTAAGTGCATACAAACCAGATGGAATGCAAAGATGTTTTATTCTCTACCCAAATGCTCTAGAATGATACATATCGGGGTAATGAATTAATGCTGACCCATCAACTGTCATAAATTTCAATTTGGAATTTTATTTGTGAAGTGCTGAAAATATTTTAAAACACCAAACAGACGCCATGTTCGAAACAAGTGTCCCAGGGCAGAAACACTACCACCACTTACATTAAGCTTGACAGAAAAGCATGTGTCGGAATCGGTCTCGACCTCTTCGGAAGACTTTGATTTCGAGTGCCGTATGGTAGATATGAAACATTAAAATTATTAAGCAACTGTTATGTCAATGTTGTGTGAACTTTCCACTATATATAGATTGCACCAGAAGAAAAGTCTTGACTTTCAATGCTTGTTCTATATGTAAACAATCAGTTGATTAATAAAACTAATTTTAATGTCTCTGTAAACTTTAATATCCTGTCCTTCATCGCGAACAGTATCTCATTGGATAGGATCCCTTGTATTGCATCTGTGTTGATATTTCCCCATAATCAGAAACATAAGTCATATCCTTTGGAAATACAACCTTGTAACCCTCATTTTTTGGCCAAATTCATTTTGAATGAAATACCCACATTAATTCCAAGTGCTCAAGGCAAGAAACTTTCCTGAAGTTTTTTGACAGTTCAATGACATTTCCTTGAAGAGTCTGCCATGGCATTTACTTATAAATAATATAACACAAAGATAGACGGTTAGTTATTTTCAGGTTTTATGGTGCAAGTGCCATATTTGGCCACGCTCAGCCAGGGTGATTCGGGAATGACGTAATTTTATTCCGTTTTCTGCGAATAGTAGTGGACGAGAGGTTCATTAGAAAACATCTTATGCAAAGAAAAATTTTAAATAAAATTCCAAATTGTAATCGAGTACACCTTAGTGACAAATTAGAAAATATTTCTTCAAGAATCCCAGTGGAAAATAGGAAAGTCTGTTTCTATGACAACACATAGGGGGCATACTTATTTGTGTATAGTTGGTTGTTTTAAGGTTTCGTGACACTGTATTGGGCCAAACACAAGATAGACCACTTCTAGCAAAAATGTCGTTAAAGAAATAAAAAAGGGTCAGGGGAATATAATGATGGGATGAAAGCAAATTTCGATCGTTTGGTAACACGGGAGCAGGTAGGTAGTAGGAATGCGACATCGATGTCGATGTTTCCACAACATTGATGTTTTATTTAAAAAAAAACTCGATGTATTGGAGTCGATGTCGCATCACTAGTTGCTAAACCAGTTTTAAGAAATGGGGGAAAAAGTTTAAATACACTGAATTTTAAAAACATCGATGGTTTGGGGGAGATGTAATATCAACATTGATGTTTTAATTTTGAACATCACAGTTTCAAAACATCGATGTTTTGCTGTCGATGTAGCATCACTAGATGCTAAACCAGTTTTAAGAAATGGGGGGGGGGAGTTTAAATACACTGAATTTTAAAAACATGGATGTTTTTGGGACGATGTATTATCAACATCGATGTTTTAATTTTGAACATCGATGTTTTGTTGTCGATGTCGCCTCCCTAGTAGGTAGTTTATAAATTCCGCACTGGAGCAGGACAACGTGCTATTGGGGATGTCCGGGATCAATCCTGAAGGGAAAGACCTACGCTCAGTTCACGAGTCACAACCTGAGCTGGCACCCCACTCTCCAAACTAGAAATTGAACGTAGTGAAGTAGAAGGTCTAAAACAGAGTCCCAATGCTATTTGTTTTCTATTTGGTCTATCGGTCGAACTTAGAGAGGATATGGTTTGTCGACTCAATTTGATGACTTCTTCAAGTTGGGAGAATAATCAAGATCACCTGCTTGCAAGAGGGGTCAATGGAAAAATTAAGAAGCGTCGTAGGTATACGTATTTCCCAAGAGTTGCATGTTTTTTAAAAATTATGCTTTTTTCTGGAAGGTAGATGTTTTTCATAAAATTGTTCTTCATTTGACTCTTGAATTAATGTGGAGATGAAATACGTATTTTTTGTATTACGCCTACGGTGATCAAACGTTCCGAAAAAATTGGGCAAAGGCCCGATTTCAAGGGTTGCGACCCGGGGTCCCGAAAAATGAAATAAATGTCGCTAGTTGTACAAATGATTAAAAAAAATCATAATCGTGATGTATTTTTATCCACAACACCCTGTTAACAGCATTGGCATCGTCAGAAAAGTAGGACTGAAACAAACAACTTTCATATTCCACAAACGATGACAACTTAAAAAACGACAATGACTTGATGAGTTTAGTAGTTTTGGATACCATTTTAATGTTTATTTTTCTTTACTGAAATTTCGGTCCAATTATTGTAATGTGTGTCTTAACACTTAACAGCATCTCATAGGATGGGATCCCTTGGATTGCATCTGTATTGATAATTTCCTTGATCAGGAATATAAGCCAAATCGTTTGGAAATACCACTTTTGTAGCCTACATTTTTGGCCTAGTTCATTTTCATTGAAATACCCACATTAATTTCAAGTGCTCTGGGCAATTTGCTGGATCCCGTGGTGCCCGTAGTGTTGGTTTGCTTCGCAAACCAAATGGGAATTCGGCGTGTCGTTAGAATCTCCTTGCGAAAATATAAATATTTATTTGAAAAAGTATTTATTAAAAGAAAACCAAATGATCTGGTATCAAATTTTCAGCTGATTTGAAAACCGTTGAATTTTTAAATCTATTTTTAACTATCCCGATTTTACAAAAAAGAACTGAAGCGATGCCAGCCAAAATGTTTTTTTTTTTTTTTTTTGCTTTCAATACTGAAATCGTAAGAGTGCAGGAAATGTAATATGTTTATTTATTAAAGGCGAAGGTTAACTTGACGTCACAATCTCTTGCGAAAATAACAAAGGTATTCAATTTAAAAATTAAATTTATTTAATGAAAAACATATTTTTAATCTATCTTTAACGGTCTAGGAGATAGGAAAAAGAACTACTTAACTGGAGTTAAAAGTATTTTTTTTTATCCTCTGCTGGAAAATCATTCCTCCGCGCAAAATTAAAACGAAAACGAAAAAAAAAAAAATCAATAATCTGTGATCTTTTATGCTGTTGCATTCTAAGAAAAACAGTAATGATGAAATATCATTACATTTTTTTTAATGTTCTAGATTAAATTTAAATTTGTCAAAAAATGCTAAAAATTTGGACTAGCTGTCTCGCCCGAATGGCCGGTGCCTTCCCGTTGTTTCGACACAATTACGCAGGCTGCTGCTGCAAGCGCAGCATCCTCCACTCTCTTCATGAATGATGATCACTCTTCTCTACAAAGGGATGAGAAGTGTGCTCACCCCTTTGCGTGGTCGATAAAAGTCGACAAAGAGCTTACACAGGAGTGGGTCGTAAAAAGTTTCCGAAGGGGTCGTAAACCGTCAAAAAAGGGGATGAAAAATATTATGCAACTCCGTTGTAAACGCGGCTGCAAAGAACGCGACCTTATCTGACCGATACAAAACGACCCACCGCCCAGGAAGCGATTTTCAAAACCGGGACGACTGGCAACTAGGGATGCGACATCGATGTCGATGTTTTCAAAGCATCGATGTTTAAAAAAAAAGACATCGATGTATTGGAGTCGATGTATTTAACATCGATGTATTGGAGTCGATGTATTTAACATCGATGTATTGGAGTCGATGTATTTAACATCGATGTATTGGAGTCGATGTTTTTGTTACATCGATGTTTATACGTGTCGATGTTTTTACGTTGTCGATGTTTTATTTTTAAATAAAATAAAGTACCGTTATAGAAATTTAAAAAATAACTAAGTAGCATAATTTTCATAATCAGCAAATTGAAAATACTTTTAGACCAAAGTGCCCAAGGGTGATGGGTCTGAAAAGTAGGGATACGACGTCAATGTTTTCAAAACATTGATGTTTTATAAAAAAACATCGATGTATTGGAGCCGATGTCGTTGTCACTAGTTGTTAAACCAGTTTTAAGAAATGAGGTAAAAGTATTAAATACACTGAATTTTAAAAACATCGATGGTTTGGGGGCGATATACTATCAACATCGATGTTCCGCTCTCGATGTCGCATCAATAGTTTCTAAACCAGTTTTAAGAAATGGGAAAAAAAGTTTAAATACACTGAATTTTAAAAACATCGATGTTTTGGGGGCGATGTATTATCAACATCGATGTTTTAATTTTGAACATCGATGTTTTACTGTAGATGTCGCATCCCTACCCAGGACGCGATTTTCAAACCGGGACGACTGGCAACCCTACAATTTAGTAGCTTTACAAAAGCGGTGTCAAAACAACTCAAGTGCCCGAGTACTTTTACTTGACACCTGCTGAGTGTGAGACAACCAAGTCGCGTGGTGCTTCCGCTTCTTCTAAGTGGTCTTCCTTCTTTTATGCTACTCTGTAGCAGCGCGTTTTTTATTTCTGCGGTAATATCTATTTTTAACTCCACACACTCGCTTCAAGTAGTTTTTCCAAGATCCGGAGCAATAATTGACAGTTACGCTCCAGATTTCAGCGGAGCTTAAGTTATGTGCTTTTGTGAAAATCTGACATAAATAACTAGAAAAACAGAACAGACCACCGGTTGCTCGGTTGGAAGAGTAACGGATTGGTAACCGGAGGGTTACGAGTTCGAAACCCAGTTCAACAAAATATAATTGTGTACATGGGAGCTGGTGCGCGTTAAGTCGATCGTGGCCTTAAATGTCCTCACGTTGGCGTGGTGTGTTAGTTTGCAGAGTGAGATGCAGCTCAGGTGTCATCTGACCGTGGTTCAAAATGAAGAGATGGTGTCCTGAGATCTTTCTCTTCGGGGTTGATACCGGACCGTTACCAATAGACCGTCATTTTGCTATTGTGAGACGTTAATTAACAACCTACTTACATCGAAAAACGGAAAATTACGTATTTAATGTTAATACCGTATCTACTTTACAAAGAGCGCTTCAAGGGGCATTTTAAATTAATTTCATAATAAGTATTGCATAATTATAAAGAAACATTAATAAGGATTATAGAATTTTTTAATATCTGTAATATGATAATCAGCTAGATAAAAAAATTATTTCGGAAAATATGAAAAGTCTGATGAATAATCTAACTTTATATGTGCCCCCTCAAATTTTCCTTTCCTCAAACTCCAGAAACACCTGTTCCAAATAACTTGGAATTCGAGCTTAAATGTGATAATTTCGAAATTTTGCGTCACAATGGGGTAGTTTGTATACAGGGTGTCCCGGAACTTCGTGTACAAACTTGGAGGGGAGGTAGATAACATCTCGTTCGGAACCATAAATACATAGGAAAGCATTGGCGGAAATCGATAGGTGGCGCTGTACGCGAGTTCTCAAGGTCGGCACGTGTTGCTTCCTCATTGTAGACGCCGACTGTGTGCGATCAACATGAATCGTTTTACAAACGCCGAGTTGACGGACATCCACTTCATCTACGGCCTGGCCGACGGAAATGGACGCGCTGCTGTTCGGTTGTATCGGGAAAAATATCCAACGAGGCGCCAACCAAATCATCAAATGTCGGCGCGGAATGTGATTTCAACGCAAGGTCTGTACGTGACCATTGGGAACGGACACTTGGAAACAATTGGATTGGGCGCGGCAGTCCCGTCGCTGGCCTCCCAGATCACCTGCTTTATCTCCTCTTGATTATTTTCTTTGGGGTGCATGAAGAGCATTGTGTACGACACGCCCGTAAACTCTGAAAGGGACCTGGTGGCACGAATCTCCATCGCTGCTGCTACGATCAGCGAAACGCCAGGTATCTTCGAAAATGTTTGCCAGTAATCCATGTCGCGTAGGTATCGTGTGTGCCTCCATGCCAATGGGCGCAATTTCTAATGCCTCCTGTGATGTTTGTATGCCATTCATTGTGCTCTTTTGTTGTATAATAAAGCTCTTTACACTACATTCTGTGTTGTTACCTTACTGTATCTTTGTGTCTCTTTATCACGAGGGGTGACGTTACCGCCCCTGCTTTTCTGTGTAATTATCGTTCCTAACGATGTTCTCCCCTCCAAGTTTGTACACGAAGTTTCGGACATTCGGCATAAATATGGACTCTTTATGCAAATTTCTTGTATAAGAATAAAAACAGATTTTATTTCCTACTAAACGGTTGCCTCAGAATTTCTAATATGAACGACGCACGAAAAAAGAGGAATAATTCTTTTTTTTTTTTGGCTGTTTCCCCTCCATTCTTATGTCGTAATCGAAGTTCAATGTTTTCCTTTGCTAAAGTAGAATGAAGTCATACCTAGCTAATTTTGTAAAATATTAATTTATATAAAAAGTGATTTTAATGCTGTGTATAATTTTGATACTGCTTGACTAAGTTATTTAGAGCAGTGGTTCCCAAACGTTTCAAAGAGCTCCCTGGAATATTAAAATATTTCGTGGACTCTGTTAACTCTCTCATATATTGTGTGAGCGCGTGGGTGACATTCAGGCTTAAGACACCGAGGAGAGAGGGTGCTCTCTTGGACCTGATGAAAACGAGGCTTCCTTAGCCCTAACAAGAACTAGGCTTCCTTAGCCTTAATGAGAGTGGTCCATCCACAACCTTGTTAAGTTTGTTGTCAATAAATAATGTTTTCGTTACAACGAATTACACTGACGAGCCAAAACTTTATGATCATCCCCACATTTTTCAATGAACTCGCCTTGATGACATAGAGGACACGTGATTAAGTGAGAATGGTAATTAACTGCTGCTAGAGAAGGTAAGTTATCATTCTTGCACTTACTTTTGCGAGTGATGGGAAAGGCTGCTGATCTAAGCGAATTTGATAGAGGGCAGATCGTAATGGCCCGAAAACTCGGAACGAGTATCACCGAAACTGCACGACTAATAGGTTGTTCACGATCTGCTGTTGTTAGTAATCTTGCAAATTGAATAAATTACGGTGACACCAGCAGTAGACGCCAAGGTGTTGGTCGCCCACGCGTCATCAAAGCAAAATGACGTCGGAGACTGTCCCGCATTGTAAATAAAAATCACCGCGAGACAGTGGCTCAGCTGACAGCCTAATACAATGCAGGTCCAAGCGCAAGTGTTTCAGAACACACAGTTCAGCGGACACTGTTGGATGTGGGACTGTGCAGCAGACGTCCCACTCGTGTGCCTCTGTCGACCAAGTCATCGTCAACTACGCCTACAGTGGGTCCGGGAACATCGAGACTGGACCATGGATGAGTGGGAGAGAATTGCCTGGTTAGATGAATCCCGATTTCACATTCACCACGTCCATGGTAGTGTCAGGGTACGCCGTCTGCCAGGCGAGCAGTTGCTCCCCTCTTGTACAGCAGGTCATACACAGGCTGGTGGTGGCGGTATTATGCTTTGGGGGGCGTTTTGGCGACTTTGGGACCCGTAGTTGTGGTAGAACAGTTCATGAACGCTGCGAACTATCTGAACATCATTGCGATTCAGTTGCACCCTTACATGGCTAACGTCTTCCCAACTGGAAATGGAATCTTCCAGCAGGACAACGCCCCATGTCACAAGACTCGGATTCGGTTGGAGTGTCATGGAACGGCAGCTCAGAGCTCAAAGACCACCATGTCCGAATATCTCGACTTTGCGTGACCTCTGCTTAGACATTTGGTACAACCTGTCTCCAGTCATGTACCAAGAACTTATGGCATCTATACCCAGGCGAGTTGCAGCTGTTTTGCAGGCCAAAGGAGGCGAAACGCGTTATTGAGTAGTGGGTTATAATGTTTTGGCTCTTCAGTGTATGTTAATTAAAATACAGTCCACTATAGAGCTATCGGAACAACAGACTCCTTGAGGTTATAGTTAAAAAGCATAGGTAGACCTACATAAAACCACATCCCTCCAATACCTCTATACGAAAAAAATTAATTCTAGTTATATGTGTAGAAAGACTAAATACATGCTGTGAAATCGCCATTTCAGACATTTTCCCTTCTATTTTGGAAATCAATAAACAGATATATTTTTTCAAACCATGCTGCTTTAATATATTCGACTAATTCCATTTCTAAATCATGGATACCTAGCCACTTAAATTCGTTATTTCCATTATTTCGAATTTCTTTTTAAATAGATATAAAATAAAGTGAAATGTATTTTCTATCCTTTTAAATACATTAAATCTCTCCTTAAAGGCTTGTTTTATTTCCTGTATAATTATTAAATATTTTTTATTGCATTTCTTCAACGTCAAGAGTATTTTACATTATTATTGTGTTTTTAAAATGTTTTTTTCTAATTGAGGAAAATGTTTCATGATTTTCATTTCCAAATCCCTAGTAAAGATGTCAAGTTTCGTCATACATATCCTAATATTCTCATATAAATCTTAAAACAGCATTATATATAATCAAAGAATCTAAAACATTTTACAAAAATCATTTATGCATTTTCTTTTTCATTTTAAGTTCTTCATTAACACTAGTATTTTCTTCATATTTTTTAAAATAAGGGTTCGAAAAATAATTAAAATTCTTTATGTATATGATAAAATGATGATGATAAGTTTATCAAAATCAACGTGTGGGTCATTTAAAAAGCCTGCGTGGGTCAGTGTCTGACCCACGGGTCATAGGTTCGCCATCCCTCTCCTGGACCGTTAAAGATAGACTAAAAATTTCAACGGATTTGAAATCTGCGGAAAATTTCACTTTAGATCGATACCTAAAAATATGCTTTTCTTTAAATAAATAATTTTTAAATTGAATATATCTTTTATATTGTCGCAAGAGATTGTGACGTCACGTGACCTTTCTCTTTCCAAAAAAAATACAGATTGCATCTTCTGCCCTTTGCGTTAAAAAAAGAAACAGATTACATTTCCTATCCCATTCCATTTTCTTGAAGGAGAGCAAGAAATAAAAAACATATTGACTGGGATTGTTAAGTTTTTTTTCGTAAAATCGGAATCGCTAAAGATAGATTAAAAATTTCAACGGATTTGAAATCTGACGAAGATTTTACTTTAGATTGATACCTAAAAATATGATTTTCTTTAAATAAATAATTTTAAATTAAATATTATCTTCCACGGATTTGAAGCGATATCAATTTAGTGGCTAGGGCAAAACTCAACGATAGGAAAATCAAAATCAAACACCAAATCCCGGAAATCAGTACCAGTAGAAATCTCGACAGCACACTAACAAGACTCCGGACGGGACACTTTAGGGGGATGAAGATTAATAAAGACGGGACAAGGACTTACTGCATCTGCAAAAAGACATAGAACTAACACCCAAACATCTTTTCACCTGTCCCGCTATTTTGGCGCAATTGTGGCAAATAAGTGACAGTCCGCGGGAGGACTTATATGAAGAAAACTGCCTTCAAATCGCAGATGCTGTATATGGGACCTTTGGTCCTATTTAAATTTATTTTCTATCCATGACACGACACCAACCAACCAACGGATTTGAAATATACCGAAAATTTTACACCAGATTAATACCTTACACCACGGGCAACGCCGGGATAGCCACGCAGTGGCTAGTTCAGTATATTTAAAAGTGGCCTCGTTTGATCCTCTGCATATAACGGTGGTTGAGTTGACAGTTGCGATAATACGGTCCCATTCCTTGTAAAACCAAAGATGACTTCTCGTCATCTGACCGTGGTTCAAAATAACGTGGTGTTGTACTCGGTTCTTTCCCTTGGGGAATTGATCCCGCACCGTCGCCAAGCGCCCGTTGTATTGTGTTGCTCTAGTACGACGTTAACTAAAAAATTACCAAATTATTACGACGTTAATTAAAAATTGCCAAAATTACCGAAGATGACTTCAGTTGATACATTTCGAGTTTGGTACAATAACAAGACCAATTAAAAAAGTTTACGAAAAAGATTGAATCGGAGCTTTCAAATGTTGTGATTTGGAAGTTTGGAGAGTGGGTGCCAACTCGAGATTTGACCTCGTCACCTGACCATGGTTCAAAAGTACGAGGCGTTATCCAGTGATCTTTCCCTTTGTTCGCGGAGCGTCACCAATAGCCAGTTGTATTCCTCAAGTGCTATGTTAATTAATATCCTACCAAACTTTTTTGTCCATTATCACGTCGAAACCACTTGGTAGTGGTATATGGTAATTTTTAATTATCGTCACACTGGGGGAACGCAACGGGCTATTGGTGACGCTACGGGATCATCCTCCGAAGGGAAATATCCTTAGACGACACTCCGTCATTTTGTACCATCAGAAGACGAGAACAAATACTGAGCTGAACTCTCCAAACTTACACACCACGCCAGCGTGAGGACATTCGAGGCCAAGACTGATTTAACGTGCACCAGCCCCTTTTGTACACGACGGTCTTTGGTCAACCCACCTGTTGCTAGTTCGTTGCTCTTCCAACCGGGATGACCCGAAATCACTTAGAGGGTTTTAAAGATAAAATCGATTCTCGTTTGCAAAATAATTCCAAGTCGAGTTACAGACAATATTATTTTGTCCCTTGTTCTAGTTATCGAATATTTTAATGTTACAACTTTACCTTAGGTGATACGTAGATTCCGGAAGAAAATTTATCAGATTTTTATGTCGATTTTTGTGCGCCAATTAATCCTACGAGCAATCACGATGGAAAAATACCAACGACTCACTTCGCGATTCTTCAAAACTCAGGACAAGAATCCCAGACTAACATTCATACCATAATGGAATGAGAAGTTGTTGTTGTTTCTTATGCCTACACTGGCAGACCAGAGGAGTGCCAGGCCCGTCGAAGACGGCAAGAGGCGAGGGAGTGCGCCTTCCATGTTATTGAGCCCCATTGGGAGGAAGTCCGACTTTGCTCAACATACATGACACATCCGTTTTACAGGAAGGTCCCTTTCATGCATCCATTCACTCATACATATCGTAATTTAGATCCCAATCAGAGGCCGATAACCCCCTGATCAGGTACCCCCAGATGTATTGATTTGGTATGGGAACATGGGGGACATTGTGACCACGACCTATTTAACGTGCCCCAGTCACCATTAGTGAACACGACGGTCTTTAGCCAGGTCGAAGCGCCGATCTCGCAATCATCAGAATTGTAGGCTCCACCGAGGACAGGGTATGAGAAGTTTCTTTGACTAACTAGGAGCCCAATTATCACTCTATATTAAAAAAATAATACTTTTTTAAGTTACCGTCGCCGCCGCTTTAGGATTGAAAACTCAATTTTTTTTCGCTCGATTCTTATACGGTTTCCCGAGAAAGTACGGATCAGAAAACTACGAAATTAACATGGTTTGTTCAAAATTAATTAGGGATCAAGACGGAGAAGATTTTCTTTCTGATGCGGCTATTAGCTTTGGGTACATAAAGTGTCAAAGTCGTAAAAAGCGAAATTTCTAACGCGAGTGAGCTAAAAACGTAGAAATTTTCAGTCTTCAGCCGTGAGGTTTTTTTAGAGCACCTCTAAACGTGAATTTTTGCACTTCGCCGAATTTTTTTTTAAATTTCAATTTGGTTCCTGGTAATATTTTTTCGAAATTCGCGAAAAATCGGGAATTTTTTTCTTATGGTACAATTGTTTTTAAAATTGGTTAATAAATAAATGCGATGCGATTAAATGTTGGTCATACCAATTTTGGAATTAGACGACATTTTCGTTATTTTTTTGTTAAAACTGTCATATCTATGGGCTTAATAGTTTTACTTTTAAAATTAGAAGGCATCACTGAAAACCTTAGAATGCTCTCTTTGTTATGATAAAATTATTTTTGAAATTAGTTAATAACTAAATTCGATGCAATTAAAAATTGGTCATACAAATTTCGGAATTTTTAGATCGTATTTCGGAAACAAAACTAAAACTATCCTATCTATAGCTTAATACTACTAGTTTTAAAATTTGAAAATACCACGAGAAAATTTAGCAACCTTCTTTATTGTATAATTACTTTTAAAATTGGTTCTTAAATAAATTCGATGCGATAAAAAGTATGATTTTGCGATAGTGTACAAATTTTTCATCGCGGAGATGAAAAGTTTGATAATTCTTGATGGCCTTGAGGTGAAACTCGCTAAAAACGTCATGGCCCCGAAAGACGCTTGCGAAAGTAGTGTTGGTTTGTAAAGCAAACCAATTAGAATTGCGTAGCTATCACCGGGGGTTGGCGAGCGTAAACGAGCAGGGGGCGGAGCCCCCAAGTGAATAGAGCAATAGAACCATCCCTTTTTTGTTCGCGGAACTTTCAAAGTAGGACAAATTCAATCCCTGCATTCCCAGCTTTAAATGTTTCTGGGAATAAAACTACAAATAATGACATCAGCAGTTCAATATAGAGTTCACCGACAAATTAATTCGCCGTGTACGAAATTAAGAAAACAAAATACACGAATGATCCATCGGGCATCACTTGAGTGAAATAGCCCTTCCGTTCGAACAAAAAGACCGCCAGCAGTGGAATACCGGTTAAATGTATCATTATTTATGAACGCTGTCAAGCTTAATTGCCAGCTATAAGATACTCCGAATGACTACTTAATGCCAATTTAACGATTTACGCAGATCTCTTTCATCACACTTCAGAACAGGTTTATTTTAATGCGGAACTAGTTCCAGCTTTTGATTTGGAGATCGCAAACGAAAGAAATGTAATCTCCTCTTGAGCTAACTTAAAAGTACATACAAACCTTGGCCTTTGGCCTACTTTTGTTCTGAATCCGATACAATTTCGATTTGTATCAAATACATTCATAGGAGAAACAAAATGTACCAGGGGCACACCCAGAAATTTTTGGGAGGGGTGGATCTTATCTTAATCAATCTTTGACTTAAAAATTTGTGGTATGTCATTTTATCGCGCGACCGAAATCGATGTGTGTGCAAGTAGCCTGATGCAACCACTTTTTAGGTAGGAAGTGATCTTTTTGCGTAGAGTATGCGGTGATTTGCAGCCGGTAGCGGGCCGAGTGGTGTGTAATAAACCTGAAGACACAGCCAAAATTCTAAATCCACGAACGTTTGTTTCAAAATACGGTATTTTACAGTATACTCACCCGCGGAAAAGAAACGAACCACCCCGTGTCGTCTTTTGTTCGCGCTCTGTGACATTTTGAGTGAGTGACCTATTCGATTCAAATGGCGTGGACGAGAGAGCTGGTGATAACACCAATAGAACTATTAAGAGAGAGACCCCTTTGGTGTTGCCGATTGAAGTCGACAAAGCGTTTACACCGAAGTGGTTCGAAAGGGATCGTAAAACGTCTTCGTCACAAAAAGGGGAAGAAAAATATTCGCAACTCCCCAGTGAAAACGCTACCAACTGGACGACTCAATCAGTCAGACCGCAGAAGTTTCTGGAGACGTCCAGGGCAGCGTAGGGATCCTGCCCTCACTATTACACGCCACACATGCCCACAACAGAGCTTTAAGGTCTGGAGTGCCATCTCATTTGCATAGCTATTTGGTAGTCATTTCTGGCACACTTACAGCACAGCGGTACGTAGACGACATTCTACGACCGGTTCTGTTACCGTTCCTTTTGCGACACCCCGGACTTGCTTTTCAACAAGATAATGCCCGACAGCACACGACACGTGTTGCTGCGAATTGTCTTCAAGCTTTCCCAACACTTCCTCGGTCAGCTAGGTCTCACGATCTGTCTACCCTAAACACATTTGGGAAGGCGATTGCAACCATACCGAAATGTTGACCATTTTGCCCGACAGTTGGAGACGGCAGGAAATTTCGCAAGATACCAACCGGGAACTGTTTTAAGTCTATACTACGCGGGATGATAACTTGCTTCAAGGTCAAAGGTAGACTAACGCCTTATTGACTTCCTCCCTTTGTAACCGTCAAACTCTGAAATATTCAATTGTTCTGAAATTTTAATCGTTTGTTTTTCTATGTACCTGTATGTTCTTCACATCCATCAATTTTTATCGCAATCAAACAACTCCTTCTTGGTGAGTCGATTTTTATTTTTTATAGAATGTACATTTTGTATTTAAAATTTTAATTTGCGTAGAAGAAAAACAAAAGAGAGAATACACTTAGCTTAGCATGTATAGAAGAGTTTTTTTTCGACAAGTCAAAAGGGTTGCGAGTTCAAAATTTGGTCCAACTATAGACCGTCGTGTACATGAGATGGTACACGTTAAATCTATCTTAGCCACAAATGTTCTCGTGTTTGCGTGGTGTGGAAGTTCAACGAGTGGGCTTTGGAGAGTGGGGAGCAACCTCAGGTGTTCTAACCATGTTTCAAAAGAACAAGGAGTTGTACTTGGATCCTTCCATTTGGGATTGTTCCCGGACCATCACTGATGGCCTTTTTTGCTCGTTAATTAACTACCTACCTTCTGGTAAACTAAATGCAGGAGACCGGAACGTGTTTTCGCTTCAATATAGTTTATCGTCCTTTTGGCAGTGTTTGGTGTTTCTTTTGATTGATATCCAATCAACAATCACAAAATCAAATTATATTTCCAGGTAATAATACAGGGTAATGGTAATTTTAGTTAACGTCGTACTAGAGTAACACAACGGGCTATTGGCGACGGTTCGGGATCAATCCTTTAAGGGAAAGATCCGAGGATAACACCTCGTAATTTTGAACCCCGGTCAGATGACGAAGCAACACCTGAGCTGGCACGAAGGGGCAGGGATGTTTACACGATGATAACCATCTCCGTTTACGTAACTGATTCGGAGCTAAACAAATGAAGCAAGCATTCAGAAATCTGTACTATTATACAAGGAAGTTTTATCTGTGTCTCTGTATGCAGTGTCCTGACGAATCTATGACACTGACAATAAGGAAATTTGGCACACGGGTGGTCCTCATTTTTTGCGGTTTTTGTGTAGCGTCCGAATTTAAAAATTTAATCTAGAACATTTTAAATCAATTTATTAGTTGTTTTCACCTTTCGTTCTTGCCGGAATGTGACATCATTTAAGAAGGAGATAATTTTGCAATTTTCGACCGCTGACTTCACAAGCGTTTTTCGTCCTAATGCCTTTGGTACCTGACAAGTTTTCCCATACTAGCGTGTTTTGATTTACATTGTTGATAATAGCCACTTCTAGGTCATCATGGCGTTGCCTGTGGAGTTCGTTTGCGAAGCAAACCAAATGAGAATTCTTTGCAATGACCGGGGGTTGGCAAGCGTTAGCGAGGAGTGATCCCACTTGTCCCCATGAAAAGAACTGTCAAGGGTAACGCCATGCTGGCCACGCAGTTGCTAGTCATATATAAAAATTGTTGAAATGATGAAATTGATGAAACGAACGTGATACATTATTGAAAGTATAAGTAATCTCGATACTATCTTGCTTTTTTCATTTGTGAAAAATTGTTTTTTTGCTCCACGTTTTTCCTTCTAGCAAAGTCACGCCATATGCTATAATAGTTCTTTATCTATTGTTTCGAAAGGGAACATTAAAGGTTATGCTAGAAATACAATAAATGTTTCCTGAAGCTTCAATGTTTTACTATTATCGAAATGGATTTGGAACTTTTCACTGTCGTGACGTTATTTTCGTAATTTTGATGTGCCTGCTGTTATCTTTATGAGACAATTAATCTGATCTAAAGAAAGTCAAAAGAAAAATTACTTTATAAATGCTTATTGTCAACTTAGGCATTTGTCATGTTGATAACATATTTATTTTACCAATAAACTGACCTTAAAAAAAAAAGGATAAATCTCTCGAAATATCAAAAATTGTATTCCACAACTGTTCCAGACACCGTGTCTAGGTTCTGACAGTCGCTATAGAAATAGATCTCGTTCATTTCTAAAGGGGGTGAAAACTTGGCAATTTTTGTGGGTGGTTTGCTTACTATTCGTCTTAGTTATTCCGAATTAGCACGTGTTTCTAAAATCGCCTGTTTTGCTTTTAATCGATTGATTTTAGTTTATGACGTTTTGCTTGGATTTGTTTTTTACTTATCCCCTTTCAATCGTGTCATCCTCTTATCTAACAAGTACCCGGAGAGTCAACTGTTAATAAGTATACCAATGGGACTAACTCAAAATCTTCAAGAAGTCTCGTTTCTACGGCAACAGACGGTCAAAGACTTTCTGGCAGACAGATCTGTGACCAGAGACAAACGAGCAAAGGCATAGATCGTTGAGAGTACCAAATATTTTGAGGGTCAACAGGTCTTTTCGATTCGAAGTGTGAGAATAACATAAGAACTCCTTTGATTGTACCTAATAATTTCCTTAGGTCCTCTTACAAATACTATCGTCACTTTTCATAATTTAGTCTCACTTTTCTGCGTTTCTCGCGTGTTTTATGAACTTCCAATAGCCATGCATTTCGTTGAAGCAGTATGTGCGTAAAACTAAAATTATTACAGTATTTTGAACTTAGAAATGGTTTCAAGCAAGGTTTCGCGGAATTTATCGTTTTGCAGTAATTTCTGCTTGCTACATGAGAGATCAATACCACGAAGTAAGTAAAATAGGCAAGGATATAAGTGATCTATCGGTCTCAGGGATCATGATCCATTATACTGTGAATCACTGTACGCAGCGAGAAATTATTGGGGAAGCTGGCCACTCCAATCAAAAATGTTTTACTTCGTCCTTCTAGAAGGTTTTTCGCTCCTAGGAGTCAAGGGACTGTAACTAAGGAAGAACTTGACGAATGGACTGTCTCTAAACAGACAACTAAGACTTAACAAAGAGGCTCTGACTTTAATTAAGCGAAGGTAAACCAATAGAGTATTGAACCAAGGGCCTGTCTGACAGGGAGCACTTAGCCAAGATACTAACTGTATGGTTGACTAAAAAAATTGACTATATCAAGGTAAGATCTCCCCAGTGGAGACTAGGCCGCAAATTTGAATTTAGAGAGTACCAAGTGCTGGGGGGCTTTGTTTCTCTCTTACCTGGAGATAGTGGTTAGTACAAATAATGATATTAATACAACCCCAGGTTCACTAATTATTAAATTTTAGAAGACAGAAACTAAGGTCGCAAGTGGTTAGTACAAATGTGGTTAGCGTCATGATAAAATAAAAGGCCAAAAGTTCATTAACTATTAAAATCTGAATTAACTGCAATAAACCAGGACTTAGGAACTATTTGAGTACAAGACACATTGAAAAGGCGAAGTCATTAACAATAAAAAACATTAATTTATTTAAACCATTAATTAATTATAACGGATACATATAGTTTTAAACTAAAGTACGCGTACACAGTTAAAATACATTCTTTTAAAGAGAGTGAGAGAGAGATATATGTGAGGGTGTATTCACACGCTCTAAGATCGACTTACTTGTTAAGGCGACCATAGTCGAAAACTTCTCGACCTGCACCGCTCCAAATCTTGTTCAAAATCTAATCTCTATTCCCAAAATCTCGCAAACTCTATATCAGAACAAGTCTCCAATCCTGGGAGATGACCGCCTACCTGAAAACCCTCGGCCAATCCGTTCTTATTTTTTGACTTAACTTTGATTATTTTATTTTTTCTGGCTTCGCTCAGTGGCTAGTCAGTCCCCTCTTAAAATACTCTCATTGGTTCTGAATTCTCTTTCAAGATTTCCCTTTTTAGATTCCGCTCAACGCCCCCTCATAATTTTGGTTAGAAGCCCTATTATTATTTAACGTCAAGTTCCACTAAGCTTCAGTATCGGCATCCTGTGCATCTGGCTTTCACAAGCACCTAAATTCTTAAAACTTGACAACCCCTTTTTATATTCACCTTTGTATTTCTAAAGCTTTCTGAAAGTTTCCTTTTGGGTTGGAATCTTGCGTATTTCTATTCCTTTTCGGCGCTTCATGAAAGGGCAACCACTCCTTATTCGGTACAATCGGCGGATCTGTTTACTACATTCCTGCTTCGACGTAACAGCCTCAAGTAAAGGAAACAATTTGAGGCATTATGGTTTTCCCTGTTACAGATCTGGCACGTTTGACGGGTTAATGACGGGCGTCTGTCCCTACTATCGTCATGATTTTGTAGCGTCAAATTTTGGATAGTTGTACTAAGATCTGAAATCTTTTCATGAAACTTGTTATTTTGTAGTTCTAATAACCGTTTGAATTCTATTTCGGGATTATGGATACGGTTTACTATTGGGCTATCTGTTTTGTTATCTTGAATTAGTTCCATTACCTCAATCGCCTCTGAAAGATTTGAGGGATTTTTAATTAGAAGTAACGTTTTGTCATCCGAAAGCATACCTTCAAGGAATCTCGTGAGTTTGGTTTTTTCAATTAGTGAATTTATTTCCGCACTCTCGTCCACATTCGGTTGATCAAAAAACTCAATTGTTGCCGCTTCTACCCTACTGGCAAACTCCCTGATGGACTCATTAGGTAATAATTTTAATTTTAAGAAGACATTTTGTTGAGATAAAGGCGTGGTTTTTTTCTCAAAGAATTTTAAGAATTTATCTTTAAATATATTGTAGTTTGTTTCGTTGTAAAATTGGGGATTTTTGATAATGCGCGAAAGGGCATTTCCTCGCAATTTAGATTTGAGAACAATTAATTTTTCTTCAGCAGAACAATTCGCTTGATCACAGATGTTTTCTAAAGATGTTATAAAATAGTTTGGAGTTACTACAGTTTCTGCGTCAAATTGAGGCAGGAAGGATTGAAACCCCGATAATTTAGAAAAGGCGGGCACAGAAAGTTTAATATTGGTATCCTCATTTTCCGACATTTTTGCTTTTGTGTAAATAATAAAATAATTCAAATTATAAATGTCATGAGTTGATTTATGACCATTTGTATGAAAATTCTAGTTAAATATATATAATATGCACAGTGAAAAATTATACTCATTTAAAACAGTTTCAATGTGTCTGTCAGCAAATATATTGTTCCCAAGATATCCCTTAATTTATTTGGCACCATTGCTGGGGGGCTTTGTTTCTCTCTTACCTGGAGATAGTGGTTAGTACAAATAATGATATTAATACAACCCCAGGTTCACTAATTATTAAATTTTAGAAGACAGAAACTAAGGTCGCAAGTGGTTAGTACAAATGTGGTTAGCGTCATGATAAAATAAAAGGCCAAAAGTTCATTAATTATTAAAATCTGAATTAACTGCAATAAACCAGGACTTAGGAACTATTTGAGTACAAGACACATTGAAAAGGCGAAGTCATTAACAATAAAAAACATTAATTTATTTAAACCATTAATTAATTATAACGGATACATATAGTTTTAAACTAAAGTACGCGTACACAGTTAAAATACATTCTTTTAAAGAGAGTGAGAGAGAGATATATATGTGAGGGTGTATTCACACGCTCTAAGATCGACTTACTTGTTAAGGCGACCATAGTCGAAAACTTCTCGACCTGCACCGCTCCAAATCTTGTTCAAAATCTAATCTCTATTCCCAAAATCTCGCAAACTCTATATCAGAACAAGTCTCCAATCCTGGGAGATGACCGCCTACCTGAAAACCCTCGGCCAATCCGTTCTTATTTTTTGACTTAACTTTGATTATTTTATTTTTTCTGGCTTCGCTCAGTGGCTAGTCAGTCCCCTCTTAAAATACTCTCATTGGTTCTGAATTCTCTTTCAAGATTTCCCTTTTTAGATTCCGCTCAACGCCCCCTCATAATTTTGGTTAGAAGCCCTATTATTATTTAACGTCAAGTTCCACTAAGCTTCAGTATCGGCATCCTGTGCATCTGGCTTTCACAAGCACCTAAATTCTTAAAACTTGACAACCCCTTTTTATATTCACCTTTGTATTTCTAAAGCTTTCTGAAAGTTTCCTTTTGGGTTGGAATCTTGCGTATTTCTATTCCTTTTCGGCGCTTCATGAAAGGGCAGCCACTCCTTATTCGGTACAATCGGCGGATCTGTTTACTACATTCCTGCTTCGACGTTTTCTTTTTTCCCCCTCTCTTGCGAGAAAGGTGAACGACTCTGTAGTTACTTTGTGATTTCTTAAAATTGCTGTTTAGGAATATGATGAGATTACATTCCCTCATCACAAGGAAGGATGTAATTCAGGTACTGATTGTAACTGAGATAATATCAAACCAATATATTGATTGAAACTATGGAAGGACTAAACCAAGGGATACATAGCGTATTTACCGACAGTCCCTTGGTCCTTTCTACAGTCAGTCCACCGAGGGAGGACTAAACTAAGGAATGAATGGGAATAACTATAGAAAGAACTACGCACGCGCGCACACACACACACAGACTAAGCTAAAGGACTGACTATAGGTTAAACCAAAGAAGGATTGTCTGTAACTAAGAAAGGGATAAACTAAGGGACTGATTGAAATCATGGGAGGACTAAGTTAAGAGATTGACTGTAAGGTCATAGGAGGAATGGCTGGCTGTAATTAAGAAAGGATTGAGCGAAGGGGCTGGTAGAAATAGGAGGGAACTAATACCAGAGACTAACTCTCTACAGAGAAAAGTTGACATTGGAGCTCATGTGAAGTTTGAAAAAGTCCTGAACTAAATAAGATTTATGAAAAATAAGGAATGTTGACCTTCGCTTTTTATTGTCGCTGTAGGACGTCGCTGATGTCATTCCTCGAACAGTTTCGAAAGTATCCGTGCCACCTGTTGACATCCGAAATGCCACCCTTGACGAAAGAGTTGCTGCATCATTTTTATGTGAAATAGGGAGAAAAAAAAATCCACAGAAACTGGTTGCAGCTTCATTTTCACATTGACGGAAGCATTTCTCAAGGTTTGTTGAATTGTGGATGAAACGGCAAAACAAACAACTGATTAAAATATTTGAACGTATCGTTCAATTTCATTCGACTCTATTGCCTTATATTTATTTTTATTAGGTTATCCTTGTTGAGGAAATAATTGAGAGAATAATTTCACAATATGTTCAAATAAAAGATCGCAGAGTGAAATTCTGAAAAAAATGCTTTTTTTAATTTTTATCATCTAATTTCATCCTATAAAAATTGAAGGTTCTTTGCAACCCAAATCAACATAATTTGGTAAATAGTCAATTAACACCACACTGGAGCAACATAACGGGCTATTGGCTATGGTCCGAAGTGAAAGACCCGAAGACAGTACCACATAATTTTGAACCACGGTCAGTTAACGAGATCACACCTGAATTAGCACCTCTCTGTCCGAACTTCCACATCATATTAATAATTGAGGTCACGACAGATTTAACGGTTACATAATCCAGATTTCTGCACGGCACTGTTGACATTAATATAATTGAATTCTCTAACAGAAACTATTTTCTATCTCATGGTGCACGAACCAATTACAGAAATTATATATTACATCAAAAACGTGTTTTTGTAAAGATGTTACTTAGATTAACTTGGAAATACCCTTTTTGCTATATTGTACTAGACATACCTTTTTTGCTACCCAGACAACATAAAATGCTGTTTATACTTACGAGCAACATTAGGCTGAAAAACTTGCTCATATGGTCTCCCAAATACCATTAAAAAGCAAAAAGAACAAAACAGGTACAGTGTCTCACGACACTAGGCACAGGAGTGTGTGTTGTTATTAGTTTGCTCGTAATTTTAAACCTCAGTCAGTTTACGAAGACACGCCTGAGTTGAAAATCGATGCTCTCCAAGACACGCGTTCAAGGAAAACCAGAGAAACATCGAAACCAAAAGGACTGCATTGTCCGAAATCAACTGACTTGGAGATTGAATCAAACACTTTAATGTTCTGTGAACTTTTCATAGGAGGGTCAAATCCTCAGATAAGAACGAAACACTTCCTTATCAGATCAATCGACGCTCAGAGCTTCCACGCAATCAGAAGTAAAAGATCTTTTCGTAATGGTGATAAAATCGGCGGGAAACTCGACCGTCATTCCCGAATCCTCCGGTAGACGGCGAAAGTGAAGGACACCATTCATTCGTCTTCTGCTTTTGCATGTGATGCACAAGAAAAACTCCACAAGACCTCTCGGGTTGTTTTGATTCGAGATGCGCTCGTGAAACTAATTTTTTTTTCGTCTCTTTTCAGTTGCGTTTTTTGTAGAATCGTAGTTGTGTTCTCGCTCTGAGATTCGCAAGTTGTTGAAACGGGATCTGCGTTCCTTCTAAGATATGAATACAACGTTTCTTAAGAGTTGCGTTTTCAATTTTTTTTTTTTTTGAAATTGTGTGGATTTAAAACGTTTTCTACTGGGATATAGCAAGTCATTCTTGTGGAATATATATTTCATTAATTGGGTGAGTACTGAATATTTAACACTCTCATTTCGAATTTTAAGGGAACCGGTGGCAGTCCTATCACCGTAATGTTTTCGGGTCAAATTTTAAGGAACATTAGCTCAGAATATTTTATGTGTATTGATTTTCATTTTTTTTATACAGGTTATGAAGTGGACGCTTTTAAACACTTTAACATAGAAATTTTTAAAAAACTTAAAATTTGAAATTTTGCGATTTTTTTTCATTGACAACTGTTTATTTTTAAACATTTCCAATTTTCACCCATTTTAACAATCGAAACGAACTTTACTGAGCAGATAGAAAAAAAGGCCTGTGTTAAAACATGTTATAGGGTTATGCTTCATTTGTAAACCAAATATATTACATTTGCTTGAATAGACTTTGAAAAAATGTTCCTTGAATGGAAAACATACGCATTTTGAGATCTTGAAGTTCAAAGCATAAAGTTAACCTTAGTACTTCAAAACGTACAGGTATTTTTCAAAAAAGTATTTAAAATACTTGTACTCAATGTATCTTCATAAATAATATATCATTTTGAACAGAATTGTATAAAAATTTATTTATATTTATAAAAAAAATAATCGTAATTTTGTAAGATTTTTGTGTGCACTGGTCCCCTTAACTGTCAAAACTCACTTTTTGAAAGGATGTTCCATTTATCAAAACAGAACAAAAGAGTTTATATTTTTGTGGCCTAAACATTGTCAGATGATGCTCTACAAAACTGCATATCCTTACCCAACAACTGTAAAAAGTGATATAGAAAATGACTAAAAATTACATTTTTGTTTGCATTTTGTTCGCATAACAATAAGTTGTTTTGTTTAAATAGCTGATTACCAAAAAAATAATCTTAACAACCCGTATACGACAAGAAAAATCTATCTATAAAATTTATCTGCAAATTTCTTAGGAAAACTTTTGCTTCTTTGGGGAATTCATACAAAAAGTGTCTTTTTTCTTAAAAACAAATTATCTGGAAAAAAATCTCTTCGAGGCATAGCGAAATATCTGCTGGCAAAAAGACGCAAAACTTAAACACATTTTTTATAACTAAAAGCACTTTGATTGTTCTCTCTCGAATTAAAAAATATATACATCGTCTTCTGCTCAGTTAGAAATAGGACTTTTTTGTATACACAAAAATATTGGTGCTTATACGGCTTTATATTTCGATGGTTGATGGGTATTTTTTGACGTAAGGTGCAGAGGATATTGGACAGGCAAGACGAAATGAAAATCGAGAAGTATATCGTCACTCAAAGTACAATAGGTCGTATGTCAAAAATTCTATTTCTTCTTTTATTATTGCTATGTGTGGCTTTTTGTGATTTCCACCTGGTGGCAAAATCTCTTGTATCATCAGTTGATACAATAAATGATTACAATCAAATGTATCTTCTCTACTATCATAAAAGGAAGTGTCTGTTTGCCTGTGTGGACTGTCCTGACGAATCTATGGCTTTCCTGACAAATCTATGGCTTTCCTGACGAATCTATGGCTGTCCTGACGAATCTGTGGCACTTACAATAATGAGATTTGGCACACACGTTTTGCAATTTTTTTATCGCGCCCGAATTTTAAAACTCAATCTAGAACATTTTAAAATGAATTTATTAGTATTTTTCATCATCCTTTCTTTCGTTTTCTCATAAACTGAAAGAAAAAGACTTACGACATTTTGCCACCTTCTAAACATTAACAAAAAAGACTACAGGATGGGACTTAGTCAATTTTTTGGGAAAAGTGACTTCTAACATTTTGCCATCTGAGCACAGAAGTGATTGTTACAGGGGAGGACAAACAATTTTATTAATTATCACAGGGTCCAAAATCTGAGCCCAGACTGCACTTGCCCAAATTTTTTTTACTCGCAGCAAGGTATAGTATTCTTTATTTTACACATTTTGGCAATTTTATTGCAAGTTTTAACCTCCGTGCTACACAATGGATGTTTATAAGATTGACAACAACACTACTAACTCCTTCTTTCTCAAACACAAAGTCCAGATTGA
The DNA here is from genome assembly GCA_947359465.1 of Metellina segmentata. NCBI lineage: Eukaryota > Metazoa > Arthropoda > Arachnida > Araneae > Tetragnathidae > Metellina > Metellina segmentata. The sequence continues at coordinate 108,143,172 of OX375882.1, read as the reverse complement.
TAACTTTTTAAAATAAAAAATGTATTTACAGTTTGACAGATTTTTTATTCGTCAAACTATAAGAATTACGCTTGCCGATGGCGAGTGGAAATTTTGTGCCCTGAATAAACACTGAATTAACAAAATTAATTTATTATTTGAGAACCAGGCCAGCTATGATAGCAGCGGAACAGTATATTCTTTTATACACTGGTCCTTGGCACCAGTCACTTTCATTTTTATTTCCTTAGGCTGCGACGGTCCGGGATCATCTTCCGAAGGGAAAGATTCGAGGACAACATCACTTAATTTTGAACGGTCAGATGACGAGGCAACACCTGAGCTTGCACCCTACTCCCCAAACTTCCATACCACGCCAACCGGAGGACATTTGAGACCACGACAGATTTAACTCGCACTATCCCCCTTTGTACTCGACGGTCTATGGTTGGATTCGAACCCGAGACCCTCCGGTTGCCAGTCCGTTACTCTTCGGACCGGGCTACAAGTCTTAAAATGAAAGTGCATTGAAAATTTTTGTTCTTTGTTGAAGCATTCAACTTATCCCACGCTTGCACACTCAAAGACGATGGAAATGCTCACACTATCAGACAATCTGATAAATAAAAACTGTGTTATCTGACTGTGTATTTTCTTTTGTCCGATGTTTGCAAATTTCTACGAATCTGAAATTAAATCCAAGATATTTCGAAGACCGATTAAATTAGAGCCCTTGCTGACATTTGATGCTTAAATTTTTGTTTTTGATGGATTGTTCATTTGCAGGTGGTTGTGACTGAAAAAGAGCCATGCGGAATATGTACTCCTCAACGTGTTGGATACTAGTGATTTTATCATCGATTTATGTTCATCAAGTTCAAAGTGAGTTTATTGTTTTTTTAAATATTCTAGTACTCGTATTAATCTAATCCATGGCATTGCACAAATCGCTCGTTCCTTTCAACAACGTCATATGTTTCAAAGTAGAATAAAATGTATTAAAATAAATATTATTTCTGCTCTCTAGAGGCTAAATATTGAGTGCTGAGATATGACGATCTTGCAGGGACATACTTACGCTTTCAGGACATTCTAAAAACAGGCAAAACTAAAAATAGCCGATTTTCGAATTATGACGTTGTTGAAAGTAGTGAGCGAAATTTGTTATGCGTCTAAACCCTAATTTTTCAGTAGAGTGGTTTTAAAGTGCAAAACTATTTCGTAATTAAATTCATTTTACACAAGTATGAATCTCTCTATATTAAAAAAATGTTACCGCCGCCGCCGCAGGATTGAAAACTGTGTTGTTTAGCTCGATTCTTAGACGGTTTCCCGAGAAAGTACTGATCGGAAAAAAATGAAATTAACATGCTTTGTTCTTCGTCGTATTCCCTGGATAATTATTAAGATTTTTTTCCGATGCGGCTATTAGTTTAGGTTTTATAAAGTGTTAAAGTTGAAGAAGTGAAATTTCTTCCGCGAGTGAGCAAAACACATTCAAACTTTCAGTCTTCAGTCGTGAGTTTTTTTTTTAAGAGTACCTCTCAACGAAAATTTTTGCAGCTCGTCGAGTTTTTTTTGAAATTTAAATTTGATTCTTGATAATATTTTTTTGAAATTCAGGAAAAATCGGGACATTTTTGTTACTTTTTTTTTAAACTGCCGTATCTATATCTAATTACTATTAGTTTTTAATTTTTTAAATATCGCAGTATACCTCAGAATATACTGTTTCTTACAGTACTATTATTTTTGAAATCGGTTAATAATTAAATTGGATGCGATCAAAAGTTCGTCATACAAAATTCGGAATCTTTGGATATTTTCGCTACTTATTGTTAAAACCGTTTTGTCTACGGCAAAAGCCATTATTTTTTAAATTTGAAAACATCACTGAATACATTACATTACACTCTTTCTTACGGTACAGTTATTTTTCAAATTGGTTAATAAATAAAATCGATGCAATTAAAAGTTGGTCATACAATTTTCGGAACTTTCAGATCGTAACTTCCGATACAAAACTAAAATGGTCATATCTGTATAGTATTACTGTTAGTTTTTAATTTTAAAAATATTGCAGTATACCTCAGAATATACTTTTTCTTACGGTACAATTATTTTTAAAATTGGTTCATAAATAAATTCGATGCAATCAAAAATTGGTGTCACAAATTTCGTATTTTTCAGTTCGCATAGCTGCATCCGAAAGCAGTAGTGGGTTGCACTTTTGACTATCGGGTTTGCCAGATATCAAATTTATCGTAGCAACAATTGCCATAAAAACGATTTCTTTTTTATTTGGCGAGGAAAAAGGCTTGCTTTTTTCCCTCTGTTCTCAAGACAGTTTACCGACAAAGTACAGATCGTAAAGTTTGGATATTAACAATGTTTACTTAAAATTGTACAGGGAACAAGATGCAGAAGATTTTTTACTGATGCGGCTATTAGTTTAGGGTGCATTAAGTGTTAAAGCAAAAAAAAAAAGTTAAATCACTTGCGAAAGAAGTATTGGTTTGAGAAAGCAAACTAAGCGGATTGAGTAGCAATCCCCGGGGTCGGCGAGCGTAAGCGAGACGCAGCGAAGCCCTCGCTGTGACGTCATGAACCGGAAAGTGAAATCAGCATAATACGAATTATTCAGATAGTTTCACTCTGTGAAAGTAATGTTAGTTTGCGAAGCAAACCAAATGGCATCTGTGACAGGAGTGTTGGTTTGCGAAGCAAACCAAATGGGATTGCGCAGCAATCCTCGGGGGTTGGCGAGCGTAAGCGAGCAGGGGGCGGAGCCCCCTAGTTATGAAAAAAAGCTTATGTTCCTAGTATATCTCGTACCGTGTAAGTTCACTACAAAAATGAAATCTCGAGCTTCGAAAAAAATTCATTTGGCACAAAGTCACTAAACACATGTGTGCACTAAGCATCGTTATATTTATTTACAGCAGAAAACTGATTTCTCTGAAGTAGCAAAATCTCTCCAAACATGAGCTCTGGAATCGTAATAATATTGCACAGCTTATTTCTAGGCCCAACGCAACTATTTTCAACTACACTGTTCTCTTATATTCATTGAAGTAAAATGTAATTTCTTTGAAGAGTTCGCAGGCATATATTCGCTCTGCAACCTGCAGTATTCCTTATATGACTTAAAACCAGTTTTGAACTTCAGGAGTCTTTCTATCGACAGATGTAATACTTCTGAGAAGTTTAACATGGAAGTTCCAAACATTTCACACCATTCCAGGTAGGACTGCATAAAAACAAATAAATAATTGCATTAAAACAAAACTAATGAATATCGTTTTATTTAAACGTTACCCCAAAACAAAATGTTGTTCTCTCTAAAAACTACCCTATAATTTCTTTCCCAAAACCAAAGAGTTATTTTTAATCACAGATGTGGATTGGCAGAATGAGAAATCGGTACAACTACACTACGTTTGGAAGAATATTTTCATGGCAACATAGGCCAGCGGTAACTTTCAATTTTCATTTTGAATATTCCAGAAAGTTCTTCCAAAAACCGTAAAAAGTCGTTTGATTTCATTGGTTCGCTTGAAATTTTTTCTTTGCTTCCATTGGTAATGATAATTTTAAAATATCCTATGATTGCATTGGTCCTTCAAATTTTTTTTTCTGTGATACCATTGGTTCATTTATTTGTATTTCTGCAGTTGTAGAATTTTTATTTTATTATAATATTTTTCACAAAACGTTTAAATGTTTGTTTTTTTGCCATTTGTGGAATTTTTTTTTTTAATATTTTTTCTCGGAACAGTTCTGACGTATCAGGTTGTATTATTTCTTGCTTTATTTTCTTAAAAATCTTTTTATTTTCAAACAGCCTACTGTATTTAGTGTAATTGATAAGTTTCAGGCTATTCTTACCCAGCATTCGCAGCTTAGTTTTTCTGCTGGTTCACAAATGTGTTTTGAAATGTGTTTAAACTTGTTACTTTTTGTGAAAGTTTATTTAAAGTATACTTTTTAAAACTTTTCAAATGTGTTTTCAAGCTTTCATTTTCCGTTGTAAAAAGAAAAATATTTTTGAAAGAAAAAGAGTTTTGAAATAATTATTTCATTAGCAACTTAAGAAGTTCGTCAAAAAAAAAAAAAAAAAAAACTCCAAGGCCGTTGCCACCGCTCATAAACGTAGAGTGTAGCTGTACCGAGAAAACTAATAGTATCTGTAGTAGAATGGTCTATGATGCTCTTCATAAATTGTTATATTTACGGAAAAAGAAAATTAATAAAGCTGTGCTCAGATGGCAAAATGTTATAAATCACTTTTTTAATTTTTCGTGACAGCAATTTTAAGATTCAAGACTCAACATGTGGTTCCGTGGTTTTTGGTTTATTGCAATTTTCTCACCTTTGTTTTCTTATAAAGTGAAAGAAAAAGACTTTCGACATTTTGCCACCTTCTAAACATTAACAAAAAAGACTCCAGGATATGATTTAGTCAATTTTTTCGGAAAAGTGACTAATAAGTAGGGCAACTTTTTGCAACAAATGCAACTTTTTGCATAAATGCAACCAAATGCAACTTTTTAAATTTTAGCTTAAAATTAATTCATATGAAATTACTATTTCATTTTTTACCCTTTCAATCAACCCTGCGATTACGTGTGTCTGATTTTGCGAACGACGAAGTATTAGGGATCAAACATGTTCATGGAAAGAAGGTGTTCGTCCTAACAGACTAAAATGAAATAAATCACAAGAAGTACCTTAACACATTGGTTGGCACTCTTAATAATCCTGAGAAAACTTGCATAATCGACTGCAGAGTTAATGGGATGAGTGTCGATCATCAATATGTTGTTCGCCTTGTAAAGACGTTTTAAAATCTCTGAATATTAAACGAAAGGATTTTGCGTTTCTGCTATCCGATACAGCACATTATATGACTGCAGCTGGCGCAGTTCTTCAATGGTAAAGAAATTACTGGCCAAGGATTGGCCATACAACGTTCTGCATTTAATGATGTATTATAATACTGTTGTACACCACTAAAATTGTCAATATTTATTGAATTTTTTTCATTTTTTCTTACGAATAATCTATTTTAGATTTTAGTGTATCAAAAATAAATGCAACTTTATTTCCATAAATGCAACTTTAGGGAATAATAAATGCAACTTTTTCCATTTTTACTGCAACAAAAAAGTTGCCCTACTTATAACATTTTGCCATCTGAGCACAGAAATAATGTTGTATTCGAAAGTTATTTCAAACAACTGCCATTACTAAAAGAAACACACTGAACTTTCTTTCCCAAATTCGAAGGGTTATTTTTAATGGCAGGCGGAGGGATTGGATGAGAGAAGTCTAATTCTCTCCGTAGAAGAATATTTATGGTGTTGTAGATAAAACGTTATTAATATTGTGATCGACAGAGGTCCTGTAGTATAAAACAAGTATTTTTTGAGAAACTTGAAAACAGATTTATTTAACAAGGAGATTATAGCAGTGGAACAATAGACAACAGACTTACACGATCAGACACGCTAAGAACGGATGAACATATTTTGAGACGTTTGCCGTTTCGTTACCCAAGTTTATGTTCTAAAGATTAATTTTAAGTAGTATGTACTATTTAGTGCTCCAACTTTGCTGCATCGTCTTTTGCCTCACTTGCACCATATATTCTAAACTAGCTGAATAACCAGACGCTTCTCGGGTTGGAATAGTTAAACGTTGATTGAAAGATGAATTAGAATAATCAATTTTTATACGTAGAAAAATGCAATCATTTAAGCTGTACATAAAATACTTTTTAACTTCAATCATTTAAGTTGTACGGAAAGTACTTTTAACTTCGTTTCAACTTTATAATATATTCTACAATTTACTTCGAAGGCAAATACATACATTTAATGCCTCAATAATATAGCGCAATATGCAAAAGATTAAGACAGATACAAACAGAAACGAAATTACGATGAAACAATGCAGAATTCTGAAAAACGAAAGATGTGCAAAGTGTCAAATTTTGACTTCCTGAGCTGAAATAGAGCAATTCGAAAACAAACCAGATAAATATTAACAAATACGATAATGATTTATGGAATTTAGTAATGCTCAAGCATGACCGCGAGATTTCCCTGTATTAACTCAAATACACAAACCTGTAGAATGTGTTTTCTTGTCGATATTCATTTATTGCAAGAAAACAAAGTTTTGATTTTAAAATTATGGCTTTGAGGGGCACTTTTAGGTCTACCTGTGTGCGAATTTTCATGGTTGTAAGTGCTATAGAGGGACCTGAAGACAATAATGTAATAGCCTATGTTTTTCGCAGTGTATAAGCGTAACAAATTTGGTGTGGATTTGTCAAACGGTGTAGATCTGCATAGAAAATATACACAAGCAAACATCCTTTTATATACATATAGATTTTAACTCATGGGCAATTAGCTCAAGAATAAATCAGTGACGAGAATTACGAGCTACGAAAAACAGTGACGTGTTGTCAGTCACGTGCGTATACATATATGTTAAAATAATAATAATTAGCCAAACATTTTATTTAAAAGTTAATCCAAAACAAAATGAATCCCCTTCGGCAAAAAACACCATGTATTTAGACAACTTCGAAACTAGTTACACTAAATCCCCAAGAAATGAAAAATAAAATAATTCTCCCAAAAGGAAATTCTTATGTATGCTAAAGGGAGGCCTCTCAGTCGCTGTTTTGCGAAAGTTTGACCCAGAACATTCGACATTCTCCATTGATGGAGAAAGTACGAACACTGCCGTTTCACCTTTGCATCGTTCAACAGGTAGCCGCCTTAACCTGTAACACCTAAAACGTTTGACCTAAAATGCTGTTTTTAATGGGTGCTTGTATCAACTGAGCTAAGAGGTGATTCGGGTTAAAAGAATTTAGAAAAAATTTGAGAGAAAGGTTAATGTGTAGCAAACGATGAATAAAAATGTGTGTGTTAATGACGTGCGGAGTTTCTTGTCAACTATTCGACTTAAAGGATGCCAAACCTGTTCTTTTACAAGTAAAAAGAAATAATAAACTAATTGTTTTATTTTCAAAAGATGTCAAATTTGTCTTTAAAACCTGACAACGCCTATTTTAGTTTTTCCTTTCACATACATTTTTTGACGTCTACTGTATAAAACACGTGAACAATTCGTTTCATTCGAAAGATCATTCTCTCAATGAGAGGCAATTTTTTCATGCTAAATATAGGTAACGGTAGAGTTTCTGCGGCGAAACGCGTTTCCGGTATATATTCCAAGCTTGATGTCAGTTGGCTCGTTTTTCAAACACACTTCACCAGCAGAAATTTCAAAAAAGGAATTTTGAATTGATATACGTACATATGGACAAAAGTATTTGGACACTGCGTGGTTTTCAGGTAACTTTTTTTTAGTTAACTTTGTACTAGAGAAACACAACGGGCTATTGACGACGGTCCGGTATAATTCCCTTAAGGGAAAGATCCGAGGACGACACCTCGTAATTTTGAACCACGGCCAGATGACGAAGCAACACTTGAGCTGGCACCCCACTCTCAAAACTTCCACGCCAACCCAACGTGAGGACTTTCGGCCACGACAGGTTTAAGGTGCACCAGCCGCCTCTACACCATACGCATACAAACATCCATGCCCGGACCCAGATTCGAACCAGGAACCTTCCTATCTGCAAGAACAATGGATTAGAAACCGGAAGGTTAAGAATCCGGTCCAGAGGAGAAGTTTGGAGTGGGGCTGTCGGATGTGTGTTTTGTTCTTCTCTCATCTGATAGTTTTTCAAAAATACGAGACGTTGTCCTTGGATGTTTTCTTTCAAGATCGAATCCGGACCGTCGCTAATAGCCCGTTGTAATGCTCCAGTGTGATGTTGATTAACTACCTACCAAAGGTTGAAAGAATCCATGGATTCTTTATGAGAATGATCGGATCTTTCCCTTGGGGATTGATCTCGAACCGTCGTCAGTAGCCCGTTGTGTTGCTCCTGTACGACGTTAATAAATTACCTACCTGTAAAGATGCAGTTATTTAGACATTATGGGTGTGGGATAAAAGTAACATTACAATGTAAGGATATCTCGCGACTTTCAACGGGTTAACCGTGTGAATGACAACTTCAGTGATAAACGTGGTTTCTTCGACTGTCTTCAAAAATTCACTCGACTTTGTTTATCTTGCAGGTGACCGGGAGATGTTCAACGAAAAAGCTCAATCCGTCCTCCAGAGGGTGCTCAGCAATAGAGAAAACACCAATGTTGCCAAAAACGTGATACTAATTGTGGGCGATGGCATGAGTTTGGCCACCGTGGCAGCCGCCAGGGTGTTGAAAGGCCAGAAAGCGGGTCGATCTGGGGTCGGAGAGGAGATGCTCTACGAGACTTTTCCGAGCGTTGGCCTAGCCAGGGTAAGACGCCGTTATCTGTATCGTAAACATATTCAAATTGAGGACTCTTTAGAGATTGTTTTAGATTGTTAGGTCCTTGTGTTAGGTATGGGAATTAGTTTTTATCAATCATTTGTATGATAGTAAAATAGTGGTTTTAATACTAGGATGTATAGTGGTGGTTAACCCCAAGATTCGAAACCACTCGCCAGTTGTGTAATACTTTTGTGAACTGGCTTGAGAAGAATAAATGAAATATTAACATACAGGACTTACCCAATTGAATTTATTTTTTGCACTTATTAATACTTTAAGATGCAGCCGAATAGAATGTTGTGGAGAATGCAGAGTGGATCCCAGGCCTGGTGGAGTTCTTGAGATCAGATATGGTATGGTTTCTCGGGATGATAGAATTGTAGCGGTTATGTCGCTGGAGATTCCAATCAGTCGGATCAAATTCGGTGAGGATGGTGAGTCTATCCTAGAGATCAAGCACTGGTCATGATGGCCATTAAAGGAGTCCTCGAGGAAGGCATGCATTCTTTTGCGTTTTAGTGTTAGCCTTGTGTTAGGCCTCGGTGCCGTGCGCCTGAAGCCATCTGGTTTTGTGTTTGTAGAATGTCAAACTGTGATACACAATATCACATTAGATAAACTTATTTTGTCCGTGAGAGAACTTCAATTCAGGCACCTGTGTGGTGACGTGATTAACTTTCATTAATTACTACGCAGTTATTTCAGAGCACTTTTCATTCATTTCTGTTTGCTGATGGTGTCCAGCTTATAACTAAATCAATTTCATCTGGAGTTCCACTGAACTAGAATCGGATGGAGGCCTGAGTTTTCTAACAGATGAGAGGAGTGGATGGAATTATATTTCTCAAGACTCACCCGGAACCTGTGTACTCCAACCAGTGGATGGGTCTAGGCACGGACGTTGGCTAAAGCTTCGGTTTTCTAGGAAAGCGTAGCCGTTATATAGCAGCCATGATGTAGCTGTGGATGACGTCACTAAAGCGTTGTTATACAAACAAATTGCGTTGGTTTCCTAGAGAGCGTTGTTTGTGAGCGTAACGTTAATTAGCGGAGCCGCCATTTCCATGACTGTCGTCACAGCGGTCTCAAACAGGTGGGGAACGTTTTTTCTCTTGTAGCGGCAACATTTAATTTCCTGCGCCAAACAATTCCAGCTGAGGGAAGCAAAACAAACAAAAATGTTTGACTGGCAATGTTTAGTTCGTTTTTGTAAAATCGGAATCGTTAAACATAGAATAAAAATTTCAAAGGGTTTAAAATCTTAAATGTGATTTTCTTTAAAAAAAATTAATTAATTGTAATAAATAATTAAATAATCAAATGGTGAACAATTGAATAGTAAAACTGTTTTTGGTATCGATCTGGCGTAGAATATTACGCTGATTTGAAATCCGTTGAAATTTTCACCCACCTTCAACGATCCCGAAGTTAGAAACTTTGGACTAGAGAATAAAAAAAGCCACTTTGTTTTGTTTCTCGAATAAAATAAACCCCGACAGCCGTCTGTGTTGCCCATTTCCCAACCTATTCTGTCCGTCTAAGTTGACACCTCTGGACTCTGTTTAGACTGCCGCGTAGTTATGCCCGTGGCATAATGACGTATCACGGCTGTTAGATAACGGCTCCACTTTCTTAGGAAACCGAAGCTTTAGGGCAAGGCAACCCTTTTCGTTCAGAAAAGAACCTCTTTTCGTTACGACAAGAATTCCTTTTCGTTACGAGAAGAACTCCTTTTCGTTAGCACAAGAACCTCTTCTCGCCTTAACTCACGCCAATGCTGCGGAAATCCCCAAGTTCTGCTCATACGTAAGATCAAGCAAGAAGCAATTGAAGATCATAACATTACACTTTCACGAGTCAGTAATCATTGGTAACCTGATACCAGAGGGTCTCAATTGTTGATTACTAGCTCAAGAGCCAACCCACTGTGTGTGTGAGTATGAATAAAAGGAAAGCTCCGAAAAAATATCATAGAGCAAAACTGAAAATACTTTACTTTTGAAAATGAAGTAGTAACAAGTCTAATAAATATTACTAATGATCTGCTGGGTGACACTAAACCTTCCTAATCCTGCAGGTCCCCCAAATCTACATTCCGGGCACTAGAGGCAGGTAATATAACAGCCCTCATGAAATTCCATTATGTAATTCGTTGTTGAACTTGCTTAAAATGTAATTCCTTAAAATATAACACGGAACTCTCCATATCATCTGGCCTGTATTACTCAGGCAAGATACTATCTCTGTGAAAGTCCTGATCAGTCTTTTGAACGTTTTAAGAGTGTTCGAACTCATGGACTTGTTCTTGCTGTTTTGATAAACCTTAAAGAATAAGTGGTGACAACTATTATTGAAAATGAAATGGAAAATTTTATTTTTTAAACTTAAGGGGTTAGGAACCTTTTAAATTTTCAAACAAATTATTATGATCTAATTTTAATGCTCTGTTTCTTAGTACCGTTTTAAAACAAACCTGATGTAAAATTTCACTTTAGAACGGAAGTTATGGTTAAAAGAGTGAAGCCCTTAATTAAACATTTCGAGCCAGGTGGTTTGTTTACATTTTGTACTTCGTCGATATCAGCGATCACAAAAATTTATTTTGACTACGCTCTATACTGCTAAAGCCATTTCCATGTACATTGTTTAATTAATTTTATTTTTTATCTGGGAACAAGTTACTTTGACTACAACTTTTAGTTTCATTTGTTTCCTTCCTTTACTGCGAAATAATTTCACAATCGAATTGTTTTTAAACGACGATATCTCAAAACTGTGATTTTACCACTTGCGCGCAAGATTTCTCTGGAATGGTTGGTTAGAATTACATGAAATTTTAATTGATTATGTAAATCATATATATGTTTAAAATTACCAACTTTTTTGTCTATCCTGTTGAATGTTTTTGAAAAAAAAAGGAAATTTTGTGTTGAAAAAAAAATATTTCAGTTTTTTTTTTTTTTATTAAAAACTTTTTGAACGAAATTTAAAAAAAAAATTCAAGAGTTCGTCATTGTAATTATACTAGATATTTTTAAGTACAAAAAAAAATTCAACTCGGAATAATAATTATTTTGCCCAGAATACTGCGCGCAATGCACCATATAATATACTAACAACAAAATCAATGCATTTCATTTTGGTCCAATTTACAATATATTTAAGGGGTAGTAATTTAAATAAAAATAGCTTACAAAATATAAAGGTAGTTTAAATCTGCACACAAAATTTCATTTATGTAAATAATTTATTCATGGAGATATTAATATTCGAAATGTAGTGATTTTTTTGCATATTTTGACATTTAAAAGGTACTTAACCCCTTAAACCGATCTGAACATGGTAGGAGCAAATTGAAAGAGCAACAGAGCAGGTGGGTGGCGACGGTCCGGGATTAATTCCGAAGTCAACAACCCGTAATTTTGAATCACAGATGAGGTCAACACCAGTCCACTCTATAAAATTCCACACCATTCCAACTTTAGTACGTTTGAGGCCATGACAGATTAAACGTGCAGCATTCCCCCACGTACACGACGGTCTTTTAGTTGGATCGAGTTTATAACTCCCACCCCTCGGGTTATTAATTCGATGCTCTACCACCGCCTCTCGGCTGCGAGAAGTCCATTCTGCTGATACAGATGCTGCTGCATAGCTCATCACTTGTGGCCCAATGAAAAATTTCTACGTCCATAAGGCACTACTGCGCCCACTTCGGCAACACCGAACTCGAGGGTAAAGTTGTATCATTTCCAGCAACACCAGCAGAAAAAATAGCATGCGATAAAGACATCCATTTTTCCGAATATTTTTAGCCATAATTTGGAGAGGAACGGTTCACTTCCCTCTCTTCTCTCAAGGATCCTTCAAACGCAAATATGGCATAACTCCGTTAATGCATACGTCTCCGAGTTGGAATATAAATCAAGATGAGAGTTCTCGTCCTTGACCCACTTTAACGAGTTCGTCGGTTCAGAAGCAAATGCGATGTTCGGAGGGTGGTAATTGGCAAAACCACGTGTGTGTGTGGTTCTCAGCAACGTAATATATCCAGGGGGGATGAGCTACATACCAGAGGAACATAAAGTAATTTGTGCAAAAGAGGGAGTGTAGCCTCTTTTTTTAGGGTCCTCCAAATGATCCTTGTCTTTCTTTCCCAGCTTTTTAGAGCTTGAATAATTGTTGTAAAGTTACATCTGTTGCTTTTTTTCTAAACGAACGGAAATGACGATCGTACTGCACAGGGCTCGATATACGTCGCGGCAACCACAGCAAATTCCATGAGCTTAGCTTAAATCGCCGCGACGATCAAAGGTTCTCACGGCAATTTTTGCAACGAGTATATGAAAAACCGAATGTTTCATTATTTCTCTTTCCAAAGATTAAAAAATCCATTAAAAAAATTTAAAAAGAAAAAAACATGTTCCTTAATGTGGATAATAAGTGCGGATGGTCCTTCGTTTTCAGATTTTAAGGCTGCTATGTAGTTATGAAACAACTTCAATTTTCTTTTGCCTAATTATTGATTGATGCCTTCCGTAAACTTGATAATAAGGAAATAAACTTGTTTCTACAATATATTTTATATTTCAGTGTTTCTCTTTTTCTTGTCTCAGCGATTCCTTAAATGTTGGGGCTTGTGTATCATAAGAAAATTCATTTCCTCCCTTATCAATTCATTTTATATTCCCACACATATCTATCTTGGATTTCATAGGGCGCACCTAGGAATGTCACCGGCAGGGCTGTAGTGGAGGAAAAATATTTGATGGAAAATACCAGAGGGTATACGGCGTATACCGCCGTTTTTCCATCAAATTCGGTATACCCTCTGCTTTTTATTAAAAACTACGAACACCGCTTTGTTTTTCCTAAAACACATCACGCAAAACATCACGTAAAACGCAGATAGCTGTGAAAGCAAAATAAAATTTTCTATTTCAAGATATCACCTTGGTACATAATTCCAAAATCGTCAACTTTTGAAGGATATATCCACGTTTAATCCAGAAAATATAAATACAGGGGATAATCGCCGTGTAGAAGATAATTTTAAAAGGATCTGTTGACGTTTTGGCATAGATGAAATGTGCACTATTCTGGGTTTGAGGGACCAATGAAAACGTCCAAGTTGTTCTAGAAAAATTAAAGCCTCTTTTAAGAACAATTGAAATATAACCATGTTTTACGGCCATTTGCGAGCGCGGGTTTAGTTTATAAATACCTACCCGGTCCTTAGAAAGGATATATATATATATATATATATATATATATATATATATATATATATATATATATATATATATATATATATATATATATATATGTGCATGTTTTTCGCCCTCCCCCCTGGAAAGTGTAAGTAGTAAGTACATGTTTCACCTCCCCATGGAAAAAATTATGCGGGTATCAGAGTGTACCATCAGAGGGTATACCATGGGGCCCTGCCTATACTAGTGCAGGGGCCCCCATGGTATATCCTCTGATTTATTTACGACTACAGCACTGGTCACCGGGCGCACCAGTGTGCTGGGGCACACCCTTTGAGAAGCACTGAATTAGAGAAATAATAACTCTTCCGCAGTTCTCGCAATTTTATGTGGCTCCATAGCACCCTTCAAATGGTTTCTACGAGATATCTCGTCCATCAAAATATGACCAGTTTTGCTAATGACGAGATACCTCGTCGAGAAAACCATTTACAGGGTTCCCACGGTCCTTGAAAAGTCCTTGAATTTGTTTTTCCTGACTAGGGGCTCTTGAAAGTCCTTGAAAATTAGGAAACTTGTTGAAAAGTCCTTGAAAGTACTTGATTTTTTTAAAAACTAGTACATAATAGTGTAATTTCGTGTTGCATTGCTACTTGTCCAGACTAGTTTCCTCCAAAGCAGGTGTGTCATTTGAGCGTCATTCTGAATGAAACCGATGTTTCCCGCTTTGACACTATAAGATATACTAGTAATGCTATGTCTAGATCGTCCATTTTTCACAGTATTCTGTCTGTCTAAGTTGACACCTCTGGTTTACGTTAAGACAGCCATCTTGTTATGTCCGCCACATAATGACGTATCACGTTCGCTAGATAACAGCACTGCTTTCTTAGGAAACCGTAGCTTTAGCAGTCAGGATGTCATTGGAAACCTGTCACGCATCCAAATAAATGAAGCCAAATTCTTATTGCAAAAATATATAAAAGTTACAATTGAAAAAAAAATTTTTAAGAAAATCACATTAAAGATTTCTATTGTTGAAAATTTTCTGCAGATTTCAAATCCGTTGAAATATTCCCTCTATCTTTAACGATCACAAAGATAGAAACTCAGACTAGATAATAAAGAAGCCCTAACACCAGTCAAAACTTTTGATTTATTTTGTTACTCAAACAAAGTAAACCATGACAGCCGTCTGTTGTAGGCAGTGGACGACAGGAAAATAGAGATTATGTCATGTAGATCGAACCGTCTGTGCAAGCTCCCGTACTCTTCTTCGTGCGACTAAAAGAATTTATCGCACGACCGAAATTGATATGTGTGCAAGTAGCCTGATAGCATTGAGTTGAGACAAAAAGCAAAATAAAAAAAGAAAATCAAAATTTTTACCAAAATTGATGATAAGCTTTCTTTTCTTGGCTATCAGTAGTTTTAAAAAAATTGTCTTTTTTTTGTATTCACATTTTTCTTTTTAATTGACAACTTTTGTGTATGCCTTGTTTTAGGTCGTTATAAAAAATTTTAGGTCCTTGAATAATTTGTTTTGGGTTTTGAAAAGTCCTTAAGAGTCCTTGAATTTTTTTTTGGATAAAGGTGTGGGAACCATGCATTAAGAAAGCTTGACATACATAAAATGTGTGGCAAAATTGGCGAATTGATCTCAAAGTGGCAGATTGTATATGCCTCCGGGCTATATGATGATAAAAACCTAAAACTTTGGTTTAACATAATCACAACTCATTAAAATCTTTGTAAAAATAATTTTGATGAAATGAAAAAAAAAATTTTTAATTTCACATACGCGTAATTAAAAAAAAAAAGATATCTAATGTACCCACAGAAAGCCGGTTTTCCACTGATTGCTGCGAATGTTTTGAGTTGGACGGCCTTTCTATGTCACAAAGGCCATATTTAAAGAGTGCGTTCAAATTTCATACGTAACCTTGGAATTTAAATGGAACCATTATACTTAATTTTTGAACAAAGACCTAATCTTAGAATTTAAACGTAACCTTTTACACTTGCCTTTTGAACACAGAAGTAAACTTTGAATTTCAGATACAACCTTTTTTACCCTTACCTTTTGGACACGGACGTTATTTCTGACTTAGCCTTTTCACTTTGACAAGACACTTTACCTTTTAGAAGCCATTTTGCTCCTGGTTGCTACGAGTGTTTTTGGTAGTTTGGCCGGCATTTATATGGTGCAAAAGTCATATTTTAAGAGTGTTTAAACTTCAGACGTTACCATAGAATTTAAATGTAACCTTCACACTTAGCTTTTAAACACAGCGTATCCATCTACACTTACCTTTTCGACATAGACGTAACTTTAGAATTTAGACGTAACAATAAAATTTCGACCTAACCTTAAAATTTAGACGTAACTCTTGAATTTTAGACGCAACCTTTACACTTACCTTTTGGACAAAGACGTAATTTCAGACGTAATTTTAACACTCATCTTAGACACTACCTTTTAGAAGCCAGTTTACCCCTGGGTGCTAAGAGTGTTTTGTGTTGTCTGGACTGCATATGCATATGCCCTATTTCAATATTTTGCAAATACATTTATAATAAAATGCTAGTATGCTTGACTTTCAGACGTACGCCACGGACAAATACGTGCCAGACTCCGCGTCCACAGCCACCGCCTTCCTGTGCGGGGTGAAGACCAAGTACGAAGGGGTCGGAGTGGACGACTCCATCGCACATTCGGATTGCTCCAGTGTCCCTGGCGCGGAAGTGCGCTGCATTGGCGAATGGGCCATGGCGGAAGGTGACATAAATCAATATATCTGTTTTTCTTAATGTCTATCGAATACCAAATATTTCTTACTTATTTCACTTGGCTTAGTCTGATCTAAACCGTTACCCCTGTTCATTGAGAGCCAGAACTTGGGAATTTTTAAGAAATTCTCTCTAGAGACTCCAATGAAGGAAAGAGGTTGTTGTAACATTGTGGTTCGAGTGGTGTATTAAAAACGATAGGACCAGCCAAATACGATTGGAATAGTTTTAACACATGGTAGTAGAAATTAAAGTCGCACTAGAGCAGGGGTGGCCAACCCGTGGCTCATGCGCCAACGTGGCGCATTGGATGATTACAAGTAGCGCACTGCATCCTTGCACCTACTTATTCGTTTGAAGTTGGTGCCATAACTGAAGGAGCATCAATCCCGATGTGTAAGACCTAATTTAATTTTAGAACACTCTCAGATTAATAGTTCAACACCTGAGCTGGCACCCCACTCCCCAAGCTGCCACACCACTCCAACGTGAAGATATTTGAGGCCACGTCAGACTTACGTCAGGTAATAATTTTACAGGTGCTACTGGTAAATATTGTTGCTCTATGAAACGAAAAGAGTAAACAAATTTCATCGTTTTTATTTCTTGTATTATTCCAACTGAGATCTCGGTGCCGTCGTGGCTCAATGGGTATGCTCACTGCGCTAGCAATCTGCGAGTTGTAAGCGGCGCTGGATCAATCTTTCTCCAAGTAATTTCACTCTTCCGTGTAAAACTTTTGTTGTTTGTGTCCACAACTTGATAGTGTCTGTCTTATCAACATAGCTGAATGTTGCCCTCTCTCTATAAAATCCCAACCAACCGACAGAGAACTTTGGGATTTTACCCTTCGAGATTGATCCCGGATCGTTGCCAATAGACCCTTGTGTTGCCCCGGTGCAGCGTCGATTCCCTCAACAACCGACAAAATCTCAATGAACGACATTGCGTTTCTGACCAAATTCAATTATAACTTTTGAATTTAAGAAAGCGAAATTGAACTATTTCTTTATTGTTTAGCAATATGTTCACGGTATAAAGACACTTATTTTATTCTGTCAATAGGAATTTTTCTCCCAAAATCTAGAAAACCGGACCAACTTACTAGTGGAAATTTTTTTTCCTGTGTACGCCAACAACCCAAACGGAAAGTGAAGATTTCACTTCCGCTATCCAAATGGTCTCGTATCAGGGTTAATTTAAAATGTTGCGTATCGCCGTTTTGGCAGCATTTGGCGTTGAATCAAATTAGTGTGGACCAGTTAAATTTCGGAATTCCTTCTTAGGAATTTTCATTGACGAAATGCTGAAATCATATTTAAAAAACAAAACAACTGACGTTACGTTCGGAATACGTACAAGAAACGGATCACGGCAGAAACCGACCGCCACAAACATTTAGTCTGACACAAAGGCTTCTCTTTGTATCCTCAACATTTCGGAACTATTCTAAACATTGCTTTGTAACCTAAGGTTGCCAGAACATCTCTTTCAAAGAGAACATGTCCTTTTTTACCTCTCGGATTTTTTTTTCACTCTCTTTTTAACGGCAGATCTTTTTTGTACTCTTTTTTTTTTCGGTTGTTCCATCTTATTATGAGATTAAATAGATAACTAATGAGAATTTAGATTCGTGTTAGAATAAAGAGAATAATAAATATGGACTATTTGCAGCCTTTTTTAGTTTGGAACGATATCCGTTGCTAACCTAACCATCTTTTTTGTTAGCATTAAATGGAAGTCAATAACTCAACTATGATTGCTGAGTACAAACAAATATGAAAAGTAAAATGTTTAATTTCTGTTAATTAGATATGTATTTACTATTACTTTGTTGTTTAAAAATTGGATTCTTATTTTTTTCAACGTGTTGAAAAAACACTTACATAAATGGTCAGTGTTTTAACATATGTAAATTCGTTCTAATATTTACTAATTCTTTTCAAGATACGTAATGAATATCTTCAAAAGATTTTCTTTCAGTTAGTGGTTAATATAACAAGAATCATCGAAGATTATTCATTTTATTAGATACCTAACAATTATACAATAATAATGCGTGCTTTTAGTGTCCTCTTTTTTTTTAAATAATTTTACCAAATGTTCTCTTAATGATGTTCATCTTCTGGTAAACCCTGTAGTAACACTTCAATAAAGCAACACCTACCAAAGTTGGAGCACTTACTGATATGATTACATTTTACAAATTTTGCAGCGCTGTGCTGATGTCCACTCAAAGCTCCAACCCTTTAATTTAGTAACACATCCCAAAGATGTTGCACTTACTTATCTGATTAAGTAATACCATTTCATCAGAGCTGTGCTGATGCTCAATCAAAGCTCCATTGGCGCTTGAAGTAATAAAGTTTAACCATCGTCAACCAAAACAAAAGTCCTTGCAAGTGACAAAATTAATGACTTGGATGGATAACGGCTGCAAAACAAACAAAGCCAAAACACGAATTTTGACGCCGTTGGAAAATATCTGACGCATTTCTAAATTGAGAACCGAACGTCCTTGTTCACTAACAAACCATTAATATTCTCACGTCCCTTGAGAGTAAACATATCCACACCCATGTGCTATAAATCTCCAAGTCCATGCAAGAGAGTACCACTACTCCAAACCCATTCCAAACGCCGAAATGTCGACGTAAGTGTTCTTTGCATCCGTCAACATCTTGTATCAGTTATGGTTTTTTTTAGTTGAACTCAGACGATCTTTTTATAATGTTCTTTTCTGGAATTAGTTGAGGGCGGAGGTTGATGGTTATCAATTTCATGAACCGTTATTTTGTTTCTTGAGAAAAGTTTTTTTATTCGTTTTCAACGCCTTTGTGACAGAACGTCGTGTATAGTTACCGAACGATGTGCCTCGTTTGAATTATGCAAACGTTCTCATTTTAGGATGGAAATTGATATCGTTCGGCATCAGGGCAGCTCTGTGTACGTGGATAATCCCGCATGGACGAGGACCGAATGAGCACTTTGGAAGAATGACGGAAAATGTTTTTTTTTTCTTTTCCATTCCCGGAAAAACTTCTAATCCAATGGTCTGGCCATCTATTGATTCGGCCGGAGCTCCTCATTTCAGTGTAGCCAAACAAACCAGACGATCTGCTGAGAATTTAATTCGAATGCACAGATACTTCCTGTTGATAGAGGTTACTTTAAAATGTAGTTTATCGTCCTTTAGGCAGAGTTTGATGTTTAATTTAATTAGTGAAATCAAAGTGACTGGCATTCACTGGAAAATACTCGCTTCAAATTAAGTAGCTCATTTTTAGAATACTTTTATGAATAATTTTTTAACATAACATTTTTAGAACACAGTCGACATTTTTAAGAATAATTTTTTTGGAACATTTTTATAGACATTTTCAAGAAACATTTTGGAACAAAAATAGACATTTTAAGGATAATTTTTTAGACTATATAATAGAGATTTTAGACAATAATTTTTAGTGCATTTCTTAGAATATTTTTTGTTTGAAACAGCGTTTTTAGAACAAATAATAGGAGAATTTGGAATGTTTTATATTTTTCGAAAATTCGTTAATTCTTTAGTACTAGAGAAGTAGTAAATGTTTTTCGAGGACTCCCTGAAAACTTTTCTTGGACTACTGGGATTACACTGACCTCACTTAGAAGAGATAATCGTCTTTAAATCTCGTCAAATTCAAGTTCAAATAAATTTTCTTCCTCCAAGATTTTCCAACTTTCAAATTCAAATAGTGAGTATTACAATCCTAAGTACACAAGAGTTGTACTATCCTACGGAAAAAAATAAGGACTGGTTCCTGGAACGGAACGCTGGCGATAACAATTTATCTCGTCAAAAGATTAACCAGAACTGAGAAATTGGCAATTTTCATGGAGCTCGCAAGAACATGAAAAGTTACGCCAGTTAAGGAGTAGCGCCAACGACTATATCACGGATATACGCATTGCACAAATAGACATTTTAAGAATATTTTTTGGAACATAACATTCTTTAGAACATAGACATTTTTAAGAATAATTTTTAGAACACCTAGACATTTTTAAGACTAATTTTTAGAATAATTGCTTTCATGCCTACCCTATTTCTCGGGGTTTTGTAAGAAAAATCCACGGACTTCAAGAACCCTTCTCCATTTGAGAGACCTCTTTATGGATGCGGGAAACGTTTATTTGCAAATTTGTCACGAATAATGAGAGCTTCTACTATTTCTTCCATTTACTGTATCGTTTCGATGTCTTTTCTCGATTACATTTTCGACATTCTTGTGGTGTTCTTTCAGGGAAGTCGGTGGGCCTGGTGACGAACATGCGCGTGACTCACGCCACCCCCGCGCCCCTCTATTCCCACAGTCCGGACAGGTGGTGGGAGTCGGACGCTAACATCAAGAACGAGAAGGACCGGACCATGTGCAAAGACATCGCCCGACAGATGGTGGAGGACTATCCAGGCAAAAACATCCAGGTACCTTTCCTTTCTCATTGACTCTCTTCTCAAGTGTGATTGGTGGGTTCGATATAATTTTATGGAATTGATTCCTCTGTGGAAATATAGTGCCGATCTCAAGTTATTTAATCACAAACGTTTTCTAAATAACAAGTTGATAGAAATAAATTTTCGTAGAAAGACGAAAAAACTTTTCTAACATTTTAAAAAGATGAGAAAACTTTTATAACACGTTTAAAACATGAGAAAACTTTTATAACACAAAACGAGGTGGAAATGGCAAACGTGTTAAATGACTTTTTTCTGGGGGTTTTAAATGGTGACTATAATTTAAAAAAGGATCCCAAGGATGGAGCCTTTGCAGGGGGTATAATTAAAGAATGCAAATTTAACAGGGAAGAAATAGTACATCAGTTGAAAAGAATTAAGCCATCTAAAGCACCAGGGCCAGACGATATTTATCCGAGAGTACTAGTGGAATGCGCGGAAGAATTGGGGGACGTAATTCACATCATATTTAATTCAACATATAGCACGGGTTGGGTACCAATGGATTGGAAGTTGGCCAACATAACTCCAATTTTCGAAAAGGGAATACAAAGTGATCCTGGCAACTATAGACCAGTCAGTCTAACATCAGTAATTTGCTAAATATTTGAATCTCTGTTAAAAAAGCATATAATGTTATACTTGGAGGAGGGGGGACTGTTATCAGATAATCAGTATGGGTTTAGGAAGGGCAGATTCTGCTCTACAAACCTTTTGAAGTTCTACGAAAAAATTACTGAGGAGCTGGATAATAAGAGAAGTGTAGATATCATGTACATAGATTTCAAAAGGCTTTTGATAAAGTACCTCATGAGGCATTACTGTTTAAATTGGAAAGGCTGGGGATTCTGGGAAAAACATTGATTTGGATAAAGAATTGGTTATTGGGTAGAAAGCAGAGAGTGCAAGTAAAAGGAAATTATTCACAGTGGACAGAAGTTATAAGTGGGGTGCCTCAGGGATCAGTTTTTGACCAATTTTATTTATAATTTTCATAGATGATATAGGTCAGGGGATCAAGAATAGAATCAGTATATTTGTAGATGACTTAAAAATATGGGGGACAGTGGATACCAAGTTACAGATAGAGAATTTACTAGGGGATTTTGATAAGATATCCGAATGGGCTGTAAAATGGGGTATGTCATTTAATGTAGGGAAATGTCAAGTTCTGCATATGGGTTACAGGAACAGTGGAGCCGAGTACTGTCTGCAGGGAATAAAGGTAAAGGAGGGAGAAACAGTCAAGGATCTTGGGGTGATAATTCACAGGGATTTTAAAATGGGTCACCAATGTTCAGCTGCGGGTAAAAAGGCTAATAGGTTATTGGGGTATATTAAAAAGACTGTAACTTCAAGGGATAAGAATATAATCTTGACGTTATATAATGGTTTAGTAAGACCACATCTAGAATATGCTGTACAATTCTGGGCTCCATATATGAGAAAGGACATAGAATTAATTGAAAGGGTTCAGCTCAGAGCTACAAAAATAATAAAGGGGCTAGCAAATCTCGACTATAATGAACGTTTAAGTAAACTAAACATGTATACACTGGAAAAAAGAAGGAGGGGGAATTGATTCAGGTTTTCAAGTTTGTAAAACAAAGGGACACAGAGGGCTTAAATTTCAATAGGGATAACAGAACAAGGGGCCATGGGTATAAATTGAATAAGACACATTTTAATCTGGATTTATGGAAAAACTACTACTTTAATGAGGTAATAGACAGTTGGAACGCGTTGCCAGAAAATATAGTTAATTCAAAAGGAGTGTATGAATTTAAGATACAATTGGATAGTCAGTGGGAATTGGGGAATTCATAAACAAAGGACCAGCCTTGTTGGGCTTGAGCCTGTAGCTGGTCGTCAATATTTGTATTTGTAAAAAGATGAGAAAACTTTTCTAACATCTAAAATGGAGATTATGTATAAAACAAAGGAGTTATATCGGCTCACCTACATATAGTCACTTGAAAGAATCCATTTATCCATCTGAGATGTTAACTCGCATTATTCCACTTTGCAACCTTACATTTATGACTTTTAACCAATTTTGACCTTCTTGACCAATAGAATCAGACCAAAGGATTCCATTCCAAGGAACTTAGCAATATAATACTTCCAAAGGATTCCATTCAACGGAATTGAGCAATAGAGTCTTTCCAAAAGATTCCATTCTGGAATTGAGTAATGAGGATTTCATTCTAAGGAATTGAGCAATAAAATATTTCCAGGAGATTCTATTGCAAGGAAATGAGCAATAAAACCATTACATAAAGATTTTACTCTAAATATAGAGTAAATAGAATCGTTGCAAGCAGTGCCGTAACTAGACAAGTGCAACAGGTGCACACGCACAGGGCCCACTTGGAAGTGGGCATAAAAAAAAAGAGATAGAACCCAAAGAGAGAAGAGTTAATATAATGGAAATTGGTGGAACACCAGATGAAGGAAGTAACTTGACACCCGAAGAATTATTTAAAATCAAATTTACAGTGTTCTTGACACACTATTGTCTCAAATAGATAGGCGTTATCAAAAAATGAAAACTATCTGTGACGATTTTTGCGTTCTCTATGGCTTGCCTTTACAATACACGTGTGTTGCCGATTAAAAAAAAAATGGTAAAATTCACAAATTAAAGGAAAGTACGAATTCACATGTGAAATTTAAAGTTTTAAGTTTCAAGTTTTATGACTCTTATACAAAATATAGAAACTACAACTCCTCTTAATGTTCTACCGGTTATTCATGATTTTGATTTAATTGCGTCTTACCCAAATATCAAAGTCGCTCTTTGAATATTTCTAACTCTTCCCGTTTCTATTGCTTCGTGCGAGAGAAGTTTGAGCAAGTTGAAATTAATAAAAAATTATTTAAGATCAACTATAAGACAAGAACGATTATTCAATCGTTCTATTATTTAAATAGAATACAACATCGTTAAAATTTTTAATTATGATGATGTAATTAATGAATTTCTGAAATAATACCTAATTAATTAAAGGGCCTAAATGAAAATTCTTCCACAGGGCACAGGAATGGCTAGTTACGGCACTGGTTACAGGGTATTCTATTCAAATAAAAGGATATACAAGATTAATCTTTACAAGGGATTGTGTTCTATGTTAGTGATATACAAGAATTATCTTTACAAGGGATCATATCCTACTTGCCACTGCGTTGCCCGTGCCCGTGGTGTTGGTTTGAGAAGCAAACGCCGAGATATAAGGTATAAAACTGGTGTAAAATTTTCCGCAGATTTCAAATCCGTTGAAATTTTTAATCTATCTTTAACGATTCCGGTTTTACGAAAACGAACTTTACAATCCCAGTCATTATGTTTTATATTTTTTTGCTCTCATTCGCTCAAATGGAATAGGGCAGGAAATGTAACATGTTTCTTTTTTTTAACGCGAAGGGCAGAAGATGCAATCTGTTTTTTTTTTTTTTTTTTTTTTTTTTGAAAAAGAAAGTTCACGGTGACGTCACAGTATAAGTTTTTATTTAAAGAAAATCATATT
Organism: Metellina segmentata; assembly: GCA_947359465.1. Lineage (NCBI taxonomy): Eukaryota > Metazoa > Arthropoda > Arachnida > Araneae > Tetragnathidae > Metellina > Metellina segmentata. Next base: position 108,118,758 of record OX375882.1, on the reverse strand, counting down.
TTTAGGTATCGATCTAAAGTGAAATTTTCCGTAGATTTCAAATCCGTTGAAATTTTTACTCTATCTTTATCGGTCTATGAGATAGAAAAAAAGAACTAAGTGACTCCAGTTAAAATATTATGTGTTTTTATCGTCTGGCTGGAAAATCATTCCTCCACGCAAAATCAAAGCGGAAACGAAACAAATAAATTTATAATCTGTTATCTCTTTTATCAACAATTCCTATAGCAGGTGTTGGTTGCTTCTATGCTGTTGCATTCAATAATGATTAAATTTCATTCAATTTATTTTTAAATGTTCTAGATTGAATTTTAAAATTCGCCTCGACCCTAAAATTGCAAAAAATTCGGACTACCTGTGTGCCAAATCCCATTACTCAAAGTGCCATAGATTCGTCAGGACTTTGATCACAAGAAACAAACAAACACTTCCTTTTATAATATTAGAGATGATGTATAAATGATGAATTTGCTTAAATAATATCTAATTAATTAAAGGGGCCTAAAATCAAATTCTTGCACTGGGCACAGGAATGGCTAGTTACGGCACTGGTTACAGCGTATTCTGTTCAATTAAAAGGATAGACAAGAATAATCTATACAAGGGATTCTGTTCTATGTTAGTGATATACAAGAATTATCTTTACAAGGGATTATATTCTATGAAAGTGATAGATAAGAATAATCTTTACTGGGGATTCTATTCTATGAAAGGTGATATAAAAGAATATCTTTATTAGGGATTCTATTCTATGAAAGTTATATATAAGAATAATCTTTACAAGGGAATTCTGTTCTTAAAAAAGAGATAGATAGAATCTTTCTAAAGGGTTGAAATAATAGATGGATTCATTGGAAAGTTGTGATTATTGAATCGTGTGTGTTGTGGGGAAAAAGCAACTCTACATCTCTCGATAATCTTGCAACGCTCTGGATGTTAATCAGAATAGTTTTCCAAATTCGAATTGCATATAAATAGTTTTTCAATGCATATATTTAATTTAACTCGCATGGCATTTGTAGACGGATTTTAAAAGAAAACTTTAAACGATAGAATAAAATCGGATGAGGTGCGTGAAAGAAGTCATCCAACTCAACTCGGTCCTGAGCACTCCATTAAAAGTGGTGGACTCGTTGCAGGTGATCCTGGGCGGCGGCAGGGAGACCCTAATGCCGAACACGACATTCGACCCCGAGTACCCCGAGAAGAGGGGCAAGAGGGGGGACCACCGGCAGCTCATTGAAGCATGGAAGAGTCACAAGGAGGAGAACAAGCACCGGTACCGGTACGTCTGGAACAAAAAGGACTTCGACAAGGTGGATCCCAGGAAAATAGACTACCTGCTCGGTAAGACACTTGCAAACATCACTGCAATGAAATGGGTTGACTTTTCTTTTTTCACTTTTGTACTAACGTGGACGGCTTCTTACAGTTATGGGCATCACAACCCCCAGGTACCCGAGAGATCTGTCCACTTTTCTGTTTTATCTTCTTCTACCCTTTTGATTTTTTCCTAAGTTGTTGTCTCTTGTTGTCTTTGGGTATTATGGTGCAATATGCCCCTCGCGCCATAATTCCCAAAACAAACCAACCATTTAAGAGTGATGGAAATGACCTACTGGAATTTTCCGGCCTGGGACTCTGGGAGGTACCGGTAGGCCTTTCAATAAAAAATATCTTAAAAGTAATGGACTTTGGGATAACGTATTTTGAACAGCAATCAATATGCTTTACCGATTAGAAAACAAGTTGCTTAAAGAAATAATGAAATCAATAACCGAAGATGCTTATGTGTTGTGTTTTACTTGGAAGATTTTGTTGTATCGAGCGGTATATGAAACTTCAGGTCCAGAAAAAGGAACACACAAGTTATTTGAGGAATCAAGAACTGACCCCCAATTTAAAATTATACAGGGTGTTTCAGTGAACCGTTTCAGAACTTCTAAGAGTGGTAGGGTACATCCTGACAACTCGAAATCATATAGCAATGTGGGGTCGGAAATGCTTTCCTGAAGCGGTGTTGTACACAGAAGTACCGTAAAGAAAAGAGACCGTAAGTGAGAAATCGTTTTGATAATACATGAAAAGAAGCAAAAGGTACATGGATTAAAGTAAGTGTTCGAAGTTTCTTCCACGGGCTACAATGCACGCCTCATATCTCCGACCCATGGACATCCGAACATTCTGGAATACTCCAGGCATATCTCGAATTTCTCCGGCAGCTACTGCAATTCTTGCAACCAGCTCCTCAACCTTGTCAACAGGGGTGTCATAAACTAGCGATTTCAGATGACCCCAGAAATAAAAATCAAGACACGATAGGTCGGGTGACCGAGCAGGCCAACGCACGGGACCACCACGTCCGATCCACTGCTGACCAAATGTGACATCCAGGTAGTTACGAACATCTCCGCTATAATGGGCAGGGGCTCCATCGTGTTGGAACCACATTGTTTGTTGCGTCGATGCAGAAATCTGTTCATCTCTCAAAAGTTGTGGCAATACTTGCTGCAGAAAGAGCAAGTAGTTAGGTCCGGTTAGACGAGACGGTAACAGGTAAGGTCCGATGAGGTGATCTCACATAATACCGGCCCATACATTGACCGAAAATCGAATCTGTGTTGCACGACGTCGTATTGCATGCGGGTTCTCGACCGCCCAGATAGGGTCGTTATGCGTGTTGAAAATTCCTTCCCTTGTGAAGGATGCCTCATCGGAAAACAACACTTCAGCAGGAAAAAGGGGATTTGTAGCACATTTCCCAAGGTACCACTGTGCGAAAGCAATACGAGGTGCATAATCCTCCGGTTGCTGTGTCTGGACACGCTGCACGTGAAACGGATGCATGTCTTCTTCTCGGAGAATCCTCCAGACGCTGCAATGGGAAACCCCGACTGCGTTTGCTACACTTCGTGTACTCGTTCTTGGATTCCCCTGTACATGCTGCAGCACATTCTGTTCGACGTCTGCAGTCCGTGCTGTTCTTACCCTGTTCCTGTCAGCCCTTTCTAATGAACCTGTCTCAGCTAACCTCTGGTGCAGTCTTGCAAAGAAATTATGACTGGGGATACGCCTTGTCGGCTATCGTTCCGCGTACAAACGCTGTGCGGCTGGCCCACTACAATTTTCAGCCCCGTACGCCAAATGCATATCGGCTAACTCTGCGATCGTGTAATCATCCATCCTACTAACTTGGCGTTCTTGTGCGAAATGAAGATTCCCTACACGAAAGCTCAGTTTTTCGCACAACGCCATCCACCGCGTCGGGAAAGCATTTCTGACTGCCCATTGGTATATGATTTTGGTTCGTCAGGATGTACCCTACCCCTCTTAGAAGTTCTGAAACGGTTCACTGAAACACCCTGTATATATTATTACTTATCTTACTAGCTGAATAAATCGCCGTTGCTCGGGTTTCAAATATGACCGCGACATATCCCTGTGTTAACTCAAATACACAAAAACTGTAGAACGTGCTTCTGATCGCGACAGCTAAAATAGGACCCCGACATTTCCCTGTGTTAACTCAAATACACAAACCCTGTAGAACGTGTTTCCTTTTCCAGGTCTTTTTCTTGCAGGAAAACAAACTTTAGATTTCAAAATTGTGTTGGTCGATTTGTCATCTTATCGCTTCGTTTGACGATATGACGTGAATGCGCTTTCCTAGAATGGTGAAAAAAATGGTGAAATCGCCCAAAGTCTACGCATTGGCAGTACTATCCATCTACTGCCAATCAGATGATGAATCAATAAAGGGATGTCTTCTGCCATCCCGTAGACCAATCAGATGATGAATGTTCGTTTCTACCCGGCAGACGAAAGTAGTCTAAGGGTCGTGTTACTCCCAGTTTTGTCGCACGATCCTGGGCACATCAAAATTTACCATTGCTCTCACTCTTTTTTAAAAAAACTCATACTAGAGCCATTTCTAAGTAACCGTTCAAGAGGGTATAACTTCTGTTATATATTCCCAAGCGGAAAATTTGCACAATACGACTGTATAAAATGTCAAATTGTGCACAAACTCCCCCATTTTTGCACGAAAATTACATAAACAGGATTACTATTTTATAAAATTTAAGCTAGGTTTGACATTTTTCAATTTTACCTAAGATATCTTCTATTGTATTTCCTGTGTTCGCAGGCCTCTTTGAACCGGCCCACCTGTACGATGTGACGGACCGCGACGAGCAGAAGTCCGATTTCGGCGAGCCCACGCTGGCCGAGATGACGGAGAAGGCCGTGCGCATCCTCTCCAAGACCTCCGAAGGCTTCTTCCTGTTGGTTGAAGGCGGCCTCATCGACAAGAGGCACCACAGCGGCAAGGCCGTCAGGGCCGTGTCCGAGGCCCTGGACCTCGAGAACGCCGTCAGGGTGGCCCTGCAGCTCACCTCGAGGGAGGACACCCTCGTCGTGGTCACCTCCGACCACTCGCAGGGGATGAACTTTGCTGGGTACGCGTACGTTGGGACGGATATCTTCGGTGAGTGGAATTAGTCTGTCTGACACGAAAACTGCACCAAATACCTCTGCTGTTCCCATAGAAACGGACCTTGTCCGATTTCCATAGGGTAGTGGTAGTTGAATTTACGTCGCTCTGTAGCAATGTGACTTGCTATTATCGACGGTGCAGCCCCGGCTTCGTTGAATCCACCTGTGAAGAAGATGTTGATAGAGGTAATTTCTCACGTCACCTGATTAGTGTGGTGGTGCACCATCTGGGTGGCCATTGTGTTAGTGGCCTGTTGCAATCAGCGCTTCGTTGAATCCACCTGTGAAGAAGATGTTGATAGAGGTAATTTCTCACGTCACCTGATTAGTGTGGTGGTGCACCATCTGGGTGGCCATTGTGTTAGTGGCCTGTTGAAATCAGCGCTTCGTTGAATCCACCTGTGAAGAAGATGTTGATAGAGGTAATTTCTCACGTCACCTGATTAGTGTGGTGGTGCACCATCTGGGTGGCCATTGTGTTAGTGGCCTGTTGAAATCAGCGCTTCGTTGAATCCACCTGTGAAGAAGATGTTGATAGAGGTAATTTCTCACGTCACCTGATTAGTGTGGTTGTGCACCATCTGGGTGGCCATTGTGTTAGTGGCCTGTTGAAATCAGCGCTTCGTTGAATCCACCTGTGAAGAAGATGTTGATAGAGGTAATTTCTCACGTCACATGATTAGTGTGGTGGTGCACCATCTGGGTGGCCATTGTGTTAGTGGCCTGTTGAAATCAGCGCTTCGTTGAATCCACCTGTGAAGAAGATGTTGATAGAGGTAATTTCTCACGTCACCTGATTAGTGTGGTGGTGCACCATCTGGGTGGCCATTGTGTTAGTGGCCTGTTGCAATCAGCGCTTCGTTGAATCCACCTGTGAAGAAGATGTTGATAGAGGTAATTTCTCACGTCACCTGATTAGTGTGGTGGTGCACCATCTGGGTGGCCATTGTGTTAGTGGCCTGTTGAAATCAGCGCTTCGTTGAATCCACCTGTGAAGAAGATGTTGATAGAGGTAATTTCTCACGTCACCTGATTAGTGTGGTGGTGCACCATCTGGGTGGCCATTGTGTTAGTGGCCTGTTGAAATCAGCGCTTCGTTGAATCCACCTGTGAAGAAGATGTTGATAGAGGTAATTTCTCACGTCACCTGATTAGTGTGGTGGTGCACCATCTGGGTGGCCATTGTGTTAGTGGCCTGTTGAAATCAGCGCTTCGTTGAATCCACCTGTGAAGAAGATGTTGATAGAGGTAATTTCTCACGTCACCTGATTAGTGTGGTGGTGCACCATCTGGGTGGCCATTGTGTTAGTGGCCTGTTGAAATCAGCGCTTCGTTGAATCCACCTGTGAAGAAGATGTTGATAGAGGTAATTTCTCACGTCACCTGATTAGTGTGGTGGTGCACCATCTGGGTGGCCATTGTGTTAGTGGCCTGTTGCAATCAGCGCTTCGTTGAATCCACCGGTGAAGAAGATGTTGATAGAGGTAATTTCGCACGTCACCTGATCAGTGTGGTGGTGTACCATCCAATTGGAGAATAATTTGTTCGTCTTTATTCTCCAATTGGATGAATAAAGTTTTCGACGACATCTGCCGATACACTCGGTCGTCTTGGCTTTGAAACTTTGCACAAACAGCCCGTAGTTTCAAATTTTTTAAACCAATTGTAAATTAATTTTTTGTCTGGAGGTTCTTTTCCAAATCGTGATAGAAAATGGTGTTGCACAAAGGTGACAGGTTCCGCTTTGCTCAATTCAAGAACACAAAACGCCTTCTACACTACAGACGCAGCCATTTCACTGACTAGTCACGTGATACGCTTGCTATCGCCTACGTCACTTCGGTCGGGAGAGGGACAAAGACTTTATTAGTATACCTAGCGAACAGTTCGTATTTGGGGACCGTGTCTGAAACTGTTCCTGTTTCACAGCATCTGGAAACTGTGTACGTACTTATGAATCACCTTGTATCATACTAATATAATTTAATTGATCTTTAATAGGTATCGCAGAGGTATCAAATGTTGACCAGAAGCCTTACACCACTCTCATGTATTCTTCTGGACCAGGATATAAGAACACAGAAACAGGGAGAGTGAATATAACAGATGTTAACACCGGTAAGAATTTGTTCTTATACTTCTAAAAGCACCGAAATAAAATCTATATTTCACTTTTATATTCTGTGACAAACATTCTCACTATCATATTAATGGTTTATCCTATAACGTTTCGTTTACACTAGCGTTTACGTTTTGACTTCTTTATGTGAAAACTTTAGCTCATGATGTGTGAACCGAATTGACCTGGATGAATGTGTGTGTGGAGACTAGAAACCATCTTATAGTATAATAGTTTAAAAAACAGTGCAATGAATCTCAACCATGAAGTACTTTTTGGTAAAGTGAAGTTGCACCATCTTTCCACGATCGGCAACAGTTGGTGACACGTGACGGGATATGAACGCTCAACCGTCTGATCTAGAATCATGTGGAGTTTTTGTTATCCTAACCGAGATAGTGACTGCTAAACGCCGAGTTCTAAAGTGAGGTGGTGCTTTTTAATTAATAAGTTTAGCGAAAAAATGTAATACATACATTCACAGATTCATGAATACTTTTTAAACCAGAAAGTCTCAAATTAAAGACTATTAGGCCCGGATAATGTGCGGCGCCGCTGCGGCACAATAGCACAACTATGCTCACAAAACAGTGAAATGACGCAAGTACTCATTTCGCGCCATTTGCGATACATATTCTATCGAAGAAAACGTGTTTATTTCGCTTACTTGGTGTAAAAAAAGTATATTTTGAAACAAAATAGACGTTACTGGATACAACCATTTATTAATTATTATTTATATTCCATTTGTTTATGAAAAAAAGGTACTTCAGACCGCAGACGCATGTGCGCCGTCGTGGGGAACTGCGGTACAAATTGGACGTGCGTCGCCCCAGCGGCGCTAGAGGCATGTGTGCACTGTTCCATTGCATCTAATGTATCTCAGACCGCACTTGCGTTGCGGCAGCGGCACCGCACGTTGAATAACCGGATGTGTACACCTGGCCGTATAGCGCTGCATATCCAAAGTTTTATCTTCCAAAAATACCATTTTTACAGATGTAGTTGGGTGTTCTTGTACCAGTCTGTGCATTTGAATATAAGACTGAGCAAAAGGATTGATTTCTCTTAACATGAAATCAAGTTTTTCAAATATATGTTGCAAGCAATTTGAATTGTTCCTCAAGCGTTTCTCTGTTGCCTCACAGGAGTCGAATACATAAAGCTGCCCGTATCCTTCTTTATAATGGTCACTTGCATAGAGGGAGGAAACTCTGTGGTACACTTGACCATGTAAACGGTAACAATATGGTCCAGCTCCACGTGGTGGCATAAATTGTGCTCCCATCCAAGTGAATGCTAATGCAGACTCTTATTTACGAATTCGCTGGCGATAATTTTTTATTAGCAATACTTTGAACAGTTCTGGAGCATCAGATAATGCCGGTAGTCGAACTTTTCCATCATGGCAACATTTGGTATACTTATTGGCAGTATTGAACTCTTTCTTCCAAAAAAGAGCCCCACAAAATTAGCACTGTTCGTACATGTTGACGAACATACCATGTTGACGAACAATTATGTTCGTCAACATGGTATCGAATACACACACGTTTTGCGCGACGGCGATTATCAGCTTCGTTTCAAATTGTTCTTCTTAAACAGTTTCCTGGCTCGGTTCGTTTTGTCTGTTGATTTCGGATAAAATATCTGACAGTACGACTGAAATTCATTATTTTTCATAATTTCCAACAGCTTATAATAATGATTTCTTAGTTAACAACAAATAACTCATAAGCTTTTACTTGAAATCCTGCGCACACACACACACAAATGTAACAAAAATAATATATTTATGATAACATTACATTTAAAAAGAAAAATGATGAGATTGCTTCATTAAAAAACTATCACGTGAGAACTAGGGATGCGACATCGACAGCAAAACATCGATGTTCAAAATTAAAACATCGATATTGATAATACATCGCCCCCAAAACATCGATGTTTTTAAAATTCAGTGTATTTAAACTTTTTCCCCCATTTCTTAAAACTGGTTTAGCAACTAGTGATGCTACATCGAGCAAAACATCGATTTTTTGAAACTTTGATGTTCAAAATTAAAACATCGATGATGATAATACATCGCCCAAAAACCATCGATGTTTTTAAAATTCAATGTATTTAAACTTTTTTCCCCATTTCTTAAAACTGGTTTAGCACCTAGTGATGCGACATCGACAGCAAAACATCGATGTTCAATATTAAAACATCGAAATTGACAATGTATCTCCCCAAAACTATCGATGTTTTTAAAATTCAGTGTTTTTAAACTTTTTTTTCCCATTTCTTAAAACTGGTTTAGCACCTAGTGATGCGACATCGAGAGCGAAGCATCGATGTTCAAAATTAAAACATCGATGTTGATAAAATATCGCCACCAAACCATCGATGTTTTTATAATTCAGTGTATTTAAACTTTTTTCCCCATTTCTTAAAACTGGTTTAGCAACTAGTGATGCGACATCGGCTCCAATACATCGATGTTTTTTTGTAAAACATCAATGTTTTGAAGACATTGACGTCTATCTCTCATCCCTACTTTTCAGACCCTTCACCCTTGGGCACTTTGGTCTAAAAGTATGTTCAATTTGCTGTTTATGAAAATTATGCTAATTGATAATTTTTTTAATTTCTATAACGGTACTTTTTTTATTTAAAAATAAAACATCGACAAGTATAGACATCGATGTTATATAAACATCGACTCCAATACATCGATGTTTTGAAAACATCGACGTCGCATCCCTAGTGAGAACCGCGCTAAAGCTTGTTTACTCTGACCGACGAAGCAGAGTAACTTTTCAAAGATATATCGTTGCCATCGGAGACTTAGAAATTCGACCCTCACATTATGCATATAAGTTTGGTTAACTGGAGGTTCAGAGCACAAGGGTATATCTGCCCAAGCTGCTCCAAGAACTACTTAAATTTGCTTTTTACCATTCAACTGGTTTCTACTAGGGATGCGACATCGAGTCGATGTTTTCAAAACATCGATGGTTTTTAAAAAACATCGATGTATTGGAGTCGATGTTTTGTAACATCGCTGTTTATACTTGTCGATGTTTTTACGTTGTCGATGTTTTATTTTTCAATAGAAAAAGTACCGTTATAAAAATTTTAAAAATGAGCAAGTAGCATAATTTTTATAATCAGCAAATCGAACATACTTTTACACCAAAGTGGCCAAGTGTGAAGGGTTTGAAAAGTAGGGATGTGATATCCATATCGATGTTTCCAGAACATTGTTGTTTTATGAAAAAACATCGATGTATTGGAGCCGATGTCGCATCACTAGTTGCTAAACCAGTTTTAGGAAATGGGGAAACAAGTTTAAATACACTGAATTTTAAAAACATCGATGGGTTGGGGGCAATGTATTATCAACATCGATGTTTTAATTTTGAACATCGATGTTTTGTTGTCGATGTCGCATCCCTAGTTTCTATGTGATATATATTCCATCAAGATCTGAAAAATTTTACGAATGAAAATATAGTATCTCGTGAAGGACATTGCCGGTTTTTTTACGATGACGTGATCATGATCTAGTCAGTTTTCTTCCAATGACGAGAAACGATAATAGCTTGATGGACGATAGGTGTCTTCCATCGAGATCTGGTCACTTTTGGTAATGACGAGATACCTCTTCGAGACAGCCACCAGGAGGGTTAATGATTTTTGGAGACAAAAAAACACTGCTAAATATAACTGTGCGAGTTGCTGGATAGGCTTCAAAACTCTAAACGAATTATTTACTTGCTTTTTCCAGCTCACAAGGACTACCAACAGCAGGCCACAGTCCCCCGATCTTCGGCGACCCACGGTGGCGAGGACGTCGGAGTCTACGCCGTAGGCCCGATGGCCCACCTCTTCACGGGCGTCTACGACCAGAACTACATCGCCCACGCAATGGCCTACGCAGCCTGCATGGGCCGCAACAAAGAGCACTGCAACGGAGGAAACGAATACAGCAGTGTAAACGGCCAACCCTATCTGAACGGCTGGAAATTGTGGGCTCAAGTTGCAATTGTGCTGACAGTCGTTATTCTGTACTGATGCCTTACTGATTGCTATCGAAGGAACTCATCTTGGGCGCATTGATTAGGCGTGGAATTCAAGAAAGTCTGTTGTGAGGACTCGAGATGTGTATAGTGCCATTAAAAGGCTCTCAGACAGACAATACAGGAAACCCAAAACGAGTGACTCGGGTCTGATGGGTTAGCATTACTGAAAGAATAGAAAAATTTCTCTGCGGGGATTGACTCGGGTAGATGCCTTGACCTTCTGAGCGTCACTGGATCTGTTTTTACCCTACTACACACACACACAATTACTAAAAAATAATAAGTAAATTATAATGCTATTGAAGTCTTAAAATTTGTATAGTGCCATTAAATGGCCCTCGGATAGACAGGAGGAGTCGAGAGGCCCAAAAATGTTGTATAATGTAATCGCCCATAGAACTCTTAGTATCTTTCTTTGTGCTGCTAGGGCTGAGTCATTCATTCCAGGTAGCATGTGTGAATGTTATATAGCTTTCTTGTACGTTCGCTCAATATAATTGAATCCTATTGGTTATTTCTGCGATCCCCTCAATCTGCGTGTTGTGTCCCCTCTCTTTCCCTTTTGCGATCCACATGGCCTGTGTCATTCCTTTCTTCTGAAGGAATCGTATTTAACAGCAGAGCGTAGTTTCCTGTTTTCAAGTGGGGTCGCTTGTTTATTTTCTTTACGCTTCTGCGTCTGTTGAAAAGCGGGGGAAAAGTCGTGAGGTAATTTTTGCTGCTATTTTATTTTTTGGAGCAATGGTTTTTTCGTCGAAGGAGGGGTACGCTTTGGTTCCCTTCGATGGACAGAATTTCTCAATAGGGTCGAGGAGAGTGAAAGCTGTATTTTGTGCGAAGCAGTTAGATGGCATCCTTGGAGGCAGATCCCGCAGAAGGTGCAGAAGCAGACGAGTCTGTTGAGGCGAAAAGGGCCTACGCTTTCCTGCTGACACTTTTGAGTTACCAGATTTTTGTTTCTCTGCAGACTGAAACCCCACCTCTTGTAAAATCTGGAAGAAATGGGAACTGTAATATGGCAATAAATTAGCTGTGAACCTAATTCTAGCTCTTTAACGATTGGCCACCTTACAGAAAGCCAGTGATGTGCCTATGCGACAGCATATTGACGGTGTTACAAGTCTCGTTAATGATCTACGTATGTCTGGAGCAGAGGTCAATGACATGGATACCATTGTCTACATTTTGATGTCACTTCCTCCCAAGTTTGAGACCGTCAAAGTGGCTTTGGAGAATCAGACAAGTGCAAACCTAACCTTGGACTTTGTGACTCAACGCCTGTTGGATGCAGAGGCCTTGTCAAGAGATTTCCGACACTCCATCTGTCACTTACAACGATAAGTGTTTGGTAGGAAAATTAATCTAAATGTCCTACCTCAATCGAAATCCCGGTTGAGAGGTGAATGGGTCCGGTCTCTGTCCACTACACTATGAAGACGCTCCAGTTTGTGAAATTAGAACAACGCAAAGAAGACAGGAACAGCGATTAAAAGTTAAATCGGAATATAATTAAAAGTATTAATATATATACAAAATTTAGAAATAGAGGATAACAGAAAAAAAGAAGGGAATCTCAACAGCTCGCATCAATAAGTCATCATAATTATATTTTTAGAATCTGACTCCAACATCGCAACAGTGTTGCTATTCACAGTTGCGTAGTAGAGTTCAGTCAGACTAGTACTCGAATTACTAGTTCTTTTTCGACATTCTCCCACCTTGAGTACGCCAAGTTGTTCTGGAATATTCAAAAGAGTCGTGGATTCACATGGATACTTTCGCTGTAGGTTTCAGGACTCGGCCTTGGAAGTCCACCTCGCTGTGACATCTCGGACGGGGCTGGTCTTACCTGGAACTGGAACAGTAGTTTCCCCCGTCCTTGTCTCCTTTGTAGTCGGCAAAATTTTCCCTTGATATGGACACTGTGTCCAAGTTCTTTATGTTTACAAATTATGAGAGCTTTCACAACACGGTGGTTTGATGAGAGAACAATTGGAAGTCTAAAACTATCATCGTCTTTTCTCAGGCGATCTTAGTCTTCAATCTTACAATTCCATAATTATCTTCTTCTCAAAGCAAGAAACTTTATCCCTAAAGAGAGATGATGCTTTTTGTGAGATACTCCTCAATGGGTTTTAGACTAATGGATCCTGTTACTCATATAATTTGTGTATCTAAAGATGTTAAGTTTGATGAACGTAAGATTCTCGACAAGTGTCAAAGGTTCATCGCTGATGAAGTAGATCAGTCAGTTAACGAGTTCGATGTACTCGAGGACAACACGAGTGAAAGTGAGAACGACGATCTAGATCCGTTTGAACCGAGACAATCTTCGAGACAAACCAAGAGCCTGTTAGATTTCCACTTCCTGAAGTGTATAATGCAATGTTCGCCGATGAGTCTTTGACTTTTGACGACATCGCATTTCTGTCAAATGACGAGCAACTCCTCCTATGGAGGATTGCCATGGATGAGGAAATGGAAAGTCTGAGGTTCAACGATGTCTGGGATCTTGAAACCCTACCACCAGATAAAAAATCTATTTCGTACAAGTGGGTCCTCAACAAGAAAAGAAATGGTTAGTATAAAGCTCGTTTAGTAGCTAGAGGATTTTTTCAAAAACAAGGAATTGATTACACTGAGACTTTTTCACCTGTAATCAGTATGCCTGCTTTAAGATTAATACGTGTACTTATTGTGAAAGAAAATCTTTGTGTTTTTGTACTTGATGTAAAAACTGCATTTTTGAATGGTGAATTACGTGAATTAATTTATATGGATCAACCCAAGGGGTATGATGTTAACAGTGGGAAGAAATGTAAACTTAAAATAAGTTTATGTGGATTAAAACAAGCACCACGTCAGTGGTTTAAAAAGTTCTTAGAATTTGTGATAAAACTTAATTTTATACAACTTGTAAATGAGCCATGCATTTTTGTACGATATGAAAAATAAAATAAAATTGTTATAGCACTTTAAGTTGATGATTTATTAATAGCAGGTTCAGATGTTACAGAAACTAATATTGTGATATCATTGTTATCTAAGGAATTTCAAATGTTTAAATCTGAAAGTGCAACTTAATTTTTAGGAATTAGTTTGTAATTTAGTTCTGATAAGTTGATAATGGATCAGGAATTGTATATTGTAAAATTACTGGAAAGGTTTAACATGTTAGATTGTAAACCTAGTGTTGTTCCCCTATGAATTCAAAATCAACATTAGCTGATTTTGAGAAAGGTGATGTATTTGATGGACCATATCGAGAACTTGTAGGATCGTTACATTATTTGGCTTATGTATCTAGTCCTGATATTTTTTATGCTGTAAATTGTTTAAGTTAACTTCAAGAGCATCCAACTAATGCTGGATGGTGTGCTTTGAAGAAAATATTAAGGTATTTAAAAGGTACTGTTAACTTTAAACTAGAGTACTATAAGGATTCAAATGATTATCAAATGTCTATGTACGTTGATGCTGTTCTAATCCAAATGATAGAAAATCTATTTCTGGTTATGTGATAATGTTTTGTACTTCTCCAATCTTCTGGGCTTGTAATAAACAAAACTGTATTGCTCTCTCATCTACTGAAGCTGAAATAATAGCATTAAGTAAAGGTTTTCAGGACTTTTTGTGGTTGAAACGCGTGTGTGTTGCTTCAAAAACTATCGTTGTCTCAGATCTTACAAGGGTTATTCAAATGTATCACACCTCACCCTTTCGTTCTACCTCTATCTCTGGTGAGTGTGACTGTGGTTCGTTTCATCTACTGGAGAGGGCAATACTTCATATATATATATATATATATATATATATATATATATATATATATATAATCTATTTATTCATCACTCTAGGTTAAATAAGAATACATTTCAATATAGTGGAAAACAGCAGCAGAGAGCCCCTCACGTCCGTTTCCTCCGGTCTCCGTGGGTCGAATCTTCTCTTCCCTTCCGCTCTCCCCTTTTTCTCCTCCTGACCCCGGGTGACCTTTTAGACACCCCAACCAACGTCCCTAGAAGATGTCTCGTTCCCCCCAACACCAGACATTCCTCCCTGTGTTGGCCGGAGAACCCCCAAACCTCACACCTCCCCACCGGTTTAAAATTGTCAGACCCCTTGGTCTAACAATTAAGAACCTTAACTTAAAAGTGGCAGGTACACTAGTGCCCTTCCAATCGTCACCACCGAGCCAAATCGGAGTCTGTGTAAGATTGTCTGTGTCCCTAGTTGGCAAACATGCATGAGTTTACAACTAGGTACTGATTCAATTATCGACACTAATAATACACTAAATAGAGAGAGAAATAGGAGAAAGGAATATATACAAAAACAAACTAATATTATTGCACCCTACAACAAGGACTAAACCAATATTTACCGCACATCATGATAATAATGTAAAGAAAGTAATTACTGCATATCACGATAATATTTTAAAAAGAAAATTGTACTGCACCTTACAACACTAACTTAATTAGCATAACTACTATACATCACAACTTTAAAAAAATCTTAACTTTCCCGACAGTGCAATTTCATCAGTGGTAAGCACTTAACAATCTTAACACTTCCTGGCAATGTAATTTCATTAGTGCCAAGCACTTAAACATTCATTTCAATAAAGGATAAAATATTGCCAGTCTCATCTACTGAAATCTCACTTTGTGTACTATACTTAAAAATGACAAAATATACAAACTTACACAAATTGAAAAATTAATTATATACAGCATAATCCTCATTTCAAACAGTCATTTATAGTGGTTATCCAGGCCCATAAGGACCGCCTTTTGCAAACCTATCAATTTCCATTAAATCCAAAGCAAAAACTACTAAATGAACTTTTTTTTTCGATAATGCCACCACAGGAATGACAGTCGCCTATTCCACCCTCTTTCTTGGGTACTAATCAAATGGTATAACCTTTTACTCTTACTCCAATAAAAAGCAACCCCCCACATTTTAGATTGAGGGTATTCTAGGGTCTTTCGCGCCACCCCTACTCGCACTGAACTCCCGTGTAAATTTACCCTTCCTCGTGTTTTCTCCTTATGTAACTTCGAAGTTTCAGAGACGCACTCCTTTTCACCCGACTTCCCGTTCTCTCTGAGACTCAAATTTTCCATCTCTAGCCCGTGCTGCTTAACCCCCGTATTGTCTCCAAACGCCTTGGGCAACATCTCACTCTGGTTTCCACCCCCTTTCCGAGATCTTTGCATTTTCCCCTTCACTCGACTACATCTGAGACTCTCCCCCTCCTTGGAAGTAATAACTTCACCAGGAATGTCCGGTTGGTCCCTTCCCGATGAATCCGTTGGTTCATCCACCTCGTCCCGTGCCTTTTTGTGACCTTCAGCCACCTCCCCCTGGGTCGCGATAGCGTTTCTCCCCGTTTCTTCGCCCACGAGTTCCTTCCCTTGTTCCTCGTCTTGCGAAGTTTCCGCTGACTTTTTAACATCAGTTGAGGAAGGGTCAGTTCTATTTTCCTGCCCCTTCCCCTCCTCCTGAGCGAGATTGCTCCTTCCCCTATCTTCCCTAGAAATTGCGTTTTCAATTTCACCTCCTTCCCTTTTTTCTCCACTTTTATCCTGCATCTCTAATCCCCTCAATTTCATTCTCAATCCTCCAAATTCCATTCCCGCCTCTCTCTGAGCCACCATCCGCCTAAATTTCCACTCCCTTTCCGCTTCTAACCAATCCCTCTCGGCTTCTCTTTTCTCTCTTTCATTAATAATATCTGTTACCCAAACCTTTACAAATTCTTCCTCGTATGATTGCGATCCCAGTATTATCTTCCTTAAATCCACGACTTTCGCATTCGGCGGTACCTCCTCCCCTAATTCAACTGCCAAATATCTCATCTCCTCCATCCTAGCTCTTCCAAGAAATGCCATAGTGATCCCCGTGTAAACACAATCAACTTTCACAATAACACACTGCTTCAATAATTACTCAAGCAAATACACAAAGACTTTTCAAACATGCACTTTGATGTTCCATATAATTCCCCTAGTTACTCTATTAAACATTCAAACAATTTCAATAAGTAACTAATTATATTAAATACATCAGCATAATCTTACACTTTTATTTGCAAACAGTAATTCCTAAAACTATTCCTTAGCTGATATACATTACACCTTAAATCCTACGATCCTTAGCCCCATCAAAATAAATACACATGATAGCACAACATATAAAATAATCACAATCACACTACTTCTCATACATATATGTGTTATCCCCCTGTGTATTTAATGGCTCACTGGATCAATTCAGAAGGGACTTACCCCAGTACCCTTCAAGGTATATGACTGCAGAAGACGCACTTCCCCCTTTGCGACGCACAGTCTTCAGACATCTCACACTGGATCACTCATCAGAAATTAAACTCCTCAGAAAAGATTCACTGCATTTCCATCGCACGACGCTCGAACCAGCATTTTCTTTCCCTCGCCCCTCGTAGACACCAAGCGCATCTCCAGGATCACTCTTCCGGCGTGGACGCCCCTCGGTCCAGGATCTCTTCTATTCCATCATACGGCATACGGCCTCGTCGATCGCTTCTTCCAACGCTCCTGGAACGCACCAAACAATTCTCCAGGTTGTGCAAAGGATCCCTCTTCCTATGTAAGTCCGTTCAGGCTCGATGTCTTTCCATCACGCGACGCCCGATCACGTCCCTCGCTCATTCACCCGCTTTGGTCATCGGCATCCAGCGTCCCTCTCCACCGTACATCCTGGCTAGCTGCGCCAGTTTATCACACCTCACCCTTTCGTTCTACCTCTATCTCTGGTGAGTGTGACTGTGGTTCGTTTCATCTACTGGAGAGGGCAATACTTCATAGATATATATATATATAATCTATTTATTCATCACTCTAGGTTAAATAAGAATACATTTCAATATAGTGGAAAACAGCAGCAGAGAGCCCCTCACGTCCGTTTCCTCCGATCTCCGTGGGTCGAATCTCCTCTTCCCTTCCGCTCTCCCCTTTTTCTCCTCGTGACCTTTTAGACACCCCAACCAACGTCCCTAGAAGATGTCTCGTTCCCCCCAACACCAGACATTCCTCCCTGTGTTGGCCGGAGAACCCCCAAACCTCACAAAATGTATTTATTTTAATCTTTTTTCAAAGTATACACCACAGGCATGAGCACAATGATCCCATTGATTAACGAGCCGAAGGATTCCTTGTTTCCAGAATTCCTGTGGCCGTGACGAGACCCGGTCCTTCACAATGTCCTTGAATTCGTCGTCCGAGTTGAAGCGCTTCCCTTTCAGATGTTTTTTCAGGGGACCAAACACATGTAAATCGCAGGGCGACATGTCCAGGCTGTAGGGCGAATGGTCAAGCTGCTCCCATTTTAACTTGGCCAGTTCCGCGTGTGTGACCCTGGAGTCGTGTGGACGCTCGTTATCATGGAGCACAACCACACCCTCCGTGAGCAGCCCCGGTCTTTTGATATTGATGGACCTGCGCAGGCTTCGGAGTGTCTCACAGTACACATCGGAGTTAATGGTTCTTCTGTTCTAGAGGAATTCAACAAGTAGCGGACCTTGGACGTCGAAAAAGACGGTGAGCAACACCTTCCCTGCTGACGCCACGGCTTTGAACTTTTTAGGGGGAGGTGACGACGCATGATTCCACTGCATGCTGTCCCGCTTTGTCTCTGGCTCGTAGTGATGGCACCAGCTCTCATCACCTGTGACGATCCGCTCCAGGAAAGCGGGGTCTTCATGATTCCGAAACAGATGTTGAAGTGCAGCCCCATACGCAGTTCCTTTTGCTAGTCGGTGATCTGCTTCGGAACCCAGTGCGCAAACACCTTTTGATAACGCAGCATGTCGTGAACAATTGTCCACACTGTTCCAAACCTGACATCCACCTTCACCGCCAACATTCGCAATGTGACACGCCGATCACTTCTCACTAGGTCGTCCATCTTGTCGATGAGATCGGCCGTGATGACTGTGTTTGCCTATCCTGGTCTCGGGTCATCAACCAAACTCTCACGGTCTGCACGAAAACTTGGATACCATTTTCTCACTGACTTGTCGGACACACAGTATTCCCCGTATACGGTCATCATTTGGCGATGAATAGCGGCCGGTTTAACACCTTCCGCTGTCAGAAATCGGATAACGCCTCTCTGCTCTTCAATCATCGAATTTTGCAATGTGAACGCCATCCTGTCCTCACACGCACTGACGCGTCAGTTGGATGGCGCTCGTTATAAGGGCATCTTCTCTCTCCAGCGCATGCGGGCGCCCGCGCATACTCCGATCCACGCCGGAGATTCCAATCACAGCCCTAGTAGAATGGGCCGAAAAACACTTTTTTTCGAAATCTCTATTAGTACGGAAAGGGTTCTCTCTGGGTTCAATAAACACGGTGTAAAATATCTCTTTAATTGGATAATATCTTCTGCCCCGCATCGCACTTGAATTTTGGAAATTTGGATAAAAATTGGCAATTTTTACTCGGCGTAGGAAACATAATTTTTTTTCAATATTGCTATCCTAATAGTGCTAAACGAGTGCCCACTGGGTTAAATAAGAAAGGTGTAAAATATATTTTGGATCGAATAATATATTCTATTTTTGCATCTCAATTGAAATTTTGCAGTCTTTGAAGAAAAGTGCACTTTTTATGTGTTATAGAAATCAATCAAATATGAAAAATAAATGGGCACAAACACTGTTTATTGCTGTATTGTACATTTGATTATATTCCCTGAAAATTATTAGTCGAGTATATTAATATAAATTGTCGAATATATATTAATACAATATTTGTTAGATTATTGTAACCATAGAATGTTATGACATGCCAATACCAAATGTTCACTTACACTTAATCAGCAGGAAAAGGCTTGAAATCAGCCATATAGTCAAATTAAGGCGTAATTGATCGGGAAAAGAATGTGGATCTTATGAACCCGTCTCTACTTTGGAACCCATAAACCTTAGCGGATGCTTCTGTCTCACTAACTTGACATATCGTTCAAATGCCTGTGTGTGACATAGGAAGTGAACAAAGTCGCTTTCTGGATTTTTCTAATCACGCACAATGGAACTAAATATGACAGTGGATATATCACGGAGGATTGGGAGAGAAGTAATAGTAATTGATGATCAGTCAATGAATTCCGTATAGTCAGCAGCTTCAAAATTCAGTTTTGGTGGGAGAAATACACATACTGACTTTACATTAGAAGATGACTCTATAGACTTAGTTATACGTCGTGCAGCATGTTCTCTGATGTGCGGTCTTTCATCCTTCAACATACACAGCAAGATATTCTCATGATAGCAAACAACATATTTCGACAAATTACTCCATCAATGACGTCCTTAAGGTCTTGAGATAAATACCTGGATCTAGAAATAGTATTCCACACATGCTAAGCTCCATCTTTCAGCGAGTGTTTAGACTTTATATTAAACCAGTTGGGAGTGTAAACTTTCATAACCAACTGAGTGATTTGTTTCAACTTCAAAGAAGGATCTGGAGAAACATAACATGTAGTCTTAGAACTATGTTCGTTGTTGTTAGCCAGCGTGAATGTGATAATGGACCAGGACTTGGTATAGATAGTTCATCAGAATAATTACCCTATCGCACTGCTAGAGATATTTCTATTAAGTACATTTGATCCTTGCTTAAGTCACGTCTATAAGTTGTTGACAACTCGCCGTCAATAATTTCGAACGTTATCACTGGCAAAGTTTCACATGTAAGGAGCGCCTTCCCAATATTGCCAAATTATGGTTTTGAACCATTTGTTTGCCCATCCAACGTTTCAAACAAATGCCTCAGAGTTAGTTCATTAAAATGCAGGAGACATATTACCCACTGCAGAAGTTTACCAAGTTTCAATTCCAAACACCGAATAACACCGGATTTCCATCTGGTATTAACAGATGTGCAGTCACAGCCAATTGCCAGAAGCTGAGAAGGATATCTTGCAATCCCTTCAAAATATCCGATAATAGTCGCGGAAATCTGTTTTGCTGTGCCAAATGATGGACTCGTATGTTTAATATAACGTGAACCCGATTCTTCAATAAGCGATAAATGTTCGTCTTTTGCTTTTCTCGTGTATCTTTTAGTATCTACTCTATCTTCTATCAATGTAGAATCTCTACGATCATCTAAATACAACCCCTTCAACGGTAATGCCTAAGCATCACTTTAAAGCTTGAAATTTTAAATCCTTACTAACTTTAGCCTTTTCCCTTCGCAGCTTGTTTTTGTCAACTACCAAATATAAGTTGTCGCTAGTTATAAGACTGACGTCGTGCAGAACATTTGAAGCAATTGCAGCCACAGCCCGATCCGAGACTCCAAACCTGTCGGCAACCACAGCAGTTAAAGGGAGACCAAGTCGCATTTGTTATGATTTAGATACAAACGGAGTTTATTGTTTGTACTTAGGATCAGTAAGAGAGATTAGACGGTTCGATGTCTTTGGTTTGTAAATGTCCAGATTTAAATCTACTTCAGATATATCTGCGAAGGAATGTGAATTGTGAACACCACTTCGCTTTTCCCACTTTCTGTCAGATATAGGCAGCATGAAAAAACAAAAAAAAAGTGCACTTTTCTTCAAAAATAGCAACATTTCAATTGCGATGCGGGAACAGAAGATATTATTCGTTCCAAAAAATATTTTACGCCTTTCTTATTGAACCTAGTGGGCACTTCTTCCGTACTATTAGAATAGCAATATTGAAAAATAATTATATTTCCTACGCCGAGTAAAAATTGTCAATTTTTACCCAAATTTCCAAAATCCAAGTGCGATGCGGTTGCAGAAGATATTATCCAATTAAAGATATATTTTACACCGTGTTTATTGAACCCAGAGAGAATCCTTTCCGCACTATTAGAATAGCGATTTCGAAAAAAAGTGTTTTTCGGCCCACCCTAATCCCTAGATGTCTCGCTACGTTCTCCCATAACGGCATAGGCAAATATGTTAACGATTACGTTGTTACGACGTTTGGTACCTTTTCATTTGAACACCCCTTGTATTGTGTGTGGAGATAATAAATCTTGTATCAAATGTATAACGAATGAAAATAATCATGGTAGATTGAAACATGTCGATATTAAATTAAAATACATTCGTTATGTAATTTCCAAAAATAATATCGGAGTTGAATATGTTCCGCGTCTGATCACCAAATTGATGATACGTTAATTAATGTTAAATTTAGTGAACTTTTGTCATTGTGTAATTTTAAGAGGTAATGTGCATGTTTATTATGTAGATATCAATGTGAAATTTGTAATGTTTGTTTCAACGAAATGCTAAGAAATTTTCATGTGTCAATAAAATTGGATAGAGTGGACCATCGGTTATATAGTGAACTTTTCATTGTGTCAAGTAACGGTTCAGTAAAAACGGGTTCGACTGTATTAGCCTACAGTAGGCAACGTTCATCCCATTGGCCGTCGTTTAACGAAATAAATACGTACCTTTACTAATTCAACATTTTTCTGCAACGAATTCTGTTCGAAGTTTTTATACACTTATTTTCCATGGTTTGAACTAAGAAATAAAAGGGTGGCTTTTGCTTTCGTGCTTCGTAATTTTTATTTTATTAAATCCAATCTTTTTCAAACGCAACACTTTTTTGTACGTTTATAAAAGCATTTTGTGTATGAAATGTCACTCACGTGTCGAAACTTTTTTTACTCCAAACTCATTTTCATGTCTTAGATAGAAAAGAAGCTAATTAAAGAAAAATCCTCAAAAGCATTCATTAAAAAATCCATTATGTCAGCTTCACGATTTCCACCCGTCTTCTCAATCCCTTCCAATGTGTGCGTCTGACCTCTGGTTTCCCAAGTCACGAGTCGCCACTTGTTGCTCGAGAAAAAAATTGCTGAAAAACGGTTGATAGAGATGTTTTAAAAACAACAATTTGATTGGATACATTTATACGCATACAAAGGCAGAATCAGAATTTACACATATGCAAAAAATGAAATGAAGTAAGCTATTTAATAAAACAGATATTCAAAACATATCTTCTAAACTATGAGGGCTGGTGCACGTTAAATCTGCGGTGGCCTCAAATGTCCTCACGTTGGCATGGTGTGAAAATTTGAAGGGTGCGGCGTTAGCTCAGGTGTTGGATCTCGTGATCTGATCGTGTTTTGAAAAGACGAGGTGTTGTCCTCGGATCTTTCCCTTCGAGAGGGATCCCGGAATGTCGTCTATAGCCCGTTGCGTTCAGCACAACTTTAATTCGACATCGTACCATCAGTAAATATCTTGGTAGCTTTTAAACTACACTCTATAACAAAAAAAAATCGACGCACCCAGAAGGAGTTGTCCGATTGCGATAAAAATGGGTGGATGTTAAGAAGATACATAGAAAAACAAACGATTCAAATCTCAGAACAATTGAATGGTTTATTTCAGAGTTTGACCGGAGGGAGTCAATAAGGCGTTGGTCCACCTCTGGCCTGGATGCGCCACCCGGCGTGGCAGGTACTAAAAAAGCTCCCGGATGGTGTCCTGCGAAATTTCTTGCCAAATTGTCTCCAACTGTCGGATTAAAGGATCAACATTCTGGAATGGTTGCAATCGCCTTCCCATAACGTCCCAAATGTGCGCTATGGGAGAGAGATCAGGAGACCTAGCTGGCCAAGGAAGTGGTGGGAAAGCTTGAAGACAATTCATAGAAACACGTGCCGTGTGCGGCCGGTTATGATCTTG
The DNA here is from genome assembly GCA_947359465.1 of Metellina segmentata. Lineage (NCBI taxonomy): Eukaryota > Metazoa > Arthropoda > Arachnida > Araneae > Tetragnathidae > Metellina > Metellina segmentata. The sequence goes on along the minus strand of OX375882.1, from coordinate 108,095,331 downwards.
TTGAAAAATAAGTCCGCGGTAAAAGAAAAGGTAACACAATCGTTCGTAGAAGGTCGTCTACGTACCGCTGTGCTGTAAGTGTGCCAGAAATGACTACCAAAGGCCGGGGCTATCAAAGGAGACAGCATCCCAGACCCTAACGCCATGTTGTGGGCATGTGTGGCGTGATAGTAAGGTCAGGATCCCCACACTGTCTTGGACGTCTCTAGAAACGTCTGCGGTTGTCGTCAGGACATAGTTGGAAACGGGACTCGTCACGAAAAACTACACGTCCTCAGTCAAAGCCGTTCCAAGTGGATCGAGCCCGGCACAACTCCTTCTTGGTGCGTCCATTTTTTTGTTATGGAGTGCATGAGAGTCATATTCTTTCAAGCGTATAAATGTAGGCAGTTGTGCTAGTGTGGCAGTTGTGGTTTTGAATCGCGACGTGCTTCCCGTTGTATTCCGTACATGACGTCATTTGGACAGCCAATAAGATTAAACGCCAAACGTTGCCAAATCGGAAATAAGATACGTTTTAAGATAACCCCGACACATATTATGATAGAAGATTTGGGTGGCGGAAATAAAATCTTCGCATTCCGACTGGTTTGTTTGTTGCTTAAAATCTCTTTTAAAAAAGTTGCAAACTTTTTACATTTTTGCAAAAAGAAATATATATCTTCTACTAGAACATTGTTCGGTTCGAAAAAAATCAGCTAAAAAATACCTTGAAGTGTATCGTTTGCACTCTTGCTTTTACTGTTTGTGCAAACAATTTTGTTCTTCATTTCTCTTTAAAAATGTTCACACGATTTCCAAAAGAGAAACTATTTAAACATTTGAGAAAACTTTCTAAAAATATATTTGCAAAAAAAAAAAAATAATAATAATAATAATAATAAATAAATAAATAAATAATTTTAATTTTGACACGTTTTTGGTCTTTAGCGGCTTTTTTCAGTGAATTCTATACCTACTTCTAGTTTTTCCCCCGAATTGCTTAAAAATTTAATATCTCTACAACTAATTAACTTAGAAAAAATAAAATATACTTTGGAAAGTCAAATGAGTACTCTATCCCATAAAATCAAAAATATTTTTTGGTCAAAAATGACATTTTTAACGCGTTTGGATACCTTAAAGCAGATAGTCCTAAGGGGAAATATATAGAAAAGGAATTTTCTACTGTACTGTTTAGTTTCTACCGTTTCTTTCCCTTCGGAGGTTGATCCCGGATCGTCGCCAATAGCCCGTTGTGTTGCTCGAGTGCCGATGTTAATTAAAATACTTGCAAACTTGATAAAACTGCAATGGCGATTCTTAAATCAATTGATTCCGATTAATGTGGGAAAATATTCCATTTTCAACAAATCATTTTGTCTACTAAGTTTCTCAAGAAGATTCGCAACCTTGGACACGATACCCGAGTCGTCGAAGCAGCTCAGCTCAACTTTACTTATTTTAACCCCTTGGGTACAGATTTATTTGAAAAAAGTAGTCCGGTTTATCGTTTGCACATTATTTACTGTTATATTTTCGTATTATCGGCTGTATACTAATGACTGTTACATTTTCATATTATCAAATACGCAAACCCTGTAGAACGTGTTTCCTTGTCCATGTCCATTTATTGCAGGAAAACAAACATTAGATTTTAAAATTGGGGCTTCGAGGGGCCCTTTTAGAACTACCTGTGTACCAAGTGTCATGTCTGCAGATGGGTCTGAAGATAGGAAAGAAATAACTTATGTTTTTCTCAGTGTTCTAATGTATAAGTGTACGAAATTTAGTGTGGATTGGTCAAACGATATAGATTTTTATAGAGAATACACATACACCACGCATCCTTTTTTTATATAAGGGTTGGACAAAATAATGAGAACAGCTGTGAAAATAGTTTTTTTTTATTAATAGGCCGTTGGTCCTCCTTTTGCATGAATTACAGCTTGTATAAGACGTGGAATTGACAAATACAAGTCACGTACAACATTCAAAGGGATACGTTCCCACTCAAATTGCAAAAAAAGTCCCTAATTCAGAGAGTGTCCTTGTTGAGGGGAATCGACTGCGCAGTTTATTTTCCAAAACACCCCACAAATGTTTAATTATATTGAGATCAGGAGACTGAGGGGGCCAGATGAGGTGCTCTATTTCATCGTCGGGTTCATAATACCAGTCACGGGCAATTCCACAGGTGTGAATGGGGGCATTATCATCTTGGAAGACTGGTCGTTTATCAGGAAACACAGTTTGCACTTTAGCCACGGCGGTGCGGTTGCTTAATTATAATTTAGACTGAAAACAATTAAACTTAACATTTATTAAAACTTAACAAGTTAACTATATTTTAACAAAGTATAATCTATCAGCGCGCTAACAAAAGTGGTTACGAGACTGTGAAACTGAAACTGAAATCTCAAGAACAGCTTGAGGTATTTAAAGCGTGAACGCATGACGCAGCATGCGCACGTCAGAAGTCTTGAAGTTGAAGTGGAAGTAGTCTCTAATTTGCATAACACCACAGTACTCCCTCGCCAGTCGATGAGACGATACGATGTTGGAAACTTAGGCCTGATAGGGCACAATGAATCGTACTTTCCTACCGGACCGGGTCTTCACATCAGGCTTTGACGTCTCAGGCAAAATTGACTGTTGGATTGTCGTAGGAGGTGATGTCGACATGAAAAAAGCTGGCTTCAAACGATTAATGGTGACATTGGTCTTCTTGCAGTTGATTTGAAGCGTAAAAAAATTGTCGTTTCGTGCTATCACAGGAAATGGACCTTCGTAGGGCTGCTGTAGTGGTTTCCGTACCATGTCTTGTCGGACAAACACGTGAGAAGAAGTCATCAGATCTTTATGTATAAAGATATCCTTGCTTCCGTGTTGGGACGTTGGAACGGGCTTCACTTGCCGGAATTGTTCTCTTAAGCGGCGTAGGAAATCGAGGCGTGGCGGCCAATCGGAAACTGCTGTCGTCCGTAAAAATTCTCCAGGAAGTCTGAGCGTTGTTCCATAAACCAGCTCTGCTGATGAAACACCAAGATCTTCCTTCACGCAGGATCGGATTCCTAAGAGAATGTTCGGCAGCAACTCCGTCCATCTGGTCGAAGCGTAGCACTTTATAGAGCTTTTCAATTGCCTATGAAAACGCTCCACAATACCGTTGGATGCTGGATTGTAAGCCGTTGTTCGGGCTTTCTGTGAACCGATGAACTTCATTAGAGAACGGAACAGGTCACTCTCGAATTGACGTCCTTGATCCGTCGCAAGATGTTCAGGAACACCAAAACGTGCAATCCATCCGGTATAAAACGTTTCAGCAACAGTTTCGGCAGTCTGGTCCATCATGGGAAATGCTTCTGGCCAGCGGGTGTAACGGTCTACGCACGTCAGTAGGTAGCAAAATCCTCTCGATGGGGGAAGAGGTCCTACGATGTCGATGTTGACAGCGCTAAACCTACAGCTGGGTAAAGGATATTTCCCGACGGCTGACTGGACGTGTCTGTGGATCTTTGCTTTCTGGCATCCAAGACATGCTTTGCACCAGGCCGCTACATCTCTATTGAGGTCTTTCCATATGAATCTCTCTTTGATAAGCTTCTGCGTAGCCAGAACTCCAGGATGATTCAAGTTGTGTAAAGTCTGAAAAACACTCAAGCGGAATTCTTTAGGTACATATGGTCGTACAGCGCCAGTGGAAGTATCGCAAAATAAAGGCTTACCTGAATGACCCGCAAGCGAGGACATTGGCTTCAGCACAAGTCCCGTGTCTGATTGTAATAAGCTCTTGAGCTCATCATCATCGACCTGTGCTCCAGCCATACCCTCGAAGTCAATAAACTCGATCTCGTTTATGCGGGACAAAGCATCTGCAACACAATTATTTCTACCCTCGATGTACCGAATATCTGTAGAAAACTGACTAATAAATTCCAAATGTCTCTGTTGTCGCGGAGAACACTTGTCACTTTTAGTTGTAAAAGCAAAGGTGAGTGGTTTATGATCAGTAAACAAAATAAAGTGTCTGCCTTCTAACATGTGCCTGAAATGTTTAGTTGCACAGTAAGCAGCGAGTAATTCCCGATCATACGTGCTGTACCTTTGTTCAGTTTTACTCAGTTTTCTAGAAAAGAAAGACAATGGTTGGCACACTTTGCTATGCGTTTGCTGAAGCACTGCTCCAATTGCTATATCCGAAGCATCTACCATTAGTGAATACGTAGCATCAATTTTCGGATGGACAAGCAATGTTGCGTCAGCTATCGTAAGCTTGCAAGCGTCAAACGCTTTGCAAAGTTGATTGTTCCATTCTATGGAAGTCCTATCATTTTTCTTTTTCCCTTTAGTTAACTCGTGTAACGGAGCTTGCTTTTCAGCCGCGTGGGGAATAAATCTGTGATAGAAGTTCAACATGGCCAAAAAACGTCTTAGTTCATCGATTGTTTTGGGCTGAGGGTAATCTTTTAACACCTGCACTTTCTCGGGCAAGGGTGAAATTCCTTTTGCCGATACTTGAAATCCCAGAAAAGATAAAGATTCCACGCCAAAAACACATTTCTGAAGGTTTAGAACGACACCGTGATTACGAAAACGTTCAAGAATGGTTTTTAGATCTTGTTTATGCTCCTCCTCGTTACGTGATGCAACTAAAACATCGTCGAGGTAAGCAAAACAGCAATCAAGACCTCGTAAAACGTTGTCCATAAATCGTTGGAATGTTTGAGCAGCGTTTACTAAACCAAAAGTCATGTAAACATATTCAAACAAACCAATAGGTGTAATTACTGCGGTCTTAGGGATATCGCATGGTTCAACCGGAATTTGGTGATAGGCTTTCACAAGATCTAATTTTGAAAAAATAGTTTTCCCGTCGAGTTCTTGTGTGAAATCCTGTATATGTCGGATCGGATACCTATCTACCTCTGTCACTGCATTCAACCTGCGATAGTCACCGCATACACGAAACTCACCAGTCTTTTTAAGTACTAAATGAATAGGACTAGCCCAAGTACTGTTAGATGGTCTTATTATACCCTGTTCGAGTAAGCTGGAAAACTCTTTCTTAACAGCGGCTAATCGTTCGGGACATAGTCGTCTAGCCTTAGCAAAAATGGGTGGTCCTTTCGTCAGAATGCAATGAGTTACATCGTGACTATTGCGCTTTATGTTAAGTGTAGGAGCAAATACACTCGGAAAATCACGCAATAATTGTCTGTAATTGCAATCAGAACCGATAGTTGTTATACCTAATGATTGCGTGGACTTAACATTACCTTTCGAAGAAAGGGTTGTTGTACCATCAATAAGGCATCGATTTTTAATATCGACTAACAAACTGTAGCGTTCTAAGAAATCTGCGCCTATGATCGGTCGAGTAACGTCTGCAATAACAAAAGTCCAAGGGAAATCGCGTCTAAGACCCAAATTTAATACGATTCGACAACTACCATAAGTGCTTATTTTTGATCCGTTTGCCGCATAAAGACAAAACAAGTCTTCTTTTCTGTTTTGACCACGAAATGCATGCTTGGGATAAACGGAAACCGCAGCACCAGTATCAATAAGGAAACTACTATTTGTCGACCTTTCAAAAATAAATAGGCGACCTAATGCTTGGCTATCATCCGTCATCGCCAGTTCAGATGAGCCCTTCAGTTTTCCTGAAATTTACATGGTGTTTTACACTTATGCGCTCTTTTCCCAAATTTAGCATGATACCAGCATAAATCTAACCGGTTGTCACTATGTGAGCTGCGACTTTGACTACCTGATCTCGATCTCTTCCTCAAACCAAAGCGTCCGTCTTTACTCCTTGAAAGCCTTTGAACCTCGGCGCTCAAAGCTGAAATTTGCGCGTGTAAACTTTCAAGCGAAAATTCCGTATTCCGCGGTATTTCTGCAACTGTTGATGAAATACCAGGTACGTCTAGTATTTTGTCAGCTATCAGAGCTAGACCGTTTAAATCGTCCGAGCTGACAGACAAAATCTGCTGCACCTGTATCGGTAACCGTTGCATCCATAGGCTGCGCAAAATATCGTCGGGTAATTTATTTGCAGAGAGTTCTTTCATTTCAAATAACAACTGCGATGGACGTTTATCGCTTAACTGGAGATCTTGTAACAGAGTTTTTAATCGAGAAGTTTCAGTTTGTGCAAATTGCTTGATAATTCGTGTTCTCAAAGCCTCATACTTATTTTCGATGGGAGGAGATCGAACTAGATCACAAACTAATGTTAAAATCTCAGTATCAACTGCTGCTACTGCTTTGTGAAATTTCGTTTCATCGCTAGTGATTCCAGCGTTTTTAAATTGGCTTTAATTTGTAAAAACCACAACTCGGGGTTTGCACGCCAAAAAACTGGAGCCTTGAAAGAGACTCTGGATAGTTCAAAGTCAGATTCTAAATCAGGCATTTTTTAAAAAAATGGGCTATCGCAGCATTAAACACGATTTTGGAATTAAAACACTGAAAATATTGACATCGAAGGCAGGGAGGATCAAAGACTTGGAACTAAAGCCAAAAACTCACCCACAGGCATTCAGGATCCTATTCGATGCAGTCGAAAATTCGAGTCTATGGTCATCAGTTTAGAACCATGGCCACGTCACGGGTCACCACTTTAGCCACGGCGGTGCGGTTGCTTAATTATAATTTAGACTGAAAACAATTAAACTTAACATTTATTAAAACTTAACAAGTTAACTATATTTTAACAAAGTATAATCTATCAGCGCGCTAACAAAAGTGGTTACGAGACTGTGAAACTGAAACTGAAATCTCAAGAACAGCTTGAGGTATTTAAAGCGTGAACGCATGACGCAGCATGCGCACGTCAGAAGTCTCTTGAAGTTGAAGTGGAAGTAGTCTCTAATTTGCATAACACCACAGCACCATTGGGTGAAGAGGATCGATCAGAAGACTGACATAATCCTCTCCTGTAACACGGCCATTCAAAACAACAAGTGGGCCAAGATCACGATGTGATATCGCACCCCAGATCATCACTAAAACGCCGTAATGCTTAACCGTAGTCCGAAGACAGTAAACTTGATAGGCTTCTGGTGGCGTTCTCCAAACGTAAACACGTCCATTTGTCGGGAATAATGCGAACGACGATTCGTCTGACCATATTACATTCTCCCATTGATTTGTGTAATTTTTATGCTCGCGACGCCATATTCGTCGCTTCAAGGCATTGCATGGTGTAATCAATGGTTTTGAAATGCCTCTCTACCTTGAATATTTGCCATATGCAGTTCACGCCTGATAGTTTTTGATGAAACTGTTTTCTGTAGATGTGTCATCTCAGATGTTATCTGGGATGCTGTTGTCTTGTGTTTTTTTGACAGAATTCGCTTCAAAACCCTCCTGTCTCTGTCATTCAGCTTCGATTTTCGACCACTGTTGTGCTTTATAGATGTTTTTCCCTGTTTTAAATATGCTAACATTATAGTCAACACTGTACTTCTCCCAACACCTAGAAGGGTGGCCGTTATCGTTACTGAGGCTCCAGCAAGACGGGCCCCAACAATCATGCTTCTTTCGAAATCAGAAAGGTCAGCCATAACGCAATTTTAACACAGAAGTGCAGGATTATACGAAAGGTTTCTTTCAAGTGCTATTTTTTCACAAGTGTTCGTAGTACTTTGTCCAACCCCAGTAAATGTCTTGGCATCCATCACTAGCAGTCCCGTAACTTAAACCTAGACAAAATTTATAGGCCGCATTTTTTGTGGGAATTGCGATAAGTACGTGAATGAGACATAAAAAACAAAACATCTGCATTTTAATCGCGAAGAAATCTTAGTTCTCTGTCAAGGCGAAAGTCTCATTGACAAGTTGGAGGAAATGACCACTTGAATAATTAAGGGTTTCTCGTATTTTAGGCTGTGATTGAGGTGTCGTTTATATCCACTCATTGTGGTTGTTAAAGGCTTGAAAAATAGGAGGATATGCCACCAGATTTATATAAAGGGTTTCGTTGGCCTTGGTTTCCTTGATTCCCATGGTGATTAGCATGTATTTCCATCTTTGAATTCACTCGAGCAAAAAACAGTTTGCGTAGATTTGTAGCTCAAAGTTGCATTCCTTTCTACTAATTCGGGATAGCTTTTACAAAGTAAATCAGTGACGTGTAGTTTCATGCGTCCTTGATTTCATAAACGCAATATCAGTGGCGGAACTTTTCGGAGGGGTTTGCAGGGGGAGTTCATCCACCTGTTCAATGTTTCACTGGGCTATTGGGGGCGGTTCAGATCAGTCTCGAAAGTATAGATCCGAGGACAATCAATCGTTATTTTGAACTAAAGTCAGATGAGAACAACTCCTGATATGGCACCCCACTCTTCAAACTTCCAAGCGGCGCCAATACATTTGTACTGAAAAAAAAAAAAAACTTTAAGTCCTGATGCAGGTACGGAAGAAAATGGTACTATTCTTTATTAAAGCAAATTCAAAGGTACCATTAAACAAGGTCTTCTATAAGTTTTTATGCGTCAGTTTTGCACAAAAGACTTTCTAATACAACATTTTTTGCACAGAGCACCGTCTTATATTGGTTTCTATGTATAGATATAGGATAGTTTTATATTAAATTCTATACACAAAAGACTGTCTTCTATATGTTTCTATGCACAATATTTTCACAAAGGACCATCTTCTATTCGGTTATATGTATAAAATTTGCACAAAAGATCATCTATAATTTTATATGCTTTACTTTACACATACTTTTACTTTATAAATACTTTTTTATAGTTCACTAGTGTTGCTCGGGGTTAAATGTTAATTTAAAAGTGAATTAGAATAATCATATTTCTTACATAGAAAAATACAATCATTTAAGCTGTACGGAAAACAATTTTTAACTTCGTTTTAACTTTTTCTAAGGAAAAACGAAAGAGGTTCAAAGTGTCCAAGTTGAACTTCGTGAGCTTTAATAGTGCAATTCGAAAAAAGACATCAGAAAAATATTGATAAGACTGTAACGATCCCTGTTGAACGTGTTTCCTTGTCGCTATTCATTTATTGCAAGAAAACAAACTTTTGATTTTAAAATTGAGGTTTCGAAGGGCACTTTTAGGACTACCTGTGCCAATTTTCATGGTTGTAAGTACTGTAGATTGGTGTGAAGACAGGAAAGTAATAGCCTATGTTTTTTTTTAAGTCAGTTTGTAAGAATGCAATATTAATAATATATATTTTTATTTCTAATGCCTGACTTCTGATGGAAGATCGCTTGCGTTTCCTAGGATACCCAAGCGATCTTCTTCCGCTTTCGTCCCACTACTCTGTTCCCCGATCCTTCTTTTTGACCAAAGGGGGCTGGGTCACATCAAATACGCCGTAGCTTCAGATGTCCTCACGTTGGCTTGGTGTGGAAGTCTGGATAGTGCGGTGCCTGCTCAGGTTGTTGCCTCGTCATCTGACCGTGGTTCAAAATCAAATGGTGATGTCTTCGAATTTCAATTCGGAGGTCGATCCCGGACCGTCGCCAATAGTCCGTTGTGTTGCTCCAGTGCGATGTTGATTGAAAAAATAGCAAATTCCAATTCTGATTAACTAACTTTTTGACTCATAAATCGATCAGTGACGAGAATCACGAGCTACGAAAATCAGCGACGCGGTGTCAGCACGTGCGTAAAAAATGCCCAAGTGTCTTGTAAGGAAAGGCTCCCATGGTTGACTGTAAATTATTATTTACAGTAAATAAAAAATAAGCTTGTTGCGTTCCCCCCCCCATTTGATAAATAATTAATAATAATTACTAACAATAATTATTGTTATGTACCTACCTAATTATACTTACTTATAGTAAGTAGTACCCATGTCAAATTGCTGTAAATATTATTTTCTTTTATACTATTCAATTTGAAAATGAAATATCTGTTCGTTGTTTTTTTTTTTTTTGCGTGTTTTGACATGAGAAAAAAGACTTACTTATGAAAAATTAAACACGGCAAATTAAATCTTTCCCACCCCCCGGGCGAACATTAATGTTTTAAGAAATCCAGGAAAAAGTTTAAATACACTGATGTTTAAGAACATCGATGGTTTTTGATCGATGTATCATCAACATCGATGTTTTAATTTTGAACATACCTAATTCTGACCAGAAATATCCTCTTCCAATATATTGGGTTTGTCTTCTATTTTTACGCTGATGGCGACGAAATAATAAGTGTTGTTGTGATGAGAATTGTTTCTCTTTAACTGGATCCGCTCGGCTGTTTTGCTGACACGGATTAAATTATCATTTATTCCACTCATTAAAGCAATATCGTTTGCTTTGATCATACAAGTATTCTACACATTTGACATCGAATTCAAAATTTGTTGAGAAACTTCTGTTCCGAGAACAAATATGTTTATCAAAGAATATTTTGGTTAGTCTGTGCTAATGGTTGATGACTAGGACAACTTTTTGCAACAAATGCAACTTTTTTTCACACGTTCTACTCTGCATGTAAAGTACTAAAACGAAAATTCCTCCTTCATGGGGTGTATTGTAAGCGAGTTATAACCGCAACATAAATGCAACTTTCTGCATAAATGCAACCTTTTGCAACTTTTTAAAATTTAGCTAAAAATTCACAAATATGAAATTAATAATTCATTTTTTGCCCTCATAATCAACCCTTCTATCATGTGTGTCTGATTTTGCGAACGCCGAAGTATTGCGGATCAAACAAGTTCATGGGAAGAAGGTGTTCATCCTAACAGACGAAGGTGAAACAAATGGCAAGAAGTACTGTACCATATTGGTTGGAACTAGAGTGCCTCTGCAGAGTTTGCGATGTGAGCGTCGATCATCAATACATACTTCGCCTTGTAAATGACGTTTCAAAATCTCTGAATAAAGAGCGAAAGGATTTTGCGCTTCTGCTATCCGATACTACATATTAAATAACTGCGACTGGAAACACACTCAAGGTGCTTTATCCGCGATTGCTCGAAGTAACTTGCGTGGCACACTTGTTTCACAACTGCAGAAAAAGTCCGCGAATTTTCCACAAATCTGGACAATCTCATCGCTTGTGTTAAGGCAGCCACTTTCAGACCATCGGCCAATAGCCGGAGCCAGTACTCACACCATGGGCTACGTGGCTTCAGACAGCATTGTACTACACCGACCACCTTCCCACTGTAAATTACATTGCAAGCGATTTCAGTGACGACGGCATTTTAGTGCGTCGCGTAATAAAAGCAGTGGGTGACCCAGAGCTACCAAAAAGTTTGCTGAAAATCAAAAGCAGCAACGAATGTTTTATTCGTCTACGAAAAAAATTGTAATCGAAAGCGTGCAACATCAAGACAGCGTATGAAGATATCAGATCGATGGATTTTAAAGAAGACCTTGTAACCTTAAAGTGTTTCTTAAAAAACGATTGGAAAAGAATAATGACCTGACAGTTATTGCTACACTTTCCCGACATGATTTTCCCACGTCAGTATTTGCTACTGGAGCAATGTCAGGTAAAATCAATCTCTAGAGCGCAGATTTTCAATGTGAAGAAAATTACCGCACAAGATAGGCCATTCAACGACATCAACGTTCTTCTGTGTTTAATGATATATTATAATACTGTTGTACACGACTAAAATTATCAATGAATTTTGAATTTTTCAAATTTTACGAATAATTTATTTTAGATTTTATAATACTGTTGTACACGACTAAAATTGTCAATAAAATTTGAATTTTTCAAATTTTATGAATAATTTATTTTAGATTTTAGTGTATCAAAAATAGTTGCAACTTTATTTCCATAAATGCAACTTTAGGGAACGATAAATGCAACTTTTCACATTTTTACTGCAACAAAAAAGTTGCCCTATTAAAGACGTTTCCTTTACAGCTGCCATGATCGCTTTGATTCTCCTTTGTGGTGTTAATGACACTGCTCTTCATTAAAATCAGCCCTGACACCATTCCTGCTGATTCTTATACAAAATGACCTCCTGAATTCGAATATGACCCCCGTATTCCCCATCTCCCACCATTTTTCGGGACGCACCCCTCCCCCCTATGTTTATCTCTTTTCGATAAAATTTTATGGACATAAATTCAATTTGGTGCATGAAAAACAAGGAGGGAGATTTGTCCTTTTAAAATTAAAAACAAATTTATAAAAACAATCGTTTTTTCTGGAGTTTGTTCCCAATTTTTTTTCTTATTTTCTACAAATTTCAGCTTTTAGCCCCCCCCCCTTTTTTTTCCTCCCCCAAACACCCCCAACTCATTTGATCTCAGTTGTAAAGACTTAGTCAAACTTATCCTTTCTTCTTTAAAAAGTAATAACATAAATTGTGAATTTTTGGTGGGGCAAGGGTATGATGGTGTTGCTGCGATGAGTGTTATTTGCATGGAGCCCAAGCCTGCATACGAGAAGATCATCACATGGCACTTTATGTTCACTGTAGTGCTCATTCATTGAACCTTGCCTTAAGCAATTCATCTACTTCACCTTTAGTTAGGAACATTTTAGGGACACTTCAGAAAGTTGCAACATTTTCCTACAACTCTGCACAACGCACTCGAGTTTTAAAATATACAATAATTGATACATTTCCTGAGTTAAAACGTATCACCCTGTTGTGTTTTTGTGAGACCCGCTGGGTGCATAAACATGTAAGCATTATTCGGTTTAAAGAGATTTATCCAGCAGTAATACTTGCCCTAGAGAAGTTGGAAGTTTTAGCTAACGCTGAGATTGCTAGAAATGCATACCAACTGTTGTGCGCTATACGAAGCAGTAAGTTTGTGCTATTTTTATTTGTAACTGAGAAGATTTTTGCGTTCACACTACCGCTATGTAAAGCTCTGCAAGAGGTCAATACAGATCTGTCAGAAGCATGCGACCATGTTGACAATGTCCTTGCAGTAATGCAGACAAAGATTTTAAAATTATGTTTGAAGCAGCTTCTTCATTGGTGCTTCAAAATGGTGGAGTAATGGATTTTCCAAGAATGATTGGGAAATAGACCTATAGAAAAAATATCACATCTAAAACTTGTGAAGAATATAACAAGTTGAATCTGTATATACAGTTTTTAGAACGTGTGAAGTTCCCCCCCCCCCCAGCTTTGTGACAGATCTACAAAACATAATAATTTAATCTCATCGTTACAAAAACTGATTCCTAGCAGATGTCTAGCAACTTGTCCAGAGGATTTGGATCACATTTTATGCAAAAATACCACCTTAACCATCTACTTTTAATGCTGAATTTTGTGTTTGGAAGTCTAAGTGGAAAAAGGTAAATGAAAAACCAAACTCCGCTATTGTAGGTTATTTCAAGTGCAATAAGACCTTTTTTCCAAACATTAGTAAACTCCTTCAAATTTGATCAACATTGCCAGTCTCAACATCAACACCAGAGAGAACTTTCTCCACTCTAAGAAGGTTGAAAACCTATTTAAAGAATTCAACAGTCAAAACTCGACTGAATGGCCTGGCCTTAATGTGCAGTCATAGAGAGTTAAATTTGAACACTGATGATGTCATTGATCGATTTTCAAAATCAGAAGGAAATCGTCGTTTTGAATTGTAAAATAAAAACAAATTGGGTAGTAAAAATTCGTTCATTTTAGATTATACGTGTGTAACATTTCAGCATCTTTATAAAGTACACCTGTAAATGTTCGGGAGAGTATTTTCGATTCGCGACAGTTGAATTTATTTACATATTTATTTTAAAATGTTTTTATTTATTTTAAAAGGCATCAGTACCAATTTTTGGGAGGAAAATTTCGAGGAGGGGGGGGGGTGAACCCTATAACCCCACCCCCTTTGTAATGGTAACTTTAGTTAACGTCGTACTAGAGCAACACAAACGGGCTATTGACGACGGTCCGGGATCAGTCCCTTAAGGGAAATATCCGAGGACAACACCTCGTAATTTTGAACCACGGTCAGGTTACGAAGCAACACCTGAGCTGGCACCCCACTCTCCAAACTTCCACGCCAACCCAACGTGAGGACTTTCGGCCACGACAGATTTAAGGTGCACCAGTCGCCTCTACACCATACGTTTACAAACATCCATGCCCGGACCCGGATTCGAACCGGGAACCTTCCGATCTAGAGGCTAACACCTTCTGTATTGTATCGAGTTTCTTCTGTGAAATTCTAAAACTAGTTTGTAAATACTTGCAACTACAGGTAATTAGTAAATTTTAATTAAAGTTGTACTAGAGCAAAACAATGGGCTATTGACGACGGTACGGGATCAGTCTCTTAAGAGAAAGATCCGAAGACAACACCTCGTAATTTTGAACCAAGGACACATGACGAGGAAACACTTGAACTGGCACACCACTCTCCAAACTTCCACACCAAGCCAACAACGTCGAAATGGTTTACTACCCATTTGACCACAAGAGACAGTCTGGTAGTTAACCCTAGAATACTAACTAAAATAAAAACTGCGTGTTACTAACTATACGTCTCTCAGATGTACCCTAAGAGCATCGATGCCCGGTGTTCCGAGTTCAAATCCAGCCAAAGACCGTCGTGTACAAAGGGGGCTGGTGCGCGTTAAATCCATCGTGTCCTAAAATATCCTCACGTTGGTTTGGTGTGGAACTTTCAAGGTGGGGTGCCAGCTCAGGTGTTTCCTCGTCATCTTACAGTGGTTCGAAATGACGTGATGTTGTCCTCGGATCTTTCCCGTGGGGTATTAATCCCGGACCGTCGTCAATAGCCCGTTGTGTTGCTCTAGTACGACGTTAATTAAAATTACCATTTATTACCAAACTTGCACACCACGTAAACGAACGATTCCCGGGAAGGAAATCAAATAAAATGAAAATAACTGCGCTTTCGAACATTTGTGGCTCCTAAAGGTGACGTAAAATGGCGGGATTTCTATATCAATTGGTTCAGTGGATTTTCCGAAACATACAAAAATGACGACTGGGGCGATTCTTCAATTAAATTAACTTCCGCAGCAACCCAATGTCAGGACTTTCGGCCACGACAGATTTGAGATGCACCAGCCGCCTCTGCACCTTACGTTTACAAACATCCATGCCCGTACCCGGATTTGAACCAGGAACCTTCCGATCTAGAGGCTACCTTTACCACTATACCGGTTGATCGGCTATCAAATCAATCACATTAATAACCCTTAGGTTCTTATCGAATTGGAATCAAAGTCTGAGCCGACCAACCGGCATAGTGGTTAAGGTGTTAGCCTCTAGATTGGAAGGTTCCTGGTTCGAATCATGGTCCGGGCATGGATGTTAGTAAGCGTATGGTGTAGAGGCGGCTGGTGCACCTTATATCTGTCGTGACCGAAAGTCCTCACGTTGGGTTGACGTGGAAGTTTGGAGAGTGGGGTGCCAGCTCAGGTGTTGCTTCGTCATCTGACCGTGGTTCAAAATTACGAGGTGTTGTCCTCGAATCTTTCCCTCAAGGGACTGATCCCGGACCGTCGTCAATAGCCCGTTGTGTTGCTCTAGTACGACGTTAACTAAAAAATTACCAATTACCCGGACCGTCGTCAATAGCCCGTTGTGTTGCTCTAGTACGACGTTAACAAAAATTACCATTACCATTACCTAACTTCAACTGACAAAAGCTGGGAGAGCAGGGAAACCGCATGGCGTCACAGACGCCAACACCATCTAAGATTCAAATAATTTCCTCAGTATCGAAGGCAGCTTCTGGCGTATTGCTCTTTATTCACCGTCTTCGCCGAATCATCATGGCGGAGGCGCTGTTCGACTGCGAGGAAATCGATTTGGATTACCTGTTCTCCACCACGGTGGTTGAAAAGCACTGCAAAATCAAGTGGGTTTTGAAAAACCTCTCGAAATTGCCAGAAGAAGTACTGATTCCAGGTCCCGAATTCCGATTGGTGTCCGATGTGGAGTGCAGATTGGAGATGCTGAAGGATTCGGACGACTTCAACTTGTTCCTCTCCAAGACTGATCAGTCTCGCCCCAATAACGACCTTCCTTCATCAGGGGTTCGATACGAAATATCGAAATACAGCACCGCCCTCTTCGACATCGCCGGCAGACTGCGAAAAGTGAACAATATTTTCAAGCCAGGCGTAGAAACCAACCCGTTTGAGTTGATGAGAACGAATCCTTTGGCCACATTGGAGGAAGACACTTTGGTCGTGATATGCGATATTACTGTCAGTGAACTGCGTAACTATTCCCTAGAGCCGTGAAATTTCGAGTCTGGAAAAAGTAATTTCAATTATTTCCTTTGTGTTTCTGACAGTTAATTCGTGCTGTTTTCAAGTCAAAAAATTATCCTATTGAGAAAAATACTAGTACATCAGAAACTGTTGAATGGTTGCGAACAAAATCACTGCTCTTTTCAACTCGTGCCATTCTGTCTACTGGTTCTCAAACGGCAACAATACATCTCAAGTCCACGAATACTCCTAACATCTACTAACACAAATACTAGTGAAAATAGGAAACTACGGGTAGAATGCTTACCAATAAAACCACTATTATACAATAAAACCACTAGAATCCAAACGCTTCTTTTTAACTGGTGATGTCATTCGGTCTACTAGTCCTCAAATGTTATCATTCGATCTTACGTCCCTGGAAACTATTCTAACATCTACTGATAAAAATACAAGGAAAAAGTCATATACTACGGGTAGAATGGTTACGAATAAAACCACAAGGATACAATAACTTTTTTTTAAATCGTCATTCTATGCACTCATCTTCAAGGGAACGAACTGTCGCTGGAACGTCCCGAATTCTAATTTATATCACTCCTCGAAATGCTATCAGAAGAAGATAAAGTTCTCGACCCTTTAAAACATACCTTGTTGTCCAAGCTGCGAAATAACGAACTTTTCTGTGTGCTCTGTTACCAATAATCACTAAGCCTTGAATTTGATTTTAAAACCTATCGAAACATTGATGCTATGATTGAGAAGGTGCTAATTTTGTTTGGGATGTTTGAAACAAAACGGGGGTGTTTTGAAAGATTCCCTTGGAAAACATGAAAGCCGCTTGACCAATCTGTAAGATACTTAAAAACCAGTTTTCCATTCTAAATTATTGATGTTTATGGCTAGTATCTGGATCAGCATAGCCAAATATGGCTTAAAACCTCAAAATCCATCGTTCTGAATTGCATGTTTCTCTTGTAATTGTTACATGTGTTTTGTGTAATTGTTACATGTGTGTTTGTGTAATTGTTACATGTGTTTTGTGTAATTGTTACATGTATGTTTGTGTAATTGTTACATGTATGTTTGTGTAATTGTTACATGTGTGTTTGTGTAATTGTTACATGTGTGTTTTGTGTAATTGTTACATGTGTGTTTGTGTAATTGTTACATGTGTGTTTGTGTAATTGTTACATGTGTGTTTGTGTAATTGTTACATGTGTGTTTGTGTAATTGTTACATGTGTGTTTGTGTAATTGTTAAATGTTTCTCGTGTAATTTATCAATCTATTAAATGTCTGATTCGTTCCCATTCGCACAAATAATCACGATTTGAGGCATTTGAGGTTAGCAAAATGTTTATTAAATTCGTTTACCATGTACTAGAAAATAATGAAATGATACTTTTATTCTTAGATGTATTTTCTGTCAAGTATTTTCTATATTTGTCAATTTATATATTCGAAAGTGATTGAGCTTCAATCTTTTGAATCATGGATATTCATATTTTTTTTAAATTGTTTGGGTATGTATGTTTTAAATTGTTCAAATAGAGGTTTAAATATTTTTATACTTGAATACTTGGATGTTTTCTGTTATGTCGTTGGCTATGTTGAAAATAAAGTTCGCTAAAAATCTTTCCATTGAAATTATAGTGTGAATTAATTGTTTGTTTAAATATGTTGTTACAAATCGTAAATTTGAATTGCTCTTTTAAAATATTCTGATGTGAAAAAGGAAACCTCGTTTATGAATTTTGCATCTAATTTACTCTGCACGTGTTTAATAGGTTGTGGCAATGAACTTTGTGTCGTTTGGCATTCATTTGGAACTTTCCGTCCAATTTAAAATTCTAAAATTTGCAGTTTTATAAAAATAGTTACCAGTAATTACTAAATTTTTAACATATTTTTCAAATCTTGAAAAAAATTTAAATTATTTTATACCCTATTGAATTATTGATTTAATCGTAAGTAAAGTTTTCTTTTGCGTATAGCACTAACCTTTTTGCCATACAGCGGATCACAAAAGTGTTAGTGCACCACCTGTTTTATACCGATTCAATAATTTCATTAAAAACACGGTGGTGAAAGTCTGGGGTAAGGTAAGGTAAATTTTATTAACGTCGTACTAGAGCAACACAACGTGATATTGACGACGATCCGGGATCAATCAACTAAGGGAAAGATCCGAGGACAACACCACGCCATTTTGAACCACTGTCAGATGACGAAGCGACACCAAAGCTGGCACACCACTCTCCAAACTTCCACACCAACCCAACGTGATGACTTTCGGCCACGACAGATTTAAGGTGCACCAGCCGCCTCTATACCATACGCTTACAAACATCCATGCACTGACCCGGATTCGCACCCGGAACCCCTTACGATCTAGTGGCTAACGTCTTAACCCCAGACCGATGGGTCAGCCTAGAATATAAGGCTACGATATCCCGGCTGGAATAGTAACGGATTAGCAACCGGAGGTTGTGAGTTCGAATCGAACCAGAGACTGACGTGTACAAGGGGATGCACGTTAAATCGGGTCGTGCGAACCTCACGACGGCGTGGTGTGGAAGTTGGAGAATGGGGTGCCAGCTCAGTTGTGATCTCGTCATCTGACCGTGGTTCAAAATTGCGTGGTGTTGTCATCGCATCGGGTCTCTTGTGTTGCTTCAATGCGATGTTAAATAAAATACCTACCTACATATACAATGTACACAAACTCATTAAAGAATTTATATACGAAATTTGCAAAAGGTAATTTCAAATGTGAAATTTCGCAGTTTTCTGAAGCTTTTTATCGGTAGAGCTGCATTCCGTGTCTCGTTCGGTGGCACCGCTTTGGCACAATTTTTTATGTCGGTAAAGCTAAGGTTTCCTAAGAAAGTGGAGCCGTTATCTAGCAGCCGTGACGTGTCATGATGCGGCAGGCATCTTAAGAGAGACGAGAGGTGTCACCTCAGACGGACAGAATACGGTAGAGAATGGGCAATACAAACGGCTGTCGTGGCTTATTTTATTCCAGACACAAAACAAAGGGGCTTTTTTATTTTCTAGTTCAAGTTTCTAACTTCGCAATCGTTGAAGATAGTGTGAAAATTCTACGCCAGATCGATACCCAAAACATATTTATTATTTAATTATTTACCATGTGATTATTTAATTATTTATTCATAGAAAATCACATTTAAGGTATCGATTTGGTGTAAAACTTTCGGCAGATTTCAAAACCCTTAAAATTTTTAATCTACCTTTAACGATCCCGATTTTACAGAAACGAACTAAACAATGCCAGTCAAAAGTGTTTTTTTGTGTTGCTTCACTCTGCTCGAATCGTGTGTGCGTGGGAAATGAAATGTGGCAGCTACATAAGAAAAAACGTTTCCCAACTGTTTGAGACCGTTATAACGATCATCGTGCAAATGGCGGCTCCGCTAATTGACGTTTCGCTCACAAACAACGCTCTCTACGAAACCAACGCCATCTGTTTGTATGAACAACGTTTTTGTGACGTCATCCACAGCTACATTACGACTGCTAGATAACGGCTCCGCTTTCTTCGGAAACCGCAGCTTAAGGAAAGAATTCGTTCAAAAACTTTCAGCGGGAAATAAGTTTTAACAAAAATAAATTAAGGTGAAAAAAATGGAAACATTTTCTAGTTTGCCACGAATGAACAAGATTAACCCTATTAAAGATGGGTTGACTTCATCTGCCATAACTCGATACTAAAAGTACGCCAAATAAACGTGCCAAGAGCGTTGCCATCAAACGAGGCATATAATGCAGCTGTTTCCCGTTCCCTTTAATCTTTCTTTAATTGGACCCTAGTTCGATAGGAATACTCAAATTCGTAAAGACCTGAATGTGTTAGAACTCCGTAAATTCTTCAATAAAGTTGCCCTTTAATTCTTCCTCAAAATAGAGGCTATTTATAATCCATCAAATTCCCAGTTATAACTTTCGTCGAATAAAATGTGAACGGTCTAGAGTCATTTTAAACCCAAGATACGTAACCTTAAACAAACTTCCTTTGACTGTAACTGTACACTCTTATGTAATTCTTATGTACTCGTAAAATCCAAACTGCTTTGCGGCCTTTTCAAACTCCGCCCAATTTGTCCACCATCCTTGCATTTTAACATCCTGGCACAAGTTTTAAGTTATTCGTTACTAGATTCTACCAAACCACCTAATTGGATCCTGCCTCATTGATTGCCCCACCGATAACAACGCTAAGAAAAAACAGCATAACAATTCAGCATTCAATTCATTCTTGAGTTAGAGAGCCTTGATGAAGGAACTCCCGCTATGGCAAAACCCCGATTGATATTTCATCCTTCACATCTTCTTCCTTTTTGTTCATCGTTTTCTGCAGAGAATGTGCTGCCATCTCTCGGACGTTGAAGATATCGCCACGTAGCATTTCCAATCAGTCAATCAATTCGACGCCAATCAGTTTATTATTCACCAGAATAAAAACCAAATAACCTAATGTGTTGAAAGTAGATGTGTGTCGGACAATTACTGGTCAAAGCGTTATTCTGAGAATGCACACAAATATAGTTTATATAAAACTATCAAATGTAAAAAATTATACAAAGGCAAAATGTAATCATTCTCTTCAAAACAAATCTTCAAATATAATTCCACATGAACTAAAGCGTGAGGTTTTCATACATTATTGGCGCCCATGATCAATTACTCATTGATCCACCTCCTAGTTCTGTCATTCCACGCTCAAATCGGAAGTGGCTGACACATCACCGATTTTAATAAAAAACTGCCAAATATTAGCTGTCAAAAATGTATATTTTATATTTTATTGAATTTTAAAGTTCCAGGTCACACAAATGTAAATTTTTTAGCACTAATAGTAGCTTGTTTTAGATCCTATATTTCAATAAGTTTTGGACACAAATTAAACATTTTAATATTGTTACATTGTTTAGTAAAAGGTCTTTCAGGAAATATCAGAATATAGTTTTATATCCGTCACTACTCATTCTCAGGGATCAGCGAAAATAGAAATTTTTGCCTATTTGATATAAATTTCAAATTGGCGTAGTACCTCTAAAAATGGAAAGATAAAATCAAAAATAAATCTTTACAAATCACGTCTTCTATCTAAAAGTTTGGTATAATTTAGTGGATTGTGTTTCTATTCCTCAATTAAGTAAAAACATAATGAAAAAGTAAAATGATTAAAAACAGCGGTACAGATTTTATTGTGAAGGACAACTCCGAAAACATCACAAATTTTCAGTATTATGTGTCAAGATGTATATTATCTGTCCTGAAATTTTTATCATTGTAATTTTTTTTCGTCCCAGGAACATTTTTAACTAGATGGAAATTATCATTTTATTTTATCACATGATGAATCAAAAAAGCGGGAATACGCCAGTAAGACATCCATTTCCTCCTTTGAAAGAGAAGCTATTGCATTCAAGGGCCAGTTAAACGAATACATGAACACTGTTAAATGGATTAGGGTTATAAATGTGCTTGGGTTTGATAAACTCATAATCTAGCTGTACCGGAAACATTCGATCATCGGCGAATCTTCTAGTGGCAATCCAGATGTGTTCTATCATTGACCGCATCCATTAAGGGAACGTGTAACTATCACTGCTACATTACTATTTCCAATTGTATGTCACAAATTCGCGTTTCATATTCATCACAATCACCAGCAAAAGAAGTAAAGAGTTTAAAAAGAATTCGGCAGCATAAAAAAAAAACACATTTCAATTACAGAAGATGCAAAATTTAACATGGGTTTTACCACATCGTGAATTTGAAAAGGTAATTTGTTAAAAATAATAACGTCTATGATAATAAGTTAAAAATTTTAAGCTTGTTTTGACACTCTTATGATTTGTTATTTCTTTGTTGATTTAGGGATTTATTTTATGTATTTAATTTCACTGTTTTCACTGAAGTTCTCGCAACATACATCGACTGGGAAGCAAAATTTGTGATTTAGATTTTATTATTGTTTCTTTAGGACTCAGATTATAATCCCGAATTTTTTTTTACAAGTAATAAAGATATTAAACTGTATTCCTGTGAAATGTCGGTTTTATCAGAGGTGTCCTTCATTTAATTTCTTATGCCTATTTAGAGTAGAGAATTGTCATTTTGTTATTTTTGTTATTTATTTTGAAGATGAAAGAATCAAAATGCCACTTCCAAACTCAATGAGTAATATCATAATACCAAGCACTGTAACTGGCATTAATTTATAGGATGTCTTAAAATTTCTTTAGCCTATATAAATGTTTTTAATTCTGTCAAAAATGACAATTTTCCATTCTTTACAACTAAATTTTAGATTAAATATTATGTTTAAAATTGCTGTTGGGCCAAAGTGTAAAAAGAAAATTTGTACAGATTATAAAGATGTAAAACATGTTTGTCTACGTTAAGTAGTTTTTGAGAAACAGAACTTCAAACATGCAAGATTAAGCGATCTCACAACTGCCCTTCAAAGTTATAAGTCCTTAAAATGCCTCAAACTTCAAAAATATTTAATTTTAAACCTAAATGTTTTTGAATAATGTTATTTATGCATAAACTAAATCAATGTACCAAATTTCACGAAAATCCATTGACATACGGCCATAGGTTTTTCTTGATTTTTGCTCATTTCACGTGGAATGTCCGAGTTGTATTGCAATCAAATGTCAAAAGTATCACAGAAGTGTATTTTATTCAAACGAGATGGCAGCACGAAAAACGAAAAATGCATTACAATTAGTGCAACAGATGGCACCACCGCTGCTTGGATTCCTGAGACACGAGGTTATTTTATTCTAAACACAACTCGGATTAAATCAGACTTTATGCAGTTAAGAATTGAGAGACAAATTCAGTCATTTTTCAAAAAGTTCAAATTGATTCCAATTTTTTTTCCGAACAAAATGATTCGAGAACAAAAGTGAAATTAGTTTCTCAATTCTGGTTTTAGCCGCCTTAGGTAAGTGATTAATTACTGGCCAAAACGGACTCTATTAACGAGATCCATCCCGAAGGTAAAGATCGGAGGACACACTGCGTAATTTTAAACCACCGATCCTCCAATCCTCTAAGAAGTTTAGACGCTTAATTCCACCTTGAAAACTGCTCCAGTGCGACTTTAATTAACTACCTACCTACTATTATATGTGAAGAGTCACATTACTGGGATAGTTGACGGTCCCTCATAAACATAGGCGTAACCAGGGGTGGTTCAAACATCAACATTCAGTAGAGAAACATTTTGCAAATATATACAGGGTGGCCTGTAAAGTCTCTTTAAGTCCTTTAACTTTGAAACAGCGTCTAGTATAGTCCAGGAGGTAACGTGTACCTATAATTAAGTGATCATGCTGAATTTATGGAGACAGCTTACAACGCCCCTAATTGTGAAATAAGGAAGTTAAAGAAGATAACTAAAGGAGATAAGCCAAAAGTTCAATTTAAAAAATGTGCACAATACCATAATAAAAGCACAGAAAAAGTTTCATCGAGTTATCCGTAAAATTGGCGAAGATATATTCTACATTAAAAATTGAAAAATCTGGAAAAATCAGAGATTTCTTAGAAAACTTTTTAATTCTGGAAAAATTAGGGAAAATTTCCAAATTGCACAAAAAATCAAGGAAAGATTGATAACTTAAATGGCCACTATTATCGTTTGTTATATTTAGGCTAGGTGCACACATCCGGTTTTTCAACGTGCGGCACCACTGCGGCACCGAAGCCCAACTATGCACACATAACCGTGAAATGACTCAAGTACTCATTTCGCGCCATTTGCGATAAATATTCCATCAAAGAAATCGTGTTTATTTCGCTTACTTGGTGTACAAAAAAGTATATTTTGAAACAAAATAGACGTTACTGGATACAATCATTTATTAATTATTATTTATATTCCATTTATTTATGAAAACAAGGTACTTCAGAACGGAGACTCCTGTGCGCGTACAAATTGTACAAATCCGTACAACTTGCACGAAAGTTGGACGTACGTCGCCGCAGCGGCGCCGGAGGCATGTGTGCACTACTCCATTGGATATAATGTATCTCAAACCACACTTGCGTTGCGGCAGCGGCGCCGCACATTGTAAAACCGGATGCTTGGAGATGCGGGATTAAAAGTGCTTTCGAGAATGAAATAAATGCTATTCGCCGAAATTGTAATTCGTTTGAAGAACCCTGGCGTTATAATTTTTGAACACCGAGAAAACGGTCGTCGCTTTTTTTTTCCGCTGCTGCAACGTCTCGTCGCCGTGAGGCCAGCGATACAACTTGTGCTATACAATTTGAGATTTGAGTGACTAATGATGTTCTTTTGTGCATTAAATTAATATTTTTTGTTTGCAATTTACATTCTTGCAGAATTTTTTATGTATATTTGCATTTGATTTCGATGTATAATATGATAATGTAGGGTCAGTTGTAAAAAGTTCATAATAAAATATTTTGAATTTTTTCTACAGTTTTTTCAATGGCTATTGTAAGAGTTCCATTAAGGGTTCCAACCCATATTATAACAATTAAAATATCTCTAGAGGAAAAAATACAAAATATTTGTGGATAATTATACTTTTACCCCATCTGACGCTAAATATTTAAAAATATTGTCGTGTGGATACTGTATATCGCTACCATTCACGGATTACAACATTTCTTAAGGGAATTATAAAATCAGGGAACTTTTTTTCAAGGGTTTTGTTGCCTCCCTGTTTAAAAGCTACACGATAATAGCACCTTACGAGTTGTACACCCCTGATCATTTGCTCCACCCCCGAAGAACGTTGTATCCTTCCTATGTATGTTAATCCACGCAGTGGTTTCGAAAACTATTCACGTCGAAAACTACTCAGTTGTGGACAGACTCTGGTGCAAAACATGTTTCAAACTGTTTCAAAGTTTTGTTATGCATTCATTTGTTCAGCTTGGATATTCATTCCCCATTGGAGCAATAGCACAGTTTTGCCTTGACGAGATAGCTCGTCCTTAGCAAAATTGGCCAGATCTCCGACGAGATATTTCGTCGAAACAGCTGTAGGGTTAATTAACACTGAAATAGGTAAGAGATCTCTGAGGTCACGCTCTCTACCATGTAAGAAAAATATGAAGTAGAGCTAGCAATGGTTAACCCTTTTATGTGACCAACACTAGCAGTCACGTGACCCTTAGACTGCTTTCCGTTTGCTGGTTGCAACTAGGGATGCGACTTCGATGTTAATGTTTTCAAAACATCGATGCTTTATAAAAAACTTCGATGTAACTAAAATCGTTTTATTGGAGCCGGTGTTTTTTAACGTCGATGTTCATACTTGTCGATGTTTTATGTTTTAATGAAAAAAGTACCATTGTAAAAATTAAAAAAGTAACCAAGTAGCATAATTTTTATAGTCAATAAATTGCACATACTTTAAGACCAATTTCACACTAGTGTGAAGGTTCTGAAAAAAGCGAGGATAAAAAGGGGGAACGGTGCCCATAGCAACGAGACAATAGAGATGCGACATCAGTGTTTTATTAAAAAAACATCGATTTATTATAGCCGATGTTTGTTTAACATCGATGTTTTTACACTGTCGATGTTTTATTTTTGAATGAAAAAATTACTATTTAAAATTTTTTTTAAATAATCGTGCAACTAAATATTTGTCAGTGTAAGCCGTCCCATTAGAAAGAGTTTTTTTCCTAACTGGTGAGACTGTTATTGAAACAAAGGGTCGGTTTAAAGGGTAAAAGTTAACAAACTTATTTTTTTTACAAACTATAAAAAACAAATATTGGAGCATATAATAATTATAAGCCTCGATCTTTTTCATTTACAGTAAATAAAAAATAAGTTTTTTATGTTTCCCTCCCATAAGTTATTTAATAATTAATAATAACTAACAATAATCATTGTTATGTACCTACCTACTTATAATTATAGTTAGTAGTACCGATTTCAAAATGTTGTAAACTTTACTTTCTTTTATATTATTTAATTTTGAAAACAATAGATTTAATAATTGCTATTATTAATTGTTTTGACTTTGTTTCGACAGTTAAAAAACAATATTTTTTATAAATTAATAAACAAGGCAATTGACAAATTAAATATTTCCCTCCTCCGGGCTAGCATTAATGTTAGTGGTTACTAAACCAGTTTTAAAAAATGAAGGGAAAAAAAAATTTGAATACATCGACGTTTAAAAACATCGATAGTTTTGGGACGGTGTATTTTTAACATCGATGTTTCGTTATCGACGTCGCATCCTTAATTGGAACCTAACCATTCATCATCTGATTGGTCAAAGGGACGGTAGAGGACGCCCACCCATTAAATTCATCATTGTGATTGGCTTATCTATTGATCATCTGATAGTAGACTTCGGCGATTTCACCACTTTAGTTGTCATTCAAGAGAAATGCTAATTTATGCACCTACCCTATCATTCGTCCCTACTATAATAAAAGGAAGGGTTTGTGGGTCTTATGTCTTCAAACGAAACTATACCACTTACAGTCCCCTGAAATTTAACACACAGGTAGTCCCAAAGGTGACTAAATGCACCTCAAAGCTCGAATTTTAGCTCTAGCAAAATTTTGTCTAGAACATTTTAAAATTAATTTATTACTTTTTCCACATCGTTTCTTCACTCGCGGAGCTGACGTCACAGGTCTTCGATTGAAGATAGCGTGATTTGAATTACGTTATTGATTAGCATGACTTTCTAGGGCCGGGTGGCCTGGTCGGTAGGGCATCGAGCTCGTGACTGACTGATCATGAGTTCGAGCCCAGCTGACCGAAAACTCCTGTGTACGCTAAAGGTGACTGGTGCACGAAAAATCTGTCGTGGTCACAAAGTCCTCCATGTTCCCATAATAAATCAATACCTCTGGGGTGCCGAACCAGGGATCAGTTGGTCTCTGGTTTGGATCAAAATTACAACCGTGTGAATGAGTATGATTAAATGTCGTGAAAATGTGACCTCTCCGTAAAAAAACTAGACGTGTCGATGTGATGCCATCCGTTGGCTAAAAATTCGAGCTAAGTCGGATTTCCTCCCAATAGGGCTCACTTGCATGGAAGCCGCACCCCCCTCGCCTCTTGCCGTCTTCGACGGGCCTGGCACTCCTTTGGTCTGCCAGTGTTAGGTATAAGAAACAACAACATAACTTTCTTGTTTTGTCACGGGAAAGGACAATATGACGTTATCTTCGCGATCGTTAAAGAGCGAGTACAAATTTCAAAGGATTTGAAATCTGCGGAAAATTTCACTCCAGATCTATACCTTAAGTGCGATTTCCTTTAAATGAATACTTTTTTAACTGTAACCGTGTCATGTCGGGTGGAGGTGGGACTCGATCTTAAAATTATTGTTTTTAATTTGTCTTCCATTATCTTTTCTTACGTTTTCAGTATCAGTAAGGACACGAAAAGAACTGTCACTGGCCTCGCTGGCCAGCTAGTAATTACTAAGGACGAGATTGTCCTTGTCAAAGTCGGTCAAATTGTGTACGAGATGTCACTTAGAAATACTTGAAAGGTTAACACAAGACAGTGAACCCTTCTATAATATATGAGATAGAGAATAATAACATATTCGGCCTCAGTGATTTACTGGATTTCTTTATGATGGTGGAAAGATAAATTTTATGTGTGCTAGACGCCTTAATAAAGATAAAAAGCGGCGTAATTGCAAAAATAGCCGGTGGAAGAGACCACTGGGGCTGTAAAACTACCTGTGATTAGACACAATAAAAGTGTTTGAATATAAAATTATCGTCGAATAAAATTTTCCAAGAATTCATTCGAGTGGAGTGTAAAATGCTATTCTATTTTTAGGAAGACAAGTTTCGAAGGTCATTTGAGTACGCCAGTTTCAAACAGTTCCTATTGTCGCGCGTAAATAAGAATTCGAAAGAACAAAGATAGCCGTTTGTGTGTTGCTGTAGTGTGACGATAGTTAAAAATACCAATAATTATTTTAATTAACGTTATACTAGAGCTCCGCAACGGGCTATTGGCGACGGTTTGGGACCAGTCCCCTAAGGAAGAGATCAGACGACGAGGCAACACCTGAACTGGCACCCCACTCTCCAAACTTCCACACCAGCCCAACGCGAGTACTTTCGGCCACGACACATTTAAGATGCACAAGCCGCCTCTACACCATACGCTTAAAAACATCCATGCACTGACCCGGAACCTTCCGATCTAGAGGTAATGGTAATTTTAGTTAACGTCGTACTAGAGCAACACAACGGGCTATTGACGACGGTCCGGGATCAGTCCCTTAAGGGAAAGATCCGAGGACGACTTTCGGCCACGACAGATTTAAGGTGCACCAGCCGCCTCTACACCATACGTTTACAAACATCCATGCCCGGACCCGGATTCGAACCAGGAACCTTCCGATCTAGAGGCTAACACCTTAACCACTATACCGGTTGGTCGGCCCGATCTAGAGGATAACACCTTAATCACCAGACCAGTTGGTCTTAAAAACACCACTTACCTCGGTTCTTTCCATTCGGGATTGATCCCAGAGCATCGCTCATACTCCGTTGTGTTGCTTCAGAGTGACGTTAATTAAAATGGCTACCTACTGGCTCCCGGGAGTCTTTTGGTTTTCAACGAATCTATAAGTTATATTAGGAGACACTTCGAGGGGACACACACAAAACACTTCCACAATTAACTTCTTCATGGGGCACTAGCTGAAGAACACGCCGTTGCTCGTGTTTTAGATATACCACGACATTTCCCTGTGTTAACTCAAATGCACTAACTCTTTAGAACGTGTTTCCTACCGCGACAGCTAAAATAGGACCGCGACATTGACCTGTGTTAACTCATACATAAACCCTGTAGGACGTATTTACTTGTCCATGTCCATTTACTGCAGAAAAACAAACTTTAGATTTTAAAATTGGGGCTTCGAGGTCACTTCAGGACTAACTGTGTGCCAATTTTCGTGGCTACAGATTGGTCTGAAGACAGGAAATAATTAATTAACGCCACGCTGAAGCAACACAGCGGGCCTTTAGGAAATAACATTGAGTATAAAACGACTACCGTTCGCAACTCAATGTTTTATCAGCATTGATCAAAAATTGAGTTTTTCAATAATATTGTTTTGCTAGTATTGCTCAAAAAACACCATGCGAAAGCGAGACAAGGTGACAGATAGTGGTGAAAAATGTTTAGACATGGCCAGTGATCAACAAAAGTGGATTCATAGTTGTGAAAAAAAGGTTTATACCCAGCCAGTGATCATTTACAGTCAGGTTAAAATATATATATATATATATATATATATACCCGTGAACTGTCGTATGACGGGCCATCTATCCCAGTATCCCGTTGTGTAGGCCCAGTGCGACGTTAATTCAACAACCTACATCGATGTCCCGTTTCGATTCCCTTTTTTCCAAAGCGCACTAGAAATCCACAGCCACTTCAAGGTCTACTTCGAGCACCTTCAGAATTGCAAATTATGAAATGCTGATACCACACAATTCGTAAGCAAATGCCGACGCAGAACTCGTTTAGTAAAACAGTATTTCAAAAAGAAAGAAAACTGAATGGGTAGTACATTCATTTTCCCTTTATTTGGCGGCGTGACTTTTTTAACGATTGACTTCCAACACAAGCTTACCCGCCACATCACTCTGAAATACAAGATAGATAGCAAATCTCCATTCCTTTCGATTGCTTTGTGGCTAGGCTTTGCTGCTATTGTCCGAGACGAGAGAAGGATAATAGAGAGGACAGTTTAAATGGGCGTTGGTCACGTCTCAGATGCGTTGTTTTCGGAGGAGGAAATTCAACTCCGTCGTAGTTCAACTGTGTATGGTGAATTATAACGTCGCGCAACCGAATTTCTATTCATCGGAAAAATCTACCCAAACTGCAAGAATAGAAAATAAGTACACAAAGCGTCTAGTTAACGAAGGACGCTGATTGGTTTGAAAGGAAATCTTACAAATGAATTGTTATGGTGCTGTTTATATGGCGAGGCAATGTTGAAGGGGACACGACCAAGGTTGATTCTTTTCGACAGTTGCCCACTTTCATGTCAGTACAGGATCTGGTGTGTAATTAAAGGTGTTCATAGGTCAAGCAATGGCTAATGCAATCGTGATTTAAGAGTTTAGAACTCGAGGAACTCATTATTAGACATAGAATAAGAAATAACCTATTTTCTGGTAGGTACGTATATAATTAACATCGCACTGAAGCAGAACATGAGCTATTGTGGCGACGGTCCGGGATCAATCCCGACGGAAAACACGTAGTTCTGATCAGCGTTCAGATGACGAGGTAACACCTGAGCTGGCACTCCACTCTCCAAACTTCCACACCTCGCCAACTAGAGACATCTGAGGCCCCGACAGATTAAACGTGCACCAACCCTCTTTGCACACTACGGACTATGGTTAGAGATAATGAGTAAGCAATATTGCAGTTCACATGAACGCAGCTCAATTCAAGAACCTTTAGAAGACTTTGAAAAGGGATGTACTGTGGGTAGAGAGGTTTTACGCATAGAATTCACTACGTAGGTATGGATTTTTTAGGTTCGGTGACTGAGAAATTCATTTTCTCAGGCATCTTATTTACCTTATTACCCTAGGTATAGGTAAAACTAAATTTATATGTTTTTCTACTATACACAATGCAGACACAGCTAATATGTAGTGATAGGATGTGATTCAAAAAGAAAATCGAAAGGAAACTTGAGAAATAAATTTATTAAAAAAACTTCAACACCAAGTTGACACTTTTCCGGTGACAAGTGAGATTGTCAATTACTAGATGAATAACCCGGCTTTGATCGGGTTTCAAATATGACCTCGACATTTCCCTGAGTGAACTCAGATTCACAAGCTCTGTAAAACGTGTTTCCTACAGCGACAACTAAAATAGGATCTCGACATTTCCATGTGTTTGTAGAACGTGTTTCTTCGTTCATGTTCATTTATTGCAGAAAAAGAAACTTTAGATTTTAAAATTGGGGCTTTGGGGGAGGGGGGCTTTTAGGACCACCAGTGTGCCAATTTTCATGGCTACATATGGGTCTGAAGATGGGAAAGAAATAGCCTATGTTTTTCGCAGTGTTCTAAAGTACAAGTGTACCCAATGGGTTGTAGATGGGTCAAACGCTATAGATTTGTATAGAGAATATATACACACATTCTTTTATATATACAGTCAGTACCGGCTGTATGGTTACCCTCTTATAAGGTCACCCCGTTTATATGGTCAGTTTTCTAAAGTCCCGTCTAACTTAATAGGGAACTTGTGTTAAAGCGCACTGCTTATATATTCATTTTATTTTTCTGGTTATCGGTAATACGGTCGGGTTTTTTTTTGTTAATCTTTTTAATGAGGCTATCATTTTTTCTTTTTTTGAAAAATAGTAATTGTTGTAACATTTCTTGAGGCAGGGAGTAACACAGGGAATGATCAGAAGAATATAAGTCTCTGCGACGACCCCGGAGAGGACCTGAATTTACGCCTTTACTTCCGTTCTTTCCCCTCATTCCTCTTTTGTGTTGAATCATCGTCGGCGTTACCCACCCACCCTCAATTCTCTTCCGCCCCTAGCTCAACAGGTGGACATCTGCCTGTTTATTAGTTGAAGGTATCTCTCCCTGTTTGAAAAGTATGTTGAAATTGGAACGAAAAGAGTAGGGGGGGGGGGCAATTTGGTTTCATTTGGATCATACGTGGCAAATAAGTACGTTCCTTTATGGTGAAAATTTTTGTTTTTTTTAGTCTGCTGACAAATTATTCCTCTGCGCAAAATAAAAACGGAAACAAAGAAAATAAATTTAGAATATTCGATTTTTTAGGCTGTTGCCATTCCAAAGAAAACAATAATAATTAAATTCCTTTTAAATTTATAATTAAAATAAAATTTAAAATTCCCCGTGACCCAAAAATTGCAAAAAATTCGGACTACCTGTGTGTCAAATCCCATTATTTTAAGTGTCGTAGATTCGTCAGGAGTGTGGTAACAAATACAGAAAACAAACACTCAGTTTTATAATAGTAGAGATAAGTGCATTGAATATAAATGCACGTACGTGTGTGTACTGTACTTAGATTGGTAAGGTAAGCTAATAAATTTCACTAAAGAAATATTGCATATTTCTTACTGTAGTTTTTAGTTCGCGAATTGATTTTTAAAAGGTTCTCAAAAGTTTAATAATTTGTTTATGAGCACTATATTCTGATAGGTGTATGTAATCCTGCCATAATTAAATAGTGTAGTGTTGTCCCGCATATAGGGTCATCCCGTTTATAGGGTCTGATTTTTCTAAACCGCTGAGGTGACCATATAACCTATACTGACTGTACATAGAAGATTTACGTTGATGAGATGATATCTCTGAGAGTTAGGCCCTTCAGTCTGCTGGCCGGTTCTAATCCTTAGGTATGTCTTGATTCGTTTTAAAGATGAAAAGTCCGTTTGTTCGTTGCAGTTGTCACTGGGATCAATGCAAAAGTTCCATTTAATTTCTTTATATTTGAGAAGAAAAACTCATTGCATTTGTCGAAGGCCTCCAAAACAAATCCAGCCGCCCACTTCTTTTTCTAAAAATCATACTCTGCTTTCAAAGTTTCAAAAATTCAAATTTTCTCCTATTTTTTTAAATTTAATTTTAGAGTAATTTGGTTTTGAAATATTTTTTACTTGGCTTTCTAAACTTTGTCCCTTATACTATCATAGCCACTGCGTGGCTAGCCCGGCGTTGCCCGTGCCCGTGATGTAAGGTATTAATCTGGTGTACAATTTTCCGCTGATTTTAAATCCGTTGAAGATATATTCAATTAAAAATTTATTTATTTAAAGAAAATCATATTTTTAGGTAACAATCAAAATTGAATTTTTCCGCAGATTACAAATCCGTTGAAATTTTTACTCTATCTTTAACGGTCTAGGAGATAGAAAAAAGAACTGACTTCAGTTAAAAGATTTATCGTCTGGTTGGAAATTTATTCGTCCGGGCAAAATCAAAGCGGTAATGAAAAAAATTATTTCTCCGCGTTCTGCGGATGAAAAAAACTTGGCATGATTCCAAACCCTGACTGCAAGGTCACTCGGGTAGAAAAAGTTCGCCGCGTATGAAAAGCGATGGAGAATAAAACTATTAAATTCATTTAAAAATCTTCTAGATTGAATTTCAAAATTCGCCGCGACCTAACAATTCCAAATAATTTGGACTACCTGTGTGCCAAATCTCATTGCTGTAAATGCCATAGAATTGCCAGGATTTTGCGGCACCAAACAAACAAACAAACACTTCCATTTATAATATTAGAGATATATAATGGAGGGGATTAAACCCGTAGAACCCACTCGTTACTTACGTGCTTGCAAGGTATTCAGTACACATATATGCGTTTAAAACCATCAGATGTATAACGGAAGATTTTGAACTAGTACTCTTTTGAAAATGAACGATTCAGTTGCTTCCAATTGGAGTGCGTTGTCTGCATTTGAAAGTAGGTATTTAATTAACGTAATACAGGACCAACTCAACG
Organism: Metellina segmentata; assembly: GCA_947359465.1. Taxonomy (NCBI): domain Eukaryota; kingdom Metazoa; phylum Arthropoda; class Arachnida; order Araneae; family Tetragnathidae; genus Metellina; species Metellina segmentata. The sequence goes on along the minus strand of OX375882.1, from coordinate 108,061,627 downwards.
GGCTATTGACAACGGTCCGGGATCAATACCATAGGGAAAGAGCCGAGGTTCTAGGTAAATTTTAATTAACGTCACACTGGAGCTGGCCACCCAACTCCCCAGACTTCCACACCACGCCAAAGAAAGATCCGAGAACAACATCACGTCATTGTGAGACATGGCCAGGTGACGAGGCAACACCTGAGTCGGTACCGCACTCTCCAAACTTTCCCACCAGCCCAACATGAGAAAATTTGAGACCAGGACAGATTTAACGTGCACCAGCACCCTTTAGATACGGCGATCTTTGTTTAGATTCGACGTCATCAAAATCACATGGTGTTGTGCTCGGATTTTTTCCGTTGGTCCTGTCGTCAATAGCCCTTTTCTGTTGCACCAGTATGACGTTTATTTAAAAAAACCTACCTATATTGACTGGATTCGAACTCGCTACCCTCCGGTTGCTAATCCGTTGCTCTTCCAACCGGGCTATCGTCATCTGGCCGTTGTTCAAAATTACGTGGTGTTGTCCTCGGATCTTTCCCTCAGAGGATTGATCCCCGACCGTCGTAATTGGTAATATTTAATTAACGTCGTACTAGAGCAACACAACGGAGTTTTGACGACGATCCGGGATCAATCCCATAAGGTAAAGATTCCAGAGGACAACACCACGTTATTTTGAACCATGGTCAGATTACGAGGTTACTGATTTGAAAGTAACACAGCTTAGTCGTCCAGCTCTTCTCTTACTGGCGGATAACACGAACCCCACTTCGGATGATGAATAAGGCAACTTTTTGCAACAAATGCAACTTTTTTTCACACGTTCTACGCTGCATGTAAAGAAAAAATTCCTCCTACTTGGGGTGTATTAAAAGTGAGCTATAACCGCAACTTTCTGCATAAATGCAACCAAATGCAACTTCTTAAATTTTTGTTTAAAGCCGACCAACCGGTATAGTGGTTAAGGTGTTAGCCTCTAGATCGGAAGGTTCCTGGTTCGAATCCGGGTACGGGCATGGATGTTTGTAAGCGTATGGTGTAGAGGCGGCTGGTGCACCTTAAATCTGTCGTGGCCGAAAGTCCTCACGTTGGGTTGGCGTGGAAGTTTGGAGAGTGGGGTGCCAGCTCAGGTGTTGCTTCGTCATCTGACCGTGGTTCAAAATTACGAGGTGTTGTCCTCGGATCTTTCCCTCAAGGGACTGATCCCGGACCGTCGTCAATAACCCGTTGTGTTGCTCTAGTACGACGTTAACTGAAATTACCATTACCATTACATTTGTTTAAAATTAATTAATATTTTTTTTATTTCCAATGGCAAGGCTGGGTACAGATTGCAAAGACAAATACAGTACAGAAATACAATACAGTACAGAATCGACCGAAGTCATTGTAGACTTATACAAGGCCAGAAGTGGTGGTCACTTGTGAAGGGGCACCCAATGGGTGGACCATCATTGTCCCTAACAAAGGACAGCACAATTTACATCCATGCCCTGACCCGGATTCGAACCAGGAACCTTCCGATCCAGAGGCCAACACCTTGACCACTAGACCGGTTGGTGGGCAAATTAATTAATATGAAATTACTATTTCATTTTTTGCCCTTTCAATCAACCCTTCGATCAAGTGTGTCTGATCTTGCGAACGACGAAGTATTGCGGATCAAACACGTCCATGGAAAGAAGGTGTTGGTCCTAACAGAGGAAAGTGAAATAAATGGCAAGAAGTAACTTTTAACACATTGGTTGGCACTCTTGATAATCCTGAGGAAACTTGCATAATCGACTGTAGAGTTTGTGGGATGAGTGTCGATCATCAATATGTTGTTTGTCGGGTAGATGACGTTTTAAAATCTCTGAATATTAAACGAAAGGATTTTGCGCTTCTGCTATCCGATACAGCACATTATATGACTGCAGCTGGCGCAGTTTTTCAATGTTAAAGAAATTACTGGCCACGGTAATGGTAATTTTAGCTAGCGTCGTACTAGAGCAACACAACGGGCTATTGACGACGGTCCGGGATCAGTCCCTTAAGGGAGAGATCCGAGGACAACACCTCGTAATTTTGAATCACGGTCAGATGACGAAGCAACACCTGAGCTGGCACCCCACTCTCCAAACTTCCACGCCAACCCAACGTGAACTGGCCAAGGATCGGCCATTCAATGTTCTGCATTCAATGATGTATTATAATACTGCTGTACGCCACTAAAATTGTCAATATATATATTGAATTTTTACATTTTTTACAAATTTATTTTAGATTTGAGTGTATCAAAAATAAATGCAAATTTATTTCCAAAAATGCAACTTTTCCCATTTTAACTGCAACAAAAAAGTTGCCCTAATGATGAGTAAGAATGATGAGTTCACGTGAACGCAAGCTCATTTGCAAGTCCCTTTAGAAGACATTGCAAATGAGACGATACTGGTGACGTTTCGCGCATGGAAACCGTCCAGTAACCTTGACATGCCGATCCGACGAGGACCCCGAAATACACGTTCGTGAGTGTGTCTATGTTTACTATTTTAGCTCTTCCTATTAGGAAGTGCCGTAACTCGCCGTGACGAAACTTCCGCCCTTGACGTCATCCTCATCGACAGCAGGTGGAGCCGTTTCGAGCGATGCCATTGGACGCGAACCACCGACTCCATAACGCCGTCGTTCTGCGAACCACAATCGCAGTTTGATTCTGTTGTGTCTATCTTTAGTTCATGTGAAGATATGCATCCTCTGAGAGTTCGTTTTGTGGAGAAAATTGCCACAGTGAGCGTGACGCAAAAATAAGTTTGACTGGGACTGTGTATAAACAAAGAACTCAAGGTTGTGCATTTCTTTTTTAAAAAGGAAATGATGGTGAAGGTAACTCACCTTGAGACCGTTGAACTTGCTTGGAACTGAAGAATAAAAAATAATGCGAAATGTCTGTTTACGTCAATAGAGGGCCCAAGAAATTTGGCTTCGAATTTCGAATTGTTTTCCATTGCTTATAATTGCGCTATTTTTGCAAATTTTGATTCTTTTCCACTTTAATCCGGATACATTCAGGCCCCGTGTGAACACATCCGATTTTCAACGTGCGGCGCCGCTGCGGCACCGAACCCCAAATAAGGTCCGTTGCACATATCCGGTTTTTCAACGTGCGGCGCCGCTGCCGCAATGCAAGTGCGGTCTGAGATACATTGAATCCAATGGAGCAGTGCCTACATGCCTCCAGCGACGCACGTTCAACTTGCGTGCAATTTGTACCGCAGTTCCCCACGGCACCGCGATCGCCGCACATGAGTCTCTGTTCTGAAGTACCTTCTTTTCATAAACAAATGGAATATAAATAATAATTAATAAATGGTTTTATCCAGTAACGTCTATTTTGTTTCAAAATATACTTTTTTTACACCAAGTAAGCGAAAAATACACGCTTTCTTCGATAGAATATCTGTCCCAAATGGCGCGAAATGAGTTCGTGCGTCATTTCACGGTTATGTGTGCATAGTTGGGCTTCAGTGCCGCAGTGGCGCCGCACGTTGAAAAACCGTATGTGTGCACCGAGCCTCAATTGATACATAACCTGTTTTTGAAGGTAGTAAATTGCAGGTAATTTGGTAATTTTTAAATAACGTCGTACTGAAGCAACACAACGGGCTGTTGACGACGGTCCGGAATCAATCCCAAGCTACGGTTTCCTAAGAAAGCGAAGGTTGTTATCTAACGTCCGTGATACATCATGATTTAGCGGTCATAACTAGGCGGTCGTCTTAACGGATACCATAGACGTCAACTCAGATTGACAGAATACGGTGGAGAATTGGGCGATACAGACAGATGTCGTGGTTTATTTTATTCGAGAAACAAAACAAAGTGGCTTTTTTTATTCTTTAGTTCCAGTTTCTATCTTCGCGATCGTTGAAGTCTGACCGGCTGGTACATGTTAAATCCGTCGTGGACTCAAATGTCCTCACGTTGGATTGGTGTGGAAGTTTGGAGAGTGGTTTGCCAGCTCACAGGGGTTGCCTCGCCATCTGACCGTGGCTCAAAATCACGTATTGTTGTCTTCGGATCTTTCCTTTGGGGGATTGATCCCTGACCGTCGTCTATAGCCCGTTTTGTTGCTCCAGTACGACGTTAATTAAAATACCAACCTATCATCTCATCATCCTATAAAAAACTTGAAGTATTTTCATGACGAGATATTTCATCATTATATACCATATTATTCATATGGGTCTTTTCTCGATGAACGAGATATCTCTTCGAGGGTTAAAGTTCTTATAGGACGTTTCGAAACAACTGTTTTAGATGTATAAAAAAATAGTAAATGAGCTTAATGATAATTTGGTAATTTTTATTTTTAATTAGCGTTGTACTAGAACAACACAATGAGCTATTGACGACGGTCCGGGATCAATCCCCTAAGGGAAAGATACGATGATAACACCACGTAATTGTGATAATTATTGGTAATTTTTTAATTAACGTTGCACTATTGTAACACAAAGGACTAACGTAATTTTGAACCATGGTCAGATGACAAAATGAACTTAATGACTTTGTTGACTCATTTGCAATAGCATCGCTGCTTTGCTGCAGTAGCTAGTATAAAAACAAACATCGAAAACGGTTCGTGTTCGAAACAATTCGCGAATGAAAATTCGTTCGTTGACCACTCGACTTGACACGGCACATGCTAAAAGACAAGACCAGTAGCTCTATTCGAGCTATAGTTATTGATGTCGTTGCGGTCAAGTACCGTAGAAAACCGTGCTCGCAAAGGCAAAGGGCCCCACGAAGACAACAATAAATGTGTTACAACAAATAGGTTTTTCTGAAGCTCGTAGGGACAACATACGGCCTTCCGGACAGGTTCCTCCGGCCCTCAGTAGAGATTCGGTTCTCCGAATAGGTTCTTTTGGAGAGTGGGTGCCAGCTCGTGTGTGACTTCCTCAACTTTCCGTGTTAAATATTAGTGGTGTTATCCTCGGATTTTTCCCTAGGGGATTAATCCCGGACCGTCGTCAATAGCCCGTTGCTCTAATTCACCGCTAATTAAATACCTACCTACTTAATAGGTTTACGCACCATTCAGACTAGATTCGATTACCAGGTATTGCTAGAGGCAGGGTGTCAAGATTTAAATCAAAGAATAAAATCATGATTTTTATGAAATGATTTTTTTTAATCACTGATTTAAATCACAACCAATCTTACATTGTTATAACTAAGTAAATACACCCTAGGAAAATTCACTTAACTCGTCAAATGCTTTAAACTCGTGGTGATTTCTGTAATAATGGCTACACCCAGTACTGATCAGCTTTTGATAAAATATGAGCTATAAAGTGTTGAGTCAAGGATTCAGCTCTACAGTAAAGTAAAAAACAAGTTGGCATCTATTTGAAAATTTTGTCAATGTTCACGCATAATTTTATATTATGTGTTACGAACAATAAAGCATTCATTCAAGTGTGGAAAGCATTGAAAAATATTGTGTATATAAAAAACTTATTATAGTCCTTACTTTTGTCAACTGCTTTTTTTAATTGAGACATAAATACAAAATAACATAATTAATGTGATTACTAATTTATTAAACAAAAAAACAACAACTGAGTTTTCTATTTCAAAGGATGAAATTTTAAACACTATCAACATGTTTCATTTTGCAAAATGAACCCTGAAACATTCACCTGTCACCTTCAAGAGTAGTGACCCATAACAAATATTTATCTAATCCGACTATAATTTCTGTCTGTCACTTATACACTTACATCATCATGTCAACAAATTTATCAGTTATTTACACAAGAAAAACTATGTAAGATATGAACCTTGTGTTTTAAAATTAAACAAATGTTTCATATTTTGCTTTTATTACAAAAATTTATTTTTTAAATGTATTACCATGTAACAAACTGTGATTTTTAGTAAATTAAATATTGATTTACCATGTCACGAATTCTGATTGTTTACTTAAAATAAATATTGGTTTACGAGTTAAGTCAAAAGCTCAATTTTTATTTAACAAACTTATGTATAATTATTATAAAAACAGTGTACAGGGCCTACAGAAATTTAAATAAAAAAATCTGATTTAAATAAAAAAATCTAATTGAAATAAAAAAAATCCGATTTCTTGATTTTTTTACACCCTGAATAGAGTTAAGGTAAGGTACTTTTAATTAACGTCGTATTAGAGCAATACAAGGGGCTATTGACGACGGTTCGTGATCAATCCCCTAAGGGAAAGATCCGAGGACAACACCACGTCATTTTGAACCACAGTCAGATGACAAGGCAACACCCGAGCTGGAGCCCCATTCTCCAAAATTCCACACCAACGACCGTGAGGACTTTCGGCCACGACAAATTTAAGGCGCACCAGCCACCTCTAGTTAGGTAATGGTGATAGTAATTTTTGTTAACGTCGTACTAGAGCAACACGACGGGCTATTGACGACGGTCCGCGATCAGTTCCTTAAGGGAAAGATTCGAGGACAACACCTCGTAATTTTGAACCACGGTCAGACGACGAAGTAACACCTGAGCTGGCACCCCACTCTCTAAACTTCCACACCAACCCAACGCTTTCGGCCACTACAGATATAAGGTGCACCAGCCGCCTCTACACCTTACGCTTACAAACAACCACGCACTGACCCATATTCGAACCAAGAACCTTCCGACCTATAGGCTAACACCTTAACCACCAAAAGGGCTGGTCGGACCATCCTGAAGGGAAAGAGTCGAGTGCACAAAATCTCGTCACGTGACGATGACAACACCTGAGGTGACCCATCACCCTCTCTCCAAACTTCCACACATCAGTAACGTGATGGTATTTGAGGCCACGGCGAATTAACGTGCACCAGCCCCCTTTGTACGCGACGGTAATTGGGTGGATTCGAACTCGCATACGCCCGGTTGCTAATCCGATAATTTTCCAATCGGCTTGACGCGTCCCCGAAATCTTTACACAACATCTGCATTGAGCCGATAAATTTCACAAAACGCTTTGGCAACATGAGGATGTGGCAGACGATCGTAGGAGGAAGTGTGGGATCTAAATTTTCGATAGCAGCCTCGCTTCCTTCAATTTTCGAATTAACGACGATCGGGAAGTGGCACACTTAGGGATATCCTTCCCTCGCACATTCCTGCAGCTGCATGCGCCCCTAATTGCTGCACTCATCTGCAGGCAGTCAGTAACCCTAGCAACGTCCATAGCAACCGGTCAGAGGTCAGCACCTGCACCACTGACTGCCTGTTGCTCATCTCGAACTATCTATCGGGAAGACATCCTTTCCCGGTTCAAACGATTCTTTAGGAGGACACGACGGCTTACGTGCTCAAGTGGTTTCGACGAGATATCTCGTTACTCAAGGTTGACCGATCGCCTTCAACCTTCTTATGAAATCAGTGTTCGACATCATGGGTGGTCTGTTGGTCCGAGACCACTAAAAGTACGATCGGAGCTGGAGATTAAAAATCTGGGTGGTCCGCGGGACCAGTAGCTATGAGAAAGCGAGTGTGCACGTGTTTTCTTTTAGTTCTTAAGTTCAAACTACCCAGTTCTTTTAAAACTTCTCTGCGAAGTACTACTCTTTCTCTCTTTATTAAGAAAAAGTAACCGCCGCCATTGTCGCAGGATTGAAAACTGGGTTTTCCGATCCATTCCTAGACGGTTTCAAGAGAAAGTACGGATCAAAAAATTACGAAAGTAACATAGTTTATTCAAAATTGTCCAGGGAACACTATAAATATTTTTTTTTTCCGATGCGACTATTAATTCAGGGTTTATTAAGGATCAAAGTTGAAAAGGTGAAATTTTTAACGCGAGTGTGCAAAAGACGTACAAATTTTCAGTCTTCAGTCGTGATTTTTTAGACTACCTCTAAACGTAAATTTTTGCTGGTCGAGTTTTTTTTTTAAATTTCAATTTGGTTCCCGGTAATATTTTTTTGAAATTCGGGAAAAATCGGAACATTTTCGTTACATTTTTGTTAAAACTGTCGCATCTATATCTTATTACTATTATTTTTTAAATTTGAAACCATCGCAGAAAACCTTAGAATGTACTCTTTCTTACGGTACAATTATTTTTGAAATTGGTTAAAAAATTAATTCCATGAGATCAAGAGTTGGTCATACAAATTTTGGAACTTTTATATATATATATATATATATATATAGATCGTCATTTCCCATACAAAACTAAACCTATCATATCTATAGCTTAATAAAATGAATTTGAAAATTTGAAAATACCACACGAAAGCATAGAATGCACTCTTTCGTATGGTATAATTATTTTAAAAATTGGTTTATAAATAAATTCGATGCTATAAAAAGTATAATTTAGCGAGAGTGTACAAATTGTTCCGCACGCAAGAGGGCGATGGAACGTCAAACGCCCTCCGTGAAACCAAGTCCAGCTAACTGTGACGTCATAAAGGAACTAAGGCGAGCAGGGGCACTGCCGTCTACGGGAAGTAGCAGGGGGTGTAGGTTTCGTCGTTGCAGGAGATTGACTATGCGATAGGAGTGTTGATGTGGGCTCTCTTTACCGCTCAATTCTCAGACGCTTTCCCGAGAAAGTAGAGATCACAAAATTACGAGATTAACGTGGTTTATTCAAAATTGTACAGAAAACAAGATGGAGAAATTTTTTTACTGATGCGACTATTATTTTGGGGTGCATCAAGTGTTAAAGTAAAAAAAAAAAAAAAGGGGGGGGGGGATCACTTTCAAAAGGAGTTTGCAAAGCAAACCAAGACTCCTTTCGCAAGAGATTAGCGAGTGTTAAGTGATAGGAAATGTTAGTGACCAGGGGGCGAAGCCTAGCTGTGACGTCATGAACCGGAAAGTCAAATCCGGATTATACGAATTATTAGAGTAATTTAGCCGTCGCAGGAGATTGACTCTGCAAAAGGAGTGTTGTTTTGCGAAGCAAACCAAATGGGATTTCGTAGCGATCCCCGGGGTTTGGTGAGCGTAGTGAGCTGGAGGTGGAGCCCCCTAGTCCTGTAAATAAACATAATTGTAAGTCAATTAATCAGTTTCTGTTTAATTGACACCTTAATGAATCCTTCGAGACATGACAAAATGGCTCCGGCATGCTCACCCGAGCACATTTGAAGGAGGCGTGTGTGGGGGGGGGGAAATGCTATAGATTATAGCTAGGGCAACTTTTTTTTCACACGTTCTTCGCTGCATGTAGAGTACTAAAACCAAAATTCCTTCTTCATGGGGTGTATTGTAAGCGAGTTATAACCGCAACATAAATGCAACTTTCTGCAAAAATGCAACCTCCTGCAACTTTTTAAAATTTAGCTTGAAATAAATTAATATGAAATTACTATTTCATTTTTTGCCCTCTAAGAAAACCCTTCGATCACGTGTGTCTGATCTTGCGAACGCCGAAGTATTGCGGATCAAACAAGTCCATGGAAAGAAGGTGTTCGTCCTAACAGACGAAAGCGAAATAAATGGCAAGAAGTAACTTTTAACACATTGGTTGGCACTCTTGATAATCCAGAGGAAACTTGCGTAATCGACTGCAGAGTTTGCGAGGTGAGTGTCGATCATCAATATGTTGTTTGTCGGGTAGATGACGTGTTAAAATCTCTGAATGTTCAGCGAAAGGATTTTGCGCATCTGCTATCCGATAGAGCACATTATATGATTGCGGCTGGCGCAGTTTTTTTCAATGTTATAGAAGTTACTGACCAAGGATCGGCCATTCAACGTTCTTCTGTATTTCAGTATGTATTATAACACTGTTGTACACGACTAGAATTGTCAATATATTTTGAATTTTTTCATTCTTTACGACTAATTTATTTTAGAATTTAGTGTATCAAAAATAAATGCAACTTTTCCCATTTTTACTGCAACAAAAAAGTTGCCCTAATTATAGCACATCAAATACAAAGCATCCTATAAAAACTCCCCGAGGAGGCCTGCCAAAGCACCGAATCTGTCTCTTCCAGATTATATTTTCATCCTGCGTCACGGGCTGTCCCAAAAAGGAAAACGTTTCCACCACTTTCTTCGACGGATCACACGGACGGGCGCCCATGAGTGCACATTACCACACCTGCCTCGTCCAGTGATCTCTGGATTGCATCCGTCAACAACTTGCGAAAGGGGCTTTGAGACGATTAGTGTTTTTTTCCTCGCTACCGATGAACGGTTTCAACAGCGCTCTTCTGTTGTCGAAGACAGTTACGATTGAGCGATTGGGCCTCCGGTAAGTTTCCGTTACGTACGTAATGACTCGTGGTCGTTACATGGTGGTACGGGCTCTGCGATCGGATTCATGGAGGCAAAAAAAAAAAAAATCTTGGAGCTAATTCCACAATTAATGCAACGCAATCGGTGTGTTCGTCAAGCGCCATTTTTCTCAATACACCAGATGGCATCATTGGTCTGAAACGGGACGATTGCGCAAAAATTCTAAAAGGGATGGCGGACTTTAAAAAGCGGTTTTAAAGTTATTGTTATAAAATTTGAAGAATTCTATTTCTACTAAAAGGTACTAAGTAGATACTTTTAATTAACGTCGCACTGGAGGTAACGCCGCGGTATATTACTTCTAAAAGGCTTTTACCAGAAAACATACGGATTTTTTTTGGTCCAAAAATAGTGGAGAGTAAAAGTTCTTGTCGGAATTCATCCCACAGTTGATGCTTTTTAATTGTTGCGTTCGTAAAGCACCATAACCATACCGTCGTGTACAAAAGAAGCAGGTGCACGTTAAACCTAACGTGGCCTCAAATGTCATCACGTTGGCGTGAGCTTGGAGAATGGGGTGCCAGCTCAGGCATGGCATCGTCATCTGACCGTGGTTCAATATGACGTAGTGTTGTCTTCGGGTGATTTTTTTCCTTCGCGTTTGATCCTGGACCGTCGCCAATAGCCCGTTTTAAAGCTCCAATGCGACATTTATTAAAATACCTACCCGTGCGGAGTAAATTCAAATACTTTCCCTGGCGTTAGCATTTTATAAACACTGTTCTTCACAGCTAAAGGTATATCTCTACACTATGTTATAAAAGGAACTGTTTGTTTGTGTCTCTGTACGCAGTGTACTGACGTATCTATGGTACTTACAATAATGAAATTTGGCACATAGGAAGTTCTAATTTTTTGCGATTTTATGTAGCGCCCAAATTTTAAAATGTAATCTAGAACATTTTGTAATTAATTGATTAGTTTTTTCACCTTTCGTTCTTTTCTCCGGAATGTGACGTCATTGATAAAAGAGAGGATTTTGCAATTTTCGACCGTTGACATCACAAGCGTTTTTCGTCCAGAATGCTTCTACAACCATGCCAAGTTTTCCGATTCTAATGTGTTTTGATTCACGTTGTTTATAAGAGCTACTTCGAGGCCCTGTGGAGTTCGTTTGCTACGAAAACCAAATGGGAATACGTAGCAATCACCGGTGGTTGGCGAGCTGTGGTCACAATCAACCCCCACGAAAAAAACTGTCGTGCAACGCCGTGCTGCCCATGCAGTGGCTAGTACTTATATAAAAGCTAAATGAGAGACGATGTTAGCAATATAAGCTTCACGAAAATGGGTTCTCCCTGGTATTATATGGAAATCATAACTATACTATACAATATTTCCGAGGGTGACCTTAAATACAAAACGTCGCCTTTACACCCTGATGATAATGTTACGCTTGCTATATAATACAAGTCTATATTTTAATGCATCATAAAATATAATTTTGAGACACAAAAGACGTTTTCCAGTAGTTTTATTTAAATTTACTGAGTCACAATAAAGATTTATTCGTTTTTATGGCTAAATTTATCCCTCCAGTTACAGTTACTGCTTTATCATATTTACCTCAAATGGAGACAAATGGATGCTATAAAGTTCGGAACCTTTCTCTCAACAGGATTGCGCGATACGACAGTCGTATTTCAGAATTTCGTTTCGGTTTACCTGAAGCGTCCTTCCAAACGCATTTATCCAAGTCTCTCTACGAAATTTATGGAGAGTGGGGTACCAGCTCAGTAGCAGTCTCGTCATCTGACCGTGGTTCAAATGACTAATGAATTCCAATGACCAATTTCAAATGAATGTTATACTATGATCATTCCCTTAAGGCAGTGGTCCCCAACCCCCGGGCCGCGGACCGGTACCGGTCCGTGGATCAAATGGTACCGGGCCGCCCAAGGAACATTAAATTATTTCCATTTTATTTACTGTGGTGTATTTCTCTCGGGTTTGTGCGGTTCTTAACTATGAAATGTCCACTCAAATTAGGAGGCGGTAAATCAGAACTTGAAATTTGTTCTGTTACTAGTGCTTCTATTATGATTTCTGAATTCTGTATATCTCTATTTTCCAATTTTGGCAAATGTAACAACTGTTTTCAAGTTGGCAGACAAAGTAGTCGCATTTAAAGCCAAATTGAAGTTGTGGAGACGGCGCGTGAACAGAGACATTTTGGACATGCTTCTGACATTAGAGGGGATTTTAGGCGAGACTGAGCCTAAACATTCATTCTCCTAGTTGATGCACAATCACCTGTCTTTGCTTTTAAAAGAGTTCGAGCGCTACTTCCCAACCACAAAAGACCCACAAACCAGTAAGGAATGAATCCGCGACCCATTTGTCAACAAAACAGGCGAATCGAGCATGTCTGTGCAGGAAGAAGATCAACAGCTGGAGATTGAAAATGAAGGCGGCCTTAAAATTACGTTCGAGACAACACTCTGCTGGTGTTCTGGATTTAAGTCATGGCGGAATACCCTGAGATTGTCACCACAGCACTTAAATCCCTATTGCCATTTCCGACAACCTATCTGAAGCGGGGTTTTCTGCAGTGACAGCAACCAAAACAACGGAATAAACTGGACATAAGCAACACACTTCGGGTGTCATTGTATTGTCTCTTATTACCCCCAGATGGAACCGTCTCGTCGCAAAGAAACAAGCTCAGGGTTCTCATTGATTTAGTGTTCTAGTGAGTTAAAATGTTAAATCACTTTATATTCATTTTTTGGTGTAACTGTATTTTATTTTGAAGGCATGTTTAAATACAATTAAATTAAAAATGTAAATCAAAACAATTTAAAATATAAACAATCAACATCCCCCCCCCCTCTCAATGGGCCGCGTTAAAATTATCAAACGTTAATCCGGTCCGCAGCGATGAAAAGGTTGGGGAGCACTGCCTTAAGGGATTGATCCCGGACCGTCGTCAATAGCCCGTTGTGCTGTTCTAGTTCAGTGGTCGGAAAACTCTAATTCATAAAAGGTAGAGCTCAGCAGTATAAGGATTCAGATTTCTTTTCAGAGCCAAATTTCTTTTCAAGAACCGTTTTCAGGGGTCGGTTTAAACTAGCTACTAACATTATAGAGCTGAATATTGATAAAGTTGAAACCAATTTAAGATATTCGATTTGCTGATTGGTTATATTCAAAGACACTTTGACTGTTCTGTGTCTTTTACTGTTTTAGCAAAATAGAGGAAACTCTTTAATTTTTTAAAGAATTTTTGCGTTGGTCTTAAAATTTCGGAATAGCTCTTTGGATGCATTTATAACACAACTTTTAATGTATTCGCCGTCTGTGTATGGTTTGCCTCATTTAGTAATCTCTTGGCTATTAATAAAGCTTGCAACATTAACATTGTTAGAAGATTGCTTCCAATAATTGAATACAGAACTTGATTTTGTCTTGGATCTTCTAAAGTTCCTCAACTGCTTCTTCCTCGCATCACCGACCTGACATTTACTGCCAGCATTTAGTCGAAATCGATTCGTGTCGGAGCCGCACTCAAGTGGCTAAAGAGCCGCGGTTTGCCGACCACTGCTCTAGTACGACGTTAATTAAAAATTACCAAATTATCAAGTCTCTCTACAAATCCATTGCTATGATAAAGGCCTTAACCAAAATCCCTGTCAAGTATTCACAGCTGACTCGCGATAAAAGAAAACAAAACAAGACTCATTTTTCAAGATTTAATTGAAACAAAAATAGGGTAGGCCAGGCCTCGAAATAGATTTTTTAATACAGGTGCACACTGTGCACCTAAGAAAAGTGCACCTTTTAAATTAGGTGCACATTAAAAAAAAATTAGAGCATTAATGTAATGTAAACTACTGTATTAGTTGGGTATGTTTATATAGGTTCGTAGTAGATAGTAAATAAAGAATATTTTAACGTATCGTAATTCTACGGCGCATGGCTGTCGCGATAGTCGCTCTAAGAGAGCCATCTGGAAAATGTTTCGCTCATCGGAAAGTTCTGGTGGCAGTGTCAAAAGTAAACCTTCCTCCTGTATAAACGCGTTACGGCACGGCGATTTTATTTTCGCTTAGTGTGTATTTAGGAATTTTAATTACGTTCCTTTAGAGCGAGCGAAGTCGATACTAATATTTTGTTCAAACATTAAAATAACAAAAAACACGTTCCCCCCTTTTTTTAACGTTAGATGCACTGTGTGCACCTAGCTGGAAAAAATTAAGTGCACAATTTTGTTTTCATGTGCACAGTGCACCTGTGCACCCGGGTATTTCGAGCCCTGGGGTAGGCTGTGTTAACAGGTAGTAGGATTTCAATTAAGTACGCACTGGTGCAGTAATTACGCACAATACAACGTGCTATTGGCCACGATCCACGATCAAACCCGATCGGAAAGATCAGAGAACAACACCACGTAATCAGATGACGAGATCACACTTGAGCTGTCACACCACTCTCCAAACTTCCACACCACGCCAACGTTGGCTGTGTCGGAGCACAGCTGCAAGGTGGTTTTTCGTGCATACGTATGTCTCGATGGACCCCTAATTGTATATATCACTCTTAAATTATTTTTATCCAAAATCTTTTCTCCTAACATTTCCTCTCACATTTCTCAACGACACTTTTTTTAACTTCCCTCCGTAATATAAATTGCCTTTTCAATTTTTATAAAATTATTTTAATTATAATGATGTATAGGTTAACAGGTAGGTAGGTACTCTGCAATTGATAGCATAGTATTTATTTGAGCGTAGCAAATGAACGTCAAAAACTGTCGTTAATTCAGTGTTTATGGAAAGCTGACATATTTCTGCTCGGCTTATTAATACTCGCTGAATAACCCGGCCCGGCGTTGCTCGAGTTTCAAATACGACCGCGACACCCACACATCCTTTATATATATATATATTCATCTAGAAGATTTTTTTAATATATTTTATTCTCCATCGGGTTTTTCAACGCCTTTCTTCCGCGAAAGAAAGAACACACGAATCTGTACTTTTTCTACCCATGTGACTTTGACGTTAGTCTTTTGAACCATACTTTTTTATCGCGGAGGAACGCAGAGAAAGTTATTGTTTTCGTTTCCGTTTTGATTTTGCGGGGAGGATATACTTTCCAACAAGACAATAAAAACTAATAATATTTAACAGGAGTCCCTTAGTTATTTTTTCTATCTCCCAGATTGTTGAAGATAGAGTACAAATTTGAACGGATTTGAAATCTTCGGAAAATTTCACTTTAGATCGATACCTAAAAATATGATTTTCTTTAAATAAATAATTTTAAATTGAATATATCTTTTATATTTTCGCAAGAGATTGTGACGTCAAGTGAAAGAGATTGCATCTTCTGCGCTTCGCATTAAAAAAAAACCGAAACAGATTACATTTCCTGTCGTATTTAATTTCAGGGAATGAGAGCATAAAATAAAAAACATTTTGACTGCGATTGTTAATTATTTTTCGTAAAATAGGAATCGCCAAAGATAGATTGAAAATTTCAACGGATTTGAAATCTGCGGAAAATTATACACCAGTTTAATAACTTACATCACGGTGTTGCCCGTGGTGTCGTTTTTTTTTTTTTTGTATCTATTTTTTCTTTAGTCTTTAAACTTTCTAAACCTTCCAGACCACGCAATGAAAAAAATTCTCACCCTTTGAAAAGTCATGTCACTTAAACTGTGTAATGTCCGTATTCCGTTTGCAATATATATTGCTTCATTGTGAAGTAATAGTTGCTAAAAAAAATTTCGGCGAAACTAATCTTTAGCGTAAATAATTGCCCTTGACAAGAAGCTGCAAAAAAAACAAACATCGGACTACGAGTCTGTTTTCGAAACACGTTCGGAATATTTCTGCTTTCATTTTAAGCTCTTTCCCTGTTTTCACGTAGGTAAAATAGAAGTAAATGTCTTTTAGTCAACCCCATATAGACACTTCGCTCTTATGACCCTTGA
This sequence comes from Metellina segmentata, assembly GCA_947359465.1. Classification (NCBI taxonomy): domain Eukaryota; kingdom Metazoa; phylum Arthropoda; class Arachnida; order Araneae; family Tetragnathidae; genus Metellina; species Metellina segmentata. Next base: position 108,045,408 of record OX375882.1, on the reverse strand, counting down.
AAATTGAACATTTTCATGGATCTCCTGAGATTATTAAATTATCTGTAGTATATGAGAACGGACTGATATTTTTTTTAAAATAGGGCACGGTATCCCGGTTGGAAGTGTAACGGATTAGCAACCAGAGGGTTGCGGGTTCGAATCTAACCAAATACCGTCGTGTTCAAAGGGGGATGGTGAGCTTTAAATCTGCCGTGGCCTTAAATGTAGATGATTGAATCTTTCCAAAGAAATGTTCTTTGGAAATAAGAAATGGAATCTTTCCAAAAGAATATTATAAGGAAATGAGCGATGGAATCTTTCGAAATGATTGTATTTTAAAGAAACGACTAATGGGTGAATCTTTCCAAATGATTCTAGTCTAAGGAAAGAAACCGTAGAATATTTCCAAAGGACAATCTTTTCTAAGGAAAGGGCCGATAGAATCTTTCAAAATAATGTGTTCTATAGACAATGAGCAATAGAACCTTCCAAATGATTCTATTTTAAGTAAAAGATCAATATAATCTCTAAAAAAGATTATAATATAATGAAAAGAAAACAATAGAATATTTCTAAAGGATGATAATCTTTTCTAAGAAAAGAACCGATAGAATATTTTCAAAATAATGGGTTCTAAGGAAGTGAGCAATGGAATCTATCCAAATGATTCTACAATATTTGAAGGAAAAGATCAACGAAATCTTTTTAAAGGATTCTATTCTAAGGAAAATAGCCGTTCAAATATTTTCAAAAGAGAATCTTTCTAAGGAAAGAACCGATAGAATATTTTCAAAAGAGAATCTTTCTAAGGAAAGAACTGATAGAATATTTCCAAAAGAATCTATTCTAAAGCAATAAACATTGGAGTCTTCCAAAGGTTTATATTTAAAGGAGAAGATCAATGGAATCTTATCAAAAGATCGTATTCTAAGGATTATATAGAGCAATAGAATCTTGCGAAACGATCCTTTCCTGATAGAATCATTTGGTTCTTTCTACCAAGGATTGGCCTTTGTCCAAAGAGCGAATCATTGGTTGAAAGAATCCATCAACTATTTTAACAAATGGTCACTCAATGCTACATATAAGCAATGTACAACGTGCCATATGTCGCATTTTGTGATTTCCACCTTGTGTCAAAATCTCTTATGTCATCAGCTGATCCAATAAAAGTTACAACCAAATGTATATAATAATATTAATGTATTCAAATCATGAGGGAAACAATTAGTTCTTATGCTCTCCTGAAAAATGCAGATAGTGTAATGTATACAGATACTGTAACTGTAAATGCTGAAAAATGCAGAGACCTTTTGTACTTTGAGTGACGAAATGAATTAAATGTGCTGTTTAGTAAAAGGAAAAACTACACAAGTAAAGAAACTCATGACGCGGTTAAAGTAGCAATTGTTCATCCAAGTGCATACATTTTACGCGTTAAGGCCAGGCCTCCATTTGCGATTTCCAGTCGCAGCGACCAAAAAATCGCTGCAGCAGAAAATCAACGAGGTACACAAACTGTGATAGATAAATCGTTGAATTAGTACATCCTTTGTAATGGATGTCATAGAAACCACTTGTGCGATCGCTCTTTTACTTCGGGAGTGAAGTAAACGGAGGAAGCATCGTTATTGGGGTACATCCAATAACAAGTCAAAGATTATTGAAAGGGAATTTTTACAAGTTATATGAATATTTATGTGAGCACCTTGCAACGTTTTTCCTGTATTACGAATGACAGAAAGTAGTTATGACGAATTGTTGGGAATAATTGGTCCATCAATAACAATCTTCAATTTCTTTAAATGCTTCTTTTCAATTTCTTTATTAAATAACTCAGTATCAACTACTGTAAATATTCATCCAAGTGGATTCATGTCCAAGCATGTCTGTGTGATTCACTGACAGTCGCGTCAAATACAAGGGCACAAACTTGTGACTAAACAATGGCAGCAACTAAAAAATTGCAACCGGTCCTATTTTCGCTGAGAAGCGACTGTCGCCAATGAATCACATGGACATTCATGGACGTGAACACACTTGCGATAGTTTAGTCGCATTTCTCAAGCAGTCTTGTAATCAGTCTCTTGTTTAAAACAATACGAATACTCGTTTAAAATATTTGACAATGAATCTACCGGAGGTGAGGGTTTAACGAATATTAACAGTAATTGATACTGAGTTACTCAAAAAAAATTGAAAAGAAGAATTTAATTGAAGATTGTCATTGATGGACCAATTATTCCCAACAATTCGTCGTGGTTCAATATTACGTGGTGTTGTCCTCGGATGTATCCCTTAGGGGATTGATAGCGGACCGTCGTCAATAGCCCGTTGTGTTGCTCTAGTACGATGTTTATTAAAATTACTTTATTTACCTTTTACTCAACAATTCGTCAAAACTATTTTTTGTCATTCGGTAATACTGGAAAATCTTTGCAGGGTGCTCACATAAATCTTCAAATAACTTGTAAAACCGCCATTTCAATAATCTTTGACTTGTTATTGAATGTACCCAATAGCTATGCCTTCTTCAGTTTACTTCTCGCCAGGGGAGTAAAATAGAGATAGCATAAGTAGTTTCAATTGGAAACATGTTCTAATTCAACGATTTATCTATCGCCGTGTGTGCAGCCTTGAAGATTTTCTGCGGCAGCAATTTTTTGGATCCGCGCGACTATGGATGCGACATCGATGTCGATGTCTTATAAAAAGGTCGATTTATTTACCATCGATTTATTGGAGCCGATGTTTGTTTAGTAGCGATGTTTTTACATTGTCGATGTTTTTGCGTTGTCGATGTTTTATTTTTGAATAAAAAAAGTACCATAGTAAAATTTAAAAAAAAAATAACGTGCAACTAAGTATTTGTGAGTGATGGCGACATCCGTCCCATCAGAAAGAGTTTTTTCCGTAACTGGTGGGTTAGGTAATGAAAAGCAAAGTCGGAAGTTGTAGAAAGTTACCAACTTCTTTTTTTACAAAGTGTAAAAAACAAATATTGTAGCCTATAACAATTATAGACCACAATATTTTTTATTTAATGTAAATAAAAAATAAGTTTCTTTGTTTCCTCCCCTCAATAAGTTGATAAGTAATTAATAATAACTAACAATAATTATTTTTATGTTCCTACTTATAGTTATAGTTAGTAGTACCTATTTTAAATTGCTGTAAGTATTAGTTTCTTTTGTATTATTCAATTTGAAAATAAAAGATTTGTTAATTGTTCTTTTTAATTATTTTGACTTTGTTTTGACAGATAGAGTTTTAAAAATCTTACTTATAAATTAATAAATACGGCCACAGACAAATTAAATCTTAATTCATTCCACCGGGCGAAAAATTTATTTTGAACATCAATGTTTCGAAACATCGATGCTTTGTTGTCGATGTCACATCCCTATACTGTACTCAACATTAAATTAAAATCCTACATGAACACAGATAAAATTGAAAGTGGAAACCAAACTTGACCAAGAGTAAAACACGTAACGGGGGGGGGGGGGTGAGGATATACAGAACTTACTCATCACTCTCTGGCTGGAGGAAATTTATATTTAGAAGAGCCTCATATTTTCATTTCAGGAAAAAGCAATGTGCAAGTCAGCATAACTCAAATAGAGATAACAAAATAAACGAATGATCGCAGTGAGGGGGATGGCCAAGGAAAACAGGACTTGAGGTGTGTTTTTATTTTGACTGTGCGGCAGCGCGAGAATTTACGAGTGTTTTTAACTTTGTTGCAAAGTGTGGAGCGAGTCAAACTGTGTTGACGAAACTGAATAACTCCATCCTATACTTATACTTATTTATTTTAGTAAAAAGAAATTGATAGTTATTTCAGAATCTTCAGTCTAGTTCCTTATCACTTCTAACAGAAAAGCTAAATGGAGAATTCGCCTGTCAGTGTGGGACCATCAGACACATAATTTTAGTCAGGAAAATGAGGTTGGAGCTTTTAGAATGAAAAAAGTTTTTTGAACTGAAACCATCTTCCTTTTAAGAAAGATTTCCTAAAGTTTTGGATACAACTATCTTTTTTTAAATGATGCTAGCTGAATAATCGGGTTTCAAGTATGACTGCGGCCATTTCACAATATTAACTCATACACAAACCCTGTAGAACGTGTTTCCTTATCTCCATATGTCTACTTATTACAGAAAAACTAACTTTAGATTTTAAAACTGGGACCTCGAGGGGCACTTTTAGGACTACATGTGTGCCAATTCTCATATAGTTACAGATGGGTCTTAAGACAGGAAATATATGACCTATGTTTTCCGTGCTAGTATATATATTTGGTTTGCTTGGCAAACCAACACCACGGACAACGGTGTGATTCCCTCGTCATTGTGAAATGCGGCCAAATTGGAATTGCGAAGAGATCCAATCGGTGTGGAGTCCAATCCAAAGAGTGGGTTGCCAGCTCAGGTGTTATCTTATCATCTGACCGTGGTTTTAAAATTACGCGGTGTTGTCACCGTATCTTTCTCAAAGGGGGATTGATCCCGGACAGTAATCAACAGGTCGTTGTGTTGTTCGAGAACGAAAATAAAAAAATTCCCAATTTCCTCGGATATTTTTGGGAAACTGATCCCGGACGGTCGTCAATATCACGTTATGTTGCTGTAGTAAAACGGTAATAAAAAATTACAATTACCTCGGATCTTTCCCAAAGAGGATCGATCCCGGACCGTCGTCAATAGCACGTTGTGTTGCTCTAGTACGACCTTAATAAAAAATTACAAAATATCTCGGATCTTTCCCTTAGGGGATTGATCCCGGACCGTCGTCAATAATTGTGTTGTTTTAGTACGACGTAAATTAAAAATTACCTCGAATCTCTTAATTAGAGAATTGATCCCAGATCCTCGTCAATATCCCATTATGTTACTCTAGTATGACGTTAATTAAAATTTACCAATTTAAATTTTCCGCAAATTTCAAATTCTTTGCAATTTTTAATAAAAAAATTGTAGAAATTCTGTTGATTCTTGTATTATTTCTAAAATGCATCTTATACACATTCATCTTTTACACATTTTACTGCAATGCGAAACAATTATCTATTTTCTAAAAATTAAGCGTTTAAGATTTTGAAAAAGGCAGTTGAGAAAATTGAATTGTGAAAGAGGAGTAAGAAAACATGCTTTTTCTCTTAAAACATAGAAAAAATGAGGCTCACATTTTTAAAATTTTACAACTTAAATGTGTATCTTATTTTTAACACAACAATGAAATGAGTTGGTTTGGGCAACGCAGTATCTTTCAACCCCAAATTTTTCAGATAATAGGAAGATGGAAAAATTAAAAATATTTTTAAATGTTGAGGTCATTTTCAATTATAAATGGAATAGATAAAAAGACCAAAATTAAAGGTACTTTTTTTAATTTTCTTGAGTACAAAGTAAATTATTTTACTGCCTATCTGAATTTTTAAAATTAGTAATGTTTGTAGATGTCAAATGTTACTTTAGAAACAATTAAATTCAATGAAATAAATCTGTCCCATGTGAGAGAGGAAAATAAATTTTTAAAATGAGCATTTCGTACTTGATTACTTCTCTCCCCAAGAGATTAGACTTCTACACTTATTAAAATAACCACATCTGGCAAGAAATTTAAGTGATATCTATAGTGATAGCGATTTATAAAAAGTAACGAACTTTCTCGAACACCCCACACACAGTTGAACGTGGGAGAAACACGGTTTAATGAGACCGAGTCCTAAGACTTTCAGCAATTGTCCTTGTGCCTTGTTGATGCTTACAGCAAAACTAAAACAAACCGGGAACTGAATTTTTAAAAATTGGAATGGGATATAAGAGATGTTTGGTATTTTAGGAATTAATACGGTCTTAGCCTGCGGTATGTCCAGTCATGATGTTGGCTTCCATAATATTTGGCATCAGATTCTTGACAGTCTCGTGCCATTGCAGAGTGAAGGTGGATTCATATTTGTGAGAAGCATAATCGGTGCTCTAATCTTTAGCTCCAATATGTGCGAGAGTATTCCAGATGGTTCCAATGTGTTCAAAAACGCATAATGTCGATAGATTTATAATTTGAACACTACCGGGAATTCTCACATGAGTTGCTTTTTAATAACATTGACATATTCATTTCTTGGGGAAAGAATTGTCCTTTGACACAGCCATGCATGATCAGTGCTTTGCTACAACAGCAATATATTGATCTTCCGCGCATTGTCTTAACCTTTGTGCAGCGGGCCACAGGTCTTCGGACTACTGTTTGGCTTGTTTGGAATTGTTTGCATAATCGTGAAATGACGGAATGAACGCCAAAGAAAAGAGCAACATCAGTGATTGATTGCCCTGCTTCAAGGTGTCCCACAGAACACCAGCGCTGACCATCAGCTATTCGTCTTCTGGAAGTCATAGAAACACGTCCATCTTGAAAAGTAATCGTACGAAAGTTCGAAACACTTTTTACAACACTTACATGCAACTTCTCTAACCCTTCACAATGCTGGCTTCTTATACACGACTGAGTTTTTGTTTTCATATTTCTCGACACGAAACCGTGATTGGCTGTTACATAACACATGTGCATAGTTCCATCTACCACTGCAGCCTCTCAAATTCAGATTGGTTTCTGGAAATTAACATTTTCCGCTCTGTGCTTAACTTTTGGCAATGAGTCTCGAGTATTATAAAACGAAGTTTGTGTGTTGTCTATTCGGCATGTCTTGACGAATCTATGGCACTTACAATAATGAAATTTGGCACACAGGTAGTCCGAATATTTTACAATTTTGTAGTTCACCGAGAATTTTAAAATTTAATCTAGAGCATTTTAAAATTAATTTAATGAGGTATTTAATTATTATTGTTTTCCTTCGAATGGCAACAGTCTTCAATCGGTATTGACTAAATCCGTATTTACAGTGCGTGTGTAGCCGCCCGGTTACTGGATATCCTTTTAAAAGTGTATTGCTTTTATAAAAGCATATTAACTTATAGTTTGGATTATTTATCTTTTTCAAAGCTAAGCGATACTTAATTTGGATCTTTTATGCAATTTTTGGTTTGTTTAATTTATGCAATCTTTTGTTTGTTTCTGTATTGTACTTCGGTTTTCGTATAGTTAATTTTTATCGATTTGGTTTGGATGTCTTATCCAAAGAATAGCGATATTTAGTCCAATTTTAAATTTAATGTAGAACATTTAAAAATTAATTTATTGCATTGTTATGTATTTGTATTATTTGGTTTTCTAAAAACGTCAAGTCTTCAAATGGTCTTTACTGCACTCCAACCAATCTTGCATTTAGATAATTTATTCAAACTAAGAACATTTCTTCTATGTAGTTCTACGCTTATAGGATGATGTTGCGCTCTTCGAATTTCAACGTTTTACTGAGAAGCAAATACTTGTTTCATCAATTTATTGTCGACATGTATTCCAAGATTGAATCCGAAAGGGTGTTGTACATACGACTGAATCATAGGACTCTGAGAGTGGAAGAGTGTGCACATTTGAGAGATGCGTTGATAAACGGTGGAAATGTTGCTATACGAAAAATAAAGAACACAGAAATTGCTAAACTTCTAAAAAGACATCCAGACCCAAAGTTAAAAATTATGCTTTTGTAAATAAATACGTTGCATAAATTATCAAAATTAAATAGTGCTATGCTTTCCAAAAGACACCGATACACAGAAACAAACAAAAATTGCACAAAAGATCAACAAAATTACAGCATTTCGCTATAACGGTCTTTTTTAATTTATAGCCCCCAAAATGCAAAAAAGGCAGTCGTATAAGAAGCCAGCATTGTGAAGGGTTAGAGCATTGTAGTCACTAACGAAATGATGTTTAAATCCAAGACTGACTTGTTTACATATTTCTCAAAACGAAACCGTGATTGGCTGTTACATAACACATTTGCATACTTCCACTTTCCTCTGCAGCAAATAGCAGCAATTACCATTGAATGTCTCCTTGGATACCTTCAACCTATAGATATGGTTAATTAGCCATATCGTTGTGTGAGAGATGTGAGGTAATTGGTATTTTTAATTAACGTCGTACTAGAGCAATACAACGTGCTATTGACGACGGTCTGGGTTCAATCCCAAAGGTAAAGAACCGAGGACAATATCACATGTTGAGAAAGGAGATAAGTAATGCTAAACTATTCTCATGCCGCTCAGAGTTTGAAGTCAAACATGACGGTTGCTTCGGCTTATGACAGAAGGGAAGATAAGTACTTAATCAACATCACACTGGTGCAACACAAAGGTCTATTGGGGACGGTCCAGGATCAGCCTCCGAAGGGAAAGATTCGAGGACGTATGACAGAAGGGAAATATGTGGTCAAGAAAATGGACACCCACAGACAAGAAACATTTCACTAATAGAGAAGTGGGAATTGCAACCTGGGAGGAAACGAAACTTTACCGTCTTCAAATGGCAGGTTGCAATCGTTCTGGGCAAACACTGAGCCACGGTGACCTCTAAAGTCAAATGCGGATTCAACATGTTTTAGAAGATACCGAGTTCGTTGAAGTATCGTGATTATGTATTTAGATCGCTAGGCAAATATTAAAAAAATTACTAAAGCACATAAATTTATACGTATCAGTTTATTTGTTTCAGTACTGTTCTGTATAAAGAATGGGCTCGAAGAGTAACGTATTGGCAACCGGTGAAATGCGAGCGTGAAATCAACAAACTCAGTCGTGTACAAAGGTGGCTGGTGCACGTTAAATCTGTTGGGGCCTCAAATATCATCACGTTGGCGTGGTTTGGAAGTATAGAGAGTGCCAGCTCATGTGTTGCGTCGTCATCTGAACGGGGTTTAAAATTACGTGGTGCTGTCCTCATACCTTTCCCTCGAGGGGTTGATCCCTGACCGTCGTCAACAGCGTGTTGTGTTGCTCCAGTACGACGTTAATTAAATACCTACCTACACCTGCAATGAATGGGGATTGACAAGAACAAAGGTTTTGGAACACTGATTTAGTATAATACAACGAAAACTTTCGAACTGTGAATTGTTTGTACCTTTCGACAAAAACTTTTTATTCAAAGACAAATTGATTAAAAACTAATCATTCAACCTTCATGGAAAGTGATGCCTAACGTTTGATTGTTACAAAACTCTAACGGAAACACGATTATTGGATCGATTTAGTAATATTACAACACTGAAAGTCATTTGACCGTGGCGCACAACCAATCGGGTCGCCAATAGCCCGTCGTGTTGCTCCAGTGCAACTTTAATTAAACATCTGACTCCAAAAATTGAAATCAAATCTATTACAAGTCCTCTCACGAATAGTCTCGTAAAAAACTTTTTATACACTACTCGTTCTCTATAGTTAAATTGCGTCGGCTAACACAAATTTGACTCTAATATTAGGTTTGTCGGCCTACGACAGTGGTTCCTTCGGACCTCCAGGAGTCCTTGTTACCACTGAGAGGGTCTGGGGGAAATTAAAATTATTTGGGGGTGCGTGGACAACATCAAAAGGTTCGTGAAAGGTTTAATACAAGGTAAAATAATTGTGACACATTTTCATTATTATGAAAGTTAAAGTAAATATCAATAAATAAATTGGCAGCGATTTCTACGTCCTGAGTAAAATAGAAGTATAGATAGGTACATAAAATGCTAGAAGGATTGACGAAATATCTGCTCTCAGTGCGTAGTCACTATGTCTTTATGTGAGTACTTAGAAATATCTGCATTCTATATGCAACTTAGCGAGTCAACTTTGCCAGAAAACGAAGCTTTACTTTTAGCTTATGTGTGATTCGTAAATGAAGAAAGAAAATTTCCCAAGAATTATTATTTGCTATATGTTTGGAAACTGATACGAAAAGTAAAACAATATTTAATGGTTAAAAAGATTTTTCGATTTAAAAGCTATACCCTTGAGTAATATCCTCTACGTTACTGATGATGGTGCTCCGTCAATGGTAGACGACACTGATTCTTTCTGGCATACTTAAAACAAGATATATGGCTATACTACATACTACAATCAAGCTATACTACATCATTGTAGTCACCAAAAATCTTAGTTAACGCTTGCATGGCTCTCTAGATTTTGTCATTAGAGCAGTTAAAATAGAAAGGAATACCTTAAATGAGAAATTATTTGCTCAACTTTGTTTAAAAAATAATGAAGATAATAATCTTTTACTACTTTACACAGAAGTTTTTTCGTTACCTAAAAGTTCATGTTTGGATCGATTTGATGCACTCTTTGATTGATTGTTGGAATTCGTGGAAAGTAAAGACCATGATTTTCGGCTCAATTTAATTAATTCAAAAAATGACATATCTTATGACTGACTTATTGCAAAATTTAACGAAAACAATTTGTAGTTACAAGGTTATCAATTAAATTTAATCAAAACTAAAAGCATAATAAATGCGTTTGTTGAAAATTTTTTTAAACAAACAAAACTTGGGGATAGGAGACCTCAGCCAAAGGTTTGAAGACATTCTTCTCTTGGTTATCCCCGAATGGGTTGGGTCCTTTTGCAAGTAGACCCACAAACTCAAATGAGTCCATACTAATACAAGAGCAATTTATTGAATTCTCCACAAATGAGGAACTGAAACAATTGTTTGAACAAGGATACCACAAATTCTGGTTACAAAAACAGATACCAATTTTATATCCTGCATTATGGGTCACTGTACAGAAGCTGTTCATTGCTTTCCCGCCTTCCTATTTAGCAGAACGTAGATTTAGTGCAGTTATGAGCCTCATCACGAAAAAAAGAAACCGACTGGAAATTAGTGCTCGTGGAGACTTATTGTTCAAATGTTGCTTATGAACAGAGACGAACAAAAATCATCTCACATTAGGATCCCCATATCATTGAAAAAAAATAATGTGTGTTTGTATTTTAAAACAAAAGTTAAAATTTAAATAAATACTACTTTAACTATCAACTGTTTTATTTATATTTTATCTCAACTGTCACAATTTACCATTTTAGGCATCAAAGTTTAATTTGTAATTTTTCTATTATGCAGTTATGTGAGGCCTCGAAATAGATTTTTTAATACAGGTGCACAAAGTGCACCTGTATTCACCTAAGTTTTTAAATTAGGTGCACAGATTATATTTTAGGTGCACATTTAAAAAAACGTAATGTAAGAGCATTAACTTAAAATAAACTATATTATTAGTTGGGTATGTTTAGATAGGTTAGAGTAGTAAATAGTAAATAAAAATATTTAAGCAATTTTTTTATCTGCGAAAATATTACTTACGAATATTCAGACATTGGTGGGCAAAAAACACATAAAAAATAAACGAGTACACAATATTTTAAGCAGATAAAATCTGAAAGATAAATAATGAAAATAATTGCTTACGATATGCAGTGGCAAGACAATTCTCAAAAATTCCTACGACTTTACGTTTTATTGAAATACGAAGTGTTTACAGAAATGCGGGAATACAGAATACAGAAATTCCAACAGAACCATCTGCAAAGAGTTTCGCTCATCGGAAAGTTCTGGTAGTAGTGACTTCTAAAACTTCCTCCTATATAAACCCGTTACGACCCAGCGATTTTGTTTTTGCAAAGAGTGTATTTAGGAATTTTAATTACGTTTCTTTAGTGCGAGAGAGGTCGCTACTAATATTTTTTTCAAACATCAAAATAACATAAAACACGCCCCCCCCTTTTTTTTTCAATTAAACGTTAGGTGCACTGCGTACAGCTGGCGGGAAAAAATTAGGTGCACAATTTTATGTTCATGTGCACAGTGCACCTGTACACCCGGGTATTTCGAGCCCTGAGTTATGTAGAGCTAATTCCCTTAGAGGTTCATGATCAGGCGTTTGCTATAAGAAGGGGTCTGTGACGTAATATCTATTACATCGATTCCATTTCTATTTTGAACATCTATTTATTTACAAGACAGAACACTGACACAAAGACGTTTGAAACACAAAGAGAATGGAATAGGTTCATTCCGACGTGGTCTTTCTGTTACCACGTTCCAAGCCAATTTGACGAATTCTCTATCGGGTAGGGAAGACGCGCGTTACAAATTCCCTTTCATAGGGATTATCTGGAGATCTGTGGCTAAGTTGCCACAGGGTCCATGAGCATAGTAAGTGTGGGAACCAATGGTCAACGACAACGATTTTCTACTTTTCTAATTTCTCATGGTAAACTTAGATTAACTGATAAAAGTCTACAGCGTACCAAAAAAAGTACTTTTTTTTTTCAATTTGACCAAAAATAAGGATTATTTTGCTTTATTTACAAAAAAAATAGTAAGTGACAGTTGTCTTCTTTTTATCTACAGCGGATGGAATACATATTTTCGTTATGGTAATAATTGTTAATTTTTAAATAACGTCGCATTGAAGCAACACAACGGGGTATTGACGACGCTCCGGGCTCAATCCCTTAAGGGAAAGATCCGAGGACAACACGTCATTTTGAACCACGGTCAGATGAGGAGGTCAACACCTGTGACACGTTAAATATGTCGTGGCCTCAAATGACCTCGCGTTGGAGTAGAAGTTTGGAGAGTGGGGTGCCAGCTCAGGTGTTGACCCCCTCATCTGAGATCAAGATATGATCAGTTTTCTTCTAATGACGAGATATCTCGTCCACACCACCCCAAGTAGGGTTACTGGTGGGTTCTCACATTGGAATTAACCAATTTCATTTCCTAAATCATTGTTATCGGGACAGGTACAGTAGAATTCCAATCATCTGAACTCCAGTTATCCGGATCGCTCGGTGTAAACATGATATTGTAAAAACCGCATTTCGAAAGTTTCTTGTCAGAGAATGGCGAAAACGAAGAGGACGAAATGTCAATTGACGACGTAAACATTCCTGGATGTTCCTAGTGCAGTGCAGAGGACGTAGCCGAGTGATTGGTGTGTGATTCATCGGACCCTGGAATCCAAATTCTCAGTGACGATGAACTCATTAAAAAGATGCGAGAAGAACTCATTGATGACACGGAAGATGATGACATAGCTACTAGGGCTGCGACATCGATGTCGATGTTTTCAAAACATCGATGTTTTTAAAAAACATCGATGTATTGGAGCCGATGTCGCATCACTCGGTGCTAAGCTAGTTTTAAGAAATGAGGAAAAAAGTTTAAATACACTGAATTTTAGAAACATCGATGGCTTGGGGGCGAAGTATTATCAACTTCGATGTTTTAATTTTGAACATCGATGTTTTGCTGTCGCTGTGGCATGACTAGTCGCTAAACCAGTTTTAAGAAATGGGGAAAAAAAGTTTAAATACACTGAATTTTAAAAAGATCGATGGTTTTGGGGCGATGTATTATCAACATCGATGTTTTAATTTTGAATATCGATGTTTCAAAATATCGATGTTTTGCTGTCGATATCGCATCCCTAGTACTAAGGCGTTTCAGTGCCTCGACGCAGCGCTAAAATGGATGGAGCGGCAGCCTTAGTGCGATTATCTACATCTACTCACCGCAAGTTCATGTGAGACTTGGCTGCACGAAAACTCGAAAAGACAGCGAAACAACCAGCTTCGACCGATATGTTCAAGCAATGATACATTTTAATACAGTATATAAGTACAAAATGTAAACGAAATTGCTTTCATAGTCATTAAAATATACTACATACTAAAGCAAAATTCGCTTTTTTACTAAGAAATAACCTTTTTTTTCGTGAATTATCCAATCAACCGGATATTCGATTATCCGAATGGGTGGTCTGGTTCCAACTGATTCGGATAATTGGAGTAATACTGTACGTATTTCTGATCTTCGGACGATATCAGGAAAACGGAAACCGGATGGATACCATAAAAATAGGCCACGGACAATGAACTCCCAGCGAGAAGTCAATGTTTTATTTCGCTAAAACCTCTACCGATTCATCGATTCCGATCGAAATCAATAAATCGGGACAACCTCGTCTAAACTCGCAGCGGTAGAAGTCAAGGTTAACAAATGGCCTGATCTAGATCGAGTGCGATATTACACCCAGAAATATTCGCAGTGAAACTGGTTTCCGGCTGCGTTTCCGAATTCCCTGTGTGCGTTGGACATTTTTTTTTCTGATAATTGCTGCTCGGCGTGTGTCTGGGAGCTAATTTGACCTTCATATTCCATCAAACCGGAACGGCATTAATGTTCAAGGAAAATGTTTCAAGATAGTATCGGTTTTCTCTTTGGTTTGACGGCAAAAACGGTCCGTTTGAGGTTGATAACAGCAAAACCGTCATTGCCACTTTTGGAATGATGAAATTCGACAATTAGATTGGATGATAGCTGGGGAGTGGAACGATTTCTAAGAAACGGATTTCTACAGTTTTCCCAGAAATATATTTGTTTCACATAAACGGTAAAGTTTTTATCAGCTGAATTGAACCTTGCGCCATACAACCCCCAAATCCAATAGAGTTCCAGATAGGGATGCGACATCGATGTCGATGTTTTCAGAACATCGATGTTTTAAAAAAAACATCGATGTTTTTAACATTGATGTATTGGAGTCGATATTTTTGTAACATCGATGTTTATTTTACGTTGTCGATGTTTTATTTTTAAATGAAAAAAGTATCGTTATAAAAATTTTAAAATTAACAAAGTAGCATAATTTTTATAATCAGCAAATTGAACATACTTATAGACCAAAGTGGCCAAGAGTGAAGGGCCTGAAAAGTAAGGATGCGACATCGATGTCGATGTTTTCAAAACATTGATGTTTTATAAAACATCAATGTATTGGAGCCGATGTCGCATCACTAGTTAAACTAGCTAAACCAGTTTTAAGAAATGGGAAAAAAAGTTTAAATACACTGAATTTTAAAAACATCGATGGTTTTGGTGCGATGTATGTATTATCAACATCGATATTTAATTTTGAACATTGAAGTTTCAAAACATCGATGTTTTGCTGTCGATGTCGCATCCCTAGTTCCAGAATGGAACTTGAATATTTGGAGACCTGATTTTTGGTGGTTTTGTGTGACATTTTACACCTGCATTTCATGGGTATGGTAGGTATTTGAATTAACGTTGCACTGGAGCAATATATTGGTGACGGTCGGGGAACAAACCCGAACTACAATTTTTGGAGTGAAAGGGGTTTATGGAAAAATTTGCCCAACAATCTCGCAGTGAATGTTTTGGCCTACCGAATGCAATTCCACCAAACTACGAATCTAAAAAAATTCGAGTTGTTCCATTTTCGAGCAGAACGATTCAATAAAAAAGCATTTTATTAATTTAAAATTATTGGAGATTTTCAGTGCAAACAAATAAATCAAACGAAGATCAGTTTACTTTCTCGTACCTAAATTGTCTCGCACAAAACGCGTAAGGGTTACCTTAAAATGTAGTTCATCACTGTTTTGGCATTTAATCTAATTGTTGATCATATAGTCGGCTTACAAATGAAACACAAAGTCAAAAAAATACAGTGTCAAAAAACCGAAAGTAAAACATTCTACTTAATCTAAACTCACTAATTGTGTGTCTCAAAACTCACCTTTACGCAAAGAAAAAAAAGATGCTCAAATGGTTATCACATGATATATATCAAGGTTAACAAACAAAGAATTTTATCGCTGTTTCCGTGACATCCGAATCCACCCACTACCATCATTAACAATTCGGAATTTATTCTTTAAAAGTTTTGCTGGCGACGTGCTGATATCCTTCTTATTCAATAAACAAGCCAAGTGACGTCACATCCGGAACGCTGACAGAAAACACGTATTACCGGGGAAGCACTACCGCCCCTACATGAAAACCTTGACAGAAAAAGCATATCTATTAACTAATACTGAGTTATGTTGCTCCAGTGTGACGTTAATTAAAATTTTAAAAAATGCCAACTGATATTAGTTAAAAATCAAAATAACTGAAGTTAAGGCAAGGCTATACTTGAGTTATCAATCTATATAAAAAAGGATATGTGTGTGTACACTATACTACAATATTGGACCGGACGCTAGCGGACTTGCATAACATCCTACTGCTTGTTTGGGGGTGTTTTTCGTGGTATGGCCTGGGACCTTCGCATGTTGTTACTGGTCAATTGAACGCCGACGCCTACATGAACATTTTGGACAGTCGGGTTCTTCCTACGCTCTGGCAATTTTATGGAATGGACGAATGTTACTTCCAGGACGACAAAACTCTGTGTCTTGTTGCAACCTCTGTCAAGCAGTGGTGTCGAGATATGGATGTAATACGTCTTCCTTGGCCTGCTCAGAGTCCCGACCTAAACCCTATAGAACATTTGTAGGACGCGTTAGAGCAACGTTTACAGGCCAGAGAACCACGTCCGAAATCGACAGCAGAGCTGGCGACATTCTTGCAAGCTGGAATGGTCACAAATACCCATGGCTGTGTATTCAAACCTTGTTGAAAGTATACCCAGAAGAGTTGCTAGTATCATTGCAGCACGTGGGGGACCATCCCCCTATTAAAGCATGTATTCTCTCCCTTATACTATCACATCTTGCTGTCCGGTCCATTATTGTTGGGTAGTGTATATGTGTATTTTTTCTATACAAATCTACACCGTTTGACTCATTCGCACCCAATTGTGTACACTTATGCTTTAGAAAACTGCAGAAAACATAGAATATTTCTTTCCTGTCTTCAGAACCATCTGTAGCCATGAAAATTGGCACAGGGGTAGTAATAAAAGTACCCCTCGAAGCCCCAATGTTAAAATCTATAGTTTGTTTTCCTGCAATAAATGGACATGGACAAGGAAACACGTTCTACAGGGTTTGTGTTTGAGTTAACAGAGGGAAATGTCGCGGTTATATTTTAGCTGTCGAGGTCATATTTTAAATAAGAGCACAACGCCTGGTTATTCAGCTAGTTAGCAATAAGCATGACCATCCTTTTGAGAAGTTTCACGTAGCGTAGCAGTGAAGATTTCTTTGCAGTCTTCTGGTCTTCTGAAGTTTGCGGGGCCCGGTTGGAAGTAGGGATGCGACATCGATAGCAAAACATCGATGTTCAAAATTAAAACATCGATGTTGATAATACATTGACCCGAAAACATCGATGTTTTTAAAATTCAGTGTATTTAAACTTTTTCCCCCATTTCTTAAAACTGGTTTACCAACTATTGATGCGACATCGACAGCAAAACATCGATGTTGAAAATTAAAACATCGATGTTGATAATGTATCGTCCCCAAATCATCGATGTTATTAAATATCAGTGAATTTAAACTTGTGTCCCCATTTCTTAAAACTGGTTTAGCAACGAGTGATGCGACATCGGATCCAATACATCGATGCTTCTTTATAAAACATCAATGCTGTGAAAGCATCGACATCGATGTCACGTCCCTACTTTTCAGACCCTTCACACTTGGCCACTTTGGTCTAAAAGTATGCTTGATTTGCTAAATTTAAGAATTATGCTACTTGGTTATTTTTAAAATTTTTATAACGATATTTTTTTTATTCAAAAATAAAACATCTACAACGTAAAAACATCGACAAGTATAAACATCGATGTTACAAAAACATCGACTCCAATACATTGATGTTTTTTAAAAAAACATCGATGTTTTGAAAACATTGACATTGATGTCGCATCCCTAGTTGGAAGAGAAACGGACTACCAACCGGTGGGTTGCGAGTTCGAATTCGACCAAAGATCGTCGCGTACAAAGAGGGCTGTTGCATGTTAACTCTGTCGTAGCCTCAACTGTCCTCACGTTGGTGTTGTGAGGAAATTTGGAGAGTGCGGTGCCAGCTCAGGCGATGCCTCGTCATCTGACCGTGGTTCAAAATGAAGTAGCGTTGTCCTCTGATCTTTCCCTCGCTCCAGCGCGATGTTAATTGGCCAAGGTTAAGATTAGGTAGAGGTATGGAGACAAAATACCTGCGTTGGTGTGGTGTGGACGTTTGGAGAGTGGCGTACCAGCTCAAGTATCGATTTCGTAATCTTACCGTGGTTAAAAATTGTCCTCGAATCTTTCCCTACGGGATGGATACAGAACTGTCGCCAATAGGCTTCTGTGCTGCTTCAGTGTCACCGTTAATTAAATACCTACCTTATTGAAAAGATTTCTTTGCTGGGATGGGATTTTCTTAGACAGCTTTATTGACTTGATTAAACAAAGTGGTCATACGGGACCCCCCACGAAAAGAACTGTCACGGGCAACGCCGTGCTAGCCATGCAGTGGCTAGTAGGTTATAAAATTTAATATTATGTTTATTTAGTTGAAACCAATTCTAAGTTCCCTTTCTTATAATAAGCTACGAATGCTATGTAGTTATTTTAATTAACGTCTCACTGGAGCAACACAACGGGTTATTAGGGACGGTCCGGATACCTTATACAATAGAAAAATCCGAGGACAAAACCACGCAGTTTTGAGTTTCGGTGGTAATGGTAATAGTAATTTTTGTTAACGTAGTACTAGAGCAACACAACGCGCTATTGACGACGGTCCGGGATCAGTTCCTTAAGGGAAAGATCCGAGGACAACACCACGTAATTTTGAACCACGATTAAGTTTCGGTGAGATGGCGATATAAGATACGAATGGTTGAACATGTCTAGTATAAGCATATAAATTTATCCAATAAACGTTCTCCTCCCGAAATAAACATGTTGCTCCTTTTTTCTACCCCGTTTTCTACACGGTACTGTTGTTCCTACACCGTCCTTGTTCATCAATGACTTTATATGGATTTGATTAACGTTAATGGCATGTGTTTCTTAAGTAAACGTCATTCCTAATCAATAATTATGACGCCTCGCTATTTCGACACATAGATCCACCCCAAAATAAAGATTTAATTTTCCTCCTCACACACACACGCATAATGACTTGCCATTAATCTTAATTCTTTTAACCTTGAAAATAATTTCGAAACATGATAATTTCTCTGTAAAGTTCCTTACGGTTAAAACTCTTTCAATGTCAATTCATGGAGCTTTACAATTGCTTTTCAAGGTATTCATCATAAACTGAATAATTAACACGTCAATCGCATTTGGAAGTTGAATCTATTTGATATTTTTGTTTGGACTATCAAGTCAATCTCTGTTGCCAATGGATTGTGTCCGATGTATTGGCGACAATCTGTTATCGTAAGCGAACGAAGATGCTTTAAAAAAATCTCTATTTTTATAAGAGGAAGTGTTTGTTTGGGTCTATGTGTGCTGTACGCAGTGTCCTGACAAATATATTGCACTTACAATAATGAAATTTACCACACAGGTAGTCCTATTTTTCGCTATTTCGTATAGCGCCCAAATTTTAATATTTAATCTAGAACATTTTAAAATTAATTTATTAGTTTTCTACCTTTCTTCTCTCCGGAATGTGACGTCAGTGAAGAAAGGCGAGGATGCTGCGATTTGACCGCTGACGTCACAAGCGTTTTACTTCCAAATACCTTTGGAACCATGCCATTTTTCCGATTCTAGCGTGTTTTGATTTACGTTGTTGCTAATAAGCACTTCGATGCCATCACGGCGTACCTGTAGAGTTCGTTTCCGAAGCAAACCAAATGGGAATACGTAGCAGTCACTGGGGGTTGGCAAGCGTCAGTCATATGGGACCCAACGAAAAGAACTGTCACGGGCAACGCCGTGCTAGCCATGCCGTGGCTAGTAGGTTATAAAATTTAATATTATGTTATGAAAATTACATTTCTATTAAACTTTTCACGACTCTATTTGCACTAGTGTGAGCCTATCAGTTTGGAAATCGCGACCTTAAAATAAAGTTTATCGCCGTTTTGGCGACGATTGTCGTTTAATCTAATTGGTGTTTTCCAACCACAAAGTCATTTCGTCGAATTAAAGCACACTCATTAACTACCATTTTGCGAAAGTGCGTTTTTTACATTATTTGTTTTCCTGGTGATCAGAAGTAATAATCACATTGTGCTACCAAAAATGCTATCAAAATGCTTGGAATTTCTATTTTTTACCTGAAAACTAATAGCTAGTCTTTAAATGGCTGTGCTATAAAACTTGTTTTTTTTTTGTCATTTGATGAATTTCTGCTCCAAAACGGCGGTATACCGATTCGGAATTCGGTCTAGAATTTCTTATGGCGACGTGCTGGAATCCTATTCGAAAAACAAGCAAACTGACGTAACATCCGTAATACGCACAGGAATCATATTCTGTCATATAAACACACAACATATGCTAAAATAATTTTGAAAAAAAAAGAGGACAGGAAAAGTAAAAATCCAGAGAAGTTTTTAAATAACTTCCGAATGAGTGTTCGATCCTTTGAAAAGCTTGCGGGAAAAATTATGTCTCAAAATACATGAATGAGACTCTATTTCCCCTATATAATTCTATATCAAAATGCACGGCCTGTTTAGAATTTCTATTAATAAATTAACTGTAACCAATATTATATTCTTTTAACTTTATCACATAAACAAGCACTAAAAAAATTATAATTTAACAATGGGCTGAGAACTCATACAAATACTACTGACAAACAACACAAGTAAATAATACACCAACACATTATTATAACTCACCGAATTCTGCGCAGCAATCATAGTTGTGTTATCGATTTCGATTTAATTCTGAAAGTTGGCTATGTTAGCAACACGATTTCCTTACAAAGTAAAAAAGGCTGCGAATCGTCTGTTTTACTATTCATTTTGATATTTTTTTTCTCTAATGGCGGGCACATTTTTGACCTAAGTCATTGGCCACAACAAGGCCGGAAGTGATGGCCACTTGTGAAGGAGCACCCAGTGGAAGGACCATCATTGCCCCTAACAATTTATACTTCGTAATTTTGAACCATGTTCAGATGACGAAGCAACACCTGAGCTGGTATACGCTTACAAACATCCATGCCCGAACCCGGATTCGAACCGGGGACCTTCCGATTAACCTTTCGACCTTCCGTTAAGGCTAACACCGTAACCACTATAACGGTTGGTCGGCTTTATTCTGATGTAACATATAAGAATAACATTTCTTATGATAACACGAATCAAAATTCTCATTAGGAATCTATTTGATCTGCTAATGGGACATTTTAACATCGAGCTCAATATACACTAGAGGTTGAACTTCCTATTATACGTTGATGCGTTTTAATAATACGTACGATTTTCGTACAATGTACAAGATCGCGAGTACGTGTTTGATTAGCTGTGGTTTACATAACTATATAGTACGCAATGTGAATACATTAGCGCGTGAAGTTTGAACTGTGATATATATTTTTAACACAATTCGAAATTATGAACAAAGAGAACAAAAAGAGAATAACCGAAATAAAGGGGACAAAAAAAGATTTGACTAAAAAAAAGAGAGAGGGAAAAAAAGATCCGAGAGGAAAAAGAGGACATGTTCTCTTTAAGGGGATGAAGTACGTAAAAATCAATCAAACTATAAAAAAAAAATTTATTGCTTTATATTTGAGCTACAACCTTTCTAAAGAAGTGTACAAAATTTTAAACTCGTAACTGCATTAATTAAAAAGTTATAGACACTTTTCTGATCCAAGACACAATAAAAATTACGCGCTTCAAAGTAGGTGCGCGACCTTCAGAGACGAAATTTTGGGTTTTTAATTCAAAGTGTGTTGGCAAGATTATAACGAAGATTCCTGGTGCTTTTATCAAGCTGCATTGGCTCTTGGTATAACTCTTGGTTCGCATATGAAGCATGTTAAACGAATATATATCAACATATCAACGAATCGCATTTGGCAAAAATACTGTCAATTTACCAAAGGCTTGCTTCAACTGAACTGTTACAACGTTCTGTAAGGTGTACCATACAAAACTCTAATGTAAGCATGCACAGTGCTATATGGAGTAAGTGCTCAAAGCAAAGTTGTGCATCACTGCAACGTGTTACAATTGCTGTTTGTGATGCTATCACAGAATTCAATGTGGATACTCTAAAAGATATAGAAGGTTTTCAAAAAGAAAACAATATTTCATTGAGTGTGCAGTCTAAACATCTTGCTATCTATAAGGACTATCGTAGAACATATTTAAGAAATAGAAAGAAGACCAGCAGTTTATTTACTAGCTCAGAAAAAAGATTAAAACTGCACGGCTGCAAAAACAAAAAATTCAACTAAAAAAAGAAAGAATTTTGAATTAATCTGGCTACTTTTAAATATACACACTGTTTAATGCCTTTTCAATTATATTTTTAATTTGTTTAAAGTTATTATTAAATGGATACTAAAAAAATTAAAATTAAAAACTGGAAAATTATGTATTGATGAATTTTTGAGTTCGCGTCGAAAACGAAATGTTTTTAAACTTCAACAAAATAACTTATACTTACGGGTTATATTTTAGTTTAAAAGATTTTAATTTAAGTGAAAAATGCTTTTAATTGCTTTAATTGGTATGGAAATCAACATATTAAGTCCAAATAGCTCTGAGTATTGTAAATAATTTTTATACGGGTTTTAAAACTTTAAAAGCATTTTTCTAAACTTTGCTTTTTTTGGCACTATAAGGTATTCAAAATACTAAGGCTTTTTATGTATCAAAGAAAAAATTTCCAAACTTTTTCCACTTATTTTTATATAATTTTAGAATAAAACTGTGTATGGATTAACATCTAAGTGCTAAATATATATATATTTTTTTAAATAGTTCATTATAAATATTTTTATTTTTTGGTGGTTTTTTATATCATTTTAGCTTTAAAAAATTGTATAAAATTAACTATGTTTTTGATTTAAAAATCCATACACAGTTTTGTTAAGTATATTTAAAATAAAATTGAGAAAAAAATTTGTAAAAATTGATTTTTAAAAAGAATTGCTTATTTGACAAGATTTTTTCTTCTAAAATCAACTTATTGGTCACAAAACAATATAGAAAAACAACAATATTTTAATTCTAATATAAAAATTGAAGAAAATTTTAAAAATGGTAATGCGTCCCCTTAAAAGAGGTGTTCTGGCAACCTCACTCTTAACCAACTTGCTGGTGGAAATGCGGAGACATTTCCCAAGTAAAAACTATATAATTATCCAATTATTTCATGTCAAAATGTTATAGTGACTTAAGCGCCTAAAGTATAGCGTAATTTGAGTCAAGAAATTGAAACCCGTTATTTCAATTTTAATGGTTATTCTCAAGTCAAATAGGGCGTATATCTGAAAAAATAAAAGATAATTACTCCTTAAAGTGCTGGCAATTGGTTTTTAATAGGGTGTCCTTCACTCATTGAAGTGCATCGAAGCCTTCAGTTACCCTCAGAAATTACTTTTTTTAAATGATTGGATTGGATTGGACGCCGTAGGCGGACACTGTTTCACCTGTGCGGCTTTCAGCTGTATAGTCCGCCTTACGGAGGAGATTCTGGGATAAGGGAGAGCTAAGCAATCCACAATACATTACATACACATTTAAGTACACAGAAGGGGAAAGTCAATTGAAGGGTAAAACATGAAGGCACAAAAATACAAAATGACAAAAGAAGACGATGACAAAGTTTGAAAAATTAACACAGAACAAAATGAGAAAAAAAAAAGACAGGCAAAAACATAAACAAACAAACAAAGAAAAAAAATCATTTCCAGAAGGGGAAAAAAAAATAATAATAACAATATTGAAATATACAAAAGTCAGAACGTTAAATACAGATGTCAGACAGCCGAAATGACCTATAAAAGTTTCGAAAGGAAAGCAAAGTTATTTTGAGAACTTTCGACTTAAACTTCTCAGCTCTCACAGATATAATCAATGTTGGAGCTGAGAAATTCCATCACTTAAATGATTTTGTGGTGGCAGTGTATGTTCTTGGCAGTATTTTGGCACCAATGAGAGTAGTGTTGAAGAGAAGGTTTCAACAAATGCCACTGACTTGTGAGATTACAGTCAAAAAGGTAGTGGATGGGATCACCTTCTCGGCCGCATATACACAGCGCACTAGATCGAAGATGAAAACGCTCTAGATATGCCGGAAATGGTCCATGGCCTGCGAAGAATTGTACCAGCTTTGGGTTCTGGTATTTTAGGTGTGTTGAGATCTTAGAGAAGAATTGATAGGTGTATCTTCCTTTGGTAGAAGTATCCCATTCTGCTTGCCATTGATTCGAGATCAGTTCATCAATAGAACTTGATAATTTGCACCTAGGCCACTTTAGACTGGTTGTTTGGTGAGAGATCCCATTTGCTGCAGATTTCGCAAGTAGGTCTGCTTGTTCATTTCCCTCGATGCCAGCGTGTGCTTTAACCCATGAGATGTTAATTTGGGGTATTTCAGTGGCTTCCAGCAGTTTTTCCTTAACCTCATTAACGATCTGGTTGTGGGAGAAGAGATTACCAAGAGCGGCGATACTTGATGCACTGTCAGACCTGATGTGTGTGTGTGTGTTGGCTGCTATTCCCTCTGAAACACAATAGTATACTGCTTCCTTAAGAGCAAGCAGTTCAGCTTGGTATACAGAGTTGCAAGGATGTAGGGTACTAGCCCAACTATGACAGATTTTGGAGTCCTCAAAAAGAACATATGCGCTGCCAACACCTTTGGGAGTTTTCGAGCCGTCTGTATAGATAGATGTTGTGATGCTGGGAGAGGGTGGTCCAATAATGGATTGAAGACTTGAATGGATTGGGTGGGTTAAAGAAAAATATTTTTGTTCATAATCAGTGCAGATAAACCATTGACCATATAGTTTAACGTTTTCTTGAAGTTTCATTATTTTTGAAATGACAGCTTCCTTTTGTACGACTAGGTGCAGGGGCACAATACCAGCCAGTATCTGAAGAGATGCCGTTGAAGTCGTTCTGTAAGCTCGAGTGATCAGAAGAGCGAAGCTCCTTTGGAGACTATTTAGATGGTTTATCATCGCTACAGTAGGATTCAAACCCCATATACTGGCTGCATAGCAAGCTGCCCTCTCAATTACTGTAGTGTACCAAGTCTTTAGAATTGAAGGACGCACACCCCAAGTTTTAGCTGTGAATCTCATCATGTTCCTAGTTTTAAGAAGTGCGTTTGATCGCAGGTACTTAACATGTGGAATCCATGTGAGTTATTCATTAATAATGACTCCCAGATATTTTAATTGTTTAACAATCGGAACATTAGTGTTTTGAAATTTAAATATAGGTTTTCTTCTGAGTTTTGGCTTAGAGAAGACAATAGCCTTAGTTTTTCCTGAGGAGATGTTAAGTTTTTCATCAGATATCTTGATGCTAAACTTGTTGAGAGCATCTTGAGCTAAGGTTTCAAGTTCCCTGCGTGTAGAGCCGGTAATAATAAGAATAAAATCGTCTGCAAATGCCTGAGTTTGAATATGTGAACCCCAATCCATACTCAAGATCTTGTCGGCAATTATGTTCCATAAAATAGGGCTCAGGCAAGAACCTTGAGGGCTACCTTTTTGTAGTTCCTTCGTGACTTGAATACCTCCGTACCTGAAGACTATTTCTCTGTCTTGAAGATAGCTGCACAGGATCTGGAGGATGTTACGTGGAAATTGTTTTTTAAAAAGCTCGTTAATAAGAGAGGGCCACCATACGTTATCAAATGCGCCTTCTATATCAATGGAGATGACAGCGGTGTACTTTTTAGACTTAAAATTTTTTCCAATGATTTTCATAAGATTGCTTAGGGCATGCTCTGTTGATTTACCTTCTTGAAAGCCGTATTGATTTGCGTTCATCACATTCTTTGTTTTCAAGTGATAATTTATTCTTGATTGCAGTAATCTTTCCAATGTCTTTCCCAAGACAGGTAGAAGGCAAATGGGTCTAAAGGATCTTAGATTTTGAGGGTCTCGTCCAGGTTTGTTGATTAAAATGACCTCACCCTTTTTGAAGCACTTTGGGAAACGTTTGAGTCGAAGACAGGTATTGTAGAGTTCCAAGATGATATTGGGGATAGCATGGTAGACAATATCTTGAATTTTTCCATCAATACCGTCAAGACCAGGAGCTTTGTTATGGGGTGTTCTCTTAATAGCTTCTTCCAATTCTTCCAGGGTGAAAGGAGATTCATCTCTATTTTCTTGATTAAAACATGGGTTCGTCTTGATACTATCAGCATTTTGTCTCATGGAGATATGGTGCGTTTCATCTGTGGAAGTATCATCATTTGGGAAAATATCTTCGAGTTTATGTAAGATATCATCTGTAATGGTACTGTAGGGGTCTGATGATGTGTCGTAGAGAATGGCAGGTTTAAAGATTTTTTGGGTGGCTAATTTAAAAGTTTTACCAAATGTTTGGTTGGTTTCCGTGCAGAACTTTTTCCACGTGGTTTCCTTAGTTTCCCTAATTTGTCTTTTGTAAAGAGCTTTTTCTTTCTTATAAACTTGTTTCCATTTCTCTCTTTCCTCTCCAGTTTCTTTTTGACTACGTCTTCGAAGTGCTCTGACTTTTTTCTTCATCACTAGTAAATTAAGGTTCCACCATTTAGGGGTGGAATTTCTGCAAGTTCTTAAGATTTTATAAGTATCTCTACAGGCTGAGGTTATGGTTTCCAAAAAGTCGTTAGAAAATAGGTCTAACTCTTCAGTGTTGCTAACTGTCTTTAAATTTTCCCAAAAAGTTTTCTTCCTATCCTTAATTAACTTGAATAAATGATGATGACCACCAAATTTAGTTTTAAATCTAGGTGTTGTCTTGTGTAGCGTGGCATGGCTATTTTCGACTTCAAACGTGATTAGCTTGTGATCACTGATAGATTCTCGTTTGTTTACTTCCCAGTTATTTATGTAATTCAGCATTCCCGCAGTGGAAAAGGTAATGTCTGGCCAGCCCACTCCCTGGTCTGCCTCGAAGGTTGGTTCGCAGCCTTCGCTGTTGCATGGGAAAAGATGGTTGGCTGCTGCAAAATCAATGAGTGTCCTTCCTCTTAGGTCTTCGGTTCGATAACCCCAAACTGGGCTGTGAGCGTTCCAGTCACCTGCCAGAACAATATTTTCTGCCTCCAAAACACCTGATGCTGAAATAATTTCCGTTAGAGTTTCTTCGATATCTTGGGATGGAGGAGCGTAAACGGATCCAATATACAAGCAAGTGTTATTCCATTGAGTTTTAATTATGACGAAATTAGTGCCAATTGTGGTGACTATTGGTTTAATAGTCTTCGTATTTATAGCAATTGTAGCCAAGTTGGAAGTGGAATTTAAAATCTTCCAATGGTTAGAAAATCCTGGGAGGTTATTTGATTTTACGTAAGCTTCTTGAAGGAGAGCGATATCAGTTTTTAGTTCTATAAGGTCAACGCTTTCTGCGGCGGTCGCAATGCTGCTTTTTCGAAGGTTGTGTTGTGCAAAGTGAAGTGACTCTAAGCGTTGACTCTTGCATAGTTTGTCTCCTGTGTTTCTATGGTTCGTAAAGTCGAATTTATTTTCTCTAGCCATGTTCCTAGGGAATTGTTAAGTTTTAAATGTTTCAGAGCACTTTGATAAGTCGGACATTGACTCACGTTACTACAGTGTCCTGTGTGTAAGGTTTTGTCTCCTCTTTGGTTAGAAATTATGCAGTTAATACAATTCTTTTCTGCTTCGCAGTCTTTTTCTA
The DNA here is from genome assembly GCA_947359465.1 of Metellina segmentata. Taxonomy (NCBI): domain Eukaryota; kingdom Metazoa; phylum Arthropoda; class Arachnida; order Araneae; family Tetragnathidae; genus Metellina; species Metellina segmentata. The sequence goes on along the minus strand of OX375882.1, from coordinate 108,017,919 downwards.
TGTGATGTTCTCCGCACCTATAGCAAGTTTGTTTATTCTGGCAGTTATAACTAAGGTGACCAATTTCCTGGCAGTTATAACACCTTATCACACTGAAATACCTTCTGATGCTTAGGGAATGGAAATCAATGACGATGTTGCGATTTTTTAGAAGTGTTTGTATGCACTCCACAGTGGACTCTACTACAATGTTTGAATTTTCTTCAAGTCCTTTCAATTTTCTCAACTTCACAGGTTCCTGTGGTGGGATGTAGGCCAGTTGTCTAATGGCATTAATGACTTGATCTTCTCGAATGGAATTCGGGACTCCAAAAATAATTGCCTTTCCTTTTCTTTTGGATGGTTCACGATAGCTTATAGTTTCCCTCAACTCTTCAGATTCATTAATGTGAGTTTTCAGTTGAGAAACTTGGATTTCTTTGTGGGCTTTAATTATAAGTTCTTGTTTCTTGGACAAGAAAATGCTTTTGACAGGGATCTCTTTTTTAAACTGAAGTAGAGATTTTCTCAATTGAGAACGAATTTGATCTCCACCTCTATTGCCGCTCTTATCTTTTAAGATAAGAACGTGTTCTGTCACCTTTGGTACGTCTTTTTGTATCCCAACAACCCCGGCTTTCAACTTGTCCGCGTAAGAAATGGGACCGTTGGCAGTAGATGGATTGAGGATAATTTTAGAAAACTCTTCTCTCCACAGCTTGCCCTCTTCCAAAGCACCTTTGAGACCTTTAAGATCGGATTCCTGTGTGACCGCGATCTGTAAAACGTCTTGAAACAAGTTAAGTAATTTTTCTTTAGATTTAAGAGCAATCTTGTGTTTAACCAGGATTTCATTAAATTCAGCCTCTATCGAACGAATTTGAGCTAACGTATTGCAGGAGGTATCTTCCATATCTTTGACACCAATACAAAAAACGAACTATAAGTCGTTGGTATTTTTTGGAAACAAATGCAAAAATACCGCAATTAAAAAGGAAATAATTTTAAATCTTCCAAAAAGAGGATCTAGAAATTTTGTGCAATTAAAAAGCCTGTTAATCGGAGGAAAAGCGATCACAGTAAAACGTCAGCCGACGTAGGAGAGTTGTTAATTTTTGAGTGTAAGACGGGGAGACGTTTTTCGATGCTTGGAGGAGAGTCGTCTGGCGAGTAAAAATCCCCTTCAAACTGTCGCAAAAGGGAGTTGTTGTTGGTTTTTTTCTTCGTTTGTTTGTTTTCAGCTGGGGGTAAAGTCTCCTCTTGTGGGTGAGAACGGGAACACCAAGTCTCAAGTTTATGACACCCTCATGATTGTTGTCAGCCGACCAACAGGTGTTAGCCTCTATATCAGAAGGTATACGTGTTATATCTATCCATGTTACGGTCTGGTGATTAAGGTGTTCATCGGAAGGTTCCTGGTTCGAATCCGGGTGTGTATGGATGTTTGTAGGCGTATGGCGTAGAGGCAGCTGATTCACCTTGAATCTGTCGTGGCCGGAAGAGCTCACGTATGGTTGGTGTGGAAGTTTCAGATCCTCCACCTCCCGACTCACCCGTTAGGGTTTGGAGTCTTTGGCTTGGAGGGGGGAAGGACTTTCAGCCCATGAAGTAAACTCAATGGCGCCCACGCCGACCGGAAGAGCATTTATTGTGTTTTTTAAATTCACATGGGGCAAAAGGCCCGGTTCATGAATATAAAAGGACAAGAGTAAATTTACAGGACAGAATTAAATTAAAGGACAGAATTTAATCGGTAAAACATTGGGCAACAGGCCCCAATAAAATGTCCGTGGAAACATAAAAGATTGTGACGTTATATGACATGAAAATAATACATTGGTAAATATACATAAATAAACTATGATGAAATGTTGAAGCAATAAAAATAGAACAGTAATAAAATTTAAAAGATTAAGAGAAAGAGGGAACGCATCGGGAGGTCAACGGTGTTCAGGTCACAGTGGTCCCATAAGCCACTTCTGCCGCAATGGAGATGCATTTTTTAATTCGGAATTTGGAGATCGCATTCTTCATGACAGCCGACCAACCGGTATAGTGGTTAAGGTGTTAGCCTCTAGATCGGGAGGCTCCCGGTTCGAATCCGGGTCCGGGCATGGATGTTTGTAAACGTATGGTGTAGAGGCGGCTGGTGCACCTTAAATCTGTCGTGGCCGAAAGTCCTCACGTTGGGTTGGCGTGGAAGTTTGGAGAGTGGGGTGCCAGCTCAGGGGTTGCTTCGTCACCTGACCGTGGTTCAAAATTACGAGGTGTTGTCCTCGGATCTTTCCCTTAAGGGACTGATCCCGGACCGTCGTCAATAGCCCGTTGTGTTGCTCTAGTACGACGTTAACTAAAATTACCATTACCATCTTCATGACAGAGATAAGCCATTTCGGTTTATTCTCATCCGTGAGCCTGCATAGGTGATATCGTGAAGTGAGTGCACAGTCACAAAAAAAAAGGATCTGGATCACAAACGGCTCCACAGCTGCAAAACTCACTGTCTTTAATATGAAAGCGATGTAAATAAAACATGAACGGACCATGACCAGTAAGAAACCATGTCAGGTAGCGATCTGCAACTAGATCCTTTGAGCTGGTCCCCGGCATGAACTCCCTCAACCGGATATCACTCTTGGCATGGCCATGATCGTCCTGCCAATCTATATTCTTTAGGAGAGTTATCTTGAGTTTTATGTAGGAGATCGGTGTAGGAATATCTAAAGACTCGCCACACGACGAAGCGAGGGTGTGGAAGTTTGGAGAGTGGGGTGCCAGCTCAGGAGTTGCCTAGTCATCTGACCGTGGTTTACCTTACCTGACCGATTGTTGTCGGGCCACAGTGGCCCGATTGGAGCATCGCATTAGCGACCGGAGGGTTACGAGTTCGAATCCAGCCTAAAACCGTCGTGTAAAAAAATAGGTCTGGTGCACGTTAAATACTTCGTGGCCTCAAATGTCCTCAAGTTGGCTTGACGTGGAAGTTTGGAAAGTCGGGTGCCAACTCAGATGTTGTTGCCTCTTCATTTGACAGTTTCTCAAAATGGTGTTGTTCTCGGATCTTTCGGTGTGGAAGTTTGGAGAGTGGGGTGGCCGTCTCAATTCTGACCTCGTCATCTGACCCTGGTTCTAAATTACTTGGCGTTGTCCTTGAATCGTTCCCTACGGAGTAATTCTCGGACGGTCACCAAAAACCATTTGTGTTCCTCCAGTGTGACGTTAATTAAAAATTACTGTGGGAAAAGTGTACATTAATGTCAGACTAGAGTTCAGAACGGGCTATTGACGATAGTCTGGGATCAATCCCTAAGGGAAAGATCCGATGACAACACGTCATTTTGAACCACGGTCAGATGACGAGGCCACAAATGAGCTGGCACCCCACTCTTCAAACTTCCTCACCAATCCAACTTGAGTACTTTCGGCCACGACAGTTTTAAGGTGCACCAGCCGCCTCTACACCATACGCTTACAAACATCCATGCGCTGACCCGGATTCGAACCAGGAACTTTCCGAACAAGAGGTAACACCTTAACCACCAGGGTCGGCCTCTCGAGTTGGATTCATCCCGAATAGTAATCAATAGCCCGTTGTGTTGTTCCAGTACGACTTTACCTACGTTGAATACCTACCTCATGATGGTTACCTGGACGATCTCGTTCATTAGCGAAATAGACCAGATCTTGATGACGAAATAACTCGTCATTGGAAAAAAACTGACCAAACAGATATCTTGATCTTGTCTGCTTCCAAAAAAATCGGCAATAACGTGATGTCGAGTACATTGTCAGATATTGGAAACAAAATCTTCCAAAATGGGTTGGATTCTGATGGACGAGATTTCTCATCGAAGCCTCTTGGAGGGATAAATTAGATGATATGACTATAAATTTTATACACTGCTGGCCACCGTAAATGCAACACCCTGAAGCAAGCATGCAAATAATATAAAATTTACAACATGCATTAGCGGAGGTGAGATATGCAAATGATTAGAATTTCAGCGCAGACGCACATCACGCGCGCCTGTGGCGTCACTTCAAAGCGCTATATAAGGCTTGGAGATTTCGATGATTTGAAGTACGGCAATAGTGTTTTTCTTGTGGTTAAAAAAAACGATCAATTATGCCTCGTAGAAAACAGCGATCATCTTTTGATCAAGTATCCGAGTTCGACAGAGGAAGGATAGTGGCCTACCGAGATTGTGGATTATCTTTCAGGGAAAACGGTAGTCGTGTTGGACGAAACCAAACAACTGTAATGCGGATATGTGATCGTTCGATGCATGCAGGAGGGTACGACAGACCGACGTGTTCGATCGCATCCACCTCAGTGCACCACTTCATGTGATAACAGACATATTGTGCGTATGGCAGTGACGAATCGCTTAGCCACATCACGAACCATAGCACAGCACATTCAGTCTGTAACACATCATCCAGTGTCTGCGCGTACCATTCGACGCCGTTTACAGCAGAGTGGTCTGTCCGCAAGACGTCCATTGCTTCGTCTACCCTTGACGCAGAACCACAGACGTCTCCGCCGCCAATGGTGCGATGAAAGAAGGAAGTGGACGGCAGAATGGAATGAAATTGTCTTTACTGACGAGTCACGATTCTATCTGCAACACCACGATGGTCGGATTCGAATCTGGAGACACCGTGGAGAGAGGATGCTGAACAGCTGCGTTATGGACCGCCACACTGGTCCTGCACCGGGTATTATGGTATGGGGCAGTATTGGATATCACTCTCGCACTCCTCTAGTACGCATTGCCGGAACTTTAAACAACCAGCGCTACATCTCCGAGGTGTTTTAGCCAGTTGTCCTTCCTTACCTTCAGTGATTGCCCACAGCCATATTTCAACAGGATAATGCGCGACCACACGTGGCACGCATTGTCCAAGGGTTCTTCGTCAATCGCCAGATTGAAGTGATTAACTGGCCTGCCCGCTCTCCGGATCTTTCGCCGATAGAAAACATGTGGCCCATGGTTGCTCAACGATTGACCCAGATTACATCCCCAGCTGCCACACCAGATCAACTTTGGCAACGTGTGGATGCTGCTTGGTCTGCTGTACCCCAAGAACACATCCAAAGTCTCTTTGAATCAATCCCGAGGCGTGTGGCAGCGGTGATCTCCAACAATGGCGGCTACTCTGGCTACTGATTTTGGCAGGAACCACACTTCACAGAAGTCTATAAATTTAATCATTTGATACTTGGTCAACGTGTTATCTACAAAATTAATTTTGTTGTGATATCTCTTGTATTTCTTGGTGTTGCAATTTGGGTGGCCAGCAGTGTAGAAGACTGGAGATTTCTGTTGCTTTAAGTTATTAATTTTGTGTGCGAAGTACTTTTGCAGAATGGTGTTGCTGCCATTGAAAGACGTATTTTATGGATGGCAACGTGCCAATACATAAGTTGACTATCACTACTACATATCAATCATTAAAAAACAGTTGGTCTTTCAAGAAAAATATTTGCACTCTTTCGTTTAATGTCGGTATAATTATTGAAAAGCAAAGTGAAATCCATTCTATTTACCCATTTAAATCAACATTTGTCTGTTTTGTCATCCTTTTGCTCAAAAACTACAATGAGAACCTTTTTTTTGTCAAGCTAAAAGTGGGTGGCAGAAGTGTTTGGGCGGCGGAAGGTAGGCATTCAACCGAAAACCACAGCCGGTACAGCATTTCTACCTTGCTATCGTCAAGAATTAATGTAGACAATGGTGCAGCAGTTGTATCTTAAAAGCTATAAGAATCGTGTAAAGAAAGTTACACTCTATAACAAAAATATCGACGCACCAAGAAGGAGTTGTCCGATGGAGACAAAAATTGGTGGATAGAAAATTTTGTACAGAATAGAAAATGATTAAAATTTCAGAACAATTGAATGATTTATTTCAGAGTTACAGTAACGAGCTCAATAAGGTGTTGAAACGCCTCTAGCCTGGATGCAAGCTGCCACACGGCGTGGCATAGACCGATAAAGCTCCCGGATGGTCTCCTGCGGTATTTCTTGCCAAATTTGCTCCATTTGTCGGACTACGTCATCAACATTCCCTACAGGATGCAGTCGCCTTCCCATCATATCCCAGATGGGAGAGAGATCGATGGGAGAGAGATCTGGTAATCTGGCTGGCCAAGGAAGTGTTTCACAAGCTTGAAGACAGTTCATAGCAACACGTGCCGTATGTGGTCTGGCATTGAATTGCTGAAAAATAAATAGCTGTGCAGTAAGTGTACCTCTAATGACGACCAAAGGGGTCCGGCTATCAAGGGCAATGGCACCACAGACCATAACTCCTTGTTGAGGGCCCGTGTGGCGTGCAATAGTGAAAGCAGGATCGGCACGCTGCCTTGGGCGTCTCCAGACGCGTCTTCGATGATCGTCAGGACACAGTTGGAAGCGGGATTCGTCGCTAAAGACTATACGTCCCCAGTGAGCATCATTCCAGCCTGATCGAGCCAAGAACCACTGTAATATGGCTCGATAGTGTGCAGGCGTGAGTGGCAGGTGGTGTAACGGTCGGTACAAGCGTGAATTTCGCTCTCTCAGCCGTCTGTGAATGGTCATGGTGGACACTCGTGTGTGGGTCGCACGACTGATGGTTGATAGCGATGAATCAGCCGTTGTGACAGCTGATCTGACAATCACTCTGTCCTCGCGATCTGTTGTGGCCCTACGTCGACCGCTACCATCATGACGCTGAAATCTGCCACTGTCCACCCACTCTTGCCAGCATCTCCTAATCGCCGCATCGCTTCGACTTACATGACGAGCGATTCTCCGATTTGCCCAACCTGCCTCTTTCAATCCAATGATACGACCTCTTTCAAACTCTGAAAGTTGCTCGTAATGAGCTCGAATCCTGCGGCCAGGCATTTTTTCAGTCGTTGAAAGGTATCCTAAATCGCAATGCAGCAGAAATTTTTAACAACAGTTCAAGAAAAACTCCTTATATACATCTGCTGTATGCGCAGTTCCGATGCGCTGGAGATCGCACTATTCATTCATTGGACACCAAATATTAATCATTTGCATATTTGGTCAAAACATATTTGCATACGAAATTTCAAAGCAATTGAATGATTCCTTTTTGGTGCTTCGATTATATTTGTTATAGAGTGTATATCTAAATATCTGTATACTAAAGGTTAAATACTGCATGAACACAACGGGCTTTTAAAGAAGGTCCGGGATCAACCTCCAAAGGGAAAGATCGAAGGACAACACCACATCATTTTGAGCTACAGTCAGATGACGAGGCAACACCTGAGACGGCACCCCACTCTCCAAACTTCTACACCATGCCAACGTGAAGACAGTTGAGGCCAAGACAGATTTAACATACACCAGTCCCCTTTGTACACGACGGTCTTCGGTTGGTTTCGAACCCGTAACTTATCCGGTTGCTAGTCAGTTACTATGCCAACCGTGCTAGCTAAGTCAGTTTTTCCCGTTTTGCTATGCCTTCTTCACTTATTCCAGAAACAATGTCACTTGATTGTTTTTCAAATTCGTTTTCTGTACGTCGTTGTACCGTCATGTAACAATTAGACGGACAGCTGTTTTAAAGTTAAACTATTTATTTAAGCAATTTAAATATGTACAAAGTAAGTTTACAAGTTGTAAAGTTAGGGCACAGCCATCGACATCGAAAACCTGCTTGGAGCCAAAGCACCCACGGCACTCCACAAAACAGAGACGTCTGTCTCTCTTCGAATTCAGAATCAGTCTCCCCAAAAGTTCTCAGATCCACGTTCTCTTGGATCCCCTGAACCGCAGCTGCGAACAGGAGTGAGGGAGAATTCCGAGCTCTTGCAAGAGATGTTGAAGGTCCTCAACAGAACTGAAAACACCCCCACACAGATGAAAAAACCGTCTGTAATGCCGACTTGAGTTCTCAAAAGTTAATCTCCATTCCAGACATGGGATTAGGGAACCGACGGAACTCCTGCTGTGTCGATGGGAAAATCGTTCCTGAAAACCCACAGAACGGTTTATCGCATCCCTGAATTCAATTACCAGACACAAGGGAGAAAGGGGCGGACCGAAACGGAACACTAGGCCGCTGTTGAGAAAAACTCTCTTTCTGTACTTTGTCACACGTGAAACCACTGAAGTTGTTGTCATCGTCTGGATGTTGATGCACGTTCCCAACGCCCACGTGTTAGAGAAAAGGGGTCGGCTAGTACAATATGGTACATCGTCCACAACAATTTTAAGGAATGAATTCCTAAGCGATATCTAATAGGTGATTGGACCATGTCAACTAGATTGATTGAAAATACAGTATAATTGGGACCAGACCCCCATTCGGATAATCGAATATCCAGATAATTGGATAATTCACGAAAAAAATTTATTTTTTAGTAATAAAACGAATTTTGCTTTGGTATATGTAATGTAATTTAAAGACTATGAAAATAATTTTGTTCTTGCATACTGTAATTACTGTACTGTATTAAAATGTATCATTGATTGAACATATCGGTCAGTTTCGCTGTCTTTACTCGTTTACGTGCAGACAAGTCTCGCATGAGCTTTGCGATGAGTAGCTGTGGATGGTCGCACTAAGGCTGCCGATCCATCTATTTTAGCCCGCTGTGTCAAGGCACTCAAACGCCTTAATAGCTAACGGTCTCGCGTCTAATTGAGTATCAATGTCGTAGTCATCTTCCGGGTCATCAATGAGTTCTTCTCTCACACTTTGAATGAGTTCATTGTCACTGAGAATTGGGAATCCAGGGTCCGATGAATCTCACACCAACCACTCGCCTACGTCCTCTACACTGCACTAGGAACATCCAGGAATTTTCATTAGGATGTTTCTAATGTCCTCAACTGACACTTCATCCGATAAGAAACTTTTAAATTGCTGATTTTGCTTGTTTCCTTTTTTTTTTACTCAAAGTGCTCCGGATAACTGGAGTTTGGATAATTGGAGTTCTGGTATATATATATAAAAATACACACATGCATCATGCGAGAACATGTGGGTAGTGCAATCTCAGTTTTATTTTCCCGTCTGGTTTGTTTCCTCACACTGAAAATTCCGCTCATTGGAAAAAGAAGAAACATTTAGGTTCGTTTCGAGCGTGAAACTCGTCATCTGACCGTGGTTCAAAATGACGTTGTGGGGTGTCCTCGGATCTTTCCCTTAGGGGATTGATCCCGAACCGTCGTTAAAAACCCTCTGTGTTGCTCTAGTACGACGTCAATTAAAAATTACCAAATACCAATCGAGAGAGAAACATGCTTATCCACCATTGCCAATCTATATAATGATCAACACCAATTGGATTATTCTTGTGGTCAACGCCTATTAGATTAAATGCCAGACGTCGCCAAAACGGTGATAAACATCATTCTCCGGTAACCCAGATTTGTATCATACGAGAACATTGGGGTAACAGGAAGTAAACTCCGCCTAAAGCTTTGGTTTCCTAAGAAAGCGTAGCCGTGATCTAGCGGCCGTGATGTAGCTGTGGGTGACGTCACTAAAACGTTATTTATATTAATACATGGTGTTGGTTTACTAGAGAGCGTTGTATGTGAGCGGAACGAAAATTATCGTAGCCGCCATTTCCATGACTGTCGTCATAGCGGTCTCAAACAGTTGGGGAACGTTTTTTCTCTAATAGCGGCAAGATTTCATTTCCTGCGCCAAACGATTCGAGCGAAGAGGAGCAAAACAAACAAACATTTTTGACTGTCATTGATTAGTTCGTTTTTGTAAAATCGGGATCGTTAAACACAGAATGAAAATTTCAACGGATTTGAAATCTGCGGAAAATTTGACACCCGATCGATACCTTAAATGTGATTTTCTTTAAATAAATAATTAATTATTTAATAAATAATTAAATAATCAAATGGTAAATAATTGAGTAATAAAACTGTTTTCGATATCAATCGGGCGTAGAAATTTATGCTGATTTGAAATCTGTTGAAATTTTCACCTCTATCTTCAACGATCCCGAAGTTAGAAACTTTGAAATAGAGTTGACCATTCTCCAACGTATTCTGTCCGTCTAAGTTGACACGTCTGGACTCTTGTTTAGACGGCCGTTTATTTATGCCCGCGGCATCATGACGTATCACCGCTGTCAGATAACGGCTCAGCTTTCTCAGGAAACCGAAGCTTTACATCTGGTTTGTTGCTCTGATGTGGACACCGTCATCTGACTCAAAACGACCAGGTTTTGACCATGATCTTCCCCTTTGAAATGTATCCCTCCAATATCCCGTTTAATTGCTCCAAAACGTTTTTAACGTTGGTATGACGTTAAAGTTTGGAGAGTGGGATGGCAACAGGTGTTGACGTCGTCATCTGACGGTGATTCAAAATGACGTAGTCTAGTCGTAGGATCTTTCCTTTTGGGATGCATCCCAGAGAGCTACTAATAGCCCGTTGTATCGTTCCAGTGCGACGTTAATTAAATTGCCTACCTACCTTCATAAAAATTGCAGATATTAAAGTGCAATAAAATAATTTTATAAATACCATTTTTACTCATCTGTAGCTTCTAAAATTTTGTTTGAATGCAATCAAGTACACATGCTACATCTATCCATGTAAATCATTTCTAGCCCATGGTGTAGTAGAAAAACATAAGAGCTGTTTTTAAGGTGAATACTAGACATGAATCGGTTGTTTGAGAAACCCCATAAGTCAGGTGAGAATAATTTTTGGGACATCGAGAAAAAACTGTTTCTGTGTTAACCGACAACCTCTATATTATTATTTATAATAAAATGTATTGTTTGAGCTCAATATCATCTTTCTGATCAATGGAGGTCTCAAAAGATAAATAATTAAATTATTATGGATTTTTAAAGTCAGTTGACTTATGGTGTATCTCAAATACATATACTTTTGGCAAAAAGTAATTGCATTCTAAACTGTATAAAATAAAAAGTACACTAGTACACCTCAAATATACATTCTAAAACAAGTAGTAACATCAAATATATATGAAACACAAATAAGATTATTTAGTTCTATGAATAAGAGTGGTATAAAATGGTGAAATAAAATTTATCCATCAGTAGCGTAGTTCTTTGGCAACTGAGAAACAGATGTACCTGTAGAACAGTTGTGAACTATCTCTTTGTAGAATGCTTGAATATATTCTTCATTTGGGATGTATTTCATCAATTTATTTATGTCTTCAATTTTTTTCTTGTTGATGGGGATTTTCCCACCATATGCTGTTTTATTTGGGAGTGATAGAAGCAGCTTTTTATTGTTGTTAAACCGAAAAGTTTGGCTGCGAAACCCATCATTAAAAGGTTTGGCGATTTCAACATCCTAATGTTCAAAAAAGTGTCAAAACTGCATGAACTGCAAAATTTTAAAAGCGACTTTCTCATCCTTTGGAACTTTACGCCTATAAGTCATTTTTTTCCCGAAATCGAGATTTCGGTAAAAATCTATTCTTCAGAGGTAGACGCCTCTTTTAGAAGTGAAACACCACGAGTCAGGTCATTCTACATAGAGTTGGCCCGTATGAAAGTTTTCGTTTATTCGAAAAAGCCCACAAGTCACTGACTTATGGACTTGGTTTATTCGAGAAAGCTCATAAGTCACTGACTTATGGGCTTTCTCGAATAAACGAAAACTTTCATACGAGTCAACTCTATGTAGAATGATGATGTATGAAAGTTTTCGTTTATTCGAAAAAGCCCACAAGTCACTGACTTATGGACTTCGTTTATTCGAGAAAGCTCATAAGTCACTGACTTATGGGCTTTCTCGAATAAACGAAAACTTTCATACGAGTCAACTCTATGTAGAATGATGATGTATGAAAGTTTTCGTTTATTCGAAAAAGCCCACAAGTCACTGACTTATGGACTTCGTTTATTCGAGAAAGCTCATAAGTCACTGACTTATGGGCTTTCTCGAATAAACGAACTTTCATACGAGTCAACTCTATGTTGAATGACCTGACTCGAGGTGTTTCACTTTTAAAAGAGACGTCTACCTCTAAAGAATAGATTTTTACCGAAAACTCGATTTCGGCAAAAAGTGACTTATGGGGTTTCTCAAACAACCATTTCATATAGTCTTTGCATTCTGGAGTAATAATGAATACCTTTTAACTACATTTCCTTTGAAAATTGACGAATGAAAGAAGTTTTCAGAGAGGGGTGCCAGCTAAGGTGTTGCCTCGTCATCTGACCGTGGATCTAAGGGCCCCTTTGTTGTCCTCGATATTTCCCTTCTGGGATTGTTGTAAGATCGTCTCCAATAGACCAGCGTGTTGCTGCAGAGCGACGTTAATTAAATTCCTACCAAATCTTGTTTCTTTGTTATTGAGAATTCAAAGCTACCTCTTATTTCAAGCAGCTATCCGAAACTGAATCAATAGCCCGTTGTGTTGCTTCATTGCGACGTTAATAAAAATACCTACTTGTCGACTTCAACTGAATTCGGTTAAAAAGGTTTGGGTGACTGAAAAGCGTGGAAAAGAAATACATTACCCTACTATAATAGACCGGACAGCAAGATGTGATGGTAAAAGGGAAATAATACATGCTTTAATAGGATGTGTGGATTTGATGGATTAATCCTCAAGGGAAAGGTCCGAGGACAACGCGTAATTTTGAACCACGGTCAGATTATAACGAGATGAGCTGGCTCCTCACTATCCAAACATCCACACCATGGGTTAGAGGTCTAATTAGACGCAACTCAATTGAAAACAATAGGTTCGAAGAGTTACTGTATTAGAATATTTGCCCGTCCTCTATATTGGGACAGCCCCTCCACGCAGTTATAGAGAACCAAAGGGGCTCCATGACCTTGGCCTTTGCACCTGCACTGAAGGAAACTTTAAATACTTCTACGCACAGTAAAAATAAATGCGTAAAACTTCTTGCAAGGGTAATAAACAAAGAAGGCAGGTGTTAATACTAGTGCAATCCGGTTGGCATCTTGGTCACGTGACTTTGGGCGAGCCTGTTTGCTCAAATAGGGGGCAGTTTAAATGTAAACATTGTGCGCTTCCACAATTGGATTGATTTTTGACTCCGCGTTTTTCTTAGTACTGGCTGAATAACCCAGGGTTGTTCGGGTTGAAATGGTTAAATGTTGATTGAAGAGTGGATTAGAATAATCACATAGAAAAATACAATAAGTTAAGTTGTACGAAAAATACGTTTTAGCTTCGTATTATCTTTTTCATTTTCCTTCTAGAATTTACTTCGGATGCAAATATATACATTTAATTATCCTGCTTAATATATTGCAATATGCAAAAGACATACATGTACAAACAAAAACGAAATTCCTATGAAAAAATGCAGAATTCTGAAAGACGAATTTCGACCTGAGCTGAAGTAGAGCAATTCTAAAAATACATTTGAAAAACACTGATAAAGACGATAACGATTTATGATTTGTGAAATTTAGTAATGCGTGACATTTTTATTTGTTAAGTTTCCTGTAGAGCGTGTTTCACTGTCAATATTCAAGTATAGCAAGAAAACAAACTTTAGATTTTAAAATTGGGGCTTCGAGTGGCATTTTTAGGAATACATGTGTGCCAATTTTCATGTTCGTAAGTGCTATATATAGGTCTGAAAAGACAGGAACGTAATAGCGTATGTTTTCTGCAACATTCTAAAGTATAAGTGTACCGAATCGGGTGTGGATGGGTCAAAATTTGTAGATTTGTATAGAGAATATACACACACCCTTTTTGTATATATAGATGCCGGAAGTCATAACGGTGAGTTGGTGAAACAAATAACCACCTTCGGCGATCATTATTTTCAGTATGACAACCTGATAACCGAGCAACTTCTCTGAAAATGGGCTACCCCAAGGTCATGTGCCTTCTTCTCCAGAGCAGCAGTATGGGATATCAGTTCCGCTCCGTCAATTCCTTGACGCTCGAGGTGGCAGAAACTACCGAAAACGAAAGCACTTTCCGCTCTAACCAGAAGGCTCGTGAAGTTATTAATACTCAACTCTCGGAATCGAAACGTATATCTTGTTTGCTTTCGTCGTTAAAAGTGAAACTATACCGCATGGCTTTCAATGCGGAATTTTTATCGGTTATTTGCAAGCGTAGGAAAGGCAGGGAAAGGGGAACGTTTGCAATGCTGCTTTTAGTATCAATCTTTACCTTTCTCTCTCTCTTTCTCTATCTCTCTCTTTCTCTATCTCTATTTTCTCCCTGTCTCTCTTTCTCTCTCTTTCTCTATCTCTATTCTCTCTCTATCTGTCTTTCTCTCTCTCTCTTTCTCTATCTCTATTCTCTCTCTATTTGTCTTTCTCTTTATATATCTGTCTTTCTATCTCTATCTGTCTTTCTCTTTATATATCTGTCTTTCTATCTCTATCTGTCTTTCTCTTTATATATCTGTCTTTCTCTCTCTCTCTATCTGTCTTTCTCTCTCTCTATCTGTCTTTCTCTCTCTATGTCTCTCTACTCTCTATCTCTCTTTCTCTCTATATCTGTCTTTCTCTCTCTACTCTATATCTCTTTCTCTCTCTACTCTTTATCTCTCTTTCTCTCTCTACTCTCTAACTCTATTTCTCTCTCTATCTCTCTTTCAATCTCTCTTTCTCTATCTCTCTATCTCGCTTTCTTTCTCTATTTCTCTCTCTATCTCTCTATATCACTCGCAATCTCTATTTCATTCTCTATAACACTCTCGCTATCTCTCTTTCTTTCTCTATCTCTCATTCTCTCCCTATCTCTCTCGTTCTCTATATATCTTTTTCTCTCTCTATCACTCTCCCTCTATTTCGCTTTCTCTATCTCTATTTTCTCGATCACTCTCTTTATATAAATCTATCTTTCTCTATCTCTATTTTCTCGATTACTCTCTTTATATATATCTATCTTTCTCTATCTCTATTTTCTCGATCACTCTTTATATATATATATATATATATTTCTCTATCTCTCTTTCTCTCTCTCTCTTTCTCACACACACACACAATTAACCCAGCTGTTTGTTTATCGTCCCGTCAAAAACTATCCTGTAATAAACAGCCTCTGTTCAAACACCTGTTCTAAACTGTCACCAATAATGGGCAAGGGGTAATTTGCTTTTCCTACTTGGATATTCATTTCTCTATGGAGCTATAGGACAGTTTTGTCTAGACCCGATATCTCATCGTTGGTAAAATTGACCAGATCTTGGTCGTGATATGTCGTTGAACAATTAACAGGGTTGACCAAACCAACCAAACTTTTCAACCTGTTTGCTTTTTCTTCTCGGGATAATAGCCAAGTTGGAAGAGTCGCGTATTAGCAACTGGAGGGTTACGAGTTCGAAACGCGATCCAAACAAAGACGGTCGTACTTGTGGAGGCTGGTTCGCGTAAATTTATCGTGGCCTCCAATGTCCTCAAGTTGCCGCAGTGTCTAAGTTTGGACAGTAGGGCGCATCTTTGATGACCTCGTCATTTGACCGGAGATCAAAATGACGAGGTGTGTTCGGATTTGTCACTTTGAGATTGTTTCCGTACCGTCGTCAATAGCCCGTTGCGTTGTTCCAGTGAGACACAATTTAACTACCTACCATATTAAAACTCTCTAGACCCTCACGTATATCCTGAAGTTGACGAGGTGAGGTGTGGAAGTGGGGAGTGCCTTTTAAGTGTTGACCTCGTTGTCTGACCGTGGTTCAAAATTGCGAGGTGTCCTCGAATCTTTCACTTCGCGATTGATCCCGAATCGTCGCCAAGAGTCAGTGGCTCTAAAACGACGTTAGATGTATGGATCTAAGAACATTATCGGTCTTGGCCAATATTGCTCCAGATACAAAACGTGACATTTCGAAATTGGGCGGGAACAAATACAATTTGATTTATACGTATAAATTTTACGGCTATGCATCTGCTTTTTGTCATTTCAATATTTGGATGTATTTAAATAACTGATGAGCCCTTAGCTTCCCGTATAATTTATCTAAAAAAATAAGAAATATATTTAATACTAGGGGGGCTGCCCCCTGCTCGCTAACGCTCGCCAAACCCCGGAGGATTGCGAAGCAATCCTCATTGGTTCGCTGCGCGAACCTATGCTCGCTTCGCTCGCCTCAATGAAAACATGTGTCCTAGCAGAAGGGATTGTTTACAAAATGTCACCAAAAAAATGTTTTTCAAATCTAAATTTACTGTATTACAGAAAAAATATATACAGTATCTCTAAAATCAGAATTCAAATGAAAAATTTTTGCAAATTTTGACTCGAAATGTGAGCGTTGCTTTGGAAATTGAATACCCAGCATGTTGTTTGTGCGTACATTTTCCCAGCACTCAAACGACCCACACTTTTTAATTGAGTTAGTTGCCGAAAGTTTTAGTGCAAGCGTCTTCTTGAACTATAATTGTTGGACCTGAAAAGGACCGTTTTTTAAATGGCCCTGAAAAGATCCTCCGCTTTCTTTGATTTCTATTATAAACTAACTGCAACAGCTCATTAAAATTTCATCCGATAACGCTATAAATTCAATCGATGCGCGAGACTTCGCGATAAACAAACAATCGTGCAGTGTTGCCAAAACGCGATTACAAATAACGTCTTTTTTGCGTGCCACGTAAGAGAATTATATATATAGATATAGATAGATATACACTACCCTACAATAATGGCCTTGACCCCAGCGTATTTGCATAAAATTCAACTACTTGTTTGGGGGTAATTTTCGTGGTATTGCCTGGGACATTTGCATGTTGTTTCTAGTCAATTGAACGCCGACGCCTACATGAACATTTTGGACAATCAGGTTCTTCCTACGCTCTGGCAATTTTACGGAATGGACGAATGTTACTATATGCGTGACGAATGCTATAACTACAAATTCGATAAATCTAATAACTATAATATAACTATAATTCTATAATATTCCAGTAAAAATGTCAACGGATTTGAAATCTGCGGAAAATTTTATTTTACACCAGATCGATACCTTAAATGTGATTTTCTTTAAATAAATAATTAAATAATCAAATGGTAAATAATTAAATAATCAAATGGTAAATCTGTTCTTGGTATCGATCTGGCGTAGAATTTTAAGCTGATTTGAAATCCGTTGAAATTTACCTTTAACTATAGAAAAGAAAGAAACTTGAATTAGGGGAATAAAAAACATAATTTAATGTGTAAGAAAAGCTGACCTTGGAAAACGCGCGTTTGAAAACGCCTCATGTGGAACAGGGCCTTAGAATTCATTCTTTATTGAAAAACTGTTAATTAAACTGTCTTTATTTCGAGTGCAATTGATTCGGTGTCCAAGCAATTTGAGTTTATTCCATTCATTGTTTACAAAATAGCCTTTCTTCCAAAATTGTATAATTTTTCTGGAGTTCGGGTTTCGTCCTAAAATTAAATTTGGATTTTATTTGTTCAAAAATTTTGTGTTTGAAAAGATGTCGTCTAGCAACTACAAGGTTGAAGGTTTTATAAAATGAGAGTGGTCATATGCGAAATCGTTCTTGTTGCACGAACGAGAAATTAGTTGTAAGAAAATTGAGCGGAAATTTAAAACTGGTCGGGAGAGAGATGAATAACTCGAGTTGTGTTGAATCGTTTCTTTCTTGGTATGGTATTTGGTATTTTTAATTAACGTCACACTGGAATAACACGACGTGCTATTTGTTTACGTCCTGATTCGACTTGAATTGTTTGCTTCTTTCTAATTTGAATTAATTTAAATAAATCGTTCCTTTCTCAATTGAGTTGAGTTACTTCTTTCCTGATTCGAGTCAAGTTGAGTTCGTGAGAATTGATTTAAATTATCCAGATAGACCGGTTGTGTGTGTAGCGGATTAGTAACCGGAGGGTTGCGAATTCGAATCCAATAAACACTATCCTGTACAAAGGTGGCTGGTGCACGTTAAATCTGTCGTGGCCTCAAATGTTCTCACGGTGGCGTGGAATGGAAGTTTGGAGAGTGAGGTGCCATCTCAGGTGTTGATCTCGTCATCTAACCGTGGTTCAAAATTACGTGGTGTTGTCCTCGGATCTTTCCCTTGGGGGATGGATCCCGTATCGCCGCCAATAGCGCGTTGTGGTTCTCCTGTAGGAGGTTCATTAAAATACCAACTACCAAATGTCCACACAGTCTTCGTTCACCTTGTCATCTGGTTCAAAATTACGTGGTATTGTCCTCGGATATTTCCCTTCGGTGCTTCGCCGCCAATAGCCCGTAGTGTTGCTGCAGTACGACTTTAATTACATACCCTCCAACCTACCTCAAACTTGGTTACTGCGGATATGTAGCCCTATTGGACGCCACAAAATTCAAAATCCAGTCCAATCACGGATTCGACTTCTCGATTGGTGTTACAAAACTGTTCATTGCACGTCACAGTTGATACTGGAGACGGAACGCAGGGTTTTTCGCTAAGTCAAAGCTCCTGCACCTGCCGCACCTGAGACAGAATTCGACCTTGAGTGTAATTATGTGGTCGCCTTTTTCTTCCTGTGTACTCGACGTCCTTTTATGATTAGCAGCTGAACAGCGGAGATTCCTTCCTTGTTATGCTTTCGTGGGCGCATACCTCTCTCAGACCATACGCACTATTCCCCCTCCTGACATTTACACTATTGAAACAGCGCAAATATATCGCCGCATGCTTGACTTGGATTCTCTTCCTTGCCTAACTTTCCTTTCCCGTAGACATTGCATTGCTACAGCACGACTTTAATTAAAATACCTACCTGCAGAGTAAATAATCATTATCAGGGGCATCGTCTGTTGAGATAAATGAAGGCGGGGGTAGAGTGTTTCTTCTGCGGAGTTTCTCCTGTTTTAAATGCTCTAATTATTCTACTTTGTTTGTTAAATGCTTTAGTTGTGATACAGATTGGGTAAGGTAATTTTAGGTGATTTTAATTAACGTCATACTAGATCAACACAACGGGAGTTGACGACGGTCCGGTATCAATCCGGTATAGGGAAAGATCCGAGGACAACACCACGTAATTGTGAACCACGGTCAGATGACGAAGTCACACCTGAGAAGGCACCCCACTCACCTTACTTGATAGGTTCACAGGACGGGAGTAGACGCCCATCTATTGATTCATCACCTGATTGATCTGCGCGAAAAAGTGATAGAGTAAGGTGATTTCGCCATTTTTTCGCTACTCTATGCGCATTCCAACAGCTACTCTGTCATTAGATATTATATCGTCAAACAAGGCGATAAGATGTCAAATCAGCTAACCAAGTTAACTTTCCAAAGAGCAGTCATGTGACTGCTAGTCAAAATGTTGGTCACATTTTTTGAAGTTCCTTTCAGTAGCAACGCTCAGTCCACTTACATCTCACTTCTCTGTTCCAAAGTGAGGATATTTGAAGCCACGACAGATTTAACGTGCCCCCCGCGTACACGACGGTCTTTGGTTGGATCTAGTTTCGAACTCACAATCTTCCGAACTTTGCTGATATCGCCAAGTTTGTCACAGCTCTATTGAAATGCGCTTTCGAACACATTCGCTGTTATTAGATGTTATATCGCCAAACGAGGCTATAAGATGCCAAATTGATCAACTATATTAATATTTCACAGAGCAGTCATGTGACTACTAGTCGACGTTCTGGTCACACTTTTTGACGGACCTATAAAGAGCGATGCTCAGTCTGCATACGTCTCACAATAATGGATCGTGAAATTGATGCTTCACTTTCCTAGTTGGTCTTTAACATTCGACTGTAAGTTCAGGCCGACTTTTTTAACGAGGCTGTGGAAGTAATATTGGTTGGTTGGTCACCGCAGGTGACCCTCTCCCCTCCGACTTTAGTCAGGTTAAAGGGTTTACTAGTGACCTATGGAAAAATGGAATGAACCTGTCAAAGTATGGCAGTAACATTGAGCTTCAAATAGTTGTTGGAAGTGATATGCAACGTTTTGGCCATTCGATTGTTCATCATGGATCCTCCATCCAATTAAGGTGAGCGCCATCTGTAATTTCTCAGCAGCGCCCTCTAGTTTGTTTTAAAGCATGCGTCTCACATACACGTCCAAGTCACCAATAAGGCGGATATGCTTTAAATTTGGAAACCGCTGATGTAAGTCGAGATGTTTCAACTCTACGTAGGTACTTCGAGTTATTTTCAAAAAATAGTTTTCACATATTTCGCGGTCAAGGTGAAAAACACTTTTATAACTCAATAAAAAAATCAGCATAACCTTTATGTCATTGTTTATGTTTATTTACCTCGTAATTTATTTCCTATTTATTACATTTATATTTTATGTATACCTCTTTTGTAGCTTATAATTGTTTGTGACTACAAAAGCATAACCAATAACTGTATCAAGCTGGAAAAAACAATCACAGAAGACAATACTAAAAACCTCCAAGTGGTGTAAAACAAGTCTAAGTACGTCGTACACTGAGCAGGCATATGACACGAATGTCGGACGAATACAGCTGCAAAAAGAACGAACCACTCAGTTTTATTCGAGAATTATTCATAGTAGTAAAGTTTGTGAACATAGTCTTCATTACAAAAATTAGTTTTCATCATCTACAGTCCAAGGAGAGTTTCCTTTCGTTCAATAAAAAAATATCATTCCCATATGTAAAACAGAATTGGCGTCTGTCTGTCTATCGGTGCATCTATATGTACGCAACGTGTGACCAATCCACAACACATTTAGTATACTATACTTTAGAACACTGCGAAAAACATAGGCTATTTCTTTCCTGCCTTCAGACCAATCTGTAGCCATGAAAATTGGCACACAGGTAGTCCTTAAAGTGTTCCTCGAAGTCCCAATTTTAAAATCTAAAGTTTGTTTTCCTGCAATAATTGGGGACATGGTCAAGGAAACATATTCTACAAGGTTTGCGTATTTGAGTTTACACCGGGAAATGTCGTGGTAGGAAACGCCTTCTACAGGGTTTGGAACAGCTACGTTTATGAGCGATGGCAACGGTCTTGGCGAACTTCTAAAATCGCCAAGAAAAAAATTATTTCCTAACTCTTTTTCTGTCAAAATTTTTTTTCTTTTTAAACACATTTCAGAACGTTTTGAGAAGTATATTTTTTAAAAACTTTCACAAAAAGTAGTAAATTTAAGCACATATCAAAACACATTTGTGAACTAGCAGAGAAACTAAGCTACGAATGTTGGGTAAGAATACCCTGAAACTTATCAATTACACTAAATACAGTGAATATGTTAAAAAAGAAAAAGATTTACAAAAGAAAAAAAGCAAGAAATAATACAACCTGATAACGTCCGAATTCTTTCGTAAAAAAAATAATGAAAACAAAAGTGGTCAAAAAAACAAAACTCTTAATCCTTTCGTGAAAAAAAAAACTATAAAACAAAATAAAAATTCCACAACAGTCAAAATAGAAATAAATGGACCTATGGTATCACACAAAACGATTTAAAAGGACCAATGCAATCAAAGGATAGTTTAAAAACAAAATAACCAATGGGAGGAAAGAAAAAATTTCAAACGAATCAATGAAATCAAACGACTTTAAAGGATTTTGGAAGAACTTTCTAGAATATTCAAAATGAAAATTGAAAGTTTCCGTTTGCCGAGGTTGCCATGAAAACCACAACAACGGTAACGAAAGATGGGTTGCCTTAATTTATCGTAATTCGCTACTAGAAGTGCGCCAAAAAAAATCGCCAAGCCGTTGCCATCACTCATAAACGTAGAGTGTAGCTGTACCTTATAGAGTGTAGCTGTACCCAGGGTTTGTGTATTTGAGTAAACAGAGGGAAATGTTGCGTTCATAATTTAAAACCGAGCGATGCCGGGTTTTTCAATTAGTTCTCTATACAAGTCTACACCGTTTCATCAATCCACACCAAATTTGGTACACTTGTTATTTAGAACACTGAGATAAGGGTGACGTAGGCAACATACATATTTTCTCCCGTTCTATTTGTTTTGGGTGTGCAGAGACTAAATCGTTGACATCAATAACTATTTTTAATCGCCGTACGAATAATATTGAGTACAGTATGATTGCGATTAGAAGTTGAATTTTTACCCAGTGTTGTTAATAGCAATTTTTTACCAACAAATTACTTTTACAAAATTGAATTTCTGATCTTACGTTTGAACTTATTTTTTATTTCTTTTCGGTTTTAATATATAATTTGCTCATAAAAAATTATTATTCATTTATGGTGATCATATAAAACGAATTAAAATATTTAATTTTGACATAGTTCATTTCTTGGCGGTATGTGTATAATTTGACCAACTTCCTTAAAAGTTCTTGGTTCAATACATAATGGTTTGTACCCAATTCTGTTTCATCAAAATAATTTATATATACAAAACAAGACTTTTTTTAAATAAGACGGTAGATCGTATTTTATAAAAGGCCGGATTGCAATTAAATCACGTTCAAATACATCAGGTCACGTTAACGTAGACCTTTTTTTTTAAATCAGACGTGTATGTCATGGTGCAATTTAAAGATGTTTGGTAGATTTGACAGATTTCCATAACAAGACGATTAAAATCAATCAAAGTTGTACTTGTTTTCATATTCCAAATTACATTGCAGGGTTTTATTGAAAGCTGCATTAAATTGTCAATAAAAAGAATACATCTTTCTAAATAGGTACGTACTTTAATTTAGAACCTCTCAATTAAAATAAAAGTGCCACAAAGATTGGTTTTTAAATTGCATGACAGTTGGGTGAGTAAGGCGAATTTTAAATATATTGAAGCAATATCACGGTTGGGGGAAACTATTCAAACTAGGACTTTTGAGAAATTAAAAGGTATTGTTGTACATTCTTTGTATTGTTTAGAGGGATAACGCGTTTTTTTTTACGCACTTTTAGTAGCAAGTTTTGGCAACCTCGTCAAACAGAAAGTTTAAATTTTCATTTTGAATATTTCAAAAAGTTCTTTCATATCCGTTAAATTGTCCTTTGATTTCATTGGTTCATTTAAATATTTTCTCCCATTTGTTTTCCATTTGATTCCATTGGTTCTTTCATATTTTGAAGTAGAATACGTCTTAACTTTCGAAGCCGAGGTACCACACTTAATTTTTAAGTGTTCAAAAAAAGAAATCACAAAACATTTTAAGAACTTGAAATATATAAATGATGCATGAATGAACGATATCGCGTTCAATAAAACATTGAACAAATAATGATATAAATTCTTACTGATCTTGCGATGACGTCATCCGCTGATGCAATCGCAGCACAATGTTGAGTCACGAAAATAGTTATAATTTGGGTTTAAACTACTACAAAGTATTAAAACAATATAAAGTCTAGCTCCGGCCCCCTTTGTGCCAGCACGACGTTTGTGGTGTCATTTGTTTCGTCTCTTTACGCTCAAAAAATAATAATAGAAATAAAACCTAAATATTTAATACTTGCTTAGATATCGAACTTGGAAATTTCGCAATGTTTCAAAATGTCCAAATATATTTATAATAAACACATGCAAAATTATAGAAACGTCAACAGGAAGATATAACAAGAGATAGAGAATCCAAGAAAATGACTTCTTGTGAAAAAACATGTTTTTTAAACTTTTCCAATTTTTACGTTAATTGTTATTTTTAAAAAAAATATATTATTTCCTTGACGACATAACAAGAGCGCCAACTGTGCCAATTAGAAATTTCTAGTCTGCAGTGACAAAAAAGTCGGGTTGCGTACTTTTTGAGTTGAAGCTATTCTTATGAAACTAAGCTCCAATGAAGCATTCGTTAACAGCGGTGATTTTCAGTTTTTAAGGACTTAAATCGATCTTCTATTTTTTATAATTGTATTATATCTGAACAGAAGGCATTTAATAATATTAAAGCTAGCTTTGCAATTTCATGAGCAATTTGGTGGAATGTTCAAGTAAAAACTTCATTTATATAAAAATAAATGATTCATGCATATTCTATCAAGTCAATTTGCCGTCATCTAATAAGGATGGCGAAATTCGGAAACGTATCCTTCGTGCAAGGATGC
Organism: Metellina segmentata; assembly: GCA_947359465.1. NCBI lineage: Eukaryota > Metazoa > Arthropoda > Arachnida > Araneae > Tetragnathidae > Metellina > Metellina segmentata. The sequence continues at coordinate 107,993,980 of OX375882.1, read as the reverse complement.
TACAAGTAACAATATTGATTGGGAAACTGAATATGTTCTCTGAGTGTTTGCCGTATATTCGTCATATTTCACAGGGAGTGTAGTCGAAGGGCATTCATTATTTATCCAACACTCAAAAACTACATCTAGTCGTCACCTTAGGTAGGTATTTAAATCAACGTCATACTTGAGCAACACAACGGGCTATTGTGACATTAGTTACCTTGGAAGTTTTTTGTATTTTTCTGTTACACCATGGGCAACATGCATATGGAAATGGGTAATTTGGTAATTTTCATTAACGTCGTACTAGAGCAATACAACGGGCTATTGACGACAGTCCGGGGTCAATCCAATAAGGTAAAGATCCGAGGACACCACCACGTAATTTTGAACCACGGTCGGATGACGAGGCAACACTTGAGCTGGTACTCCACTCTCCAAACTTCCACGCCAACCCAACGTGAGGACTTTCGGTAACGACAGATATAAGGTGCACCAGCCGCCTCTACACCCCTTACGCTTACAAACATCCATGCACTGACCAGGATTTGTAGCAGGAACCTTCCGATGTAGCGGCTATCACCTTAATCCCCAGACCGTTACATGGATAGATATAACGCATATACGTAATTACATTCAAAATTGTAGAAGGTAGTAAAAATGGTGTTTAAAAAATTATTTTCTTGCACTTAAGTAGGGGAGACCGGGGACGGTTGAACCAATTTCGACCAAATCGTTCTCAGTGACCCCATTTTGACCTCATCGTATTTGGCAGTATGCCTTAATAATGAACCTTATGCTTAATAATTAAGGCATAATTGAACCTTAGTTATCACTAGGGCAATTTTTTTGTTGCAGTAAAAATGAGAAAAGTTGTATTTACCATTCCCTAAATTTGTATTTATGAAAATAAAATTGCATTTCTGAAAATAAAGTTTCATTTATGAAAAAAAAGGTTGTATTTATTTTTGATACACTAAAACTAAATTAAATTATTAGTAAAAAATGAAAAAATCAGAAAAATGTATTTGTACATCATTAAATACAGAAGAACGTTGATGTCGTTGAATGACCTATCCTTCGTCGGTAATTTCTCTAACATTGAAAAACTGCGCTCAACAGAGACTGATGTTGCCTGATACTGTTGCATTGGACTTTTTTTGCTATTGTGGAACAAAAGTACCACTCAAGGTACTAGGAGTAATCACGGATAAAGCACCTTGAGTGTGACTCCAGCCGCAGTCATATAATATGCTGTATCGGATACCAGAAATGCAAAATTCTTCCGCTCAACATTCAGAGATTTTAAAACGTCATCTACAAGGAAACAACATATTGATGATCGAAACCTCGCAAACTCTGCAGTCGATTACGCAAGTTTGCTCTGGATTATCATGAGTGCCAACCCATGTGTTAAAGTACTTATTGCTATTTATTTCACTTTCGTCTGTTACGACGAATACCTTCTTTTCATGAACTTCTTGTTTGATCCGCAATATTTGGCGTTCGCAAGATCAGACACACGTGATTAAAGGGTTGATTCAGAGGGCAAAAAATGAAATTGTAATTTAATATTAATTAATTTTAAGTTAAATTGCAAAAAGTTGCAACTATGCTAAAAGATGCATTTATGTAGAAAACACCATACCCGGAGCGGTTGTAACAGTGGTTGGTGTGAATTGTAACACTGTAAGGATAATGAGAATTATGTTGTTACAAATTTCATTAATCAAAATCACAGAATATGGTTATTTATCGATATTACTAATGATAAGTATCAGTCTCATTGTTATTCGAAAAAATAACTGAGCCTAGCCTTGATAACCCTCAATTAGAAACTTAACATCAGCAAGCTTAATTAAATTGAAAACTTTTAAAATTCGGTGAAAGTAACAAAAATAGCTTCTGCGACAAAACAAATAAAATAATAATGAACAAAATGAGTTAGATTCACAATTATGACATAAATAATAAGAATCTCCATCTGTACAAGAATCACGGGCCTACATTCGACAGCCTATGCATTGTACCTAATCGTCTGCTGGCCTGCTCAAGCCATAACTTTCAACGCACACACCAAGCATTAATACTCCTCCTCTTCATGTGAGGACATTTTTGTCTTTTTGGTCAATTTCTTGTTTTTATCTTAGAATATTTTGATTTTTTTTTACGACGTGGCTCCGGCCCCAGCTCGCTATCGCTCGTCAATCCCCGATGATTACTACACAATCATATTTAGTTCGCTTCGCGAACTATACTTTTCAATAATGAGGGGGGAGGGGATTGTTTTACAATCCATGCCCGTTTGGATCGCTGCTGGATTGATCCCGGACCTCTAGTACGAATTAAATTGAAGGTTCCCTTCCCATTGCGATATTTATGGCATGCGCCCGAGTAACTGAAAATTACCTTCTTTTTTTGCGAGATTAGCGGTTCCGTATATAAGCCGACCCCTCTACTTTAGCTTTAGAAACGTTTCAAAAATTCTCGGCTTATACACGGAAATATGCGGTAAATAAAAACACAATTTTTATAAAATGTCAAGTACAAAACATCTCATTTCCACATAAAAAAGGAAATTGTTAAATAAATAACATATTGTTAAAATTCAGAGGAAATCTCATCACAATTTAAAATGTTTTAGCTGATCTTTGTTGTCAAAGTACTTTTAAAGATTTTAATATTCGACTGTTGCTATGGAAACGGCGACCCAATTTGCCGGTTCTTATGAAAACATTGCAAACTTTGTAGCGCGTACTCTCAAATTTTAAGAATGAATAAATTAATTAAGAAATATAGCTGTTCAAACTGACGGTTCTTGGATCTTTCAATTCGGGGAGGCTGATCCCAACCCGTCACCAATAGCCCTTTGTATTGTTCCAGTTTGATGTAAATTCTACTTCTTACCAACCATGTTAAATCCGCCGTGACATCAAATGTCCTCCCGTTGGCATGGGGTGGAAGTTTGGAGAGTGGGATGCCAGGTCAGGCGTCGACCTCGTCATCTTACTTTTATTCAAAAGGACGAGGTATTATCCTCGGATCTTTCCCTTCGGGATTAATAGCGGACCGTTGCCAAATACCCGTGTCATGTTGCTTCAGTTTGACGTCAATTCAACTTCCCACCGACCATTCGGGCCTCGAAAGCCGTGGAAAGAGTAACGGATTAGCAACCGGAGGATTGCGAGTTCGAATGCAACCAAAGACCGTCTTGTACAAAGAGGGCTGATGCACGTTAAATCTGGCGTGGTCTGGAGGTTTTGGAGAGTGGGGTGCCATCTCAGGGGTTGCCTCGTCATCTAACCGTGGTTCAAAATGACGTGGTGTTTTACTCAGATCTTTCACTTGGGATCCCAGACTGTCGTCAATAGCCCTGTGTGTTGCACCGGTACGACGTTAACTAAAATACCAACCTACCGATCATTCGGGTCTCGGTCCTAGTTGTGTCCTAATATCTCGCTCAGTTGGAAAGCGTCACGAGTCCATATTTCTGTTTCATTCTCGAAGATGTATAGAGTGAAGGAGCTATTTGGAGGTTCATCCGGTCTGAAGCTTCCGAGATGATAGGATAGCGTCGAAACGTCTACTTCCTTGATAGCTGGCTTTAAAGACTGCTTGCATTGATTTTTATTGAACTACTAGCCACTAGGGATGCGACATCGATGTCGATGTTTTCAAAACATCGATGTTTTTAAGAAAACATCGATGTATTTAACATCGATGTATTGGGGTCGATGTTTTTGTAACATCGATGTTTATACTTGTTGATGTTTTTACGATGTCGATGTTTTATTTTTGAATGAAAAAAGTACCGTTATAAAAATTTTAAAAATAACCAAGTAGCATCATTTTTATAATCAGCAAATTGAACATACTTTTAGACCAAAGTGACCAAGGGTGAAGGGTCTGAAAAGTAGGGATAAGACATCGATGTCGATGTTTTCAAAACATTGATGTTTTATAAAAAACATCGATGTATTGGAGCCGATGTCAAATCACTAGTTGCTAAACCAGTTATAAGAAATGGGGGAAAAAAGTTTAAATGCACTGAATTTTAAAAACATCGATAGTTTGGGGGCGATGCATTATCAACATCGATGTTTTAATTTTGAACATCGATGTTTTAATTTTGAACATCGATGTTTTGCTGTCGATGTCGCATCACTAGGTGCTAAACCAGTTTTAAGAAATGGGGAAAAAAGTTTGAATTCACTGAATTTTAAAAAGATACATAGTTTGGGGGCGATGCATTATCAACATCGATGTTTTGAAACTTTGATGTTAAAAATTAAAACATCGATGTTGATAATACATCGCCTCAAAACCATCGATGTTCTTAAAATTCAGTGTATTTAAACTTATTTTTCCCATTTCTTAAAACGGGTTTAGCAACTATTGATGCGACATCGGCTCCAATACATAGATGTTTTTTTTAAAACATCGACATTGATGTCGCATCCCTACTTTTCAGAAACTTCAAGAAATGTAATCTGTGTTTTTTTTTTTTTTAACGCGAACGGCATGAAATGCAATTTGTTTATATTTGGAAACTGAAAGTTACCGTAACGTCACAATCTCGCGCGAAAATATAAAATATATATTAAATTTAAAAGTTATATAAAAAAAAATCATATTTTTAGGTATGAATCTAATGTAAAATATTTTCCGCAGATTTCAAATCCGCTGAAATTTCTTACAACCTTTAAACCTTCCAAAAATTGGATTTTTCAAAAAAATATATATATATAAAAGTACATACATTTCTGATCATTTTGACACCAACCGCATGACAAAATTCAAATAAATACCAGAGATATGAAAGAAAATCGAAAGGTACACTGAGCAAAACATGGGCTTCTGTAACCAAAATTTTATCTTTACGGCTGTTTTTCTCAGCTTTGTTTTTTTAGAAAAATCTCAGATTGAGCGCATGATATCTGAAGTACTACTTGAGCAACTTGTTGAAAAATTGGTATACATATTCGTTAAACCTACATGCTTGTTTTAAAACCACAATATTGAAAAAAAAATTTAATTTTTTGGAATTTTGGGGAAGACATTGTTGTTGACGTATCAGAATATTTACTGCTTAAATAAAACATGATTATTATTTTTTTTTTGCTTTCATTTTAATCTGTTATATATATAGAATAACATACACTAAAATTTATTTGTATACATCTATTTGTTTTTGTGCAATCTTGCACGCAGCACTGTTCCTCAAATCTTTACTCACAATGAAGTTATACCTTAACGAGCCCGACACAAAAACTCCTGCTAATATTTAAATCATCTTTGTACAATGTATTTTATACCTTAAAAATGCAGGAGCATAATGGAAAAAAATATTCCATTTTATGCAATACTTAAAAAATGACATAGCTTCGAAACTGACCTTATTCCTACTCCATCAAGAGTGTTTTAAAGGTTGTCAGCCCCCTTAATCTAACTTTAACGGTCTAGGAGATAGAAAAAGAACTAATTGACTCCAGTTAAGATATTGTTTGTTTTTATCGTCTGGCTAAAACATTATTCCTTTGATCAAAATCAAAACGGAAATGAAAGCAATAAATTACGAATATGTGATCTCTTCTATGCTGTAGCATTCAATAATGATTAAATTTCAATAAATTCATTTAAAAATGTTCTCGATTGAATTTTAAAATTCGCCGCGATCCAAAAATTGCAAAAAAATTCGGACTACCTGTGTGCCAAATCTCATTGCTGTAAGTGTCATAGATTTTGCGCCCGTGAAAAAACAGACAAACACTTCCTTTTATAATATTAGGGACTAGCCACTGAGTGGTCAGCACGGCGTTGTCCATGACAGTTCTTTTAGTGGGGTCAGGTGTGACCACTGGTCGTTAACACTTGCCAACCCCCCGGTAATTGCTACGCATTACTATTTAGTTTACTATGTAAAATAACACCACAGGCAACGCCGAGATGGCTTCGAATTAGCTAGTAATAAATAAACGCCAGTAAATTAATTTAAAAATATTTTAGATTAAAATTTAATAATCGGGCTGGACTCACTAAATCTATTTGATACTCAAAACATTAAAAACAAAAACAATAATTTTAAGAATGAGTCCCACCTCCCCGTCATGACATGGGTTTAAATTGCAAATTATTTCTTCAAAGAAAATCATATTTAAGGTATCGATCTAGTGTAAAAATTTTCGCAGATTTCCGTCAAATGTTGTTCCGTTGAAATTTTCACTCTATCTTTAACGATCGCGAAACGCACTTTTCTTTAGAACACTGCGGTAAACATACGCTATTTCTTTCCTGTCTTCTGACCAATCTGTAGCCTTAAAAATTGGCACACAGGGAGTCCTAAAAGTACGTCTCGAAGCTCCAATTTTAAAATATAAAGTTTGTTTTCCTGCAATAAATAGACATGAACAAGGAAACACGTTCTACAGGGTTTGTGTATTTGAGTTAACACAGGGAAATATCGCGATCATATTTGAAACTCGAGCAACGCCGGGTTATTCCGCAATCCAGAAATGAAATTCGCATGTCATCCTTTCGAATAAGTTATTTGCCATATCACTTCATAAGAATCGTAAAAAAGTAAACGATACTGAAACAGAATTACAAAACAACCAGTCACGAGACGACTTCCCATCACCGAACAGGTGTGTCCTTGACTTTGAGATATCGTTGTTCGAAAGTGAAGAACAATTCAACAATCAGAACCCAGGTCTGCTTTGAATGACACATTCAGTGACTGGAGATTCCTTAAAGAAAAGGATGCTCAGCCTTTTTGTATTTTTTTGATTCATGCTGTCAGGTAAGTAATCAAAGATGCTATAACCAATCTTAGCTCGTTACCATCTACGTATTGCAGAATAGTGACTACCAAGAAGATTATGTTTTTGTTTCGTTTATATGTCGTGCTTTCAATTTGTTTTTGAATCGATAAAATACAATATGGGTAGAGTAGTTGTTCCTCTTGCAAGACACTGTTTTCTAATTTGAATACCAATTACGTTTTCACTAGGGAAGTGTAACGTCGTGGGTATAGTTTGCGTGGCGAGTGGCTTGAAGATAACTAAAATGACATTTAGAATTACAGCGCGTTTAATTAATTATAGAAGAATACATATAAGTTAAAACTATTTCGAGGCTAATCGATATTGTACAAATTAGGGTTTCAGTCCCGCGGCTTCAATCCGGAGCAGAGTCTTCCTGCGTCCGCTCACGTTTCGGTTTTCCACGATTCTCCTTTTCCTCGAGAGAAGACCCCACACGTTCTTCCGAAGCCGCTATCGCCCAACGAGAAGGGGATACCCCCATCCGGTCATCAATTCATGGACCAGCATGAAAGCTGTGGTCAGAGGGACCCCTACGATGACGCTACAGAAGGTAGTACACCGGGGTGGAAACAAAATCCCTGAATCAAGTTCCATGATATTTCTCTGATAGTCTTGCAAAAATGTCCCTGATTTTACAATTCCCTTAAGAAATGTTGTGATCCGTCATTGATATCGATTACTAGTATCCACACGACAATATTTTTAAATGTTTAGGGTCAGATGACTGCTCTTTGAAAAGTTGACTTGGTTAGCTGATTTGGCATCGTATCGCCTTGTTTGACGATATAAAATCAAATGATAGAGTAGCTGTTGGAATGCGCATCGTCAAAATCACCATAGTCTACCACTTTTTCGCGCAGATCAATCAGATCATGAATCACCGCTAACTGAAGCAAGGTTTGGAGAATGGTCAAGTGCTCGGTGAGAGATATTAAGACTACAATTTGAGTTTTCCTAGGAATGCATTAACGGCTTCTTTGCTAGATATTAAATCACAATCATGTAGTAACTTATTAAAATAATTCAGTTTTTCATCACATCTGAGAGGTAAAATATGTCGGTTTTCATGGTGATCAACTGTGTTCTCCAATTTCCTTTTCTCTGATCTTTCCCTTAAGGAATTGATCTCGGATCGTCGTCAATAGCCCGTTGTTTTGCTTTGATGTGACCTTAATTTAAAATTATCAATTTCCCTTTCGTTTAGACATGATGCAATAATGTCCTAAAGGGCGACGAAAACGACTGCCTTTAGACAACCATTTCAGCTCTATAAAAAATACAAGACGGTGTGAAATCCTTTTTTATTTTGATCAAAAAATTTACGAGACGATTTTGAAGATCATTAGCCTTGTAACGCCTACGTCATCACAAGTGACCCAGGATGCTTTGCAAAAAAGGTAGACAAAACAACTAGTGCGTAAGGGACGGCTGATGACGTTGTATTCAACTAAATTTAAAATGTATTTCGTTTAATTAATTGTAATGTCTGTTCGTCCTGTATTGTATGTTTGTGTCGTCCAAGCTAGTAAAAGTCTTTACTGTATAATCCAGCTACATTATATCCGACTTTGATATACGTTACAGCCTTAATGCGGTTGACAGCTTTTATTATTGTTGGCGGTGAATCACGTAATAAAATACTTTTGGTAATGCATTTTGTTGGAGAATAATCCTTATTTTCCCTCTCACCAATACGTCATAACTGTCTGACGTCACTTCTAACGTCATCGCTTACCGTCTTCACCTCAGTTGCTGCTGAGACTGTACTCAGAGGGAGTCTGTTACAATAGGCGCTCCCGTATTTTCTAAGTTTATTGTTTGTATTGTGAATTATATGTGAATAATAAAAGTAACGTTTGTCATCCTTATGTTTGGCCACTATCTCTGCTAACCCAACACATTTTTTTTAAAGCATTGTCTATTTTAATCATTTAATATCTGAGTTAATTATCATCCATATACTATGTTACCTATGCCAATAAAAGTGCTTCTTTGCCCATCAAAGTTGATTAATCGAATTGCATTGCAAACTTTCTCCCGTCCATTTCATAATTGCGCAATAAGTTGATTTTCTACATCTTCAGACATTTCATCAATGCGTCGGGATATTGTGTTATTGCTCAAAGGAAGGTTAATGGTAATTTCACGTGCATTTTTGAAAACATTGTTGAAATTACAACTGATATCGAAGGCGATATGACAGTTGCACCAATGATATGTGGCATTCCAGATTTTAATATCATTTTGCTGATTTCATATGATGCTAATAAACCGCTATCTTTATTGCTCGCTTGTTTATTAAAAATCTGATTTAATTTGTTTCATCCTTGAAAATTATCTCGTAGAGTTTGGAAATACTCCATTGATGTATTTTCTATTCGCTGTGCCTTGTCTCCAAATGGCCGCTCACATTTCGAGTCAAAATTTCCTCAACGTTTTCATTTGAATTCCAAATAGTACGCGTTCTGATTCCAGAGGTACTGTATAACTTTCTTGTAGTACAACAAATTTATATTAAAAAAATATTTTTTTGTTGGATTATCACATTTTGTAAACAATTCTTTCTGCTAGGACCCATGTCTTCAATGATGCGAGTGAAGCGAGCAAGTTACGCGCAGTGAACCAATGAGGATTGCAAAGCTATCCTCCCCGGGTTGACGAGCATAAGCGAGTATAGGGCGGGGCCCCTAGTTTCAATAGACTGTTCTTTAATTTTAATAAATAGTTTTTTAATTTCAATGACATTTGACAAATGACATTTGCAAAATTGCTTTCCTCGAAATTATAAATCTACGCGCAGAGCTATATAAATATTTCGATTTAATTCAAAAATTATAGGCATAACTGCTTGTGCAATTTATTATTAGTTGTGGTAGACTTTCCCAGAGGGTTCTCTGAAACTAATTATCTCTGAAACCTGTCATTAAGCCAAACAAAAGTTTGGTACAGACAGGAGTTGAATTAGCGTTGCACTGCATCAACACAACGGGCTATTGGCGACGATCCGGGATTCACCCCTATGGGAAAGATTCGAGGACTACACCTCGCAATTTTGACGGTCAGTCAACGAGGTCGATACCTCAGCTACATCATACTCTCCAAACTTCTCAACCATGCATAGCATTTAGGAAACTACGTCGCAGGATGGTTCAAACAACAACTGCACTGTAATCGTACCACACGGTTTCTTAGTCCAAAACCCGAAAATATGCTGGATGGGTTTCAATTGAAAGTGGATTTCCCCAGATATTCACATCGAAAGTTTTTTTTTTTTTAATATTACTTCCACAGTCATTCGAAATTCAACGCTAAAAACCATCTACTATTTTTTATGTGTGTCTGGGATTAGCAATATATCTAACAACAAAAACCTTAAATTAAAAATAAAAAAATTTCACCAGCTGGAACCACGTGTACGTCAGATCGGTAACCGTTTCTTTCTCGCAAAGGCGGAAACGCGCCGATCCCCCTTTCTCGCCAAGGCCGCCAAAAAAAAGGGAAGAAACCCAGTTCAGAATTCATTCTTAATAATTTTCATTGGCGACGTGCTGAAACGCGCTAAACGTGGTCACTTCCAGAATACGTACAGGAAAGCAGTACCGCAACCTGCATTTAGCTCAACAGAAAATGCCTCTAGTTGAACACGCAAAGTACAAAATTTCATTCGTGATAAATTTTCATGTCAAAGAACAAATTGAATTCCCGAGAGCTAATTTGATTTGAAAAATATAGAAACGAATGAAAAAAAAAAAAGTATTCGAACTTGAAATTCGGATTTCCGGGAAATGCAACACATAAATCGAGTTCATTCAGACAAAACAACTTTTATTTTAGAGGTCGTCATTGCACTTTATACTCGAAAAAACAAAACAATAAACGCTTTAGTGGAGATTCATGCAGGCTACGAAATTATCGGCTGCCAGTTACGAGTGTTCTAATGGCGGTTACACAACTCGCGCTAGCAAAGCAACCCGCGTGAGTGGGTCCAGTTTCTTGCACCTGGGTTACCGTGCTATGCGGAGAAATGAATTTTTGAGCACTGAGCCAAGTCTTTTCAAGGACCTATTCTTGGCACGTGTGCGTTTCCCGGTCTCTCAGTTACTCGGTCAAAGGACTGCGGATGACTTCTTTTCCTGACACAAGACTAGGCAAATTTAACGTACGCGACAGTTACAGTTGGTATCAGTTCAATTCCAAGGATATATTAAAACAAACGACATTTATTACAAAGTAGAAAATTCTGGTGAGTTTATTTTAACAGACGATAATTATTCAAAAGTAGGAAATTCGGATTTGCATTTTATCAGACGATAATTATTCATTTAAAACAGCTAATTTGACACATGTGTTGCAAACAATTTTCATTATGATTAATTTATGTATTTATCTTTATTGATACTCTTTTACTGAGGCAACAAACGAGTTGAAAACAATGAATCAATTGATGTTTAACAAACATGTCGGTACGAAACGCTTCTTGAAGTTTGTTAGAATAAGATATCAAAATTCGAATAAAAATTTGGAGTTTATTTATTTATTATTTTATTACACTTTCCTGGTTTTCTTTTTTTTTTCGGTAAAAGGAGTACGGATGATTTCTTTTCTTGAAACAGAGCAAGGAAAATTAAATGTACAGGCCAATTACAGTTGTTAGGAGTTCAATTCCAAGAACGTATTGTACAAACGATATCAATTCTGTGCTCAGATGGCAAAATGTTATAAATCACTTTTTTAGTTTTTTGTGACAGCAATTTTAAGATTCAACATGTGGTTTTTGATTTATTACAATTTTCCTACCTTTGTTTTCTTATAAACTGAAAGAAAAAGACTTACGACATTTTACCACCTTCCAAACCTATTAACCAAAAAAAAAAAAAGACTCCAGGATGGGGCTTAGTCAATTTTTTGGGAAAAGTGACTTATAACATTTTGTCATCTGAGCACAGAATTCAAATGTAAAATTTTGGATTTACATTTTACCACACGATAATGATTCAGTTAAGAGTTCAAATGTGACATATCGTCGCTCAAAATGCAAAAGGTCGTAAGTATAAAAACTGCCATTTTTCAGATGAGCAAAAAACTAATCGTTTTCTTATGATGTGATGTATTATTATTATAAACATTCAAATCATAAGAAACATATACATTTTATTGAATTGTAGTTATTAAATATTTTATTACAATAAATATTTAATAACTGCAGAAATTAACTATCTCATTTCTTTTAATAACCTTTTATTACTTTAAAACAATTATTTCATTTATACGTAAGAAGAAATTTTTTTTTAAACTGTAGATATACACAAAAAAAAAAAAAACACTTGTTTGACAGCATAAAATAATACGACTTAAAAGAATTTGTAAACAGAGAGCTCGAGCAACAAAACAAGAATTAACAAAATTTAGTAGTATCTCTCATTTACACTAAACAAAAAAATATATATATATAACAATATATTAGACAACACATTTGGTAGTAATTTTTATTGGATCAGCTGATGACATAAGAGATTTTGCCATCAGGTGGAAATCACAAATAGCAACAATAAAAGAGAATATGGAAGTTTTGACATACGACTTTTTTTCACTTTGAGAGGACGATATGCTTTGTAAACTATTTTTACTGTGTGTAAATTCGTGTATTTATATTTACTGGTATTCTCTTGTCTGTGGCAACAAAAGAGAACCGAGAAAAATACTGAAGCACTAGTTATTCCACAAAAGAAATATCGGTACAATAACCTTCTTGGATTTGTTATATTAACATTGGAATCGAAATTATAAACATTTTCTCGCTCACCTTTCTTTAAGCCGTAGAAAATGCATGCACGCAGGAACCTTCGCAGTCGACGCTTTATACCGAACCTAATTTTTTTTACGAACTTGCATGATGTTATGAACTTTCATCTATCTGAGACGTTGCTAAAATATCACCTGACATATAGATGAAATTAAAATGGGAGCTGGGGCAAATAAAACCTTCCTCTCCACAGCAAAAATTATTAAAATTAATTAATTGAAATGAAGACAATTTAGATCAAATTACTAATTCGTGTCATACTGATTTTGTTGAATTATTGTTCCAAGCATTAATTTCTTGCAGTTATTTATTTATTATGCATAAAGACCAGCAAAAGACCGATCTGTGTTAATAGATCCTGTTAATGGGCCGAAGTAAAAAGTATGTTTCATGCTCTCCAGACGTTTTGTGATGAGAAATAATTTTAGTGCTAGGTCTCTTCTCTCATTCCTGATTAATAATGCGGCAAGGAAAAATAAACTAGTATTAATTGTGATAGATACTCTAAAGATGCAGTGCATGGAAACCCTATCATTTCAGAAGCATATCACTGTAAAATACTTCTGTGACAAGAACACATTCTTTTTAACAAACTTCATCACCGTCATTTTCAACTCGTATATATTACAAAAAGTTAATTGGGATTTAAAAGATGATATAGCAATTTTATTTTCCTCAGATTTATTTTCAGGCACAAAATATCCCTTAAATTTATTTACTTAAGCATTGATACTTCACGATACATAATTCAAATGGAATTAATTACTACCGATTGCAAGGATCAAAGTTATAATTTAAAATAATAGTCTTAACAAATCCTATGCAACCGTTCAACCTATGGTAATCAGACCTAAAAATGGAAAAAAAAATTCCTGACATTTCAGAAAACGTCCTGACAAATACAGCTCCAACTGATGTGGTACTGATAAATTTTTTTTACACTAAACGGTGAAATATTGTTGTAAACAAGAAATAAGAGCAATACAAAAAAAATCTGACTCTACGCGTATTCTGCCATTAACAACCAATACATTTTTTTTAACAAAGTGATTCAAACGTTGCGATGTTTGGTTTGAATTGATTATTTATCTGAAAAATCTATTCAATTTATAATTATTAGCATAATACGGGAATGCAAGAAACTTCGGGACGTCTGGTAACTTGAAATCAGCCATCAAACTAAATTATATTTGAAACTTAACACCAAACAGAACAAACACAGCGTCAGTCTGCGGTAGAAGGACAATCAAATACACAAACTAACAAATAAATTTATTTTTGCGTTATATGCCGCTATAGGTTGCTTAGAAATGCTGCACTGTATGGAAATTTGGATGACGGAACATGCATAGGCGTGTACGAAATACCAGTGTAAACTTATTTGTATTTGAAAAAATATGATTCCATTGTTCTTTCGGCAGCTGAAGAAGAATTGACAGACTTATCTAATACAATTATTTCAGCAGACGAAGGTTTCAAAAGAAAAAAATATTACACTGCAGTATATAAGTTGTACGAGTAAAGATAGGTTCCCCCTAGTCGAATAAAAACTTTCAGAAGTTTTACTATCGTTTGCAATACTTGTGGGAATGGAGATTTCTCTCTCCCTTCTGTAACTGTTATGAGAGCATTCAACAAAAGCAAAAAACAACTACGACTTCAATGACCACCCTATTTGACGACACTTGTTGAAAAGTAAGCTATCCTTCCCATTAAAAACATTATTGGTTTGTTAAATATATATTCTGTTTTAAAATTATGATTTTATGGGCTAAGATATGTTTAAATCATTTTAAAGACATTATAAGTTTAAAGCCCTTTTCCCAATCCGATCACAGATAGGGAACATGTATCATAATTTTTGCCAGATCACTTTCATTTGTTAAAATTATGTTGAGTCTTCTGTATTGATTAGACGTTTTTGCATTAAGCTGTTTAGTAGTTTAAGATTTTATTTCAAAATAATTTTTGAAAACATTAATTTCGTTTGCAAAAATATTCAAAATTTGTTGATCTGGATTTCTAGTCAATTTAGGAATATGTTCTGTATCCAGGAAAAGTTTGGAATTATTTAGTTATGAAAGGTTAGGTAGGTTGTTAATTATCATCGCACTAGAGCAACACAACGAGGTATTGGCGACGGTCCGGGATCATTCCTGAAGGAAAAGATCACAGGACAACGTCTTGTAATTTTGACCCAAGGAGGTCAACATCTAAGCTGTCACACACTACTCTCCCAACTTCCGCGTCTCTCGTCAACGTGAGGACATTTGAGGCCACGACAGATTTAACGTTCAGCAGCCTTTGTGTACAAGACGGTTTCTGGCTGGACCTAGTTTCGAACCCGCAATCCTCCGGTTGCAATTCCGTTGCTCTTCGAACTGGGTTACCGCTGCCGACAGCAAGTAAACAGCAGGTCTTATTTGAATAATGTATGGTAAAAAAAAAGGAACATTTGGAATAAATAACGTTGAAACCAAAATTGGCGGAGCAAAACAATTTTAACGAAACTTTTATGTCTATGGAAGAAACCTAAAGAAGAACTGAAATCAAGCAACACATTACCAACAGTGAACACAAGAAGGAAGTATGCTAATTTGAAAACACAGCCGGTCACTTTTGATGTATTTAAATAATGTAATAGAAACATTTGCTCTAAAATTAGGTCTACGAAACACCTTTCAGTTTCATCAAGACAGTGATAAAAATACTATTGCGTCCGTCCAACGTTTGTGTTTGACTGGTTTATATTTGACCGGACACCAGCCCAATTTACAGATCTGAATCCTAGAACGAAACAAACCCCGAAAAAACAATGCCAAAACGTGTTTCTCTTTCAAGGTTGACTTACAAATGCCACAAGAATGGAGAGTGAGACTGAAATCATTAAGACTTGTTGAACCAGTATCAAAGAGAAATAAATGTGTTTTTAATCAAAGGGGAATCCAACTAAATATTGAAAGAGTGTTCCTAATAATTAATTCCATATTAATTATTTTTCTGCCGTACCCATCACGAGTGTACCATCACTTCTGTAACCTTGATTTCAGATTAAATTGAATACATTATTTCCTTGTTAAATTTTTTT
This sequence comes from Metellina segmentata, assembly GCA_947359465.1. NCBI lineage: Eukaryota > Metazoa > Arthropoda > Arachnida > Araneae > Tetragnathidae > Metellina > Metellina segmentata. The sequence continues at coordinate 107,978,283 of OX375882.1, read as the reverse complement.
ACATTAAATTCCAAAACAGTTATGTAATTTGAAACGAATGAAGACGACATAGTTCGCTTTTCCTTTAAAAAATACATTGGCGTGGTGTGGCAGTTTAGAGAGTGGGGTGCCAGCTTATGTGTGACCTCGTCATCCGACCGTGGTTCAAAATCATGTGGTGTCGTCCTCGGATCTTTCCCTTAGGGACGGATCACGGACCGTGGCCAAGAGCCCAAAGTGTTGCTCCAGTGTGACGTTAATTAAAACAAACCTAACCTAAAAATATCTAAAAAAATATTCGCTAACTTTATTTTTTTTAATTCCATTGGTTCACTTCTGGATGCTGATGTATTTAAAACAAAAAATATTCTTAAGTATGTAGAAGACATCTGAATATGTCTTGCTCCGTAGTTTTTATTGACGACAGTTAGTCATGAAAAATAAATTTGAACGTTTGGAAATTCAGTTATTGCCTTTTGATTCGGAATCTGAAACTTCCAAAAAAAAAGTTTTACTATGTTTTTAAAATAATTTATGTAGTTTTGTGATGTTATTAAAAAAAATCCCATGATGAAATGTTAGTTATTATTAATGGATAGAGCAGTATTTCATTGAAATTCGTAAATGTACGAACACTTTTGGGAGCCACTGTTGTTGTTTTCATCATGAAAACATATTAGAAAATTTTATTGAAATTTTGAACTAAAAAAAATATTTTCTTTTCGCATCTTTATCTTTAAATACAAAAAAATCACAAAGTTTGAAGTGATAATGTGTGATTTTTTTAGAAAAGTGATGACAAATTTTGACATTTTAAGTTCATTGTTGGTATTTTATAATCTGTAAAAATGTTTTCAGGGGAAAGAGGAAAATACTTTTGCAGCTGAAGTGAAACACAATTTTTGCAATAATGGATGTTGTCAAGTAAGTGTAAAAAGAAATACAATCGTTTTCCCAGTTGAAAAGCAACATAGATCCAGAAATTCTAGAGATACAAAGAATAGCTTGTTAATCTATGAGAAATGAAGCGAATGGAATGGTTCAAAATTACGTAGTGTTGTCCTCTGATTTTTTCCTAGGGGGATTAATCCAGGACCGTCGCCAATAGCCCGCTGTTCCAGTGCGATGTTAATTAAAACACCTACATACCTCTTCTGGTATTTTTTTTAATTAACGTCACACTGGAGCAACACAACGAGCTAATGTTGACGGTCCGGGATCAAACCGCTGAAGGGAAAATTCGAGGACAACACCACGTATTTTTGAACCACGGTAAGATGACGAGTCGCACCGGAGCTGGCACCCCACACTCCAAAGTTCCACACCACGCGCCAACGCGAACCAAAGCACAATTAGGAATCAAAAAACTTTTCGTTTTCAGAGAACCGAAAGTGACAGCACACAAAAAAGAAACCGCGTTCCCGAGATTTCCAGATCAGTCGCTGTTCAATCAGATGCATCGGACGTAACTTCCTTCAGAGATCGTATACCCCCGTAATACAACCTTGAAAATACGCTTACCAATATACAACTCCGTCAGTCAAAATATGAATTAATATAACCGCACGCCGCGGACCGATTCCAAGCCAGCTGCGAATGGTTTCCGAATCGAGCGAAACTACAAACAAAACAAAACGAATGCTGCATCTGTCTCAGAGTATACTCACACTCGTGTCTTCACTGCCGTGCAACTTAATAAACGCGCGAAGAAGACAGATGCAAAAAGAAAAATCACGAGAGATGCTCACAGGGAGAAAGGCGGCGGATAAAACAGTAGATAAAAAACCAGCTCGTATCGTAAACGGCAGTGCGCATGCGCGTCGCGGAATACCTTTCTCCGCCAATTCCATGCTTTTCGCCTTCCTGCTCTCAATTTCTCTCTCCCATTCAATGTGTTCGAACGCCGTGTTCTCTCTTTCTCTTCAATTTTATTCGCATAAAACGGATATAAGCTTCGACCAACGGTGCGATTCCCCTGGACGATGAACTGCATCTGCGTGTGCCTAAAACGTTGATGGGACCATTTTCAACACTGTGGTTTATTCGTTCCGTAAAACGTGCCTGAACATACGGTGTGTAGGCGTGCTTATTTTATTTCAGGTAGATATCTTCCACTGTAACCTGATCTTGAAAGGCCGAAACCGTAAGTAAACCGAGTTTCTGATCCTTGTGTCTCTTGTGATTTATCGTTTTGATATAATTCCTGGGCTTTCCCTTTGAGCGAGAGGGTACGAGTCCTACAGAATGATGCAATCCGGTTTAGTCATTTACTAAGCCCCCGTGGGCTTAGTGGTACTTTCGTATTGTATAATTATAAGGTTTCGATTTGCAACAAATTATTGTCATTTTTGTTACAAAAATGTGTCGCTGTGTTTTTTCGATATTAATTTGCTTGATTTCAAAACTATCTGAATTCGAAAAGGAAGATAATATTACGATCATTTCGAATTATAGTATCATTTTACGAGGTCTATTTAAACTTAAAACTATGTAGTTATTTAAATACAAAAGTTGAAATTAATGATTTCAAAGACTACCACTTCAAAAATTCATACACTTAAAATAACACAGTCATAACATGATTTATTCTTTTAAAATTTTTCATATTTAACATTGAATGAATCAGATTATGAAAGAAATAAGATAGTGAATGAAACAAAATGTTTTTTTCATATTAGAATAATTTTTCATTATACAAATTTTTGCCTTTGTAAAATATTTTTAAATTTTCAAATTACATATACATCCAGGTTAACTTCAAAAATGAGCTTTCATGTTACACTGATAAGAAGATATCCAGAGATCTGTATCAAATTCGGAAATTGTGTTTCTGTATTTTTATCAATTTATCCATGCTTACAGATCTGATTTTCAAATAGTTAGGAGATATAATAAATTTTATGTGTATATGAGTATTTATTCAATATACTTCTCTAATATTCTCTGTACTCTCTTCCAAGTAAAGAATCATCTTATTTTCACATTAAATTTGCTACCTTATTACTCAACAGTTATTTTGATTTTTTTTAGACAAACTTTTTCTTTAAAGCATAGTAAGGCTGCTGAAATATACCTAATAAATTGTAAATAAAATGCTTTTGAAAATTAAATAATTTGTAATACTTAAAAAGCATTCTTTTTTAATACTTTAAAAATAAATATGTGTATACAAAACACTGATTGTTATGGGTAATGATTGCCAAACAGTTTTATTAACAGTATTATAATTTTCATTGCATAGGTTTTTTTTTATTTTTAGTGATCTATTTTTGCTCAAAACATGTTTTTTTTTTTTTAACCGGCAAGGGCTTTGTTAAGAGTTATACCTTTAAACACCCTTCCAGATTCTTTTAATTAGTTTTTTGTCTCTAAAATATTGATGCCATTTTGGGTAAAAAAATAATTGTGTGTGCATATTTCCAAGGACTCTAATAGCTTAGGCACCCCCAAAATGGTCTCACAAAAATAAATGTTGAAATTAGTTCAATTGGTGTAAATTAAAGTTTTGTTAAGCCATAACTAGGAAAAATCCCATTAATTTCTGAAGGAGTATAATTATTTTTGCAAGCAAAATGCTTATTTAGTATTGTAACAATTCGATCAGTTGCTAAAGCGAGCAAAAAATCCTATCTTTTTGCTGTATGAAAGAAAAGGGATTGAGTAAGACAAGAAAAATCTAATCTGTTCTGGACACGAGTGTCCACAGGTCTCGAGCTGTCTCCTAAAATATTTTAAATGTTAAAAACAATCAAGTTTACACATTAAAACTAATACAATCAGTGCAAATCAAAGTTTCGTCTATCAAGCAGGTGAAAGGGTGTATAGATGTATCTGAGAACAATCACTACTTCACTAAATGTAATGCTTATGGCTTTTGTTTGAATTAAAAACTCTCCGAGGAAGAAGATACTGTCTCCCCCCCCCCACAATACTATTTTCTGAATGTGTATCAACTTTTTCCTTGCAGGTATTTCAGTTTCTTTTAAGAGGTTCTGTTCTGAAAATGTTCTCATCTTGCACACTTTTTATACTGTTCTGGGTCTTTACAGTGCACTGTAGTTAGTAAATAAGTTCGTCATGTGAATCTGACATTTGAAAATGGAAAGTAGTACAGGAAGTAAATTTATGGTAAAATATAGTACAGAGAAAAATTACTGGCAATTTAAACAACAATAAAAATTGTACAAATTATTATAATCCCTTTTTCTTTCAGACACAACATCAAATATTCTTTTCTGATTGAGAATCCTGTAAAGAGAGAGTCTTTTGCATCTAACTTCAGGGTTCCCACGGTCCTTGAAAAGTCCTTAAAAGTCCTTGAATTTGTTTTTCCTAACTAGGGGCCCTTGAAAGTCCTTGAAAATTAGGAAACTTGGTGAAAAGTCCTTGAAAGTACTTGATTTTTTTAAAAACTAGTACATAATAGTGTAATTTCGTGTTGCATTGCTACTTGTCCAGACTAGTTTCCTCCAAAGCAGGTGTGCCATTTGAGCATCATTCTGAATGAAACCGATGTTTCCCGCTTTGACACTACAAGATATACTAGTAATGCTATGTCTAGATCGTCCATTTTCCACAGAGTATTCTGTCCGTCTAAGTTGACACCTCTGGTCTACGTTAAGACAGCCATCTTGTTATGTCCACCACATAATGATGTATCACGTTCACTAGATAACAGCACTGCTTTCTTTGGAAACCATAGCTTTAGCAGTCAGGATGTCATTGGAAACCTGTCACGCATCCAAAGAAATAAAGCCAAATTCTTATTGCAAAAATATAAAAGTTACAACTGAAAAAAATTTTTTTTAAGAAAATTACATTAAAGATTTCTGTTGTTGAAAATTTTCTGCAGGTTTCAAATCCGTTGAAATTTTCCCTCTATCTTTAACGATCACAAAGATAGAAACTCCGACTAGATAATAAAGAAGCCGACAGGAAAATAGAGATTGTGTCATGTAGATCGAACCGTCTGTGCAAGCTCCCATACTCTTCTTCGTGCGACTAAAAGAATTTATCGCACGACCGAAATTGATATGTGTGCAAGTAGCCTGATAGCATTGAGTTGAAACAAAAAGCAAAAAAAAAAAAATCCAAATTTTTACCAAAATTGATGATAAACTTTCTTTTTTTGGCTATCAGTAGTTTTAAAAAAATTGTCTTTTTTTTGTATTCACATTTTTCTTTTTAATTGACAACTTTTGTGTATGCCTTGTTTTAGGTCGTTATAAAAAATTTTAGGTCCTTGAAAAATTTGTTTTGGGTTTTGAAAAGTCCTTAAAAGTCCTTGAATTTTTTTTGGATAAAGGTGTGGGAACCATGAACTTTATTCTATTTAAATTAAGGAATATATTTTTATCATTACTCTTCACCTAACCATTTGTATTCTATTGAATCTTCATTGTGTAGTTTTATCTCACTTAAAATATTTGTAGACCATTTCACTAAGTTTATTCATATTTTCCTTCTAGGAAGAGCAATAAAATGAGTGCAAGAAGTTTTTTCAAAGCTTTGATAAGAAGAAAACCTTTAGAAGTTGATTTAGCAGACACAAAATTAAATAGATGTTTAACCACATTGGATCTTACGTCACTCGGTAAGTAAATTATTAAAAAAAAAATTATTATTCTATTGACCAATGCTTAAGATGTTATGAAGTAAGAAGCAGCTTTCAGAATTTTACATCATTCTTAAAAAATTATGACTATAAAATGCAATTATCTAGTGGGAGACTAGTATTTTTACATTAAAGCCATCATCAGTTTCTGTTCCATACAAAATTTATTTCATGTTCATTGATTAATATTAACTTTTTTTCTATAAAAAGATGCTGTTCTTAATTCCAAACTTGTAAACAGAACACACATGTTATAAAATCTTTCCTTTTTTTATATCACCTTAAATCTTTTAGTATTAAATCTACATAGTTATTTCATTTTCTTACATTGAACTCTTATTTGAATTATAGTCCCAGCAAAAATTGTTGTTTCTTTATTTTCACATAAAACCTAATCTCGAAATCAAATCCATATCACAAGTAACACCCTGGATCTCCCAATTACCCCAAGGCCACAATAGCCCAGTCGGTAGAGTTGCAGATTAACAACAGGTGGGTCATGGGCTCAAAACTTTAGTTAACCAAAGACCATCATGTATGTTGGAACTGGTGCACATTAAATCTGTAGTGGCTTCAAATATCCATATGTTGGTGTGGAGGGTGAGGGACCACTTCGGGTGTTGACCTCATCACATGGCCATGGTTCAAAATTATTCTCTGAACCTGGGATCATGTCAAGTCAAAATATCAGTATTGATATCTATCTCTAATTTACAATATTTAATCCTAAAACCTCACCAACTGTGAAAGTAAGACTTAGATGACCAACATATATTGAATAGCATTCAAAACCTTTTCAATGAAAGGCACACCGAATATATTTATGAGGTAGACATTTGTTCTTGAATATGTTTGAGCATTGCTCAACCCTCCTGGTTGGCATAATGAAGTATCTTACCGTTTACAAAACCATTAGCAGATTTTGATAAATGAGATATCTCATTCTAAAAATAAAAAATAAACAGATCTTGATCTTGTCGCAAAACCCCCCTTCAATAGATGAGGATATATCCCATCATTATCAAAATTGGTAAGATCTCATTGGACAAGATACGTCGTCGAAACCACTGGGAGATTTAAAATATATTTTCACCATTTTTATTCCTAATGTGTAAAAGTGCAAATTGTCATATATACTATATAGAAATAGAAAAAGAACACTTCACTTCGCTTTACGGCCTAGATACGTTCTGGAAAAGTTAGTCGTAAAACGAAAAGCCGTATAACGAATACATTTTTTCGATACAAACTCATACAAATTCGACTGAATCTGTTCCAATTTTTTGTAAGATAATATAGTTTGTAGTTCATAAAACATTTTATTCTTTTCATTTCCTATAAAAATGCTTACATAAAAATAAAAGTACAAAACAATGTAATGATAAACAGAAATTCTAAAAAGAAACGTAAATTTTAAAACAAAAGAGATCATATGCATTATACATATAATAAAAAACTAGCATGACAGATTTTCGGCTTTTCTTTTTCTTTTTATCAGTAGTATTAATCTTCAAATTCAACTAACATTTCGGTGGCATTTTTTTCCTAAAAAAGGGACGATTATATTTAAAAGAATTAATTTAATATGTAGCGAAAATATGGTCTTTCTAATACATATGTACCAAATATGTTTAACGATTCACCAATTAATACAATCAGGAACAAAACCCAACCAGATCACAATGCACTTGTGGATCTGTCTGAAAGAAACAAAGTGTCTTTTATCTGGGTCCCTGGTTATTGTGGCATTGAGGGTAATGAAATGGCAGACCGATTAGCAAAACATGGATCTAAAATGCCATTTATTGAACCCGATTGTTCAGGGTTTACCTCACAATGTGATTAGGGTGCCTACAAGGGTTTACTCCTTACCAAGTCCTATCATACATGGCTTTCAATCTAATATCAAAGACAATCCTATGAGCTCAATCAACAATCTCCCTGGGAAATACTGAGGGAACTGCTGAAATTGAGCAGGAAAGAAATCAGGGTAACAGGCCTTCTAACTGGCCACTGTACCCTAAATAGACACCCCAACCTTATGGGTGTTATTGATGACCCATTATGTTGAGGCTGTCGGTTGATGGAGGAGAGTCCTGTTCATGTCATGTAATTGTGATTACTACTCTGCCCAACGATTCGAATATCTGGGATACCATTGTATCAAACCCTGGCAACTGCTAAACTGATCAGGTATCTGCTGAAATTTATTTTGGCAATCATTTTTTAGTGGATCAGCAGGGGTCTAGTACAATGGACTCGGAGATGCGAACTACTACGGATTCGCTGTAGTTTCTACGGAAGTGAATCGGGTACTACGGATTACAGAATTGATGGTTTTTCTACGGAATATTTCAATTTTATCTATTTTTCCATATCAATTAGTTTACTTATTTCTGTATTTTTTTTTTTTTTGGTAAATGGGAGAGAGTGCTTAAATTTAATTATTAAATGTTTTTTATTTATAATTCTTTCATACACAATTATTGGTTCTATATATGTGTTTTTATGTATGACATACCTTACTAATTATAAATAGTACAATGTGTTGCATATATGTTTCAAATTTGTAATTAAATATTTCAATTAATGATATATGTGTGTTATTAAATCTGATTTCTTAAATTTCTACTTGACTACAGAAAAATCTTAAAACTACAGATTTTTGTTCTTTGATACAGTAAAATGATGACAATGTTGTGCCAAACGTTCTTCATATTTTCTTGAGGCAAAATGTAGCAGTGCCGCCTACATTGAGAAGCTTAAACTAAACAGAAGGTTGCTAACAGTATGTACAGCTTTTTTTTTGGCCGTATAACGAAACATTGTGGGCCGTAAATAAAAAAAGTGGCATGATTAATAAAGGCTGTCATAGTGAAATGCTGTATAAAGAGGTATAGATATAGGTGTATTCCAGAATGTGACAAAGGTTTGTAAGAAGTATTTTCATAACCTTACAATCTAATGAATAATATTTAGATTTGGGAATTATTTACTTCATCAGACTTGTGCCTATAAAATTTATCTCCCTCTCCACGTAACAACAGGTGCAATGAAGTTGTTTGCATTCATTATTGAGCTTTTGACTTGTTTTACATCAATAGACAAGTGCGTCTTTTAAAAAAATTAAAAATCTGTTTTGTAATTTTCAGGTATTGGCAGTACTCTGGGTTTAGGAATATATGTTCTTGCTGGTCAAGTTGCTAGTGTGAAAGCTGGACCTTCTGTGGTCATCTCATTTTTCATTGCTGCAGTTGCATCTGTTTTTGCAGGTACTTATTTGTAATTGCATGAATAGATGCAAAGTAAAGAGTGTATTTTATGTTTTGAAAACTAACACAAGTACTCAAAAATATTCTATAAAACTAGTAGACCCAGGCATAGAATCTGCACTAGTTCTCAATTGTTCATATCTACTGATAGCAGTGTAGTTACTCACATTTTAATAACTTATTTAAATCCATTCACTCTATGATATGCATATTTCATACCTCCAAATGAAACACAATTAATCAAAAATTTAAAGCAGCATTTCTGGTACTTCTTACTGGTAGTACTTATTCTTACTTCCAATTAAGCGCATGTTAAAGAGTGCACATCTCATTCATGTCACAGCAGTTAGCTTCGGAATGTTCATGCACTGTTCACCGAGGTGATTCAGTAGTTTTCAACTATTTTCATATTTGCAAGGCTGCCACAGGCGATTGAAAGGTGATCCTTTGCTACTATTTTACAATCTTGGAGATTAGGGATACCTTTTTGAACAAAATCATCTCAAAAGCTACTAATTAAAAAATTTGGTTACTTTTACACAGTGACGGTGACTGTTTATTGAAAATTCATCTAAGGTCAACAAAAATTACATCCATTTTTATTTAACAGTGGACAGAAAATTTTCCAAGGGACATCAATGGCATACTGTGGAAGTTTTGAGAGTGGGGTTGACCTTGTCATCTGATCGTACTACAAAATTATGAAGCGTTATCCTTGGACCTTTCCCTTTAACCCTGGACTACCACCAATAGTGCATTGTATAGCTTCAGGGCAATGTTAATTAACTACTTAACAATGCACACCAATTATGAAGTTTCGGCACCTAGCCTTTGGTTGCCTTAGATGGCAACCATGAAAGAAAACAGGAATCAGTTCTTGCCACTTCATCATCGGACTCCTTTCTAATAAAATATTTAGTTTTCTGAATTTTAAAATTTAAATTTCTTGTTGAGATCTTCAATGTCTGTTTGATACCACATTTTGTGCTCTGTTCTACTAATTTTGTGTCTGAGCTTCTAAAATTGCAATTAAAATAGGGTTTAAGAGGAGACTTTATTTGCTACTATTTTTGTAAACTTATGGTTCTAATGCTACTATTTTAAAGTGCTTTGGCTGTGACTGCCCTGTGTTCACTCTTTTTTTTTTAGACAGTCTGGTAGAGAATTTGGTTAGAGTGGTGAGTTATACCATTTTAGCAACATTCTGCATCACTGCAGCTCAAATCAAACATGTTTAAACTGAGTGGCAAAATCGTAATGTTGAGCTTACATTGTTTACATCCATTTATTGCCATTCTTTATATTACAAATACAGTAGAACTCCAATTATCCAAACTCCAGTTATTTGAATCGCTTTGAGAAATAAAAAACTCTGCAAAATTCACATTTTAAAAGTTTCTTATTGGTGAATGATAAAAAGCAAAGAGAGCAAAGTGTCAGTTAAAGACATCAGAAACATCACAGTGAAAGTTCCGAGTGCAGTGCAATGAACGTATGAAAACGGCTGGAGTGTGATTCTTCGGACCCTGGAATCCAAATTCTCAGTGACGATAAAGTAATTTGAAATGTGAGAGAACTCATTGATGACCAGAAGCTGATGATGACACTGCCAAACAACCAGACACAGGACCATCAGATTGTAAGGTGTTTGAGTGCCTTGACACAGCTCTAAAATAGATGGAGTGGCAGCCTGTGTGCGACCATCTACAGCTACTCACCTTCAAACGTATGTGAGACTTAGCTGCATATAAATAAGTAAAAACAGCAAAACAACAGACTTGGACCGATATGTTCCAGCAATGATACATTTTAAATTCAGTATGTAAGTACAAAATCTAAACAAAATTGGTTTCATAGTCATTAAATTATATTACATACTAAAGCAAAATTTCTTTTTTTTACTAAGAAATAACTTTTTTCGTGAATTATCCGGATATTTGATTATTAGAATGGGTCTGGTCCCAGTTCATCCAGATGATTTGAGTTCATCTGGTTTAGTGAAATATTTATCTAGATGAAAATATGGTATTGGTAATTAATTTTTAATTAACGTCGTACTAGAGCAACACAAAGAGCTATTGATGACGGTTCCGAGTCATTCCCCTAAGGAAAAGATCCGTAGACAACACCACATCATTTTAAACCACGGTGAGATGACAAGACAACACCTGATCTGGCACCCCACTCTTCAAACTTCCACACTAACCCAATGTGAGGACTTTCGGCCACGACAGATTTAAGGTACACCAGATGCCTCTACACCATACATTTACAAACATCCATGCCCTAACCCAGATATTCGTACCAGAAACCTTCCAATCTACAGACTAACACCTTAACCACCAGACCAATTGGTCAGCTCTAGTTTTAAAAAAAAGAAAATTCTTTAGATTTTAAATGCAATAAACATCACAATTCATTGAACTTTTCTTAACTTAAAAACTCATACTTGTGTTGCATTTGCATCTTAACTTATATTTTCTGGATGCTTCTCTTTGTAGGTCTATGTTATGCTGAGTTTGGAGCACGAGTTCCTAGAGCTGGCTCTGCTTATGTCTACAGTTATGTCACGGTTGGCGAGCTGATGGCCTTTATCATTGGTTGGAATCTTATTCTGGAATATGTGATAGGTATGTGATTAGTTTCAATAAAGAAAATATATCTTAGTTTATGAAATTTACTTTGCCAGCAGAATGCTATGAAAACAATCGTGTGATAAATTTTTAGAGATATGCATGCTTAAAGCAAGATGATTACAACTGTAAATACAATGGATTTTCAGGTAAATTTTATTAGCCTAGTTCTTTTATCTGTATATCCAGATGACGCTTGTTTGTCATAAAGATGCTGTTCTTGTTTTCCCTCACACAGTGGTTCAGTACATTTTCCCACTATATTGCTAACAACCTGTTAGTTCTCTTTTCCAACCTCTGTAGGTTCGATTCCTTCCAGGACGTATTTCTTTTCTGTGTCTCCAAAACTTTCCTTATGTATGTGCATTTACTTGACTGTAAAAAAGCTGATTTATTAAGATTTAATGTAATATTACCCTTAATTACGAATATCGGACAGTAGACCCAGATTTCTGATCTGCAGAAAGGTTCGAGTGAGTAAAGAGAAAAAAACAATATGCAAAGCAGTGTGTGATCAGCAGGGTTGGTTAGTCTGCCTGAGAACTCAATGGTAGGTCTGTGTGTATTTTAATTAACATCACACTGGAGCAACACAATGGCTATTGGAGACTGTCCTGGATCAATCCACTAGGGAATAACTTATGACCTGTTTTTGGGTGACCCCGAAGAGTGCCAGCAACGCGACTAATAGTCTTATTGTACTGAGACCCCTGTTGATCCACTAAAGATCAATTGCTGAAATAAATTTCAGCATGTACCTGATTGGAATGTTGCCCAGCTCCCAGGGTTCGATACAATGGTATCCCAGGTGTTCAAATCGTTGTGCCAAGTAAAAATCAGTCACACAATACTTGTTTAAGACTCTCTTCTACCATCTGTAACACCCATACGGTTGAGGTGTCTATTCAGGGTACAGTGGCCAGTCAGAAGGCCAATAGCTACCCTGATTTCTTTCCTGCTCAATTTCAGCAGTTCCCTCAATCTATCCCAGGGAGATTGTTCTCTTTGGCTTGTCTTTGATCGTTAGATTGAAGCTACATATGGTAGGATTCGGCGAGGAGTAAACCTTTGTTAGTCCCTCTAACCACATTGTAAGGTAGACCCCAAAACAGGTTCTGGTGCAATAAATAGCGTTTCAGATCCCTGTTTTGCTAATGGGTCTGCCATTTCTTTTCCTTCAATGCCACAATGACCAAAGACCCAGATAAGAGACGCTTTGTTTCTTTCAGACAGATCCACAGGTGCATTGTGACATTCCCACTGTTTTGGAGGAAAAGCTGTGACTTTGTAAGGCCTTTAGGGCTGCTTGGGCTGTCAGAAGATTTTTATAACCCTCTTAACACCCTATTGAGTCAGTTGTAAGTGCAAGCAGATATGGCTAGAACCTCAGCTTGATATACAGTGGCCAACTTGCCCAGAGAGAGATAACTCTATTTTTCTGTTAGTACAAAAGGCACCTGAAATCCACAAGGGAAAGAGCTGGCACCCAACTCCTAAAACTTCCACTCCACACCAACATTGGAGGCCGCGTCAGATTTAACATACACCCCCTTTGTACATGACTGTTTTTTGGTTGGATTCAAACTCTGAAACCTCCAGTTGCTGATGCATTACTCTTCTAATCGCGCTTCTGCTGCCCGGGGAACTCGATAGAGAATATAAATAGCGATTAAATAAAGGTGTTGCCGAATTCCGCTCTACATGCACATTCTTTCATTTGTTATTCTGAGTGGAAGTAGTACCCTAGATATAATGGCATGTACAAGGTTCCGACTCCTTAAAAAACACAAGTACTAAATTTTGTTATGCTCAAAATGTATTGAAATAAAGAGACGGGTGTTCATTCATAAAGTTTTTCAGAAGATACAGAGTTAAGCTTATAAGGTGTAAAATAGCAACCTTCCTGATGGTTAAAATATACGGAAGTAATCCATAGTTCCAAGTTCATAAGTACATTAACTAAGAAGTATTCCATAAATTTGAAAGGGACTGTATGATCTGTGCATTCTGTTGCCCATCGTTTTCAGGTTACCTCTGCAATTGATGATATGTATTATTTTAAGTAATTTGTACCATATTAAAATGAATTTTAATATATTTGGTGCTTCAAAGTATTAATTTTTGATTTAAAATTCATGTGATCATCTCTCTAATTGTATTTACAGGAACTGCATCTGTTGCTCGAGGTTATAGTGGCTATATTGATTCTCTTTTTAATGGTACTATTGAACGTTCTTTGAGAGAAGCCATGCCCATGAATCTTCAACATGTATCTGCTTATCCTGACTTTTTGGCTTTTGGAATTACAATATTCTTGGCATGTAAGTTGTATTAAGAGGTTTTTAAAATGTCTACTGCAGTGGCATCTCAAAATGTGAGTGATCCTTTTGTGTTCTAAAAATGTGGTTTTGTTTAAAGATATGGTTATTAAACATGTCTGTTATGTGTTCCAAAAGTAAGCTACTAAACTTGAAGTTAAGGGAGTATTTCTCAATGATTGTTGATTCTAAAATTTTAATCTATAGTTGAGGTATTAAACTAAATCTTCCAATATGAGCTATTCTGAGAATAGAAATTTCCCATAAATTTCTGATTATATACGAGGATATTATTTTTTATAAATAGATAAAATATTATCAGAGTTCTTGTTTCATGTTAATCTACATGAAAGGTAATTTCCACATCATGATGATACTGCTTTGGTTATGTGTTGATTAAAATGATAATAAAAGCATTTATTTGACAAATATAAAGCAACATACAGGACACTTAGTCTATATATTGACTGAAAAAGCACCGGTATGGGTTAATTAATTTAAATGTAAGCCTCTTGTTGCAAATATACATTACATCATTTTCATATTGCTTGAACTCAGGATAACCTCAGTACTTTTGTAAAAAGATAAACAGAGTTCCCACCGGCCATAGTAGGGCCTGTTTTTCATTTTTGTTTTTAAGGGTCCTTAAAAAGACCTTAATAATTGCTAAGAGTCCTTAAAAAAACTTTTCAAAAATCTTTTTTTACAAGTACACTGCATATTTTATTGCATTCAAAATCCAAGATTAATTATATATGTTTCATTAAAAATTGAGAGCATAGTGTAAATAGGTCCGCTAAAAAAATTTGTGTAATGTTGCATTCAAAAATAGTCTTATAAAAACCCTAATTTTTATTTTGTTAGAAAAGTTGGAACCTCAATAAATTTGGAATTTCATCAATTCATCGAGGTCTCTGCAAATTCGATACATCTAACTGGATCTTACCAATTTACTATTAAAACCCCATAAATCTTGAAGTAAAATGTTTTGGGAACAATAACAAACTATGTACCAAATCATTGACTAGTTTTCAGATACTAGGTTCATGAGACATTGATGTGGGCTTTATAATTGGTGTATACTTATGAGCTTTGGAGACAAAATTTAGACAGCATATTTGTAACCAAATAATATTAAAACTGGGTTAACCAATAAAATCGAACTGTTGTAGTTTGATAGTTAAATGAAGCTATGTTCTTTTTACTACACAATGTTGATGATTCAATGAAAAAAATTCTAATGTGTGTTTGAAAGTATTTTGAAAACAGCGAAGATTAACTTTCCAGGTATGTTGTGCTTTGGGGTGAAGGAATCCTCGCGTTTCAACAAAATCTTCACTGCACTGAACTTGGCAGTCGTCGTGTTTGCGATAGTTGCGGGATCCATCAAAGCCGATCTGAAGAACTGGCGGTTGTCTCCATCAGAGGTTTGTTGGATCAAATTTTCCCTTCAGAAAATCATCTGTTAATTGTTCAGTCTTAAAAATACCTTTTCAACTCTCTTCACTGTCACACAATTTTAAAATTTCAAATTGTTAGGTATTAAAACAAAATAAAAATTTTAAAGTAATAGTATCCTAAAGAATTTTGTGTTATGAATTCAGCATTACAAAATGGTACATGTTTAATTATTGATAATGGGTCTTCACTTTTATGTTTTTAATAGAACATTCTTTTGAAGAAGATTGCTTTTGTTTGAGGGAAATAAAAAAGTGCATTGAAAGGCTGTTCATTCTTTTTCTTTTTTCCCAAATACCTGGCCAGTACTCATTAACTATCACAAGGGTGGATTTGGGTGCCCTACGGGGGGTGGGTACATTGTTACACATCAAATACATACTAGTTTCATTCAAATTCATCTCAAATACATTCTAGGCACATCCCATTCATAGATCCCCTGTGGGGTATATCTCGTATGTATGAGCTTCATGAACCTGACGTATCCCAGTGATCTATTTTTTCCCCATGGGGTTTACTGCCTCTGGTAAATATAGGGTTCAGGAGCCTAGGGGATGCCAAAGCAATTTTTCTCTGCTTTTTCCATGCCCTTTTTGCCCCTAGGGGCACATCTGTAGGTGTGTATGCACCCAAGGTACTTTAGTGATCTCTTCTTTACCCATGGGGTTAACTGCCTTTAGTATATAACATAAGAGGTGTGTGCCAGAGATACTCAAGTGATTTTTTTCTGCCCTTTTCTCTCTTTATTCCCTTTTAGTGACACTTTTTTACTTTTCGTATTGTGTTTGACTGAGAGTGACCAAATACAGCCTTTGCGACGTAAAAAGCCAAAAAAACTAACCAGTTCACGCGGATCTGCGTGTTCATTCTAGACGGACAAACATCCACACACAACCCCAGGTTTTTGCCAGGAATCTCGATCCAGAAGTCAGCATTATGACCACTGGATCGATTTGTCAACAGATTATGCCTGTTGAAACTAAGTGTGCAGTTATTTGTAATATTTATCTGATTGTTGTTAAGTGAATGTATATTAGAGTTTAGGTCGAATGGCAACTGAGGAATTTGGGTAGATTTCTGAAACCTCATAATAAATATCAACAAATCAAAATGTGGGCATACAGCACTTAAAGTGGACATCTTTGTTGCTAAAATCACAGTTATCCATTGATGAATTGAAATTCAAGTATCTGCTACTGTGGGTTTCCCCCCAATCCAGTTAGTCATGGTTGAAATAATGAACTCTCTGTTATGTGACTGAAAAGGTATGGATTGGATTCACTAGTGAAATCATGTGATGCTTGACCTAGTTGCTGCCAAACGACAAATACAAATGAGACCTTATTTGTATCATGTAAATTTATTTTCTTTGCAGGTTCCCAAAGGTGCTGGTTCCGGAGGGTTTTTTCCTTTCGGTATTTCCGGTATGATGTCTGGGGCGGCCACTTGTTTCTATGGTTTCATCGGATTCGATTGCATTGCTACAACAGGTAACTATGATTACTCTTTTAAAAACATAGGTATCTACATGAAATGCTCCATGTATGAATTGTTATTTCTTTTTGGTTTGCTATTAAGGGTTTGGAAGTGCCTACGAGTAACAACTGAGTTGTGAGCATAGAAGACGGGCCATAGTAGACATTCAAAACTTCAGCTTTCATAATTTAACGCAAATAGTAACCAGGCATTCAATGGTAGAATCTACCAGTGCTAAATTCTAGTGGATGAACACTGAAGAAATTAGTCACCTCTACAAAAACTAACTTAGAATACAATATAGTATGTATAGCAGTACAACCAATCGCAACCTCAAAGTGCTTTCTGCTTGGCTTACGTTCAACCGTCTCTCGAAATATTGTTGCGCAGCCCGGTTGGAAGAGGGGATTTACAACCAGAGGGTAGCGATATGACCAAAGACCGTTGTGTACGTAGGGGCTGGTTTACATTATATATGCTTCCTCATGTTGTAGAAGTATGACAAATGGGGTGCCAGTTCAGGTGATGAACTTGTTATCTGACTGTGGTTCGAAATTAGAATGAGTTGTCCTCAGATCTTTCCCTTCAGGATGGATCCCAAACAGTTAGTTACCTTGTAGGCGATGAATGTTCGATGATTCCTGTCAGGTGCATTCCTCCCTGGGTGTATTTCTCTTTTCTGTGTCAGTAAAACTTTCATTATGTGTTGTGTATGGCACAGCATAGCCAAATATGGCCTTGGCTCCATAAAACCCAAAATATAACCAACCAACCCAGACTGCTGCCATTAACACGTTGTGTAGTTCTAGTGTGAAGTTAATTCAACTAACTACCTACCTACGACAGGTAAACTGGAGCAGTTTTATACAAGTGCAGTTATTACTTGGTTTTTTGGATATTTTCTGGTATTTCCCCTTATAAACCAACCTCAACTATAATTTCGGAAGGAAACCATAGCCTTGTGAGAATAGTTACAAATAATACTTACTGAAGAATGAAAAGTTTTAACGAATGGATATGGAGTAGGCGGTGTCCCCCTAGTACATAAAAAAATCATTAAAAAACCCAGCAAAAGTGAAAGATGAAACAAATTTTCTTTTAAGATAATTCTAATTCAGTGCAGTCAAACAAGATATGCTCCAAAGTCACTTCCTCATTCAAGGCAAATAAGGCACTTGTTGGAGTCAGCCAGGTGAAAACGATTCAAGTAGGCCTGAGCTTCAAAGTGGAATTTTCTGTTTTTTGTTGCAGTATAGTGGCAACTCTAGTAGGATTTTAGACATCTATATAAAATATTTTTTTACAGGTGAGGAAGTGAAGAATCCACAGAAGTCTATCCCGATCAGTATCGTCTTGTCCCTGCTGTTTGTGTTCTTTGCCTATTTCGGAGTATCTATGGTACAGACGCTGATGGTGCCATACTTTCTCCAGGACAATCCGGCCCCCTTACCGTACGTCTTCGAATACGTCGGGTGGCCCGCTTGCAAATGGGTGGTCTCTATAGGTGCATTGGCTGGACTCTCGACAAGGTAACAATTTTTCTTGTTCTATTTTATTTGTGTTTAGTTTCTGCAGCACTGCTAGAAACTTTATTTGAATAAAAAATAGTCAACTTGCATCAGCATTTCAACATGGTCCACTCACTTTTTTTACTGCACTTGTTCAATCGTTGAACATGTTTCTCGTGCCCCCCAAAATACAAGATTTCGCAGATCTTAAGAAGGTACGATTTTTCATTTTAGTTTTTAAGAGCACTTAACACTCCTCGATGAGGTATCTCATCAATTGCAAAACCATTAGCAGATCTCGATGGACAAGACATCTCGTCATTAGAAGAAAACTGGTTATATCTCAATCTTGTTGTCATTTTTAAAAAATCGGCAATATCTTGACGACGGTGAATCTTGCCAGCAAAATTGATTAGATCTCGATGGATGAGGTATCTCATGAAAACCACTTGGAGGGTTAAGAAGCCTTAATATTTGCTGAAAGTCCTTTGTAAAATGCTTTTAAAAACTTAATACTTAAGTGGCATTTTATTTCAACTGCATACACAAAACCCTCTCAATGATCTTGCCCAAGTCAAATGCCATTGAAGATTATTAATGTCGTAATATGTTTAGGATATGAAGGTGAGGTTTCGAAAGCTGGATTCACGTGACATAGCACTTGTGAAATTTTCATCACAATTGCACTTGCGGGGAATCTATTTGAAAGCTAGCCTTGGAAAAATAAAAAACAACCTTGAGAAAGCCCTTTTGCTCAAATTGTGGAAACCCTGAAATTGGGTTTTCAGATGATCAGAGAGCTGCACATATACTACTCTTTTAGTTTTGGGTCTATGGTGAATGGGTAGTTTTTGCCACTTCATCGATGATTGTCGCTTGACTTTTTAACACAACCATGTCATGTATGCCATAAATTACTGTTTTACTATCGTTGAACTTTTCAATCCATCTGTAGACACTCCATGGCAGAGAAACACTGTTCCTTGGATGGATTTTGGTACACTTTCAGATAAAAGCTTGTTCGCTGAAATCTGTTCTTTAGTACAAGCAGTAAGCAGAGCAATCATGGTTAACGTCATGAGCCCGACAATGGAACTGACCCTAACGATCTTAAGAGGTCAACGTACCCTAAAATGGACCAAAATGTTTATTATTTTTTTTACTATCATTTATTAATAAAACAACTTTAAAGAATGTGCTCAAACTTTAATAGCTGTAGGTACATGATTTAGCAAGGTATTCAAGTTTTTCTTTCAAATGTGAGAACCAAAAGCATTTAATTTAATCTTAAAGTGCTTTTTCTCAACTTTTTTATTTTTCATAAGTACAATTTGTTTGAAATGCTAATGCTTTTATTGTAATTGATGTAAAGATTTGAAACTTTTTTCTGTTCGTGGCTGACTGCAGTCTTGTAGAATCAGACAAGTGTTTTGAAAACTTAACAAGAAGATAAGTACAGACAACATAAGTCCCCATCATGCCAGGCTAAGTGTGAATGAACAAGTGGTAGATAAAGCTAGAATGTGAACTGGGGTTGTTGAGAGACCACTTCAACTCCAACACACAGGTTAACAATAGATTGAATGTGGGAAAGTGACTAAAAATAGATATTGTCCATGCTAACTGGTGTCAGCTGAAGATATCGCCATGAAGTGTGTAGAAGTATAAAAACTAGTTTTAAAATAGTGTTGGGCACTCCAAGTATCTATTAATTCTTGTATCGTCTTGTTTCATTATAATTGTTACTCTGAGAAGAGTTGCTATTTACGCAAATGCAGGTACTCACAATAACCTAGTTGCTTTTACACAAAATTAACTTTAATTGTTTGTTTCAATTTTTCAAGAATTTACCCTGCTATATTTTTAAAACCCTTAACAATATAATTTAATAGAGATAATTTCTAATTAAACTGCACTGTGACATGCATGCCCATCAAGCTTAAACTTTTCAGGACTACAAATGAATGTAAAAATGATTATGTCATGCTCTGGTCACTGCACAAATACATACTTTTTGGCAATTTGTGAGTGTTTCTCTTATTTTAAATCTGATGCGCAGTTGATTATTATGGAAACTTGTTTGCATGGTTTTTACTTTTGTCTTTATTAATAGCTTTTGAATCTGGTTTCAGCCTATTAGGGTGCATTTTCCCACTCCCTCGTGTCTTGTATGCAATGGGCTCTGATGGAATTATTTTCCGATTCTTGGCCAAAGTCAATCCACGAACCCAGACGCCTCTCATTGCAACAGCCGTTTCTGGAGTTTTTGCTGGTGAGTGAATTTTACTTTTTCTGTATAACAGTCCCGTCATCTGACCACGGTTCAAAAGTACATGGTGTCCTTTTTTTTGTCCTTGAATCTTGCCCTTGGGGGCAAGATCTGATGACGACACTCAAGTTCCAACCCCAGGCTGTCGGGTGGAAAGGGGAATCTTATAATTAATATTTCATTGTTCCATTAGATGTGTAGTTGCTTTAAATTGGAGTGGAAGTTTGGAGAATGGGATGTCAGTTCAGGTGTTATCCCATCATCTGATTGAAGGCTAAAAATTATGCGTTATCCTGGGATCTTTCTTTTGGTGATTGATCCAGGACCGTTGATAGCGCTTTGTGTTGCTCGTTATAGGGATGCGTTATAGGGATTCGTTTATAGGGATGCGACATCGATGTCGATGTTTTCATAACATCGATGTTTTTTACGTTGTCGATGTTTTATTTTTAAATGAGAAAAGTACGGTTTTAAAAATAACCTAGTAGCATAATTTTCATAATCGGCTAATTGAACATAATTTTAGACCAAAGTGTCCAAAGGGTGAAGGGTCTGAAAAGTAGGGATGCGTCATCGAGGTCGATGTTTTCAAAACATTGATGTTTTATAAAAAAAACATCAATGTATTGGAGCCGATGTCGCATCACTCGTTGCTAAACCAGTTTTAAGAAATGGTGGAAAAAGTTTAAATAAACTGAATTTTAAAAACAATGATGGTTTGGGTGCGATGTGTTATCAACATCGATGTTTTAATTGTGAACATCGATGTTTTTCTGTCGATGTTGCATCACTAGTTGCTAAACCAGTTTTTAAAATGGTGGAAAAAAAGTTTAAATACACTGAATTTTAAAAACATCGATGTTTTTGGGGCGATGTATTATCAACATTGGATGTTTTAATTTTGAACATCAATGTTTCAAAACATCGATGTTGCATCCCTATTGGTTTATCAATTGAACTATCTCGGTGCAATAACCTGGCATGGGATTGATATAGGTTTACATCATACTCAATTTTTTAACATGGTGTGTGTTTAAATTGGAATTAATAATCTAACAGTTATTTTAAGAATACTATAGTTTATTTTTTATGAAAAGTATTTCAGTATTTTATTTATAGAGGTTTAAAAATCCTAACCCAACATACATGTACACTTTTTAAACCCTAAATCAAATCAATTCAAAATCTCTCAATTTGGAGATCCCGCCTTCTTGACTTCAGAATTTGTAAAGCTATTAATCGCATGTGAAACCGACTTAGCGTAGATACTGTTCGTTATTAAACAGGATGTCAGTAATGCATACCTTCGTTATTATTCTTGCATATATTTCAAAATTTATTTGAGCAGTTATGAACACGATTAAAAATTAACTATTCACTTTCACTTTATTCATAGCAACTATGGCTATGATGTTTGATGTTCACGAGTTAGCGGACATGATGTCCATCGGGACTCTGCTGGCTTATTCTTTGGTTGCAATTTCCGTGACCATCCTTAGGTAAGTTAACTGTGTTAATATCTGTAAATACAATTATTTTATGCTTTGATCTGCATGTTCCTGTATACAAAATTTGTTATGTTTTTATTTCAAAACTGAAACTAGTAACTGTAAAAATTACATACATTATTCAGATATGTTACATTAAAATCTATTCTTTATAGATAAACTTTTTGTGCTATTTTAAGTTCCCATTTTTCAATAAATATTCTTTGTTGTCAGAAAGTTTTATTAAAAACAGATTATATGATTTATAAGGCTTTACTTAATAAAAACTTGTGTGTTTTGTTTGTATCGTTAGCTTTCCACAAAGAAGGTACATTAACAATTTGTCTTTAATGCTTTTCTTAGGTACAGATGTTCAGATTTTGCTCAGTCATCTCATAGTAGCCAGGCTAAGTACTCATGCATAACACAAAGGTAAGTGTTATATCGCAACATTTGTTTTCCTTTTTTAGATGAACGTTAATTTTGTTCAATAAATATTGGATTTTGGAAAATAAGTTTAACTGAGGAACATCAAATCACTTGGTCAAATCTAATAACATAGCAAGGTTTTCGTTTTGCACTGGATTAAAAAATTATTCGGTACAAAAAGAATTTTCTGAATGTAATTTTTCTAAAATATTTTTGTATTGTACTCTTTTTCATCTTAAATATTTTCTCTGGGAAACCTAAAAACTTATTTTATTTCTGTTCATAATTTGTAAAAATGAACAAACACAGATTTTTGTGTTTTATCTTAGAAACATTGCACACAGAAGTGAATTAATACTAGTTCTATTTCACAGAGTTAATTGGGTAGGTATTAAAGTAACGTCGCCACTGGAGCAACACAATGGGCTATTGGCGACGGTTCATGATAAACCCCTGAAGGCAAAGATAAAGGACAATACTACATCATTTTAAACCACTGTCAAGTTACGAGATAACACCTGAGCTGGCACCCCAATCTCAAATCTTCCACACCATGCCAACAGGAGAACATTTGAGGCCATGGCAGATTTAATGTCCCCCCCCCCCCAACCTCCTGTACAAAACAGTCTTTGATTGGATTCAAACTCCTAATCCTCCGGTTGCTAATCCCTTGCTCATCCAAACGGGCCAGAGTTAATTAGAATCCTCATATAATCTTGCTACAATTTTTTTTTTACCTAGACCATTCAGCTTACTAACAGGAGTTTAAATAAGACTGTACAAGGAGTGACCCGAAGGTCCCGACTCCCATTCACTTATGTTCAATTTCAAAGACATAGCATATATTTATAATCTGTAGGAAATTCAAAATTTTCTGCTTCAGGGGATACAGACATCTTTCTAAATAACACCAAAAAAATTTTTTTGAATAAAGATGAATACAAATGCAGAACTTAATTAATCACTGTACATTTGAAACATGCAAATGAAAATTTTCAAATAAAGACGAGGGGGCAGTTGCCAAGACTAAACTAAAAGTATTTAAACAGAATCAACTTGTATTTACATTAACTATATAATAGTAATATTTCAATGTATTTAAGCTATAATTTATGCAATCAATAAGGCCTATTTGATAGAGTCGCGGATTTGCAACCAAAGTGTTGCATGTTTGAAACTCAATCCAACCCATAACAATAATGTACATGGCGACTGGTGAATATTAAACCTGTGGTGTACCAGCTCAGGTGTTGACCTTGTCATCTGACCGTGGTTGAAAATTGATGAGGTGTTGCCCTCAAATCTTTCCTTTCTAAATTCATCTTGGACGACTTATGCCACTAGTCTTTGTGTTGCTTATTCAAATATCAACCAACCATGTTAAATCTTTGAGATTGATCTTAGACTGTTGTCAATAACCCATTGTGTTGCTCCAGTGCATCATTAATTGAACTACCTACAGTACAATCAATGAGTGTTCAATTATGACAACCTTATGAAGTTTGTATTGCTTAAAATGGTAGAAGGAATAGGGTCGTTCCAGAATGGGGGTGTACTTGAATATTGTAAAACTAATAGGGGTGCATTACCCTATTTGTTTTACAATATTCACATACTTTGTTTACACATTTGTTTACAATCACTGCATACACAGGTGCATTACCTCTCCCCCTCCACTTTAAATAAGCATGTCCAGTAATAAATGTTCTCCATTAGTTTTAAACTTATTTATTCTTTGTAGATTCTTTTTGCCATTGTAATAAATGATTCTTGTGAATCAGCATGTTTTGTTCTTACTACTAGACTATTCAAAATGCACTCTTCAAAGGCAAGGATGTATTCAAGGGTAGAGCCCACTTTGCTAGAATCCTTACCAAAATTACTTTTAGATTCAAAAAGCTATTAAAACTACATGATGCTCATTCAACGTTATGGCACTTACGGAATTAAAAAGACTAGGCTATCCTAAAATTATTCTCAAACTTGATGAAAGGCAATCATTTGAAAAATAAAATATTTTTGTGGTTGTTGGTCTATTATTTTTAGGTTTTATAGCACAAGGGCTCTATAGTTCCAAGCTGCCACCAAACACAAGACAAACAAACATTTTTCTAATGCCTTACAAATGTCCATGGTTGTTGTCTTTTTCAGTTTATATGTGGTGTACTTTACTTACTGTGACCAAAAAATCATTTTGTTGAGAAATTGTGCAAAATGCTTGTTTTGAAAGTTTGTAATTTTCTGTTTTTCAGTCCAGGAAAACATGGGAATGATGACAGCAACCATAATAAATCCATAGCAGAAACATTGGCTATTCCACTGGAGAAAGTAACCTATAATGCTGTGTTGCGACAACTATTCAATATTGACAGTTTGCAAAAACCCACACAATTGACAACTAAAGTCAGCTTTTATCTTATAGGAATACTATGTGAGTAACATTTATTCAAAAACATGTTTATATTATGCAATACGATTATGCAATTATGAATTTTATTTTTGCCAATACTTAATCCCTAATCTTTACAATTTATTTGCTGAATTTAATAGTTTCTGTTTTGCATAAATTCTGGGGTTAAAGTGAATTTACACACAATTCAAGTAATGTTATTTTTCTAAGAGTCCTTGGTAACTACTCGAAATTTCTTAAAGCTCCTGGACAACTGAAATAAATTCCTAGACATATTTTTATTCGAACTCTAAATTATTATCATGCAAGAAAATTGTTTAAAAAATGTTCAATTTTTTTTTAGCAAATTGAAACACTAATATTTGTTTGCTTGTGGTTCTTTTTATTTCTCTGTAAAGTTACACTTTGGGTATGTGTCTCATTTTGGAGATGTTTAGATGTTAAATTATGAGTGCCAGTAGTACATTTCAGCGATAAAAATGACTATTTTAACACAACGTGATCTTTGTAACTGGAAAATGTGGCACCCATTAAATTGCGTTATTTCTTGGGAAAACTGAAAGTACTCTTGGATGTAAAACTTTTTGAAGACTCCTGAAAATTGCATTTTCAAAAAGTGTAAAGGCGATCATATGTTTTGTCAACTCGAAATCAAACAATCTGGCATTAACCCAATACATAGGGCATTGTAGAATATTGTTTCCTCACTCGGTTACGGGAACCAGCCGCAACTTACTGAAACAGACGAAATTGACTTTCACAGTGTTTTCCCCCAGGAGGAGAGGGAATCTGTTGTCCCATTATCACCTGGTGTTGCAGTTTTCATTGTGGGGCCGTTAAAAAATTAAAAGAATTTATTTAAAAAAAGTGTGTAAATCTATGTAAAATTTTCCGCAGATTTCAAATCTGTTAAACTTTTTACTCTATCTTTAACGGTCTAGGACAGTGTTTCACAAACTTTTGACACATGTGTACCCCTACTATAATTTTCGTAATGCTGAGTACCCCTCGTCAAAAAAATGGATGTATTTTAATAGCAATCAAAATGTATTATTTTTCTTTTGTGACATACACAAAATAATAAGAAAAGAGAAATATAATTATTCATAATAAAATATAAATAAAAGTTATATTATAAATAGCATTTATTTGGATCAATGAGAAGGATGAAATTGTTTGTGCTGAGATAACAGATTGTCATAATTTGGTTCCCTGGTTGTTCATTTTAATCTGAGATGTGGTTCCACGTTCAATAGTCTGTTCCTTTTTTCCACTTAATGTCTACAAATGCTGAAAAAACAACTTCACATAAATATGAAGTTGGAAAAGGCAAGATGTATTTTAGAACTTCTGTTAAAACCGGATACACAAGTTGCATTTGTAACCAGAATGATGTTAAAGTACTCTCCTTATATTTATTTTTCAAGAATCCGTCTGAAGCCAATTCAAACAATTGCTCTTCTTCCGCATGTGTCAAGTCTTCTGTCATGGATGTTGTGTTAATGTTAAACGGATATCTTATCCATTCAATATTTTTGGTTAAATCAGGGAAATAGTTTTTCAAGCCCACCTGCAAACTCTCCAAATGCTGCGTTATGCATTTCAGAGTATCAGTATCAATTTTAGTAGTCGAACGTGTTATAAGCTCATGAAGAGAGGGAAACGAGTCTACTTCTCCATTACCAACTCTCTTTTGACATAACTTTAGTTTTGCAATGGCAGCGTTCACTTTATCTTGAATGTGAAACAATGAAATTTCTCTGCGATAAGTTGAGGCAATTTAAAACAGAGAATATATCTGCTAAGTATGCTAATTTACAAAGCCATTTCCAGTCATGTAAACAATTTCTCAACTCAAATCTATCATTAACAAAAAAAATAGAAGTTCATGTCTAAGTTCAAACAATCGATTTAGAATTTTTCCTCGAGATAGCCAACCAAGATTAGTATGATAAAAAAGCTGGGTATGACTACTTCCCATTTCTTCGCATATTTTCGAAAAAAAATCGTGCATTCAAAGGACGGTTTTTAATGTAGTTAACGATTTTCACGCTTTCAATCAGAACTTTCTGTAGATCAGCGGGCATCTTACGTGGTGCCAAATCCTCTCTGTGTATGCAACAATGTGTGAATATGACATTTGTGGCAACATTTTGAATTCTTGCACCGAGTCCTTTATTAATTCTGACCATACTTTTTGCTCCATCTGTGCTTATTCCAACAAATCTATTCCAATCAATTTTGTTCTCTTGCATAAATTTTTTCATAACATTAAAGATTTCTTCTCCTGTTTTGTGACCTAATAAAGGCTGGCAAAATAAATAGTCGTCATAGAATTTCGTGATTTTTTTCGTATCTAGCAAACGCCTTAAGATTTGCAAAATTCCCAATATCAGTGGACTCATTGACTTGCAATATATAATAACGACTTCGAGAAATATCAGATAATCAGTCCACCAAACTCCAGTTCAACGCGTACCCCCACCAAACTCTTCTCGTACCCCTGGGGGTACGCGTACCACACTTTGGAAAACACTGGTCTAGGAGATAGAAGAAGAAACTACATAAATAAAGTTAAAACTTTGTTTTTTATTGTCTGCTGGAAAATCATTCCTCTGCGCAAAATGAAAAAGGAAAAGAAAAAAAATTCAGTATCGGATCTTTTATGCTGTTGCCATTCCAAAGAAAACAGTAATAATTAAATTTCATCAAATTCATTTTAAAATGTTCTAGATTGAATTTTGAAATTCGCAGCGACCCTAAATTTGCAAAAATTTCTGATTACCTGTGTTCCAAATCCCATTACTATAAGTGCCATAGATTCGTCAGGACTTTGCGTGCAAGAAACAAACAAACACTTCCTTTTATAATATTAGAGATAACAATTTTAGAAGGTTAGATTAGAACCACACAATATATATATTTTAGAATATTTTTTCATGGAATATTGTTTCTTGGGGAGTGCTTTTTCACATACATTAGGTACATTTTATAGCTACTAAACATAAATTTTGTACATCCTATATCATTATCACTTTAAAATAACACAATATGTGTAGGAAATAAGACACAGAAACAATTTTTTTTTGTACAATTTTTACTGTGTGTGGTATTTCATAAAACAGTTATTTTTCATGATGCAAAGGATTTATGATCCCTCTTTTCAACAGATTGGTTTGATCTGCAATTCCTTTGAAGATGAAAGTTATTAGACTTTCACGTCCAAATACTTGAAGAAAGCATTTATTGGTGTATGTGGCTCAGTTAGATCTTCAATCACGTCTTCAGAAGAACTTTTTTGTACCATACTAAAATTATTACGTTGAAATCAAGTTTATTATCACTTGGTAATTTAAATATTTTAAAATAATCTAGATTTGTTTACAAGAAAGCATTTTGGTACATACCAAATAAGTAAAACTTTAGTTAGATAAGTTTCTATCCCTTAAAATAAAGGCTCTTGGATTTCCAAAATTCACCTGCTTTCCTTGAAGGAATAGAAGTTGACCAAGGCTTTTATACATCAAGACTAATTTCTAGCCACCCATCATCAATTTCATCTGGTCCATCGGACAAATCACTTTCTTTCAAGAGAGCTTGAATTTCTTCTTCAGTATTGCTAAGACATATTATCATGAATTTTCAGATACTTGCCTAAAATTTGAATCAATATTATCAAAATAAAATTTTTAGATAATAGAATAATGTTATACTTTTAATTTCAGAATGATAAAAATCTCATGAAATACCGTATACAATTCAATACAGACTGTTTGTTGTGAAAGGACGAAACGTAAAAGATAACACCAATTTTAAATCATTAAAAACAAATGAAATTTACTTACTTTTACAAGCACGTTGAGTCGAAACCATTTCTTCCAAATCGCTTTTGAATAATAAACATTCCACAGGAAGTACCGATTTATAATGTCATCCATTGGTGTCAATCCCGAGTTCTTAACTATCAATTTTATCAGAAAGATTGTTTTTAAGGCAAAAGAGTTGAGGTCCACATGTGTGGACCTAGGTAGCGAAGAGGTTACAGGAGGATGAACAATTGCTTTTTAATAAGCCATTTTAACATCATCTTAGTCGTTTAGAAAACAACTGAATTTTACAGCTTCTCTGTAGTTATATACTTAAATTACGACATTAATGTGCATGTTTTTTTTTCAGGTTTACTAATTTTACTTCTGGACTGTCAGTTGGCCTTGAACGAAAAGGGGCTGGAGCGTCTGGACTTGACCTCTGTGTGCGGCGTGGCAGTGGTCATTGTTCTCATTCTAATCTGCTTAATATTGTTACATAAACAACCTTCCGAAAACGCCAAGCTGTCTTTTAAAGTAAGTTCTCGTTCCTCTACAAAAAGCGACGTTTTTGAGTAGGTTTGAAATCGATGTTTGACGGTACAGTAGGGTTTCATAACAAATGGCCCTTGGGCTATTCGTTATGCACTCCCGTTGTATTGCAATATAATCAATTGGTAACAGTGGTTCTTTTCTTTACTTTTCTACTTTGGTACTATTGAATTGAATGCTGTGTTGAAGCAAAGGGATACAATGGATCTTATTTTCTTATTGCTCGTTTTTAATCCCAGAAGTTGTAAATTGGTTGGATGATTTTCCTGAACACTTCTTGTGGTTTATCTTCACATTGCAACCTGGTTGTGGCCAGGCTCTGATGCTAAAACCTGTTTCAAACTGTCGCCAGTTATAGGCAAGGAACAATTTTCTACTTGGATCTTCATTCCACTTAAGAGTAGAATTATGTTTTGTCTCCATACAATATCTCGCCCTTAGCAAATTTGACCAGACCTCGGTTGATACATCTTGTTGAAACCACTTGAAGTTTCACACTACGAGATGAACTATAGTTTTTAGATATTTTTGTGTTTTTCTAAAATACAAATTTCACATTAGGCTATTTTATTTTATTGACCAACGCCCTTTCGTATTTATACTAATTATATTAATATGCAGTGAAACTTCCATTAACCGCCTGGGTCGGTATAGTTGATCATATAGAGAGAGACGGGTAACAAAAAAAACCTTGAACAACTACCCACCCTCATCCATTACGTATGAACGGATGACAAAAAATTGCACATTTGCGATCTGGAAATACACTACATGTATTTTTTATTTTACAGAAACAAACATACAATGTATATTAAGTACAGTACAGTACATATTGTTATATGAACTTACACTCTAGATGTCCGTCTAGATTTTGGACAATGTCGGAAGTCCGGATTTGGGACTTGGTACTGTTTTTTAAAAATAGTCTGTCTTTTTTTGTGTGTACGTACATTTATATTTAATTAATTAACTTTTAACAACAGACGGAGGGTGAAAAAAGTGTTGGTTAACCGAAGTTTCACTGTACTATATTCAACAAAATGGGAATACTTAAAACAATTAAAGAACACGTGTAAATGAAATAATTAATCTCAATTTTCCGAAAGAATGATTATGAAATTTTTTAAATAATAAAATTAGACTGGGATCTACTGCCGAAGTGGATCGAAGCTGATTTCACTGCAAATATCCATTCTAAGATTATTGAACCATGGCTAACTGCATTAGAGAAATATTTGGTTGTAGCTATCCAAATTTCTATCAAGTTACTTATGACTACAGTTGTGATTGAAGATGGCTTCTTGGAACACATGTCAACCCACATTTTAATGGTGTTGATTTTGATTTGCAGATATTTTGACTTTTTTTAAATCTATTCAAATTCTTTGGTTTCGAATTTATTTAACTCTCATTACATTATTTACTATGCTACATATATTTGCGGGATTACCAATTCAACACAAAGTCTTTTGAATGATTGTTTTCATTTGCTGTAAATGAATACAACAATCTCTCAGCAGCAAAACAATGGCACTGAAAACATCAAAAGACACATGACTGGATATTCACAATTAAATGCATAAACCCTATTCCAAAGCTGTACTTTTCGAAAAAATCACAAACTAAAATTTTTTGTGAGACGATTCTGATTTTTATTGTTTGGTTGCATTAATTTGTTGCAATTCGGAATTGAAAAAAAAATTCGGATGTCGCAAAAATAAGTTGTAAAATAAATTTCTATAATATAAATGTTTTAAAGCATTTTCCATGAAAATAGTTCTTTTGGTGGCAGTGATGAATTGGGATCAGCACTCAGCAGTGAGTGTCAGAAACATGAAATTCATGTTATAACAAGGAATCTATGGTTTCAGATAGCATAGAAGACTCGCCCTATACGAGTTTCGTCTTCTCAATATTATCATATGGTATTGCAAAAGCATGCCCCGTTTTTAAGATAAGAACAATTCTGTTAGAATAGTTTTGTTTATTCATTAATAAATATTCTTTTTAGACTTAATTTTGAAAGTTTTGAATTTACACTAAACATTGTCTTTCCCAATCTGTAGGTGCCACTCGTTCCATACATTCCTATGCTAAGTGTTGCCATTAATACTTACTTAATGTTTAAACTGTCCTTTTTGACTTGGGAAAGATTTGGTGTTTGGATGGCTGTTGGTAAGTTATTTTATTTCTTATTTTGGCTGAATGATGTATCTGTTATGTACAATGTTAGATAAAGATTAATTGTTGCATATTTGCTATGAATCTATCATACATGCAATTTGAAAGAGTTAGCTTCTTATTTGGCTCTATTTCTAAAACGGTACTTTGGTGCAATTTCAGATTTTTGAAAATATTTTTAAAGAAATATTTGAGGATGTGTTTCTACAGTTTTGGAGATCTGTTATAATGGGTTTATTATTATTCCCTTGAAATTCTATTGCCTTTCTCCCCAATTTGATTTGCGAGTCTGAATATCAACATTAGTACCTTTTTTTGTGGTTGTTAGTTATAGCTAAGATCAATACTGTTATTTTTGGAATAAAATTTTAAGTGACTAGTTTATATTAATAAAACTTGTTTTTCCTTACTTAAATAGTTTCTACAACTTCTTTATTAAAAATGTGATATCATTCGCGCAGATATCTGTAAGTTGAAAACATACAGATCTTACTCAGAAAAAAAAGCTGTAAATCGAAATTTTAAAAATACATTGATTTAAATCATGAACAATAACCAGGTAACCCATTACAAATGGCTTGTGCGGGTCGGCTGAATTGCTAACAAAGGATTTCTGTGGAAAGTAATCCATTATGAACAGTCTCTTGGTTATTAATGGAATCTCTTCAATACCATTCATTCTGTCGTGGCAGAATGCTTGCAATATAATCCAAGTCAATCAAAATCAAACCCCTTTTTTTTTGGTTGTTTAGGCACCATGGAAGGTTTAATTAATACAAATCCCGAGGTCAGAATCCCTTTCCTAGCATTTATTCAGTTTTGACTGTTCATCTTGAACATAATACTGCTGATCCAAATCAAAAACTCCTCTGTTGCTCGTTAAGACAGCTCGGAAGAAGTTGTTATTGATACAAATACCTTTTTAGAGTAGGGAATTTGTAATTAATACATATCCCTTTGGTCCTGACTGAATCTAATCTAATTCGAGTTAATCCTAATCAAACACTTCTGTTTTTCCTTTAGATAGTTGAAGAAGTTGTAAATAATACAACATTAATACGAAAATGACTAACGCGAAAATATAATTGTAAGATGCATGCTCATGAGTTTAATCAGAGACTGGATGACGGAATACAAGTAGAACGTTATTAGATTCTGGTGTTTCAAAAATGTAAAATGGTTTTCAAAGTTGTAATTCGTATAAGTTATAATTTGTTTTTTGGTAGAAATTCTGTTCCTCTGAAAAGCATTCCCACCCCATTTTACTATAAGACCCAGTGTCAATTCACATGATGTGGTCTTGATACTAGATTAGGACCAAGCATACAGCCAATGAGTGTAATTATTCTATGTGAATCGGAATGAAATTGGCATGAAAATCTGTTTTGACCAATTTATTCAAATGATACCAAACACAGGATTTTGGCACTTCTATTGACCATATTTGTTTGTTAATTCAAGAATATAAGCTGTTTTTCTTTTCCTGTTTGCTCATTTACACTTCTTTTGAATCACATTTGTTTTTAATTAATTGTTATTAGGACTGTAAATGCAGATTCAAAATCTTTTTTTTATTCATACACCAAGATAAAGCTGGCCTGTGACTGACCCAAACCGTCCATTTGTAATGGATTTCTTGCTTTATAGTATTGAATATGTGTTGTACAACAAAACTTCTCGAGGTTCTGTTTTAGTTTAAACTTAACTTCTAAAACTGGAATTTTTGATAGATTTTCACTTAACTAACCTGCACAAGCTATCAAATAAGTCATTTTGCTTAGTAAATTGTAATTTTCTAACAAATAAAGTGAAATAATGCTACTCTACATGTTGTGTTGTGAACTTATCTTTGTTATGCTTTCCGACTCATAACAAAACATTTTGCGTTCTTTAGGCCTGATAATATATTTCAGCTATGGCTTAAGGAATAGAAACTTGGCTAATGAATAAATTTGCTGAAAAATGCTTGCATTTTTCTGACTCCCTTCTGCAAATTACTCTGCCAGATCTAATGCTTTTATTCAACTTTTGCTTTTGAATGCTTGAATATTTGTACAAGTGTCCACAGAATTTTCTCAAGAAATGGATGATTAAGTATGTATCTTGTGAAATTGCCAAAGAGACTCTTTTTAGCAAACAAGACCATTAAACAACAGTTAGTTCTCAGTAACCCTTTTATAGTTGAATAATACTGTATATTGTTTCACAAAATTACTCAGTACATTTAAATGATAATAGTGCAATCTAAGAATTGCACTAGTCACTGCATGGCTAGCCCGGCGTTGCCCGTGCCCATGGTGTAAGGTATTAATCTGGTGTAAAATGTTCTGCAGATTTCAAGTCCATTGAAATTTTTACTCTATCTTTAACGGTCTACGAGATAGAAAAAAGAACTGTGACTCCAGTTTAAAAATATATCGTCTGGCTGGAAAATCATTCCTCCGCGCAAAATCAAAGGGGAAACGAAAATAATAATTTTCTCCGAGTTCCAAGCTAGATAGAATTGAAGTAAGAATGTACCAAACCTAAATGTACTTAAAAGATGTCTAAAGAATGAGCTATCAGCAAAATATATGACAAAATTTGTTGAAGCACAAGTATTAGAGGAATTATTTTTACCTTTAGACTATGGCCAGTAGGGCAGTTGTACCTCAAACACGCCAAGAGAGAATTTAGACTGGCCGATACAGCAGCTGTACTTTGAGAATTATAAGAATTGTGCCAGCTTTATCTATCCGTAGTCATAAGCAGGGGTGAAAATCTTCCGCGTTTACGCGGATTTCCGCTTTTTTTCCCCCTTTTGAGAATTTCCGTTTTTTTTTTTTCTTCCGAAAATTTCCGCTTTTTTCTTTGAATTAAATTATGTCATGGAATTACAGCCAAAGAATAAATGTTAAAAAAAAAAAGAAAGTGTGTCCTTACTTCAGGTAGTAGATTCTTCCGACTTTTCGTAAATTTTGAAAAAATGACCGATTTTTATCATTTTTTACAAAAAAATTCCTATTTTTGCCCTTATCAGCTTTTTTTACGTTTATAGAAGACAAATAAGTCTTGCTAATTCCTTTTTGAAAAGAATCCTTTGTGAGAAGCTTATTAGTTTAATGGTAAACCTGGAGAACTTGGATTTTGAACTAGTTAGCGTACGTTGGTGCATATTTCGTAGGTAAAGCTACGGTTTCCTAAAAAACGGAGCTGTTATCTAAAGGCCGTGAAACGTCATGATGCGGCGGAAAAGGTACAAATGAAATATTTTAAGTTGATCAGCTTTTAATGTGATTTTTCTTTCAACTAGAAAATAAGATGCTTTGTTATTTCGTCTTTCATGGCAACCTCGGCAAGCGGAAAGTTTAAATTTTCATTTTGAATATTCTAGAAATTACTTTCAAAATCCGTTAAAACTTCTTTCTTTGGCGACGTTAGAAGTACGCCAAGGCGGTGGCCATTGTTTTAAACATTATTATTAATTTTTTTTTTCTAATGGCGGGCACATTTTGACCGAAGTCATTGGCCACTACAAGGCCGGAAGTGATGGCCACTTGTGAAGGAGCACCCAGTGGGAGGGCCATCATTGCCCCTAACAATTTTGTTTTAAACATAGACTGCAACTATTTTCAAAATGATGCTTCTTTTAAGGGCAATATTTATGATTGTTTTAATAAGTTAAATTTTTTGTTTCTTGGATAATAAGAGTTATTAATTTTAAGTTTATTTGATTCAAATAGAAAATAAGAATATTTACGGAAAAATATAGAGATTTTGAAAAAAAAGTTATTTTATATTCGAAAATAGGTTGTAAATTTAAACTGAACTAAGAAATATTTTTCATACCACATGGTTTCAGCTTCAGTCTACATTTATAGCTGTGCCAACGACCTGCCCTTGGCGCACTTAGGCCCGGTGCACACATCCGGTTTTTCAACGTGCGGCGCCGCTGCCGCAACGCAAATGCGGTCTGAGATACATTAAATCCAATGCAGCAGTGCGTACATGCCTCCAGCGCCGCTGGGTCGACGCACGTCCAACTTGCGTGCAATTTGTACCGCAGTTCCGTTCGGAAGTACCTTGTTTTCATAAACAAATAGATTATAAATAATAATTAATAAATGGTTGTATCCAGTAACGTCTATTTTTTTACGCCACGAAATAAACACGTTTTCTTCGATAGAATATTTATCGCAAATGGCGCGAAATGAGTTCGTGTGTCATTTCACGGTTATGTGTGCATAGTTGGGCTTCGGTGCCGCAGTGGCGCCGTACGTTGAAAAACCGGATGTGTACCGGGCCTTAAGTCGCCAAGGAAAGAATTATTTCGAATGAACCAATGAAATCAAACGCGACAGTTTAACGGAATTTAAAAGATTTTTCTGGAATATTCGAAATGAAATTTTAAAAATTTTCCACTTGACCTGGTTGTATTAAAATCCGCAATAACCGTTATACATATGGGTTACCTTAACCTGTAATTACTCGCTACTAGAAGTGCGCCAAAAAGCGCCAAGTCCGTTTTTGGTGTCTAATTATTTTTTTTAAATATAAAATTTATGTTTTTTAATAAAAATAGTATATATTTGATTTATTCTTTTGTAACAGCATTTTGATTTTCTGATAATTTCATTTTTGGTATCAAGGTTTTTGAAAAATTGCAACTCTTAAGAAAATCTTAGCATTGGTGAGGTGTTCAAAAATATTCATAAAAATAACATTTTCAACTTCATCCAACTTATTTATACTGTTTATAGTTGCCTAGATATTTTTTCTCTTTTACAAAATTTGAGTTTGCACGTAAGGTGCCCACTCCTACTTTTCCAAAGACAAATTTCATTGTTTATAATGGACTTTATAGAGTTTTTATCAGACTAAAAATTTGCCTACCCCCTCAGAAAAAAATTTCTGGCTGCACCACTGTTCTGTACACACATTAGTACACAAATATAGTAATATTATTCAGCTATTTTTGTACTTCAAAATAACGCTGCATATATTTTCCTCTTTTTTACATTTTGACTGTTTTTATCCCTGCATAAGGTAAATTAAAACCAAAAGATAAAATTATATATATAAACTAGCTGCTAGGTAGCCAGTACGGTGTTGCCAGTGACAGTTTTTTTTCGTAGGGTCATGTGTGACTACTGCTCACTAAGACTCAACAACCAAGGTGTTTGCTATGCATTCCCATTTGGTTTGCTATGCAAACCAACACCACAGGCAATAAATACTGTGATGGCCTCAAAATGGCTTGTAATAAATGCCAATAAAATAGTTTAAAAATATTTTAGATTAAAAAAAATCAAACTGAATACATTAAATCTTACAAAAATTGAAAACGTTAAAAAAAAAACCAATATTTTTACGGATAAGTTCCACTTTTACATGACATGACAAGTTACACAGGTTACAATTGAAAAAATATTTATTTAAAGAAAATCATATTTAAAGTATTCATCTGGTGTAACATTTTCTGCAGATTTAAAATCCGTTCAAATTTTTAATCTGTCTTAACGATAGCGAAGATAGAAAACCTCAAATAGTCTTTGCCCTTGACAAACTTGAAATCATTAGCAAGAAAGTTATACTAATCAACAATATAACTCAACACACTAGAATCGGGAAAACTTTGCAAGGTTACACAATCAAGGAAGCTATGGCGTCACTTTTCCCAAGAAGAAAAAAAGTTGAAAAACTAATAAATTAATTAAAAAATGTTCAACATTAAATTTTAAAATTCAGGCTGGACAAACACACACAAAAATTAGGACTGTGTGTGCCAAATTTCATTATTGTAAGTCCCATAGATTTGCCAGGACACTGCATATATACAGACACGACACAGACAGAGAAACACTTCCTTTTATAATAGTAGAGATAAACCTAGTAGCTGTTGAACTTGAACACAAAGAAGAATAAAGTAACATTAACATAATAGGTACTAGTAATTGATGTTACAATTTTGAGAACGTGCATAGCAAACTGATGCTTTGTAGGGGGTAAATGTGAGGAGGCTCATGACTTTAAGTTGAATTTCAAATGCACTAAATACTGTTGCTGTTCTTGTGAATTATTTCAAGTGTTCTTGATTGATCAATTATTTTAAATTGGGAGAATAGTTTTTGGATTGAATTGATTGCTATTGATATTTTTAATTAACGTCACACTGGAGCAACACGGCGGTCCAGGCTTGACCCCCGAAGGGAGATCCAAGGACAGCGCCACATCATTTTGAAAGACGGTCAGATGACGAGGTCACACCTGAGATGGCACCCTACTCTAAATTTCTACACCCTTGCCAACATCAGAACATTTGAGGCCAAAACAGATTTAACGTGCACCAGTCCCTTTTGTACGCGACTTTTTGTCGGATTCAAACTCGCGACTTCATAGTCGCCAGTCCGTTCAAGCTACCCTTGGATTAAATTAAAGGTTTTAAACCAAATCTTTTTAAATAATTTCATTTAAGTAAAGTAAAGGGCTGTCAAGTGTGCTCGTCTTTTCAGTGATACAAGTATGGAAAATTTATCTATTATTCTTGCCTTAATGCATCTTTTAATTAACATATTAAACTGATGATATATCGCAGCACAACAAATCTCAATGCACTTTGTAGTAGATTTCAGTCATGCAAAACTAATGGAGTTTGGTATTAATAAGTTTTTCTTCATGCAGGATTTGGCGTCTACTTTTTCTACGGTATGTGGAACAGCACGGAGCGTTACAAGCAGACCAACTACTCTTCAGGGGTGTACACTGTGGACGGAGGTGACGCGCAGCTCATGGATTGCAAAGATGTCATGGGCACGAGTCCCCTGCACAGGGGAAAGACCAGCGTCGAGAGCAACATGTCAGAACTCATGTCCAGCGTCGGTTCAGTCGAGGCCAGGCTCATATCGGACCACCCCTCCAACGGGCAAATTGTGAGTTCTCAGAATAAAGCTCCACTCTTTAAATAGACTTTGTTCAAGAGGAGGAGAGACTGCAAAGGCAATGTGTGATTGTTGATATGCAGTGATAGGTTGTGTGTATAATGAATTCCACGAGGCTGCATGTGATGCGAAGATCGATTTCTCCCAAACACTCGAAGGCGAGTAGGAATCGATCAAATCACTAGGTTATATGGGAAAGAGGTCCTATGTAAGCTAGACATTGTTTTACTGATGAAGACCAATGATATTTTCGTGGGTACCTATAGTTTTAAATGCCAAAGAAACATTGTGTTGGATTTTGCATTATAAAGCTCTCTTTCGGGAAATTTTGCCAGCGAGAATTCCTTGGAAAGATTTTAATCTCGTGAAATAAAGGGTGGGCCACGAGAAAGCAGCCTCTGTCTTGTCACCCTTTGTGTAATATCTCGAGAAATATGGCTGGTGAAAAAAGTGTAGGCTAACAATCCAAAGACGTTGGCGTACGCTTTCCCTTATAAATTTCCCCTGGCACGTCTTGAGACCACATTTCGTGAGATATTTCACACACAGTAACTAGACCGAGGCAGATTACTTTTCAGTGGCCCACCCTGCATAAGAGGCTCATAAGTAATCAAAAACTTCTGAATGAGTTTGCAGTTGAATAAAATTGCTCACTTTTAATTGTTGGACGATGTTTTAGGTTGCAATTTTAATCCCCAGTAAATGCATGAATCTTTATCGATGACAAAAATTTATTTGCATTTGAAAATGTGACTAAAACTAATGGAATTTCTTTGCAGCATCAGTCATTTCTTAAAAATTAAAAAGTTCTGAAAATTACTCTGAAGTTAGAACTGCCAATTCTAGGTAGCTAGTAATTGCATTCTTCAAAAATGGAATATGTATTCAGCTACTGGTGGCAGTGAAATATCTATCCTTTTATTTGCCTTTTGCACTGAAATTATATTACTGTTTTTTTGAATTTATTAAATTAGTTTTTTGAAAAGATTCATGACATGTGCATTGGTTTTGCAATTTTCATGTTTATAAATTCAGTGTGTAAACAATTGCACGTCCAAAAGTTGTTCCTAACTAAATTTTGAGAATGTGATCATAATAAACTATTGTTTACATATCAGAATAGCATAGGTGTCTTCATGATATTGCTTACTTTATGGATTTTGTTTCAAGGTGACTAACATTTTGCCTGTTATAGTTATTTGGTTGTTTATGCATTGCAAAACGCTGGGCGTTGACACGATTGTCCAAATTAAAAAACAGATATCTTAATTTTCATACATTTTTCTCTCTGGCAGAACAATAATGGATTTACGACCTTTACAAGTGATTATTGGGCACTAGTTAACTGAGTTTTTCTCTAAATTATTCATCAAGGCTCTATTAGTGCGATATAATACAAAAGATATTGACATAAACTCTGTACAAAGTAAATTTTTGTAATACATAAATTTCAGCTGTTTTTTGTAGTTACCTCCTCTGTGTGTACAATGGAGCTTATAGTGCAAAGATTGTAATATTGTTGTGCACTGATACATCACTCACAGAACATGTTTTTTAACAGACGGATTTATTGGATACTGTGCTGCATTAGATAGCAGCTTCTTTCTGTGATGAATGTTACCTGTTTGTCTTTTTTTATTGAAAAAGCTGTGAACAAATTAGAAAAAATGAACTACTGTAAAGATTAAGTATGTTTGTAAGAGAAAAACTGGTTCCTACCTTTTGTATTGATATTATTACTGATGAAAATCAATATTTCAGTTCTATTTATCCTGTTGACTTTGTTTCATTTGTCAATATATATGACCTACAATTCGTAACTGTAGGGTATATGATGGCACTTGGGATCAGTCCTGGGTGTCCAGTACAAATTGTTTGTTTCACACTTTGCAACTAACATTCAACTCATTTCTAACATTTGCGGCCTTTATGATGGATTAAGGCAGAAGTGTGGGGTTGCTGTAGCTCAGTGGGTGTGTCTGCTGCACCCCGAGGTGTATTTCTCTGTTCTGTGTCGAGAAAGCTTTCCTTATGTATTTCTATTTACTTGATTTTGTTAGGCACATGTTGGCCAGATATGGCTTGTTGCAGGGTTTTCGTGAGAAAAATGTAAATTTGATTTACAATATGTGGCACTCATTAAAAAAAAATAGAAAATTCTAGAATACTCACTTACGTTTGATTCCAAAAAGTATAATTTTTTTTTTTGTAATTTTTTAAAATTTCCAATGGCCGAATAATACACTAGGCGACAAAGTGTTACTGAAAACAGGCGACAAAGTGTGACTGACAAATATAATCTAAATTCATTTGGTGCCTCTGCTCCCAATAACTTTCCCACACAAAATAGAATGGAGGGCAAGACAACAAACAATGTGGGCTTCATCCATTTCCTCCCATAGATGCCCAAGACAATATGGTGTGGGTGTTTACTGTGCAACTTCATTTGTAATTGCTCACGACACCAAGTCTGGCTGGTGATCTCTATGGAAATGAGGCTCATTCATTTTGAGTAGGGATGTTTCTTAGGAATGACTTAATTTTATTTTTTGCATATAATGGAGGTGTAAAAGAGGTGGTTGATGTCAGTATAGATCATCTCACCGAAAAGTAAAAATCTTAAAATTATTTCCTATTTGTTATCAAGTAGTCCAATGAGACAAACTTATTTCTTCAAACATCCCCTATAGAAAATGGGACAGTCCGTTTCTAAGGCAATCAAGAACACTCAGACTTTGTACCGGAGCAGTTCTCGTGGAAGGGAATGCGATAGAGGCAATGCTAATGTCATGGAACCTTTAGACCTCTTACAAACTCCAATCTTTAAATTGCTTGTGAATTGAATTCTACTTTTTTATTTAATTTAAAAAAAAGATGCATAAATTATTTAATAAAATTGCTTTTACTAATTTTTTACACATGAAAGTATTAAATGAGTAGATATTTTTGCATGTGATTTTTAATTGATGTGATAATTTTTAAGCAGTATGTTGTCTAGATTTGCAGCTTACTCTTGAACCACAACCCCTTCCATCGTGATGTCTGTATTTGTCAAAAACTGTTATATTACTTTTTGAAACCTAGAAACAGTTATTTTGAAGCAATTTGTGGGTTCTAGTTGCTGCTGAAAAAGTCTTTCATACAAGGAATCAAAAATGGTGATATTGTTATTAAAAACAGTATATGCACTTTTATAATTAAAAAAAATTTCTGTATAAGGGCTTTGCAGGTAAACCAAAATGAATTGAGTATTAATCTAGGAAATTTATATAAAAGCATAATTTTGCCATTTCATGCAGGTTTTATTCATTAAATGTATTATTTTAGCTTATAGATGTATATTTTATTTTACATTGAAGTTTTTCAACTAGGGGAGATTACTTTACAAATTTAAAATGACGTGTCTACATTTTATTTTGTCTCGTATATCGCTGTTTCTAAAGACAGAATGCAGGTAAAATAAATCAATTAATTCAGAATTTTTTTAAATTAATTTTCATGGGTCATACTAATTACATGTGAGAAACTTGGACGATAATAAAAGTGGGGTTAATAGTTGCATATTTTGTTGTTTTAAAATTATGCCACTTATGCAGGGATATCTTGAAAATCAACCCTAATGTTGTGTCGTTCTTCCAGGACAGTGATATGCAACTAAATACTTTATAAGCCACCGAATTAAAATACTGCTGTCTTGAATTTGAATTTTTGGCAGACATTTTATGATAATATACATTTTATTTGAATTCGTAGGAATTATAGATTTTCTTCTAAATTTATTAGCTAGTCATTTTATACTACATACTATGCTTTTTTAACAACTAATACTTTTCTGTAATCAAATAAACTTATATTGGCATATATGAAATACCTGAAATGTATCAATTTTGCGGGGTTAATATTATTTGCTATTAACTAAATATGTATACTTAATTATAAGTACATATTTTTTTATATAATGTAATCTAAGAAAATGTGTAAGAGAATTCAGTCAATAAGATATTTGTTACTTTGATTTTTCATGAGTTTTCTTTAAAGTGACATTAATGTGATTGAATTAGATTAGTTTTTACGTCTTTCAAGGGCATAAAAATTATCCTTTCAGATTTCTGTGAAAGCATTTTATTGGGCGGATTTTATGTGGATGCTTTTATAATTTATCAGTGACAAATTTTAGTTGATTGATTTGCGATCTAATTTTGCTCCAAGTTTTTGTTGAACATTGCATTTTCTTATTAGTTTTTTCTCACACACCAAAACTATTATCTATTGTAATGCAGTAGTTTTCGACCCTTATTAAATGTTGTTTTTTCTGTAAAGTGTCTTCCAAAAATCACAACTGCTTACCTGCCAGCAAGTGATCGCAATTCCGAAATTTGTG
This sequence comes from Metellina segmentata, assembly GCA_947359465.1. Classification (NCBI taxonomy): domain Eukaryota; kingdom Metazoa; phylum Arthropoda; class Arachnida; order Araneae; family Tetragnathidae; genus Metellina; species Metellina segmentata. The sequence continues at coordinate 107,935,593 of OX375882.1, read as the reverse complement.
AGCCAAGCCGATTCAACCATGACAGAAAAATATCGGAGTCAGTGGTTGCTGGTTTGTCGTAAAAAATCTTTGGCACTAATTTTCACAAGAAACGCTTACAATTTTACATCTAAAACACTCAAAATAAGTTTAAGGCCCTGTTCACATGAGTCATTTTTTGTCGCGCGTTTTCCACGGTCAGCTTTTTTATACATTAAATTATGCTTTTTATTCCCTTAATTCAAGTTTCTTTCTTTGTTATCGTTAAAGATAGAGTGAAAATTTCACCGGATTTCAAATCAGCGTAAAATTCTACGACAGATCGATAGCAAACACAGATTTATCATTTAATTGTTTACCGTTTGATTATTTAAATTTTTATTAAATAGTTAATTATTTATTTAAAGAAAATCACACTGCGATCGTTGAAGAAAGAGTGAAAATTTCAACGGATTTGAAATCTACGGAAAATTTTACACCAGATCGATACCTTAAATATGATTTTCTTTAAATAAATAATTAATTATTTAATTAAAATAATTAAATCAGTTTGGTATCGATCTGGCGTAGAATTTTACGCTCATTTGAAATTCGTTGAAATTTTCACTCCATTTTCAACGTTCGCAAAGATGGAAACTTGAATTAAGGGAATAAAAAATATAATTTAATGCATAAAAAAACACCATGTGAATAGGACGTAAATTCGTATACTTGGCGCCATTTTGTGTCGAATATCGCCAAATTGGTTATGCCAAGTTCGATTTGCATATAAAAGTAGAGCAGGACTTTTTTGCTATAAATTTCTTCCCACTGAGAAGTGCAATTTCCGCTAATTCGGCACTTATATTGGTTTATAAACTAAATGGAACATTTTTCTCTTTGGACTATCGTTGTGTTTATGTTTCAAAATTCTTCTAGAATTTTTCCCTTGGAGGTTGGTAGGTATGCTAGTGCTTGGGTTTATTTGCAAATGAACTGAGGGGATTAAGACTAAACATGGTGGAATAAGTTCGAATATAGTTTAGAGTTGGTTTTTGTACTCGAATTATATTTTCCGGATCTTAGTTATACTTATTCTTGGAAAAAATTGTTTGCCATTATTTTACTTTGTTTACTTTTAAAATACTTTTTAATATCATCCACATGCCAATTTGCGTTTATGAAATTGGTACTGTGAGTATTAAGTTGTTGAGAATCGCTGTTCGGAAGCGTTTTTTACTGTCATTTTGAAGTGTAATTATTTCATGTACGTGTCTGTTCAAAGAAAATATACAAATCACCAAGTGTCGCATACATATTCTTTTCTTCAGTGTGTTGTTCCCAGTGTATTATATTTGTTATTTGTAAATAAGTTTTCTTTACAAAATGCTTGCGCGTGAATGATTTTATTGCTCGAGGAGAAACAAGAATCCAAAGGAATTTGTATATTTTGTTATGTTTGGAGTTGTGTAGACATTTCAGAATATTTAAAGTCTGTTTTGTTGTTATTTTATTTGACACACACCATAAAATATGTGTTCGTGTTGAGAGTTGTCCAGTGTTAAAATATTTTATTCTGTTTGGAAAATAAAATTTCAGTGTGCGACTTTGCCTCTCTGATTTGCTTTTCAACAAGGTGCTGTTCCGTGGTAGCCCGGATGCAAAAGCAACCGCAGGGTTGCAAGTTCGAAACTCCAACCGAAGACCGTCGTGTACAAAGGACGCACGTTAAATCTGCCGCTCCCTCCAGTGTCCTGGCATTGGCGTGGTGTGGAAGTTTGGAGTGAGGTAGGAGCTCGTAATCTGACCGTGGTCCAAAATGACGTGTTGTCTTCGGATCTTTCCCTTCAGTGTTTGATCCCGGACCGTTACCAATGACCAGTTCTCTTGCTCCAGTGTGGCATTAATTAAAAACACCCTGTTGGAAGAGGAATGAATTCAGCAACCGGAGGGTTTCGAGTTCGAAACTGGTATCAACCAAAGACGGTCGTGTACATGGCAAATGTCCTCACTTTGGTGAGGCAAGGTAATTTTAATTCACGTTGTACTAGAGCAACACACCGGGCTATTGACGACGGTCCGGGATCAATCTCTTAAGGGAAAGATCCGAGGACAACACGTCATTTTGAACCACGGTCAGATGACGACACATCAACCCAGCACTGGGACTTTCGGCCACGACAGATTTTAGGTACACCAGCCGCCTCTACACCGTATGCTTGCAAACATCCATACACTGACCCGGATTCGAACTAGGATTTACCAGACGGGTTGGTCGTCACTTTGTTGAGTAGTGGAAGTTTGGAGAGTGGGGTGCCAGCTCAGCTGTTGACCTCATCATCTGACCTTTGTTCCAAATGACGAGGTGTCGTCTGATTTTTTCCTTCGGGATTGATCGCGAACTGTCGCCAGTGGCCCGTTGTGTTACTTCAGTGCGACGTTAATTTAACTACCACATAAGGTTCTGTATAGTGCGTATTCCCTCGAGATGAAAGTTGTGTCACGTGGTTTTGAACGAGTATTAGTTAAATTTGGAACAGGTGGTAACGTAAAAAAAAAATACCTTCCACAATTTGCTTCTTCTGGTGTATCGTTCAGTTCCGAAAGCGATATATATTGGCAGATAGGAAACATGCACGGCGATCGGCAATCATATTTTTGCAAATAGCAGAATCCGTCGCCACTAGATCGATGTTTTGCTCCAGAGCGACGTTAATTTAACTACCCACTTAACGCGCTTTCTCATCTATCCAGAAATGAACTGACCACGGTCCACTGCATTCTCCCTGGAGCCCCATTAGAACTCTAGTACCGACATACAGTGGCGGTCTTTTTAGAGACGGGGCTCGTTCATGTTCTCTGGGAATATGAACCTATTTTGCGTGTTGCCAATGCAATTTCGAAAATGTTGGCTAAGGAAAGAGTTAGTTTACTTGTACCTATGAATCATTGGACGTGGTAGATAAGTATTTTAATTAACGTCGCACTGGAGCAACATAACTGGCTATTGCCGACGGTCCGGGATCAATCCTCAAGGGTAAGATCCAAGGATAACGCATAATTTGTAGCCACGATCAGACTAGATGCCACCTGAAACAGGGTGGTAACAGAACCGGGAATTCTCAGAAAACGTTTTAATTCTGGAAATCTCCGGAAAATTTTCCAAATTTCACAAAAAAAAAGGGAATTCTTAAAATTTTGACACGTTAATTGCAATTAATCGTTTGTCCTTTTTTGAGATGCGTTTTTTGCAGAATTTTTTGGTATAGATTCAGTCTACGTTTATAACGGTGGTAACGTTCTTGGCGCTTCTAAAGTCGTAAGAAAAGAATTATTTCAAATGAACCAATGAAATCAAACGGCAGTTTAACGGATTTTGAAATAACATTCTAGAATAATCAAAGTGCAAATTTAAACATTCCGTTTACCGAGGTTGCCGTGAAAACCACAATAACCGTAATAGATGGGTTGCCATAACTCGCTACAAAAAATGCGCCAAAAGAAGAAAAAAAAAACCCGTGAAGACCGTTGCCACCGCTATAAACGTAGACTGAAGCTGTAACAATTTTTTGTGAAAATTAGTGTTTGATTTTGATATATAGTAAGATAATGTGAGGTCAATTGTAAAAGTTCATAATCAAAGTATTTTGTACTTTTTCTCCAGTTTTTTCAATTGCTATCGTTAGAGTTCCATTAAGGGTTCCAGCCTTTACAGTAACAGTTCAAATATCTAAAGAGAAAAAATACAAATTTGTGGAAAATGATCCTTTTACCCCACCTGACCCTAAATATTTACACATATTGCCGTGTGCATTTCGTATATCGATACCAATTAGGGATCCCGACAATTTTTTAAGGAATTGTAAAATCAGGGAAATTTTTGCGAGACTATCGGGGAACTTTTTTTTCGAGGATTTTGGTGCCACCCTGTGAAATGGCACCCCGCTCTCCAAACTTCCACGCCAATTTCAGGCAACTACATATCTAATGTATTTATAAGATTACTTTTTCCACACCCGAGACATTCTTGGGTTGGCCTTGAACTCGCAACTCTCCGATTGCTAATCCATTAATCTTCGAACTGAGCTACCACAGCCCCCTAGGTCCTCCAAAGATCGTCGTGTACGCGGTGGCTAGTGCACGTTAAATCCGTCGTGGCCTCAAATGTCATCATGCTGGCGTGGAAGTTTGGAGAGTGGGGTGCCAAATCAGGTGTTGACGTCGTCATCCGACAATGGTGAGGTGTTGTCCTTGGATCTTTCCATTCGAAATGGATCCAACAGCTTGTGTTGCTCCAATGTGACGTTAATTCTGCTACCAGGATCCAAATTTAGAGCAGCTGGAAGTTTTGATTTTAAAATTGCGTGTAAATATCTAAAACTGCTATTAAATACTGTGAATTTAAGCTAAAGGATTTCTCACATTTTGCGATTTTACGTCACAGAACACTGTTCCGTGAAACACAAAGTCGTTTAAAAGTTGTCATAGCGCCAAATCTTCCCCCAGTTACTCAAATAAAACTGATTCTAAATTACTCGAAACCCCTATAACACATGATGGAAGGAATTTGTCCGAAAGTTTTATGCTCTTTTCCGTCCTTTAGAACGCATCAATTTCGTTGCCAGATCCTCAAATAAAAATGTTGCAATTTTTTTTCTTTTATCCCTATTAGACGCTATATAAAAGTATAAAAAAAATACATTCAACTCGAAATCTGAAATTTAAATTTTCCAGAAGCCTATAGCCGGAAATAAATCGCCGCATTCCGGAGTGTATAAAATATGAAGCAGGTGGTTTTTCAATAAAATAAATAATGCAATAAAAAAAGGCCTTGATCTAGCGATGGAAGTTCCAAACGTGACTTTGGAATGAAAGATGGCAGAGAAAATAAATAAATGAAATGATATTTCTTCAGTATTAAACGCTTCACAAACTGTCTGGTTACTTTTCATAGATTAAAAAAGTTATTTTTCGGATATATATAGACGGAGTTTTATATAAACGAGCAAAGGAAGCTGCAGTAAAAAAGTTTCCGAGATTTTTATGGTTGTCAAAAGTTTCTTCGGGAAAGTACTTTCCAATGATGAATTCACAACTTTCCCATCGGTGCTAAAATGGCGATTTCGGAGAGAACAGTTTTTATTGGAAAATAGAATCTTTCTTTATGGGAAGTATTAAATGGAGAAAAAATGGAATTTCTTTTTGTGCACTATTTCATGTAAATGACCGATGAATATATATTATCGATAAATGGTCCGGTACTTACTTTCAAGGAAATTTATGTGTTCTGTGGAATAACAAATTTATGAGTTCTTCACTGGAATATAGTGGAATCGTAGGAAAATTCCACATCAGGTGAGAAAAGTTCTTGAAAAGGTTCACGCGAGCGAAAGGCAAGTACAGTTTGGTGAACGTTCCAAGAATTTTATAAACGAACCAATACATAATAACTGAAGAACTTTGTGTAACTAATTTTTGCAGAATTAATTCTACAGGAATTTTAACGTCTGGATTGAAGAACAATGGACTAGCAATTAGGATTCGTTCGAAACTCGACTCCAACCAGACAGCTGTGTACGTGGGGGCAATAGCGTAGCAAGGTCAGGTGGTACCCGGTGCGGAAAATTTCTTGTCACCCCCCCCCCCCACCCAATTGAAATTATCAAAAGAAGAAAAAATAAGACACGGTTACAAGCGTTATTTTTTGGTTTATTTACTTCGCATTGAGACATAAGCACTGAGACTTATTTTTCCAACTTTGTTCTTTGCAAATTTTGAAATCATCAAATCCAATTCCTTTCGTTACTTTGTTTTCAATTGACAAGATAGCTAATGCAGAGAGCGGAGCTTGACTCATAGTAAACCAAAGATAATAACTCTTGATTAATTTTAGTTTTCAAAAACACCTCTCACGTGATGCTACTGAAACACATATCGTTAACAAGATTTTTAAGGCTACAATAAGATTTAGTACAGAATCTGAAAGTCCATGTTCAACAACAAATTCTAAATATCTATATATATAAAACACTAACGTACGTGGACCCGAAATCGACGTTATTTGTGTATCGTCGAATGGCAACAATCAACTTAAATAAAATAACCCAGATATTTTGAATTCTTGCTGTTTTTAAATAGCCGAGGTCAATTTCTATGGAAAGTAAGGAATTATTTTATTTCTCTCAGAGAAAGAATCGAGAACGACAAAACACATACTGACAAATATCTATTAACAAGAATATACACTGCTGGCCACCCAAATTGCAACACCAAGAAAGACAAGAGATTTCACAACAAAATTTATTTTGTAGATAACATGTTGACCAAGTATCAAATGATTAAATTTATAGACTTCTGTGAAGTGTGGTTCCTGCCAAAATCAGTAGCCAGAGTAGCCGCCATTGTTGGAGATCACCGCTGCCACACGCCTCGGCATTGATTCAAAGAGACTTTAGATGTGTTCTTGGGGTACAGCAGACCAAGCAGCTTCCACACGTTGCCAAAGTTGATCTGGTGTGGCAGCTGGGGATGTAATCTGGGACAAACGTTGAGCAACCATGGACCACATGTTTTCTATCGGCGAAAGATCTGGAGAGCGAGCTGGCCAGGGAAGCAATTCAATCTGGCGATTGACGAAGAACCCTTGGACAATGCGTGCCACGTGTGGTCGCGCATTATCCTGTTGAAATATGGCTGTGGGCAAGCCCTGAAGGTAAGGAAGGACAACTGGCTCCAACACCTCGGAGATGTAGCGCTGGCTGTTTAAAGTACCGGCAATGCGTACTAGAGGAGTGCGAGAGTGATATCCGATACCGCCCCATACCATAATACCCGGTGCAGGACCAGTGTGGCGGTGCATAACGCAGCTGTTCAGCATCCTCTCTCCACGGTGTCTCCAGACTCGAATCGGACCATCGTGGTGTTGCAGACAGAAGCGCGACTCGTCAGTAAAGACAATTTCATTCCATTCTGCCGTCCACATCCTTCTTTCATCGCACCATTGGCGGCGGAGACATCTGTGGTTCTGCGTCAAGGGTAGACGAAGCAATGGACGTCTTGCGGACAGACCACTCTGCTGTAAACTGCGTCGAATGGCACGCGTAAACACTGGATGATGCGTTACAGACTGGATGTGCTGTGCTATGGTTCGTGATGTGGCTGAGCGATCCGTCACTGCCATACGCACCATATGCCTGTCATCACGTGAAGTGGTGCACTGAGGGGGATACGATCGAACACGTCTGTCCGTCGTACCCTCCTGCATCCAACGATCACATATCCGCTTTACAGTTGTTTGGTTTCGTCCAACACGACTACCGATTTCCCTGAAAGATAATCCACAATCTCGGTAGGCCACTATCCTTCCTATATCGAACTCGGATACTTGATCAAAAGATGATCGCTGTTTTTTACAAGGCATAATTGATCGTTTTTTTTTTTTTTTTGAAAAAACCACAAGAAAAACACAATTGCCGTACTTGAAATCGTCGAAATCTCCAAGCCTTAAATAACGCTTTGAAGTGGCTCCACAGGCGAGCGTGATGTGAGTCTGAGCTGAAATTCTAATCATTTGCATATCTCACCTCCGCTAATGCATGTTGTAAATTTCATATTATTTGCATGCTTCCTTCTGGGTGTTGCATTTACGGTGGCCAGCAGTGTATATACCAACAAGAATTTATAAACACATAAAAAAAGATCTAGAACGGTATTAGGTACCATCACAATCAGAATAATTCCATCAGAACACACGTAGTTAGATGGCCATAACTCTACGCCGTTGGTCTATTTTCTATTAGCTTACTCTATAGATGAAGACTTCTATTTTATTTTTAGTTACTGTTCCTTGCTTCATAGTTTTCATACCACGTTCTAATTGCCTATCATGCCTTCGTCTGTCTGTAAATACTTTTCGGAATTGGGTAAAATAAATCCTAGAAAAAAGAAACATCTTGAGAAATTTTAAAAATTGCTCATTTAGTCCAGTTATTTAAAAAAACGGTTTTTTAGGTTTGGTTAAACCAGGGCAGTTATAACCTGACATAAAAACCAGCTAACCTATAATTGGTTATTTTCTGAGAAAGTTGACAGGGGACAACGTTAGTCTATGAAAGGTAAGGTAATTGTAATTTACTTCTTACCAGAGTAACACAGCGGGCTATTGACGGCGGTCCGCGATCAATCTCCTAAGGGAAAGATCCGATGACAAAACCACGTAATTATGATACACGGTCAGATGACGAAGCAACACTTGAGCTGGCACCCCACACACAAAACTTCCACGTCAACCCAACGTGAGGACTTTCGGCCACGATAGATTTAAGGTGCACCAGCCGCCTCTACATCATACGCTTACAAATATCCATGCACTGTCCCGGATTCGAACCAGGAACCTTCTGATCTAGAGGCTTACTGCACCTTAACCACTCGACCGGTTGCTCGGCTCAGTCTATGAAGAAAAGAAAAAGCTTTGTTGAAATGAAGTGAATTGTAAAGCTGTTCACCTGAGAATGGGTGAGTGCAGCAAATCATAAATTTGAATGTCTTTTTCAGAACAATCAGATATCCTTGAAGGTGCAGTACCTATACTTTCAAGAACACGCTCCGATTCCGTTGGCCCTCAACATCGGATGTCCGGATCTTTTTGGATTCCCCATGTTTCAATTTTATTTGTGTTCATTATGCATATTGTAAGGTGTTTCATAGACGGAATAAGGTAGATGGATTAGACCGTCGGCCTTATTGGCTTGGAGGGCACAAACACACAAAACAGGAACGTGCACCACTTGGACGGACAAACATGACATTAATTTCTTGTAAAAATGACATTTTAAATATAGTTGAATACAACGTCATCAGCCGTCCCATCCACACCAACCGCACTCGTTGTTCTTTTTCTGGTTTTGCAAAGCATTCTGGGTGCTCTGATGACGGAGGTCATAACGTTACAGTATATTTGGACATTTTGAAATTTTTGTGAAATATCCACAATCTGAAGTCCAATATCTCAACAAGTACTATCGATTTGGGTTTTATTTCTATTATTATTTATAAAGCGCAAAGAAACGAAAAAATGACACCTCAAACGTCGTGCTCACACAAAGGCGGCCGGAGCTAGACTAAATTAATATGGGCGGCATTGGGCAAATTCGTGACTCAACTTTGCGCTGCGATTACATCAGCGAGAGATCAATGAGCATTTATAACATTCTTAGTTCAATATTCTACTGAATGCGATATCATTCTCTTATGTATCATTTGTATTTTTCAAGTTGATACATTTTACGTGATTACCTTTATTTGTGACACTCAAAAGTAAAGTCGGTTTTTGTGACACTAAAAAGGTACCCCAGTTTTGAAAGGTAAGACGTTAAGGTCTACGTTAAAACCTATTTAATTCAAAACTTATTTATGTAATAACTTGTCCAATTAACTTTACAACTTACCTCATACGTCTAAAGACCAGTCTCTCTCTCTTTCTCTCTCTCTCTCTCTCTCTCTCTCTCTCATCTTAACTCTAAAATCTTCTTAACTCTTAAAAGCGTTGTACATCTATATATTTTTACTTAAGTATGTGTCAAATTCCAATGGGGTAGGTTATATTTACAATGAATCTTGTCTCCCTAGCAAATAGTTCATGACACTTCCATGTAAATGACGAAACCGTACATAAAGATACATTGAGGGCAGTAGGAAACGGACGTAGTCCGTTTGGACATTGGAAGATAAAATCATTTCTCACAATAAATAATTCACATTTTTTTTTTGGTATTTATAGAGGATAACTATTTCTACAAGTATCACTAATAAATATTTTTATTTAAAACAGAAATAGAGTTAATATTTACTTTGGAGGTGTAACGGAAGTATCCCCTTATGGAAAAAAATTATGTCACTCTGAACACAAATGACAAATCGTCTGATGTTTACAAAGGAAAAACATGAAAATTTGTTTTTTATGAATGAGGAAGATTCAAAAATATTAAAAATACATAGATTATCTAATTTGTGGACAGTTTGAATTTTTAATATGGATTTCAAATTGTAACGGACGTATCATGTAGAGTAACAGACGTATCATCTTCTGAAATACATATACTGTTTTATGATTACTTATTGTACAAAATATGTTGCAATAAATTGTTAGCGTAAATAAAAGAAAAAAATAATAATTAAACATTACCGTAATAAATAACAGGAAAAAATCACAATTTAATGACATTTTCAAATTGTGTGGTACTACAGTGACAAAACATTTTTAAGTTAAACAAATTGTACATATTAAATAATACAGTCGAGCCCGCATATAGCGAAGTCGCACGAAACACTGAAAATCATTCGTTCCATCCGATACTCGTTATATCCGATATAATAAAAAATGGACTTACCCGCATGTTCTAAAGCAAAATAATTTTACACGAAGGCTAAAACTTTATTTCATATAAGTGGGAGAAAGTCTAAAACTTTCTTTTGAACAGTTGAATTTACAATGCAGTTGCATAATTCCTTTTCTAGTGCACTAAAATTATCACGGCAGTCAATGTTATGCGATTCGAAGAGCGCACGCAAATTTTGAAGATTCCACGGCAGATTTGGATGTCACCAACTGTCTTATTTACTTCAATTTCAATGCCTTCCTCTTCGGAATCATCAGAAGTATTTTGTAACACTGCTGCAATGATGTCATCGTCTGTTTGTTGGTGCTTCAATTTCTACGTTGCAATCGCTAGCAACATAATCAACAAAAGTAACATCACCACACCCAAAATTCTTTTTCCTGTAAATTTTTCCACAGAGAACTTTCTTAAGGATCAGACTCAGAAATGAAATCTGAGTCCCCAAGTCCCCCTAAAAATTCTGCATGTTTCCAGCAGTTTTGTATGGTTTTCGTTTGAACCATACGCCAGGCATCATCTAAAATTGACCAGCAGTTTTAATGTCCGCAATAAAATGCAGATCAGTATCTAGATTTTAAAAAAAACACGTCAAATAATCTGAGATCTGTAATACACTTTCGCGCATTATATTATGCCCATATCTAAACGCTGCAGTTTTGATGCAACACATTTTGATAGAAACACTTACTAAACCTTCCCAAAGAACCAATCTGCTTGCTATGTACTCTGCCTTGTAACATAACAAGACAAAATCACAACTGTCCTCCTATATCCGGTTTACACCTCAAGGTTATAAAAAAAGAGATCTTAGTAACCAATAGACAACCAAAAACAAAACTTCTCTCACATTTTTTTCACCATTACCTCTTTTCCTTCTCGATTACGTCGTCCACAGTTGAAAAAAAAAAGTGTGAGGGGTTGGTTCCTTGCCAGAACCCAAAACTTCGCATTATCCGATATTCACGCTCCAATACTTCGCTATATGCGATCTTTTTAACACAATTTAATATTGCAACTCCAAAGGGACAGAAAAAAATCGTAATAACCGATATTTCGCTGTATCCGAGCTCGCAATAAGTGTGCTCGACTGTATATCAAATGTCAATCTAAATCGATTATCTATTAAGATTCATCAATTATGTCCACAATATCTTTTATATTCACAACAGAAATGTCATCATTTTCTGGCCAAAACATTTTTTTGCCCAAGTCTTTTTTTTTAAAACGTTACACTGATTGGACTATGGACTAAAATCACCTGTTCAACAAATTCTTCTTTGTTCCCCTTTTCTGTAGTCAGTTTTACAATGACACATGAACCGAAAGTTATACTGTCATTACTGGATACAGATTTATATGGGTCGGCTGTATTTTCGTTAACTTTTTCAGAAAAATGTTTTTTGATCTAAAGTGAAAAAGAGTTCCAGATTTTCTACAAATTTCTGAAACGTACTCAATATTTTTAGAATTTTCTGTTTCACTGTGGATTGAGTGAGTCTTTGGAATTGTCGCATGCCTTTAAATCGCTCGTTCAAATTATTAATGTTGCTTTCAATTGTTTCTTTACATACAAAGATTATATTTGTTTTCTGACTATTTTCCCTGAGCACAGTGTCAAAATTTTCTACATTCAGAATTGTTAATTGTCTTGCTTTAATTTTTTGCCACATTTTAAATTTCACTTGGCCACCTACACTATCAGGTGTGCCTTTGCCATTGGATGTGGCGAAGAAATTCCAGTTGAGTTCAACTTCAAAATCTTCTTCTCCATATGTAATATTGAGCAAATAAAACTTCTGTTTGAAATGTTGTGAAGCACATCTGAAAATATATTTACTTCCTTTAACTTTGAAAGTTTAATCTTAGTCTTTACTGCTTCATTGAAAGAGTGGACTGCATATTTATCATGTTGCATGTAGTTAGATATAATGGCATATGATTCAACAGCTTTGTATGGTAACCAGCAGTGTAAATAGTGACCGTAGTAAAATTGAATAAACTCACCTTTTCGTCAATAATACAACGGCTTATCTTACAAGAAGCACTTCTCCCATTTCAATATCATTATAATAAATATTCCATTGGGGTTTGTCAGATTTAGAATTTTAATTTGTCGCCAAATAATAAAAATTACAACAAAAAAGGACAGCATGTCAACACAAATATTCAAATATTAGCAAATACATGCGGAAGTAAGGCACGAATTGCCTCTTTCCTGATTAAAAAAATAATATTTTCTACAAAAATTTTTTGTACTTATATTGTTATTTTATACATTAATAATTTTTTTTCTTAAATCAATATGGTAGCTTTTTTCCCGACAAGTTTGTAGAATAACTGTCCATGTTATACAAATGATGTGTACGCTACACAGTAGTGATATGTCCGTTACATATCAATGATACATCTGTTACACATCAAAAAAAATATTTACATTTAAAAAAAAAATTTAACATACATTATTATGCCTGTTGTGATTGCTGTACTTCAATAATATTCAACATCAACACTTGTAAAAAATGTTGTCAGAAAACGTTTTCCAAAATTTTGTAACGTACGTCTCATAATGTAGGATATATAAAGCTTCCTCCTTCCCAAAAATTTAATATAAGTAATACTTTCATTTTTATCAGTTTTTTTATAGTATACTATCATATTATTACTGAAGATTTAAAAATTCAGATATTATATTTTTCTCAGTTAGAAATATGGTAATAAATATGATATGCCTAAACCAAGTGCTATAATAAATATTTTTTATCCAACTTTAAATGACTTCTGCATTTATATAGAGGTATAAAGTTACTATTCGTTGATTGATTCTAATAGCCAGACAAATTACCTTTTTTTAATGTATAACACTTATTATTTTACACATCTAAATTTTTTTTTGGTCTTCTGGTTTACTTAAGGCATATATACTACTACGTTCGGAGTACTTTTTTTCTCAAGTGCTTCAATAGCACTTTTTTTTCCTTTTAAAAGTTTAATGAACATAAAAGTCACATTCCAACCCAGTAAAACTCTGAAAAAAATATTTTTTTTTTAATAAATGCCAAAAACTGTTGTTTTAGACAAAAAATGTTTACGAAAAACACTCCAATTTTCTCAATCAACACGATATTAACATAAAACTTTACACTAAGACTCTTAAATATATAAACTAGTGGCTGAAGCTGGATATTAGTTAAATTTTATTGTAATCTGGAGATATAAGGGATGACGTGAAAATAATATGAATTTCTAAAATTTTCTCCACAACAAAGCAACGAAGTGACTGACAATTTTTTTTCTATTAAAGATACACATCAAATCCAGCTTCAGACACTAAAATATACTTATAAGAACCATAATACCAAATTAAAAATAAAATTGATACATTAATTACTTTTTTAGTTATTATTGTTGCCGTGCAATGATATGGTTGAAAACAGCATTCAGAGAAAAAAGGATTTTAAGATTAAAAAGCAATTTTTTGAATACTAATCTTTATCTATTTGCTCTAAAAATAAATGTTGGCTGGAACATAACACAACTAAAAATCATAAACTGCAATTTAAATTTTTTTAAACCTGCGGGAAACCGAAATCTGAACCAACTTCCGGCGCAGAAACACCACTTCCGGTTTGAAAAGTTTGCATCAAGGTTTTTTTTAATTAAAATGCCTCAACTTCTGTTTTCGTTAGAGACTAAACAAAGAGAGTTCTGGAAAGAAAAGAGTTCACATTTTACAAATATTAAATTAAAAAAACAAAATCCAAAAATTTGATCAAAAATTGACTTTTTTTACGTAGCGACGTTTAATCAAGCGTGGAAATTCCCAGGAGTATCCTATATTAGGCAGGTATCTCATATTCTGCCGATTCCCCTAATATCTTCGCAGATCGTCTGGTTTGTTCTTTTACACTCAAAATCACCTTTTCTCGTTTTTCAACATTGTCCTACGAGAAAAAATTGAAGTTCCACACTTGATCATAAAAACAATGCATTTAACTAAGATTCATAGAGATATAACACATCAGACAGCTAAAAAAATTTTTTTAATCGCAAATAACTTCAGAGTAAGTAAATTAAATACCTTTATTCCCAGTGATTAGAGACCCTATCTTTCACTCATAGTTCCTCTTAATCACGATAATTTTATAATTCTCTCAGCATTGATTTTAACATTTAAATTTCATTACCCTCAGTGCCATGTGCTTCTTTTCATGTGTATGTTTGAATTAGAGAAAAATTAACAAATTCAGGTGTATGTACGCACTACAAATCCTGAAAATTGAACAGAAAACATAAATTTTTTTAATGTCTTCAAAATAGTCTTCAATTTTTTAGATTTTAAAACGAAGCCGTGATCTTGCAAATATTCGAAATAGTTTTCTAGTTACAAGGGTTTTTGTTAGGTATTGTCACCGTGAACAGACATGTTTCCAAAACTTTAAACTCAATTATGAAGACACACGTTTTTGCAATAGGATGCTTTGTTTAAACAGTAATAACTCAACAATAAATTAATCTATAATTATTTTTGTAGCATTTTTTTCCAATGGCGGGACACTCTTATGAACTAAATCATTGGCCATTTTGCCGGAAGTGATAGCCACTATGAAGTGATGGAAGGTACACCCAGTAGTAGGACCATCGATGCTCCTAACAAAGGACAGCATAATTTTACATCCATGCCCTGACCCCGGAATCTTCCGATCCAGAGGCCAACACCTTAATGACTAGACTGAAAGGTTGGCATTTTTGTTTATTATAATCTATATAATACAGTGATGTTTTGACTCTCAATCAGTACTATTAGTTAGGAAATAAATTTTTATTGGATTTTTAAATCTTGATTTTTTATGCATCCTTGCCGAAAAAAGTTGTTACAGAAATACTTTTCTCTCTAGCAACTTGAATGAGGGTCAAAACATGAAGAATAATATTGGAAATATTTTCCAACTAGAATAATCTTTCTAGACAAATTACAATTTGAGATATCACTGTTCAAAAAACATGCTAATTAGCTCATTAAATTTTAATTAACTAATTAATAATTATTTTAATATGATATTTTCTCACTGAAATGATTATAATCATAAACCAATGACCTGTGAAAAAACTGGATTTTTAAAGTTAAGGGCACCGGGAAGTCATCAAAGGCCAGAAATCATGAAAATGTGACTAATATTCGAATGCATATAAAATTTAAGCTATTATAAGTACCAAAATACATTTTTGTACACATGTTTGTAATGCCTTTTAAAACTAATTCAAGCTAAAAAATAAAAATTTTAAAAGTAAAAATATTTTGTAGAGAGCATTTATATAGAACTCGGTGAAAAAAAATTCAATACAGTGAGTTCACTTTGGGTGCGCTCTGTAAAAAAACTTTAATATATATTGAGTTGCAACTTTTTCCCCTATCATAAGAAATGTTTTTTGAATTCATTAAAGTATTTTTTGTTGAAAATAACCAGGAAAAAAATTTTTAGGCACACTTTAAATCAGTTTATAAAATTTTTGTGATTTTATACCTACTGATCACCCATTAAAAAAAATTATGTTCATATTTCCTCAATAGTTTATATTTGAACATAATTGCCTAATAGAAATACATGTGTATGCAAAATTTCAGACTGATAGCTTTAATAGTTTTTTCACAGAGCGCACCTGAAGATGAAAATTTATCATTTTGAGAAAACGACAAAAAACTACAAAATAGCATCTCCTTATCTTATCGATAAGAACTTTCCAAAGCACAAGTAAACAAAATTTGCTGTTAAATATAATAACAGTCGCAGTTAAACCTGTTACCAATCGATTAAAATGTATATTTATACAAAAATATACTAAAAATATAAAATATTAAAAAAAAAATATATTTCACTGTCGGCAAAATCGAAACTTCAAACCTGAAACCGAAACCAAAAAGGATAATTTCAAAATTAAATTTTAGTAACTTAAAATGCATTTTACATAATGTGATACATCAATCGATTCGTATTGGTGCCCTCTATTAACTGCAATTAAAATAAAAAATTCGATTTTTTTTTTAAGAATTGTGACTTTCCAATGCCCTTAAAATTAAAAAATAAAACTTCTAGTGTGTACGTACACCTTAAAGACGGTTCAAGAGGAAAGTTACTAACTGCACTAAGTATAATATAATTTTAAGACCAGAAGAGACAACACACTAAATAGTGTCATTGTTATTTTTAATGGCCTTTTGCCCATTAGCAAAACCTCTCATTCCGAGTATTCAACTATTTCCACTAAAATTCTACCGAGATTTAACTTCGTTTCAAGGGCTCATTAAAATAAAGAGATTAGGTTGAGCCTTTGGGCTAATGATTGCAAAAAGCGCCACCAGGTGCCGCTAAATAGCAAGAACGTTAATTAACTATCATTCTGTTGCCAAGAACGTGAACTTAAATTTGTTGTCGTTTTTTCCTTATACTTGTAATTCTCATCAGAGTAATTATGTTTGGGCTGTTGTAATTTTTTTTTGTGGGACTCTTCCCATTTTTGAAGATATTCAAATTAGATCGTCAAATTTTTTTCCCTCTTTAGAAATTTTTCGTTGTCTTTTTATGTTGCTTAAGTAGAAGCATGTGTTCTTTTCAGACGTTCTCGGAATTCAAGGATCGAAAATTATGGCAGCTTGAGCAGTGTAATAAGAATTAAGAAACAAAAAATGTCAGGTTCTTGACGTCCCTCAACACAAGTTTTCCAGACATTTTAGAATTATTTTCTGGACAGAAAGAAAACAGTGTTTGGAAAAAATTCGGAGATAACGGTTCATTTAAGAAATCTTAAAATAAAATTTACGCACTTCTAAACATATCGGAGAATATGTGTGAAAAAAGTTTATTTCTGATTTAATTCCATATTCATCGAAAAAATGGTGACGAAAGATATTCTAGTCAACACTTCGTTCTATGTGTGACAAAACTATGACATCGAAAAAAATTAAATATAATCAATGCTAATGTTTTTTAAGCCTAGTTATCCCAAATGATCCTTTGCACTCCTCTGGTGTCTGTAAAACTAAGAGCTGATCAGTTGAGATCTTTCTCAAAATTCTAAATCGATAGGGATTTATTGTGACAACATGGCTAAAGCCGAAAAGGAGTGGAAATTAATTTGTCAACGAAGATAATAGCATTTTTTTAATGTTTCACCTGGCAACGAATAATGTCCTAGATAAATCCTCCAAGTCGATCGAACGAAATTCGTCTTCCATAAAGATCTGACCAATTTTTGTAAAAATAATATTATCTAGATATTTATTCAATTTTTTTTAATGATGAGGAGATCAAGATATTGTAAATTTTCTTCCAATGACGAGAGACGACGAAAGGTAGGTTGCCTATTAACGTCACACTGGTTCAAAACAACGGACTATTGGTCCCGGTAATTTGAGTTAACGTCGTACTGGAGCAACACAACGGGCTATTGGCGACGGTCCGGGATCAGTCCCTTAAGGGAAAGATCCGAGGACAACACGTCATTTTGAACCACGGTCAGATGACGACACATCAACCCAACAATGGGACTTTCGGCCACGACAGATTTTAGGTACACCAGCCGCCTCTACACCGTATGCTTGCAAACATCCATACACTGAGCCGGATTCGAACTAGGATTTACCAGACGGGTTGGTCGTCACTTTGTTGAGTAGTGGAAGTTTGGAGAGTGGGGTGCCAGCTCAGCTGTTGACCTCATCATCTGACCTTTGTTCCAAATGACGAGGTGTCGTCTGATTTTTCCCTTCGGGATTGATCGCGAACTGTCGCCAACACATCGTAATTTTGAACCACGGTCAGATGACGAAAAAACACATGAACTGGCACCCCACTCTCCAAACTTCCACACCAATCCAACGTGAGGACTTTCGGCTACGACAGATTTAAGGTGCACCAGCCACCTCTACACCATACGTTTACAAATATCCATGCCCGGACCCGGATTCGAACCAAGAACCTTCCAATCTAGAGGCTAACACCTCAACCACTATACCGGTTGGTCGGCGACCATTGGTCCCGAATCGAACCCGAAGTGAAAGTTCCGCGGACAACACTGATTTTTGAACCACTGTCAGATGACGAGGTCACACTCGAGCTGGCATCATCAAACTTCCACACCACGCCAACGATAAGACATTTAATGCCACGATAGATTTACGGCCATATTCACAAGTCTCGTGTTAACCCGAGGATCTGTTGATCCACAGGGATCCAGAATTAAATCGCGTATCATCAAGAACCTTATTTTCTCAAACGGCAGGTTAAGTGATCCGCGGATTAAAATTATACGCTCGCTGTGATTGGCTACTACCGTCTCCTCACGATCACATGATATTGTTTACATTTGTTACGACACCAGCCGGTAGAATTGATTCCATATCGTGATTTTAATAGAACGCACACGGCATTTTAATTTGGGTTTGGAAAAAGAAATGCAAGGGTATTTAATTTCAAATAGGATTTTTGTGGAAACCTAAATTTTGCAAGAAAATATTTTTTGCAATGCCTTGACAAATGAACTTAATCCAACTTAGTGAACTTACCTTCGTATTTTTCAGCAGTGTGTGTATTGGTGTAAAGTGAAGTAACACTGGTATTGTCAATTTTATTTCATTTTGGTAATAAAAAAATCAATTTGGTAATAATAAATCAACAAAATATTTATTCTACGACGAATTTGTATCATTATATTCTACAGTTCACTCTCGCATTGGGTTCTACTCTGGCGAGCCAGAAAAGAGTTCGAACCAGAACAAATCTGGGCATATTTATTTTATAGAAAACTAGCCACTGCGTGGCTAGCACGGCGTTGCCCGTGCTGTACTTTGTGGGGTTAGGTGACCATTGTGAACGATCGCTAACCACCGGTGTTTGCTACGCATTTCCATTTGGTTTGCTTCGCAAACCAACACCACGGATGATGAGGCCCAGTTCGAATTACGAAGGGAACCAATCGGTGTGACGTCACAATCTCTTGGAGAGTGGAGTCCCACTTCAGGTGTTATTTTGTCATCTGACCGTGGTTCAAAATTACAGTGTTGTCCTCTTATCTTTCAATTAGGGGATTGATCCCGGACCATTGTCAATAGCCCGTAGTGTTGCTCTAGTGCGACGTTAATGAAAAATTACCAATTAACAAAATTACTCGGTGTTGTAATCGTATCTTTCCCTATGGGAGATTGGTCCCAGACCGTAGTTGTTGTGTTGCTCGTTAATTAAAAATTACCCAATTTCCTCGGTAATGGTAATGGTAATTTTAGTTAACGTCGTACTAGAGCAACACAACGGGCTATTGACGACGGTCAGGGATCAGTCCCTTAAAGGAAAGATCCGAGGACAACACCTCGTCATTTTGAACCACGGTCAGATGACGAAGCAACACCTGAGCTGGCACCCCACTCTCCAAACTTCTACGCCAACCCAACGTGAGGACTTTCGGCCACGACAGATTTAAGGTGCACCAGCCGCCTCTACACCATACGTTTACAAACATCCATGCCCGGACCCGGATTCGAACCAGGAACCTTCCGATCTAGAGGCTAACACCTTAACCACTATACCGGTTGGTCGGCCCCCAATTTCCTAGGATATTTTCCCTAGGTGATTGATATCAGACAGTCATCATTTAGTTTACAGTATACCTCGCTTCTTTCGCAAAAAGATGGTTAACAGTTATGCATGCGCTGTACCGATTTAATTCGCCGATTTTGGAGGATCAAAATGTAACACCAAAACGGCGGTTTAAACCTAGGATCAGGCGTTGTAATACGGTTTTTTTTGGATAACCCAGGGATTATCGTTGATCTACGGTTTAACTCGGACTAGTTAATGTGGCCCTTACAGTGCTCTAGTGTACACGAAGGGACTAGGATTCGAACTCGCAACCTTCCTGTTACTAATACGTTGCTTCCGCGGTCCAGAATATTATTTAGCATGTAAAGTATTGACCCATATAATGCTCACTGAATTACTTTTCGTACATTTGGTTAGGTTTTATGGTACAAGTGCCGTGTGGCCAAGCACAAACGAAGGTAATGGTAATGGTAATTTTAGTTAACGTCGTACTAGAGCAACACAACGGGCTATTGACGACGGTCCGGGATCAGTCCCTTGAGGGAAAGATCCGAGGACAACACTTCGTAATTTTGAACCACGGTCAGATGACGAAGCAACACCTGAGCTGGCACCCCACTCTCCAAACTTCCACTCCAACCCAACGTGAGGACTTTCGGCCACGACAGATTTAAGGTGCACCAGCCGCCTCTACACCATACGCTTACAAACATCCATGCCCGCACCCGGATTCGAACCAGGAACCTTCCGATCTAGAGGCTAACACCTTAGCCACTATACCGGTTGGTCGGCACAAACGAAGGAGTTAAACGCAGAAGGGTAATTGGTAATTTTAGTTAACGTCGTACTAGAGCAACACAACGGGCTATTGACGACGGTCCGGGATCAGTCCCTTAAGGGAAAGATCCGAGGACAACACCTCGTAATTTTGAACCACGGTCAGATGACGAAGCAACACCTGAGCTGGCACCCCACTCTCCAAACTTCCACGCCAACCCAACGTGAGGACTTTCGGCCACGACAGAATTAAGGTGCACCAGCCGCCTCTACACCATACGTTTACAAACATCCATGCCCGGACCCGGATTCGAACCAGGAACCTTCCGATCTAGAGGCTAACACCTTAACCACTATACCGGTTGGTCGGCACGCAGAAGGGTAGGCGAGGTAATGGTAATGGTAATTTTAGTTAACGTCGTACTAGAGCAACACAACGGGCTATTGACAACGGTCCGGAATCAGTCCCTTAAGGGAAAGATTCGAGGACAACACCTCGTAATTTTGAACCACGGTCAGATGACGAAGCAACACCTGAGCTGGCACCCCACTCTCCAAACTTCCACGCCAATCAATGCTAATGTTTTTTAAGCCTAGTTATCCCAAATGATCCTTTGCACTCCTCTGGTGTCTGTAAAACTAAGAGCTGATCAGTTGAGATCTTTCTCAAAATTCTAAATCGATAGGGATTTATTGTGACAACATGGCTAAAGCCGAAAAGGAGTGGAAATTAATTTGTCAACGAAGATAACATTTTTTTAATGTTTCACCTGGCAACGAATAATGTCCTAGATAAATCCTCCAAGTCGATCGAACGAAATACGTCTTCCATAAAGATCTGACCAATTTTTGTAAAAACAATATTATCTAGATATTTATTCAATTTTTTTTAATGATGAGGAGATCAAGATATTGTAAATTTTCTTCCAATGACGAGAGACGACGAAAGGTAGGTTGCCTATTAACGTCACACTGGATCAAAACAACGGACTATTGGTCCCGGTAATTTGAGTTAACGTCGTACTGGAGCAACACAACGAGCTATTGACGACGGTCCGGGATCAGTCCCTTAAGGGAAAGATCCGAGGACAACACCTCGTAATTTTGAACCATGGTCAGATGACGAAGAAACACCTGAACTGGCACCCCACTCTCCAAACTTCCACACCAACCCAACGTGAGGACTTTCGGCCACGACAGATTTAAGGTGCACCAGCCGCCTCTACACCATACGTTTACAAACATCCATGCCCGGACCCGGATTCGAACCAGGAACCTTCCGATCCAGAGGCTAACACCTTAACCACTATACCGGTTGGTCGGCAGGGTAGGTGAGGATTTAACGCTAAAACAAGCGTTACATTTTTAAATAACATACGGACACATTTCAGAAGGCAGAGTGCACCATTTTAAATTGACCCCTTAAGGTCACCAGACTACGCTTTTCGAAAAGTGCCCTTAATTTCTAGCGAAGTCTTCACACACCCACACTAATGAATCCTTCAAAAATTCTAACTTCGCTGATTTTTATCGTAACGATTTGAAACCACTGTCAAAGTTTGGGTTTGATCTTGACGAAGGTGTGGTTTGAAACCACACTTCGATTGTGGTTTCAAATTGTTACGATAAAAATTAGCGAAGTTAGAATCACTGAAGGATTAATTAGTGTGGTTATATTAAGACTTTTCTGCGGATTAGGGAATGTCCCCTAAAAATCCGGAAATCCTGAGATTCCTCGGCCAGTTGGGATTCAGCATTGGTTACAGTCCGGTCTTCGCTAGAAATTTGGGGCACTTTCAAAAAGCGTAATCTGGGGATCTTAAGGAGTAAATTAAAAATGGTGCACTCTGTACCTTCTGAAGTGTCCGTTTGTTATTTAAAAATGTAACGCTTGTTTTAGCGTTACAGAGGGTAATTATATACGTTTGGGGAAAATAATGTTGATATTTATTATTAATGCGATTTCCCATTCAACCCATCACAAAAAATAGTCATTTTTGGAAGTAAAATGTTTTATTTTCGTAGTAAAATTGTAAAAACAGTCCAGTAGGAACTCAACAATCATAATAAAAACCGCAGTGTACTAGAGCTTTGTCTAAAACTGCTCGTCAATATAAATACAAGCCATTGCTGTATAATATAAAAAATAAGGACTCAATCGTAATACCATCGAGTCCCAGTTAAGAGTCAATTCTTAGAACCGGATGCAGTTGCAGCCACCTCGGGGACCGGTTCAGCCAGCAGGTTGAGCGCTTTCAACACTTCAGCGGCGGTGTCGTGCAGCGTCTGGATCTGTTTCACGGTCAGGATCTTCTTGCCTCCTCCGACGACTTCAAGAGGCGGGGCCGCTGCGCTGGGTTTGGGCCGCTTGGAGAAGGCCGATTCGGGAGGCAGGCTGCCCAGAAGAGGGATCTTCTCGTACAACGTTTGCCTCAGCACCTCCTGCAGCGACGACTCCCTGTTGAGCAGGTGGTCGTGAAATTCCTCGTCCAGGAACTTCGAGATCCTGAGCACCTCCTGCTGGTGGCTGTGGTAGAGCTTGTCGAACGACACCAGCAGCACATTGGGGCTGTTCTGGTACCTGGAGGTAATGGCGTATTAATTAATTCTTAATAATTGACGTCTCTCTGGAGCAACAATACAGGTTATTCGGCGATCAATCTCGATGAGAAAGACCAGAGAACAACTTGTAATTTAGAGCCACGGTCAGATGACAATGTCAACACCTGAGCTGGCATCCCATTTTCCAAACCTCCACACCAACGTGAAGACATTTGAGGCTATGACGGATTTAACGTGCAAATGAGGTTAGTTCCAGGCGATGGACTGTGGGATACAAATTTTAATGTATGGGAGTATGACGTTAAGGTGATGATGTAAATATCTCTACATTAAAAAAGCGTTGCCGCCGCAGGATTGAAAACTCGCTTTTTTTTCGCTCGATTCTTAGACTGTTTCCTGGGAAAGTGCGAATAAAAAAATTACGAAATTAACATGGTTTGTTCAAAATTGTACAGGGAACAAGATGGAGGAGATTTTTTCCCGATGTGGCTATTAATTTAGGGTGCATGAAGTGTCAAATTTCAATTTGGTTCCCGATTATATTTTTTTGAAATTCGGAAAAAGTCGGGACTTTTTCGTTACTTTTTTGTTAAAACTATCGTATCTATAGAATATTATTAGTTTTTAAATTTGAAAACACAACGGGAAACCGTAGAATGTACTCTTTTTTTATGGTATAATTATTTTTGAAATTGGTTAATAAATAAGTTCGATGCGATTTAAAGTTGGTAACACAAATTTCGTATTTTTTAGATCGTATAATTTCCGAAACACTAAAACTGTCTTATCTATAGTTCAATGCTATTAGTTTTAAAATTTGAAAATACCATGTGAAAGATTAGAATGCACTCTTTCTAATTGTATATTTCTAAAATTGATTTATAAATAAATTTTCTATGCGATGAGAAGTACAATTTCGCGATAGTGTACAAATTGTTCATCGCGAAGATGAAACGTGAAACGGCCTTGGAGAAACTCGTTGTGACGTCATGGCCCGGAAAGTTCAATCAAGAATATACGAAATAAGATAATTTCGCCGTCGCAGAGGGTAGTGTATATATTCTTAATGTTCTTGGAATAATATGAACTTAAAAATCTTAGCTGTTGGTTTTGTTCTCCTTGTGTACGATTCGTACTGTTACTCACGCTACACCCCGTTTTGGGGCGACGAAAAGCTCCAATGGCAGGGAAAAGAAGGAACCCTTCTTGAACTAAAGGTCGCTATTGAAAAGCGTACGAAGGCCAGTATAATACCAATTGTAAAATAATGATTTTCAAAAAGGAACAAATGTCCTACAAAATACAGCAGTACTTAAAAGCGCTATATACAGTGAAAGAAGCCAATCACAAGTAAAAGGTCGAAGAGATTTGAATACGAGTCGCACCCACCAAATCTTCACTAGTAAACGTTGAAATGGTCTTTTTGGAGCAACACAACGGTAAATTGACTACGCTCCGGCATCCCTCCCGAAGATATAGACCCGAGGACAACACTGTGTCATTTTAAACCATGACAAGGTTAACACTTGGGATGGCACGCCACTCTCCAAACTTCCACACCACGCAAACATGAGAGGATATCAGAGGCCACGACAGATGTAACATACACCAGACTCCATATACACAATCTTCCGGTTGGATAGAGTCTCGTACACACAATCTTCCGATTGGTAATCCGAGACTACCAACTGCGCCTAGTGCAGTCCTCTCAAGGTTGGAAACTCTCCATACTAATTATTGGGGCACGAAGGGGATGCAATAGATAGCATAAATCCTAATTCCCCCTCCTGGTATCTCGTCAAAGATAGTCGTTCGAAAACCGTTAGAAGATCTTGATGGACAAGGTATCTCGTCATCAGCAAAATTGGTCAGATCTCGGTGAAGGATATATCGAAACTACAGGGAGGGTTAAACGTAAAGCTAGAACACATTGATCATCAAAAATAATAAAAATACACTACACAGGGGAAAGTGACTTAATATAAGATAGTTGCCTAATATGAGATACTCCTGTATCTTTACCGTACAGTGTCGACATCTACTGGAAGTGTCACGAACTATTAGCTAGGGAGACTGTTGTCATTGGAAAGCGACCATACTTCAGTAACAACCTATAGTGGCACATCGCTTTTAAGAGTTTGGAAGACTTATTTTTGACCGGAGTTGCAAACTGCTCCCCCTCCAAACATTGAAGCTATTTCGAGAAACGGCACTCCTTTTATCGTCAAGATCTCGTGTCGGGGTGGCGAGTTGCAACTCCAATTTGGTTTTCCCCCAGTAGTCGGTAAAGATCAAACGACTGCACCTTTTGGATACATTTGCGAAATGCGGGATGAAAATGTTAACCTATTTCGTCCCCTTTCGGTATTGCTTGACAACCACCGCTTCCCTCTGCCTTTCGGCACCCCGTGGTCACTCAGGCCATTTTTTTCGCTCATTGTGACATTTTGACCTCATCGCATGCCTTGACCACATCTTCCGCCAAGCTGTCAGTGAGTGACCTATTCGATTAAAATGCCGTTATGAATGCTGATCACTTCTCTACGAAGGGGTGAGAAGAGTGATCACCCCTTGGTGTTACCAATAAAGCGTTTACACCGGAGTGGGTCGAAAAGGGGTCTGCATAGGGGAATGTAAAACGTTATCGCCACAAAAAGGGAGATAAATGTTTACAACTCCAGTGTAAACGCGGCTTTAGCGAAGTGAATTGAAATATTTTTACATAAATAAGTTTACACTAAATAGAATTTTTTGCCACGTTTGTATTCCCTTGTCATTGTGAATGCACACTATCATATTAACAAAACTTGATACCTCATATTGGGGAACTGTACCCAAACCGATTCGCAAAGTTTCAATTTTATTTGCGTATGTTTCCCAAAACCAATCAACACTTTGAAACAGCTTTAACGACAGCGTCGAAAATCAAAAAGATGTTTGCTAAATATTTCATTACAGTCACCAAAGCAATTTTAAGAAATATCGTATTAAGTCATTTCACCCCCTACAGTGTAAATGCCAACAGTATATACAAGGTTCGGAGTAGAGGGTGTGTGGTACCTGAAGAAGGAACGCGCGTGCTCGAAGTACCTCCCGTACTCCATGTTCTTTCCCGTGGAGAAGCGCTCGAACGCCGTTTCCAAGTTCACCTTCCGTCCGTGGATTCGGCACTTGTGGAAGTAGTAGGAGGCGAACACGTCCTCCGGGTTCCTGTAGATATAGAGGCACTTGGCGAGGGGGTTCTTCTTCACCATGTGGTAGGGCAGGTGGTGCTTGTAGATGCGGGGGTCGTAGAGGCTATCCAGCACCCGAGTGCCGGCCTTCTCCAGGACCGGCACGATCTTGAAAGTGAGGTTGGGCACGGGGAACTCGTCGTTCATGTTGGACAGCTTGAGGACCACGTGCTGCAGCCACTCGTCACCGGCGTTCGGGTAGGAGGTGAGCACGATGTCACCCTCCTGTGGCATGGAGTTCCCCGCCTCCTGGATGTTCTTCACCTCCAGGGTGGACGGGAAATTGAGGCCGTGCAGCTGCACCAGGGGCGCGTTGCTGCTGTCCGACGTCATTTTGTTTCCCGACGAAACGGATCTGCGAGAACATTTTGGTTGGTTTGTGGGTTTTATGGGTCATAGTGGGCCATTCAGACACAAGACATACAAGTAATAGACACACACAATGAAAGTTTGACTGATATACGAGGGTCATCCAGAAAGTAAGTTTCCCACATCGCCAAAAGATGGCGATGCAAAAGGCACGAAACGCGAAGGCACAAGCCGGGTAGATTGGGATGTGGGGCTATCGTATGCGGTTGTTGTAACTTCCCGATCGCTTCCGTTAACGTCGTTGTAGAGCGCGAAGATGTCCACTCTCATTTCTTTCCCCTCCCGACTGCGAGGTGAGGTACGTGACGAAGTTTTTAAACGCACAGAAGGTACCGCCGATTCAAATACACTGTCAATTGTGTTTGGCGTACGGACCTGATGGTATGAGGAATCAGATGGTTTGTCGTTGGTGTCTGGATTTTTCCGAAGGTAGGCAAAGAGTCCATGACGAGCAGCACCGAGACTGGCCGTACGTCATCGACGCGGCCTTATGGAGCAGGTGCGGCAGTGAATTCTACCGAACCGTTGCTTTACGGTTCCGTTACTCCATTCCCAGGTGGCAGACTTCTATAACACTAGACTACAAAAAACTATCCTATGGCATGACAAGTAATACATTTCCGGTGGTTATGTTGAGAAGTGGCTGAAATAGTGCAGTATCTTTTGCAATAAATCTTTCCAGGTAATTATGTTTTGCTTCTTTTCATGGGAAGTGGGAAAGTTACTTTCTGGATGACCTGATAGAAGAGAGAAATAAACCAAGGCAACGAGAACACTTTAAAATATGGGTAAGGGTGCAGCTTACTATATTGTCATTTTGAAATGTGGGTAAGGTGCAGCTTTCAAGACTACATTGTCATTTTGAAATGTGGGTAAGGTGCAGCTTACAAGACTACATTGTCATTTTAAAATGCGGGTAAGGGTGCAGCTTACAAGACTACATTGTCATTTTGAAATGTGGGTAAGGTGCAGCTTACAAGACTACATTGTCATTTTAAAATGCGGGTAAGGGTGCAGCTTACAAGACTACATTGTCATTTTGAAATGTGGGTAAGGGTGCAGCTTACAAGACTATATTGTCATTTTGAAATGTGGGTAAGGGTGCAGCTTACAAGACTACATTGTCATTTTGAAATGCTGGTAAGGGTGCAGCTTACAAGACTACATTGTCATTTTAAAATTCGGGTAAGGTGCAGCTTACAAGACTGCATTGTCATTTTGAAATGTGGGTAAGGTGCAGCTTACAAGACTACATTGTCATTTTGAAATGTGGGTAAGGTGCAGCTTACAAGACTACATTGTCATTTTGAAATGTGGGTAAGGTGCAGCTTACAAGACTACATTGTCATTTTGAAATGTGGGTAAGGTGCAGCTTACAAGACTACATTGTCATTTTGAAATGCTGGTAAGGGTGCAGCTTACAAGACTACATTGTCATTTTGAAATGTGGGTAAGGTGCAGCTTACAAGACTACATTGTCATTTTGAAATGCGGGTAATTGTGCAGCTTACAAGACTACATTGTCATTTTGAAATGTGGGTAAGGTACAGCTTACAAGACTACATTGTCATTTTGAAATGTGGGTAAGGTGCACCTTACAAGACTACATTGTCATTTTGAAATGTGGGTAAGGTGCAGCTTACAAGACTACATTGTCATTTTAAAATGCGGGTAAGGGTGCAGCTTACAAGACTACATTGTCATTTTGAAATGCGGGTAAGGTGCAGCTTACAAGACTACATTGTCATTTTGAAATGTGGGTAAGGTGCAGCTTACAAGACTACATTGTCATTTTGAAATGCGGGTAAGGTGCAGCTTACAAGACTACATTGTCATTTTGAAATGTGGGTAAGGTGCACCTTACAAGACTACATTGTCATTTTGAAATGCGGGTAAGGGTGCAGCTTACAAGACTACATTGTCATTTTGAAATGCGGGTAAGGGTGCAGCTTACAAGACTACATTGTCATTTTAAAATGTGGGTAAGGTGCAGCTTACAAGACTACATTGTCATTTTGAAATGCGGGTAAGGTGCAGCGTACAAGACTACATTGTCATTTTGAAATGTGGGTAAGGTGCAGCTTACAAGACTACATTGTCATTTTGAAATGTGGGTAAGGTGCAGCTTACAAGACTACATTGTCATTTTGAAATGTGGGTAAGGTGCAGCTTACAAGACTACATTGTCATTTTAAAATGCGGGTAAGGGTGCAGCTTACAAGACTACATTGTCATTTTGAAATGTGGGTAAGGTGCAGCTTACAAGACTACATTGTCATTTTAAAATGCGGGTAAGGGTGCAGCTTACAAGACTACATTGTCATTTTGAAATGCGGGTAAGGTGCAGCTTACAAGACTATATTGTTATTTTGAAATGTGGGTAAGGTGCAGCTTACAAGAATACATTGTCATTTTGAAATGTGAGTAAGGGTGCAGCTTACAAGACTACATTGTCATTTGGAATGTGGGTAAGGGTGCAGCTTACAAGATTACATTGTCATTATGAAATGTGGGCAAGGTGCAGCTTACAAGACTACATTGTCATTTTAAAATGCGGGTAAGGGTGCAGCTTACAAGACTACATTGTCATTTTGAAATGTGGGTAATGTGCAGCTTACAAGACTACATTGTCATTTTAAAATGCGGGTAAGGGTGCAGCTGACAAGACTACATTGTCATTTTAAAATGCGGGTAAGGGTGCAGCTTACAAGACTACATTGTCATTTTGAAATGTGGGTAAGGTGCAGCTTACAAGACTACATTGTCATTTTGAAATGTTGGTAAGGTGCAGCTTACAAGACTACATTGTCATTTTGAAATGTGGGTAAGGGTGCAGCTTACAAGACTACATTGTCATTTTGAAATTTGGGTAAGGGTGAAGCTTACAAGATTACATTGTCATTATGAAATGTGGGTAAGGGTGCAGCTTACAAGACTACATTGTCATTTTGAAATGTAGGTAAGGGTGCAGCTTATAAGGCTATATTGCCATGCACGATAGATCGTAGGGGCAGAAACCTAGCCCCCAGTGATTTTAGTGGGGGATTGATTGATTTTTAATGTCAGAAGGGTCAGGTTTCGTCAAGCGATTCTATTGGGGAAGGACCTCCTCTCGCCTCTCAAATGGGAAATCAAATATTAAAATATATCCAATGAGTAACCACGTAAGAAATTTAAACAATTTCAGTACTATGGAAGAGAAGTCCTAGGGGTCCGAATACCTTTGGCTACTCCCGTTTTACGGAAAGACCCCTTCAAACGGGGATAAACATTGAAAACATTTCCAATGAGTAATCCAATAAGCAATTCCAACACTGTCAGAACTTCGATAACCAATCGGCCCGATGTGATTCGTAAATCCACGAGACTCATCCTTATGTGATGCGACAGGGACTCCTTTCAAAAGCTGGTATCTCTCTCTTGTTTAGAATGCACAAAAAAACTTCCAATTATTCTTTGCCATAGGAAATCGACTTATGGCATAAATTCAGCTATTAATGTCATCAAAAGTTTTAAGAAATTCAAAAATACTAGTCGATTGTTCCAAAAAATGATATTTTCTTTACCACAAGAAGAATTTTTCCGAGTACCTGACTGCAGTTGCAACAGATCAATACACGAGGATGGCAACCGGAATTATGATAATTTAACTAAGTAATTAGTTGTAATTAATTAATAATTACTTGCATTCAATTATTAATTAATTGTAATTAAAAATACAAGATGAACTGAACAAGAACGCGGCACTGCTGCCGGAAACGAGCTCGCCGACCACTATGCCAAACTTGCCTCGGTCGATGGTGAGGGGCTTTATGTCCCCGCTCCTGCTAGTATTGTTAAACGTAAACTGAAAGAATTTATTGTAAATAAATGGCAGGAGCATCATTGGAACTCGCAAAGGGGTCTACGTCTTAAAAATTTGTTGCTCCAAATGAACCTAAACACCCTTGTTACCGACCGGCTCATGGTCTTCTTGACGGGCAATGGCCCGTTTATTGCATATCTTTGTAGATTTGACTTATAGATGGTGAACTCTGTCTGTGTGGCGGTGTGGGTGACGCCGATCATTACCTCTTCGGCTGCTCGCACACAAGGAACTTTCACAATACCAGGTATTCGGGCTCAAATAATCCCGAGTAGATGAATAGGGCTCTTAGCAACCGCCAGAGTCTGTAGACTGAGACCAAGGTTTAAAGAAGGGGACTGGGACAGTGTGTGCTGCCGGCCGCAGAGTACCGCAGAGGTGGCGGCTGTTAAGGGACTCCCCCCCCTGCTCTGATTATGTAATGTTGGGTCTGGGGCTGTCTAGGTCCATTTCAAAGCCTTAAATTTTAATAAAATTAAATCTTAACTTTTTAGATTGTTAAATATTTTGTTTATTTTAACGTTTATTTCTCGTTTATCTTTTGTTCACTTCTCCTTATTGTAGTTGGTATTCTCGCTGTTCCTTCTGGACCACTGTCTGGTGTTTTACCTCTAAATAGTTTATATTTCCCTATTGGTTTCACTGTTGTGCTGCTGTACTGGTGGGCTGTCTCTCGGTTACGAATGTTGAGGAGCCATACTTGTTTATTTACATTTATTTACAATCTGCAGCGGGGTTACCTCCAACCGCGGGTAGACTGGTGGTCCTGTGATCTTCTCGTGCCCCTCCGGACTGGGTTTTATGCAAGGGCCTGGAACTATGTTCAGACCTAGTTTAACTTTTTAAAACCTTTTAACCTCTCTTCGTTTTATCATGTACTTTTTTTCTAATATTTATTTCGTGTTCTTTTGTGTGTTCTTGTATATACATTTTTTTTTACATACCTTTTCTGAACGATAGTACATTCCGGTTTATAATTTTTAACAGAAATTTGTTTTCAAGTAACGGCGTTGTGCCGTTGTTCGTGTTTTTATTCTGGCCTGTTAACAAAAATAATTGGTTTTTAATAAATGTGGCATTCCTCAATGGAGGCTTTTCCCCCGGGTCCTAAAAGGGGCTCTAAGCCTCTGGCCAGCGGACCCGGGGCGGGGCGAGTCTTATTAAAAAAAAGTGAACGCAATAGAAACTAGATTGCAAACTGCTAAAGATCAGGAATATAACGGCATAGCAAGATCTGAATTGGAAACAAGCATGCATAAACAAAAATTCTAAAGAAAATCTGTTCAGCTTCAAAAATGTATATAAAAATAGAGTTTTGTCTCGCAATCCATGCTGTCCTTTTCATTAGAAGATCGATGCTTGCGACCTGTCTTCCACGAAAACAGTGCTCGTCACTAAGTCTGGACTGTGGGGGTTGTTTTAGCAACTGGACTCTTTCATTATGAGTAGGGGTACTCTTGTTAGAATTTGATTTGAGCCTCGTAGAGGTAGTGTGCCAACCACGAGAACTGGTCCACACAGCATGCCTGTGAGGTGTCGGTCACTGTTGGATGGTTGTTTTGGGGTTTTATGGCGCAGGACCTTATTTGGTCAAACTGTGCCAGACGCTAGACAGACAATATCAGCAGACAAACACACATGAAAGTTTTACTGACTAGAGTGCAACCAGGTAGAAATGACATGAATCTAACATGTACTGCCTGCAACTCGAATGCTGCTAGCGCAGTAATTTGGTTATTTTTAAGTAATGTAGTACAAGAGTAACACAACGGGCTATTGACGACTGTCCAGGATCAGTCCCCTAAGGGAAAGATCCGAGGATAACACCATGTCATTTCGAACCACGGTCATATGACGAGGCAAAACCTGAGCTGGCGACCCACTCTCCAAACTTCCACACCCACCCAACGTGAGGACATTTGGCCACGACCGATTTAAGGTGCACCAGCCGCCTCTACACAATACGCTTACAAACATCCATGCACTGACCCGGATTCGAGCCAGGATCTTTCCGATCTAGAGGCTCACACCTTAACCACTAGGTTGGTCAGCTAGTGCAGTAGGCACACCAATTGAGCCACGACTCCTGGTTGCTATAGGAACAGAGCTCGATTGCTTTTAATAGGGATGACAAAATTATATTTTGATTTTTCGAGTAACATTAGCGGTGGTAAGGGGTAGATTTCGACTGTAGATCTTTGATAAGTAAAAACCCTAAAATCATTTCCATACTGTCGTAAAATGCGGAAATGTAACAACTTTAATGCTACAAAACATTCCTTCAGCAATATCTCACGGTAGATTTACGTCTCTGGAGCGATCTATTGCAGGCTATTGGCGATAGTACGAGAACAATGCAGGTTTAGATCATCGGAGGACACCTCGTAATTTTGAACCACAGTGAGATGACGAGGCCAACACCTGAACTGGCACCCCACTGTCCAAACTTCCACACCATGCCAAAGTCAAGACAGTTGAAACCACGACAGATTTAACGTGCACCCCTCGCATGTACGGCGATCTGTTGGATGGGCGGATCTAATCAGCAACACTCCTGTTGTTAATCCATGACTACTAACTGTTACCGCGGACCAAGCATTCCCGTGGCAAATAAGTCCGTTTCTACGGCAACGGGACAGCTAGGGATCCAAGTTTGTGGAAGAACGAAACTTAGTGGCGATAACATTTTTCTTGGTAGACGATTCTTGAGATACTTAACATTCATGTTTGGGTTATTTGGTTGGGTGAAATAGCACAAGGTCCGTATTTAGCCATGCTGAGCCAGACACAAGACAGACAAGTTACCCAAACTCACAAGGAAAGTTTTACTGATACAGAAGAGCGGAATACACCAAGAGAGGATTGGTTCATTTGGGTTAAATGGCGAAAGATTCAAAAAAGTAGGGTACGTGTTACAACTATCGTCCCTGTGCTTAATATCGTCTACTCGTGTTTGCAAACTACTATGCACGACATCTATGAGTTTATGCAGTTACTTCGACAGTCTAAGGTTTTGCCACACGTAGCGCCACCGGCAAGTTTCCTATCAGTTATATCAACAACACCATTGCATCTGAAGTATTGGAGGATGTGATCAACGTATTTTTTTTGTCTTCAATCCATTCAGGGAATAATACAGGTCGGTGTTTCCAAATCGTAATTTCGTTTATGACTCGAAAGTACATTCAATACTAACGGTAGGTATGCTCTACTAGCAACTCGTTTGAATAGTAGCTCCTCCTTTCCCCTAGCGGGTGGTACTAGGAACAGGGGTAGACGATATTAGGAACCCACTCTTGACAATTCTATTGGGAAACGTTTTGAAGTTTGACTAGTTACTTAAACTGACA
This sequence comes from Metellina segmentata, assembly GCA_947359465.1. Lineage (NCBI taxonomy): Eukaryota > Metazoa > Arthropoda > Arachnida > Araneae > Tetragnathidae > Metellina > Metellina segmentata. The sequence goes on along the minus strand of OX375882.1, from coordinate 107,901,495 downwards.
TGAGTAAAGAAGAAATAGGATATTTGGAAACCAAAGGAGAATAGTTCCTAGTGATATTCATTTAGTTTTTAGCTTGATTTGAGGCTGTAGTACAGAGAAATAGTTAGGGTGTTTGAATTATATGTTTGGAACAGCTACACTATAAGCCGCGAAAATCACCAGATAGTAACACTAGGAAATGGATTTAAAAGAACTAACTAATGATCAAACCAACATTTTAAAACATAAATGCAATGAATTAACCAAACTATACACATAACTTAAATACGAAGGAAAATGTTTAATCACAAGAAATGTAAAACCTTTTTTTTAAAAATAAGATCTAAGATGGGGCGACACCCAACGATTCGAAAATGATCACAAAATGCAAATGATGGCATTTTGAGATTACTTTTTCATTGACGGTTAGACAATCCCTGGAGTATTTCATGTTCTGGGACTATCTTATCGTCATTTATGAAAACTACATTTGCGGATGCATTTAAGAAAAACAAAGAATGAGTACTTACGAGAAAAAAAGTAGCTTACGCAAGACGTACTCAGTTGACAGTAAGCGCAAACTGAAATCAGATGCCAGATATTTGGAATTGCAACATGTCCCACTTGTGCTGTTTGATTCAATTCTTCCTTTGACCACATTCCACATTAGAAACTAGTGGCTTGGTACGACACTCACTTTTCGGCAGAACGGGAGTTAGAAGTTCGATTCCCATGTTTCGCAGTCACTCATTTTTATCAGTTGGTTTGAATAAGCCTATCAGTTCTCTCGGGGATTGATCCCGGACCGCCGCTAAAAGCCCGTTGTATTGCTCTAGTACGCTGTTAGTTAAAATTCTTACCTGCCGACCAACCGGTATAGTGGTTAAGGTGTTAGCCTCTAGATCAGAAGGTTCCTGGTTCGAATCCGGGAACCGGGCATGGATGTTTGTAAGCGTATGGGGTAGAGGCGGCTGGTGCACTTTAAAAATGTCGTGGCCGAAAGTCCTCACGTTGGGTTGGTGTGGAGGTTTGGAGAGTGGGGTGCCATCTCAGGTGTTGCTTAGCCATCTGACCGTGGTTCAAAATGACGAGGTGTTGTCCTCGGATCTTTCCCCTAAGGGACTGATCCCGGACCGTCGTCAATAGCCCGTTGTGTTGCTCTAGTACGACGTTAACTAAAATTACCATTACCATTACCATCTTACCTACATTTGAAAATATTCGCAGACCGTCTGCCCTTTTTTTCGCACTGAAATTATATCCCATTGCTGCATGCAGGTAGTTGAATTTACGAAGATTTTACTTCTGCTGTGCTTAGGTTGGTACTGTGGTTCAAATTAAGAGGTGTAGTCCTCGGATCTTTCCCTTAAAGGATTGAACACGGACCGTCGTCAAGAGTCCGTTGTGTTGCTCTAGTATGACGTTAATTACCAATTACTGAGGTTGGTAGAGGTATTTTAATAACGTCGTAGTGGAGCAACACAGCGAGCTATTGACGACTTCTGCTGAGCAAAAGCTTACGCATGAGGAAGGTAGATAGGTAGGGGTTTAACCAACACTGCACTGCAACAACACAACGGGCTTTGGGCGACTTTCATGGTAATTTGTTAATTTTTTAATTAACGTCATACACAAATAGAGCAACACAACGGGTTATTGAGGACGCTCCGGGATCAATCCCCTAAAGGAAATTGGTAATTGTAGTTAACGTCGTACTAGAGCAACACAACGGGCTATTGACGACGGTCCGGGATCAGTACCTTAAGGGAAATATCCGAGGACAACACCTCGTAATTTTGAATCACGGTCAGATGACGAAGCAACACATGAGCTAGCACCCCACTCTCCAAACTTCCACACCCACCTAACGCGAGGACTTTCGCCCACCACAGATTTAAGGTGCACCAGCCGCCTCTACACCATACTCTTCCAAACATGCATGCAGTGACCAGGATTCGAAGCAGGACCCTTTCGATCTAGAGCCTAACACCATAACCGCCAGATCGGTGGGTCGTCGGCGACTGTGCGGAAAAGTAGGTAGGTTTTTAATTAACGTCGCACTGGAGCAACACAACGGGCCATTGGCGACGGTACACGACACACAACAAAAGGTAACAACATAACTTAACATATCAAAGTCGACGTTTCCGTTTCTTTCTTTTCTACAACGAGTGTCACACACTCCCGTTACTATATCTTCGTTTGGTTGGTGTGGAAGAGAGTGGGGTGCCAGCTCAGGTGTTGCTTCGTCATCTGACCGTGGTTCAAAATTACGAGGTGTTGTCCTCGGGTCTTTCCCTTAAGGGACTGATCCCGGACCGTCGTCAATAGCCCGTTGTGTTGCTCTAGTACGACGTTAACTGAAATTACCATTACCTATCTACTTTTAAAAGAAAAAAGTCCTTCTGCGCATGTGCAGAGGAGCTCCACCCATCGATCTCCGCAGTAATTACAATAGGGATCTTCGTTTGTGTGAGGTTCTGGAGGACGCCGACCCCTATATTCGAATGCCTGCATACACTTAATTACCACCTTACCAGGCCGAGTGAAGCCAATAAACTTCAATGGCTGGAGTGATCAATAATATCAAGACATAAATTGAGGATCTGTGTGCTAGCGGGCCGGGGGAGTTGTCGGATGGTCTCCCTCTCCCTTCTTAATATTTCTTGCTGGTAGCCACTCTTTTGGGTTTGACCACTTTTTTCTGGATTCCTTTCCTTCTGATTTTTAAGATAAGATGTTGCTTCGTCATCTGGCCGTGGTTCATATTACGTGTTGTCCTCGGGTCTTTCCCTTAGGCCCTAATGATTCAAGGCAATCCCTAAGGCTTAGGGGATTGATCCAGGACCGTCGTCACTAGCCCGTTGTGTTGCTCTAGTACGACGTTAATTAAAAATTACCAAATTAATTATTACTTCTTTATTTTAAGTTTTTTTAAACTCATGGTATTAATGATTACAATTTGCCAACCAAGCGGTATAGTGGTTAATGTGTTAGCCTCTAGATCGGAAAGTCCCCGGTTCGAATCCGGGTTCGGGCATGGATGTTTGTAAGCGTATATCAGCTCAGGTGTTGCTTCGTCATCTGAACATGGTTCAAAAATACGAAGTATAAATTGTTAGGGGCAATGATGGTCCTCCCACTGGGTGTTCCTTCACAAGTGGCCATCACTTCCGGCCTTGTAGTGGCCAATAACTTAGGTCAAATGTGCCCGCCATTAGAAATTTTTTTTTTTACAATTTTAATATGGGAAGCGTTGAATCTTGTAAGTACTCATGTTCGTCGTTGCTCACGCCGACCAACCGGCATAGTGGTTAAGGTGTTAGCCTCTAGATAGGAAGGTTCCTGGTTCAGTCAGAGCCTGGAAGTTTGTAAGCGTATGGTGTAGAGGCGGCTGGTGCACCTTAAATCTGTCGTGGCCGAAAGTCCTCTCGTTGGGTGGGTGTGGAAGTTTGGAGAGTGGGGTGACAACTCCGGTGTTGCCTCGTCATCTGACCGTGGTTTAAAATTACGTGGTGTTATCCTCGGATCTTTCCTTTAGAGCTGTTATCGGCAAACCGCGGCTCTAGCCACTTGAGAGCGGCTCAGCCACGAATCGATATCGACTAAATGCTAGCAGTCAATATCTCGCCTGTGATGCGAGGAAGAAAGCAGTTGAGGAGCTTCAGAAGAGTTATGAAAAATCAAGTTCTATATTTAATTATTGGGTGCAATCTTCTAACAATATTAATATTGTAAGCTTTATTGTTAGTCAAGAGATTGCTAAATGAGTCAAACCATGCACAGACGGCGAATACATTAAAAGACGTTTTATAAATGCCTCCGAAGAGCTATTCCGGGATTTTAAGAACAAGGCAGAATTTCTTTAAATTAAACAATTCACAATAAAAGGCAGAACAGTCAAATTGGCTTCGAAAAACCAATCAGAAAATCGAAGATCTTAAATTGCTTTCAGCTTTATCAAATAGCTGTTGACGAATCTTGTGACGTAAATGACACAGCGCAAGTTTCATTTTTTGTTCGATTTATTTTGTCTTCGGGTCCTAAAGATGAACTTTTAGGATTATTGCCACTGAAAAGTCAAATACGTGGCGAGGATATTGCAAATGCCGTCATTGAATGCATGGAGAAATATCATATTCCACTCGTTAAATTTGTATTTTGTAACGGGTAGGCCCTCCTTATTTGCTCGTATTACAGCTGCAACAAGACGAGGCATACTCTCCATTATTTCTGCCCAGTCTTACAGATAACGTGTGTAAAGTATGCCTCGACGTGTTGCAGCTGTAATACAAACAAAAAAGGAGGGCCTACCCGTTACTGAACAGAATAACAAAGCATTTTTTCTGAAAAACTTGCAGTGTCCAAATATTGTTGTCTGTATAGTGTGTATTTGGTCAACTTTGATAATGATTGCGTTTTTGATGCGATACTTTGTCGAAACAACCACCAGAGGATTGAGGGTCTTCAAATTCTGCTGATAAAGTTATGCTGATAAAAGAAAATATTCCGATGGAATATTACTGAATACTCCTTTCTGAAAATACAAATTCGAACGATTTGTGATACGACGGCATTAAAAACAACACGCAAAGGGTTCTAATCAGATGGATGGGCCAGTCACAAGGGGTTTCCGATAGGATTACGGCCTCCGATTGGTCGGAAGAGACTGCGGAGAGGGGAGAGATAATCAAAATCGAACAGAAACAAAAATACAGCTCGCGTGGTCTGCAATTTATTGTTTCTGACATAACGATTGCAATTTTTAGAACTTGCTCAAAATGATCATCCCCATTAGTCGATGTGGATAAGAACATTTCCCTCCAGTCCCAGTATCTCTAGTTATTTCTCATTCTGTTTTTCTTAACTCCAAAAAGCGAGATATCCGATTGAAGAATATGGAACAAACATAAATATTTATGGTAGGGAGTTTCCAACGGCTTTGTTCTTCAGGGAACAGGGTGATTAAGAACGAAAAAGAAGGACGAGATCTGGATTTAGAACGGGGAGGGGAAACGGGCTTATATTCGGAGTTGCGAGTTTTATGATGTTCTTACAACTTTATAATGGCTCGCATCCTAAATCAAGAAAAAAATAAGAGTGTACATAAATTTAGAAAGTTTGTGTGTGTAACACGGCCGTGTTTCGAGGGAAAAAAGAATACTTTATTGTTATGTTCCCTGGAATTTTCCGAGAAAAATATGGTGGAATATATTAGCTTGGCGAGCTGACTGGCTGTGGAGTTATGACTTGTTTTACTAAAAGATAAGTGCGTGAACCGTATACTAAGCATTATAGCCGATTCTAAGACTGCAACCCTTTGCGTTTTAAGAAACTAAATTGTTTGCTTGGTGTACGTCGGTGCTGGAAAATAAGACGACCTTTAAGAAATTTCATAAGAACTAAAGGATCTGCTCCACCCTGTTTTTATAACGCTGTGGGGAAGAGTAGCGGATTGGTAAAATTTGCGAGTACAAAATTCGATTCAACCAAAGACAGATATATATGTGGGGGCTGGTGCACATCAAATCTGTCGTGGCCTTTATTGTTCTCACTTTGGCGGGGTGCGAAATTTTGGAGAGTGTGATACCAGTTCAGGCGTTGAACTTTTCGTCTGACCATGGTTCAAAAGTACGAGGTGTTGTCCTCGGCTCTTTCCTTCGAATTTGATCCCGGACAGTCGCCGATAGCCCATTGTGTTGTTCCATTTATGACGTTAATTAATTACCATACCTTGACAAACACCCTGAACTCCGAACAATGTAAAGTGTTGTTAGACAAAACATTTTTCTATAAGCAGGGAAACATTTGCATTCTTTATCATGTGTCTGGTGGTCTAACAGCTTTTGGCAGCTTGCCTTACATGTTAAAGGGGTTAAATGACTGACTTCAGACTATTTTCCCAACATTCCTTTTCACTATTAATATTGAGCTGAGATCCTGAATCGTCTCCAATAACTCGTCGTATTACCCCAGTGCGACGTTAATTCAATTACCTACCACTCAATTTTCAAGTCAAGAAACATTATTTTCGTCAAGCAAATCGATGCACTGTTGTGTCGTCGCCCCAAATGGTATCGTGAAAACAATAGGAATCGTACACAAGGAGAAAACAACCAACAGCTAAGATTTTAAGTTCTTGCTATTCCAAGAACGTAAGAATATGTACAGTATTTCTATCATATCACATTAATAGCATTTCACCAATACATATTAGTGTTTTTCCTCAAAGTCCAGCGTGGTCCCCAGTGTTACCCTCTGCCTCCAGCTCTCTCTGTCGTCTCTCTCTCTCTCTCTCCTCTCTAACCGTCGTTCGTACGCAGTTCAAAAAGAACCCAACGGTAAAAGTCGAGATCCAATCAGACATCTTCTGGACGAACACCACCTGTTCAACTCAAGTCGTTGTAAAACGGCTGACGAAAGAACAGTAGTTAGTGCGGAATAATATCCAGTCAGAATACATTCGGCATTCCGACAGGTGTGAGAAGGTGGTGTGAAAGTCTTCATAATACACACGGAAAGTTTGTACTGATGCAGAAAAAAAGAAATTCAGTCAAGGTAGTTCCAGGAATCGAATCTACGTAGCTCGCAGGATGCTAAAGCAGGGGACGAAATCCACTGAGCTAGGGCAGACCCTCTGTCATATCAGGAAATCAGCTACATACGTATATATATGAGTTGAATTTAGCTACCACGTCAAGAATTATCCTACATTACAGTCATGTAAATAGCAGTGTAAATCATCTCCACCTCGACGTACTTTTAAGTAGACAAATTTCCACTGTCTTTCACGCGTCTTGCAAAAGTATTAACCTGGACGTGATTTCAACACTTCTGATCTGGACAGGTCTTACTAAACATACACAATGTGAACAAAGGTATTTGGACATTGCATGTGTTTCAGAAAAAGTGCTTTATTATCGTATTTAGTAACATATATACCCTCCTTTTGCTTGTATTACAGCTGCAACACGTCGAGGCATACTTTCCACACTTTCTCTGTAAGTTTGGTCAGGAATAGCTCGCCATGCCTCTTGCAAAGCTGTGAGAAGAGATTGTTGTAAAGATGGGCGTGCGTGGCGGTGTCGTGCGCGTCGCACCAGTTCGTCCCACAAATGCTCGATCGGATTGAGATCGGGCTCTGAACAGGCCAGTCAAGCCAATTAATTTCATTTTCAGGAAATCAATCCAACACACGTTATTGCAGTACGACATGGAGCTCAATCCTGTTGGAAGAAACAACCTTCATTGCAGTAATATTGCCATAGTGTAGGCAAGACCGAATTATCCAGAACGTCGAGGTTCATGGTACCAAGTACATAAAGCAATAGGCCGAGTTCTAACCAGGATAAACAACCCCACACTAAGATGGATCCTCCTCCTAATCTCTACAGTGTCCAAATACTTTTGTCCATATAGTGTATGTCCGTATTTCAAAGCGCGCCTTATGTCATGTAATCACCTAGGTATTGGGTTGTCAACAAATTTTGCTTCTAGAGAGAGAGAGAGAAAGATAGAGATAGAAAGAGAGTGAGAGAAATACAGTGAGAACACAGCTCTATATAATTACTTAACCAAAAATCAAAATTCCATAACTACTTAACCTAAATTTAACTTAAACGTGACCTAAAATTCAAAATATCTCCAAACTAGGACTGATTTAGAATACAACCAACTTTTTAGCTCACTTAGTTTCCATCAAGATTTAATGAACATCACGAAGGTCTAAGTTTTCAAGCTTTCAGCAGAAATAATTTAACCTAATAATCCCATCGTCTTGTGTTTGTTGGATTATAAATGAAGTTTCCAATTACATCTAATTTGTTTGCTCGTAAATTGGAGTTGACAATAATGTCGCGGTGGAATTTCACAGTAATGGACGTGATTAAGAGTCTTAATTATTCTACCTGTCAGTGGAATTGGTGTTGACAAATTAGACCAGTGGTTCCAAGCATGCGGTCTTATATTTATTAACTCTAAGAAGGTTGCATTTACGAGAAGTAGTACTTTGGTTTTATCACCCACCACACTTAATCACCATACCTAAAGATTAAAAGAATCCACGAATTCTTTCTATTCCATTCTGATTCAAAATTACATGGTGTCGTCCTCAGTTCTTCCCCTTGGGGTATCGATCCCTGACCATCGTCAATAGCCCGTTGTGTTGCTCCAGTACGTCGCTCGTTAAAATACCTACCATCTTTCTATTCTAAGTATTTGGTATTTTCATTTAAAGTCACACTGGAGCAACAAAACGGCCTATTGGTGACAGTCCGGGATCAACCCCGAAGGGAAAGATTCGAGGACAACACCGCGTCATTTTGAAACACGGTCAGGTGACGAGGCAACACCTGAGATGGCAACCCACTCTCCAAACTTCCACACCAAGCCAATATGAGGACATTTGAAGTCACGACAGATTTAACGTGTACCAGACCCCTTTGTACACGACCGTCTTTGGTTGAATCCGAACTCGGTTGCTAGTCCGTTGTTTTTACAACCAAAATTTTAAAAATCAAGCGTATTGAAAATATTTTTCTCCACTAAATTATTACAAAAGCCAGTTGGTTCTATATATAAGGATGTGTGTGTGTGTGTATTGTCTATACGAATCTACACAGTTTGACTCATCCACACCCAATGTGGTGCTCTTATACTTTAGAACACTGACGAAAACGTAGGCTATTTCTTTCATGTCTTCAGACACATCTATAGCCATGAAAATGGGCACACAGGTAGTCGTAAAAGAGCCCCTCGAAGTCCCAAAATTAAAATATAAAGTTTTTTTTCCTGCAATAAGGGGACATGAACAAGGAAACACGTTCTACAGGTTTTGTGTATTTGAGTTAACACAGGGAAATGTTGGGGTCCTATTTTACCTGTCGCGGTAGGAAACACGTTCTAAAGGGTTTTTGTATTTGAGTTAACACAAGAAAATGTCGCGGTCATACTGTAAACCCGACAAACGCCGGGTTATTCATCTAGTAGCGATATAAGAAACCCCCTCAAAATTCACTCAACTTAAAACTTCAGAAGAAAACTCTCACGCAAATTTTTCTTTGAAATTGAAAGAAATACCAACCCTGTAATAAACGAAATTGAAATTTATGATCCAACGCTCCCCCAAAATAAAACTCGAAAACTTCTTCTTAGAGACTGAAATCCTCAACTCCTCCCAATTCAAACTCCCCCTATCATTTGTAGAACCGTCAATGATAAGGAATTGTAACATAACCAGTCGTATAATGTCGTCTACGTACCGCTGTGCTGTAAGTGTGCCAAAAATAACTACCACAGGGGTCCGGCTATACTATCAAAGGAGATGGCACCCCAGACCATAACGCCCTGTTGTGGGCATGTGTGGCGTATGATAATTAGGGCATGATCCCCACGCTACCCTGGACGTCTCCAGTTGTCGTCAGGACACAGGTGGAAACGGGAATTTTGGAAACTCCATGCCAGGATAACAATATCCACACTTAAAGGAAGCTGCTTGCTGCTAAGAAAGCTGTGAATCTTTGTACTCCACAATGAAGTTCGTGAAGTCAAAATATCGTTCACAGTTGACCAATCATCATCTCACACAAGTCTTTGTTGAATGTTATACTCTTAATTAATATATTTTTACGTATTATATTTTATTTTATTATTAAAATTTAGAATTAATTTTGCTTTTACTTTCTCTTAGGTATTTATTTTTGCATGTGTACTTTACATAGCACTTTGGACTTGTGTGTAGAATATGTAACCATATTAATTAAATTAAATTTGAATGTGTGTTTTTAATACTATGTAACTACAAATATGTGGTTTGGATTTTTAAAAAAAATGAAAAACCCGAATTGGGTTCTTATTGACCTCGTACATGCACACTCCTGATCTACAGGATTCTACGAAATTATCTGTTGAATGTGATCTATAATCCTATAGAATTATAGTCCGTTGTTTTATAAGCTTTATGAAGGGAGCTCTATAGAGAAGGTCTGAAGAAGTCTCAATAGAATGTCGGTAGAAACCTTTTTCTAAAAGCTGTATAAAGTAAGGTATATAAAATTCTATTGAATGTCTGTAGAAACCTCTATAGAATTAATTCTATATAAGCTCATTTCCTGTTTCGATATTTTACTTTTCTATAGGATTCTCTATACTAATAAATTTCTAAAGAATCGGAGCTCATAATTTCTCTATACAAATCTTCTAGAATCTTCTCCCTATAGAAACGAAATTTTGTTTCTCTATTGAGTTTTATAGAACTTCATTAAAATTTTTCGTTAGGGAACGATTTGTGGGCCTGAAATAAATGTGAAGGTGCTTGAACAGTTTTAATTTTTGTTACATATTGGCAAAATGGCAGTGTTCTGCACACTGAGGAAAGAAAAATCATAAATATGAGATAAATATATGAAATTGATGCACAATGAATACACACACAGTGGAGGGAAATATGTTTTTATTGAGTCGTACTGATTAGAAATTTTTAATGGAATGTGCTTTAAATATTTCGAGTAACAAAAGTAAGAGAGGTGATTATACAGGTGCTCCAATAACAGTTGACGAATCGAATTTTTCTAAGTCAGCTTTTAAAGTTTTCAAAGGAACGTTTTCTATGTAGTTTCTGCCAAATATCGAAATGTCAATGTATGTTTGTTGGATCTTATTCACGGAGGTTCCAAAATTATGTTGAATATGGCTCTGCTTTCCAAAGAAATCCACTTCGCACGGCTTGTGTGATTCTTTCTTTGTTTTGATTTGTAATCCCAAAAAGGTAGCATGAAATATTAAGCATTCCTGTTCTGTGTTGTTTGCAACGATTATTTAGGTCGAAATCAACGAGTCCGCAGTCCATTCGGTTTAGAATGAAGTCTTTCTCTGCAGTGACTCTACTTGTATGATATTCAGTACCACTGAGTTGTCAGGACAAAATTATCTGAGTGATCATTGTCAACCTTTTTATTCATACAGGTCCACTCATAATCTGAAGCTCCGTTGGTCCCATCCGACAGATGGTGAGCTGGATCTGCGGGTGGTGCGTCAACAGGTTGTGCAGCATCAAGTAGAGTCCTTTCTGCCATCTCGTCTTCGATGGTGCGAAGACGCAAGTCCATAAATTCCTCCGGGTGTTCGGCATTCCACTCAGCGAGGTAGTCGCGTTCAACATAGGGTTTCTCCTTCTGTTGTTTGGCCTCCTTTTTAGCCATTTTTTTCTTGCTTCGCTTTTCTCGAAACTTCCGTCTGAAATAGCAAGTCGATATTTAATTAATTTTCCAAAAAAAGGACACAATACATGTATTGGTACAGCTACACTCTACGTTTATGAGTGATGGCAACAGCTTGGCGATTTTTTTGGCGCACTTCTAGTAGCGAGTTACGATAAACTTTCATTACCGTTGTTGTGGTTTTCATGGCAACCTCGGCAAACGGAAATTTTCATTTTGAATATTCTAGTAAGTTCTTCCAAAATCCGTTAAAGTCGTTTGATTTCATTGATAATTTTTTCTTTCCTCCCATTGGTTATTTTGTTTCTAAAATATCCTTTGATTGCATTGGTCCTTTTAAATCGTTTTCTGTCATACCATTGGTACATTTATTTGTATTTTGTATTGTGGATTTTTTATTTTTTTATAATAGTTTTCACGATTGGATTAAGAGTTTTGTTTTTTTGACCATTTTCGTTTTCATTATTTTTTTAAGAAAGAATTCTGACGTTATCAGGTTGTATTATCTCTTGCTTTTTTTTCCTTTTGTAAATCTTTTTCAACATGCCCACTGTATTTAGTGTAATTGATAAGTTTCAGGGTACGCTTACCCAACACTCGTAGCTTAGTTTCTCTGCTGGTTCACAAATGTGTTTTGATATTGCTTAAACTTACTACTTTTTATTAAAGTTTTTAAAAAATATATTTTTCAAAGCGTTCTGTAATGTGCTTAAAAAGTGTGTTGTAAAAAGAAAAAAATTGTGACAGAAAAAGAGTTAGGAAATAATTCTTTCATTGGCGACTTTAGAAGTGCGCCAAAAAAAATCGCCAAGGCCGTTGCCATTGCTCATAAACGTAGAGTGTAGCTGTTCCCATGTATTTAAAACCTACAGTTTTATGGGAAAACGTAAGGTTAACAGACACTAAAATGCATACAAATCAGTAATTTGAGGTAGATATAAGGAATAGATCACACACTTACATTTGTTTCCCGAACCAATCCAACATCTTAAAAGGTGAATAAGAATTCTATAAAAATGGTGTAAATAGCACTGAAAAGTACTGTTTATAAGTAAAACGTCTGTAAAACAGACGTAAACAGCACTGAAAAATACTGTTTATTTGAAGCGTCGATGAAAATGACGTAAATAGCACTTAAAAGTACTGTTATAAATAAATTGCAGCGGAAAATTCCTCTACAACAAAAAATCGCTTTTATCAAACGTATATTAATCTCACTTGATCAAAGCTTTAAAAGGCGCTAGTTAGTAATTTGAAAGACATAACATGAATGACGAAACCTTTTTAAAACAATACTTTTTACATGCGCAACAATGTTTGGGTAACAATGAAATATAAAATTTGATACTTAGGTAACAATGGACTCATCCATTATTATACTCATTATAACTTTATTGTTTAAGGAAAAAAATGAGTGGATTCAATTGCATTTAGTTTCATTGTTTTAAGTACGTAACGTTTTAATTACGTGTGACGTAAATAGCACTTAAAAGTACTGTTATAAATAAATTGCAGCGGAAAATTCCTCTACAACAAAAAATCGCTTTTATCAAACGTATATTAATCTCACTTGATCAAAGCTTTAAAAGGCGCTAGTTAGTAATTTGAAAGACATAACATGAATGACGAAACCTTTTTAAAACAATACTTTTTACATGCGCAACAATGTTTGGGTAACGATGAAATATAAAATTTGATACTTAGGTAACAATAAACTCATCCATTATTATACTCATTATAACTTTATTGTTTAAGGAAAAAAATGAGTGGATTCAATTGTATTTAGTTTCATTGTTTTAAGTAGGAAGTTTGAATTCAGAATTAATCACATAGTATGTATAGTTTCAATTCATTATTTGTTTTAATATTTCATATTTTTGAAGTTTCAAACGTCATTAAAACTCCATTTCTAAATAATAAAATTGTTGTTACTTTTTATGCTTTTACGACACATGATATAAGTTGCTTTACTCTACATTTCTAGACCCATACAATTATTTTTCTCTCAGTCTATTTAAAGACAACTTGAATGAAATAAATAAAACTAGTTGAGAGCATTAACATCATGATCAACTGAATCATCAGTTTAGAATTTCGTCGTATTGTTCCTCTACAAACCAATTATTCAACCGAAGAATGTTTTATGGCTGTTTAATAATAGCTGGGAAGAATGAAACTTTTCCAGCTTTATCGAGTCATGAAAATGGCTGTGTATTTTGCAGGGCAGACACACAAAAAGCACTTAAGAAATAGTAGTAGCATTTGTATTAGAACTTTTTTAAGTAGTAGCATAAAAGTATCCTCTTAAACCCTATTTATGTAACATTTTTAAAAGGTGACGCAAAAGTTTATGTTTAGTAATAGAAATGAGCGTTTTTCCCCATGTGTATATTAAAAAAAGTTCTGTGCAACTTAGGTTTTCTCTAAAATCGTGTTCCTTAAAGAGTCAAGAAAGAACGTTGACTCGGCAGTTTTGAAGTTCGTTTGTGTACACTGTATTTCGAGATCGGCTTTTAAATAAGAACTACACTACCCTACCATAAGGGACCGGACGCAAGCGGATTTGCATAAAATCCGACTGTTTGTTTGGGGTGTTTTTCGTGGTATGGCCTGGGACCTTTGCAGTATGTTCATGGTCAATTAAACGCCGATGCCTACATGAACATTTTGGACAATCAGGTTCTTCCTACGCTCTGGCAATTTTATGCAATGGACGAATGTTACTTCCAGGGCTACGACGCTCCATGTCATTTTGCAGCCTCTGTCAAGCAGTGGATCGAGATATGAATGTGAAACGTCTTCTACGGCCTGCTCAGACTCCCGACCTAAACCTCATAGAACATGTGTGGGACGCGTTAGAGCGACGTTCACGGACCAGGGAACCCCTTCCTAAATCGACAGCTGAGCTGGCGATATTGTTGCAGCAGGAATGGACACAAATACCCATAGCTGTGTATCAAAGCCGTCTGGAAAGTATGCTCAGAAGTGTTGCTAGTGTAATTGCAGCACGTGAGGGACCATCCCCCTATTAAAGCATGTATTATTTCCCTTACGCCATCACATATTGCTGTTCTGTCCATTATTGTATGGTAGTGTATATCTCTATGGAAGACACATGTTCACATTCCTTGACAGACTAAATGATTTGATTTCTGTTCCATTGGAGTACATTTAAAATACCTCGAATGACGAATATATCAGTGATGGACCAATGAGACAAAAATCCGTCCAACCATAAAAAACTCGTTTTTTTACTCAAATTTTTTTTAATAACATCGTACTAGGAGCAACACACCGGGCCCGACAACGGTCCGGGATCAATCCCCAAGAGACCAACGACAATAGCACGCTATTTTGAACCATGTTCACGAGGCAACATCTGACATCTACTTTCCCAATTTCCACACCATGTCAACGTGAGGACATCATTGGAGGCCATGACTGATTTTACGTGCACCAGCTCTCCTTGTACACGACAATCTTGGGTTGTATTCGAACTCGCAACCCTCCGGTTTCTATTCCGTTACTCTTGCCACTGGGCTACCGCAACCCGAACTCGTGTGGGAAAAAAAAACATTCGAAATAAAAATTCAGTTATTTTAGGAAAGAAAAACCAAAGCACAAATTGAGTTTCAACTTCACTCATTTCCCCTCAAAAATCTCTCCGTATGTAAGTCTTATCTTCAATAAAAAGAACAGACGAAAAAAAAAGAATGTATCGAAAATAATAGCGGAAAATAAACTCGCGTCTGTACAAAATCTGTCATTCAAACTTTTTGAAATCTTCCAAGCGAGCGATAAAACGTCTTTCGAAGCAAATTAACGCAAAAAGCACGGCAAAAACGGGGGCACAAAAATTCCTTATCTCACAAACAGGCTGTTATCTCCGACTTCGTCGCCCCCTCGCCGACTTCTGTCACTTGTGGGAACGCATAATGGAAAAGAACACATCATGGAACTTTTTTTTTTGCAGTCGTTAAACATTCCACCAGCGGAAACGTCGGGGGAAAGCACCAGAGGGCGGGGAAAGGAATAATAAGATACATTCGTATAAAAATGCCTAACTAGTCATAATGAACAAATAATAAAACACGACGAAAGTTCCATCAAAAAAGTTAGGAGGCGAAAAATGCCTTCCGACAGAAGAAGGGAATACTTTTCACGCCGTCCAGCGCTCAATATCTGGAGCTATGCCAAGTTGTTTCTCTCCTGCTTCACGCGGTGTTTTGCAACGTGTTCGGAAATGTAAGGGGACCCGTAACGAGAGAAGGCCCCAGGCTGAAAGGCTCTCGCAAAACACGAGATTTTTACGGTTGTAGTGCATTTGGTGCTTTTAAGAAGGAATATTCTGGAAGAATATTCTTTTGTTCTATTTTTAAACGGATAACGATCCATCGCTTTCTTGAGCAGGATTTTCATCGGCGATCGCGATTATTCGGCAAAATTATTGAAAGAATTTATACAAAATTGTTCAGTGAAATGCATCACAATTCAATGAACTTCAATCTCCTTCACACGAAGTCCGCATTAAAACTAAGATGGATTAATCCACACTCACTGAGCCATGACGGCTTTTCATTATTTTATCATTTGGGTAGGGGGACGTAAACTATTCACTTTACATCAGTACTGAAAGTTTACACTGAAAATTACTCGCAAGGTATCCTCAAAACACCCACAATCTTAAAATACATTGCCAGAAGATGAATATCAGAAAACATTTGGTAAAATAAATCTAAAAAACTACAAGAGGACATGAAATTATATTACACACAATAAAAAGGATCATCTCTAGCGAATCTTGAATACATTAACCACTAACTGAAAAAATATCTGCTGAACATAATACTTATGTACACTCCATAACAAAAACATGGACACACCCAGAAGGAATTGTCCGATTGCGATAAAAATGGGTGGATGTGAAGAACATATATAGAAAAACAAACGAATCAAATTTCAAAACAATTGAATGATTCATTTCAGAATTTGACCGTTACAAAAGGAAAAAGTCAATAAGACGTTGGTCTACATTTGTCCTGAATGCAAGTTGTCACCCGGCGTGGCATGGACTGAAAAAGTTCCCGGATGGTGTCCTGCGGAATTTCTGGCCAAATTGTCTCCAACTGTCGGGGCTAAAGGGTCAACATTCCGGGATGGTTGCCTTCCCATAACGTCCCAAATTTGCTCTATGGGAGAGAGATCAGACCTAGCTGTCTAAGGAAGTGTTGGGAAAGCTCGAAGACAATTCATAGCAACACATGTGGCCGGGCATTATCTTGTGGAAACGTAAGTCCGGGGTGTCGCAAAAGGAACGGTAACACAACCGGTCGTAGAATGTCGTCTACTTCCCGCTGTACTGTAAGTGTGCTAGAAATGACTACCAAAGAGCTATTAAAGAAGATGGCACCCCAGACCCTAACGCCCTGTTGTGGGCATGTGTGGCGTGCGATAATAAGGGCAGAAACCCCACGCTGCCCTGGACGTCTCTAGACACGATTTCGGTCGTCGTCAGGACAGAGTTGGAAATGGGTAATGGTAATGGTAATTTTAGTTAACGTCGTACTAGAGCAACACAACGGGCTATTGACGACGGTCCGGAATCAGTCCCTTAAGGGAAAGATTCGAGGACGACACCTCGTAATTTTGAACCACGGTCAGATGACGAAGCAACACCTGAGCTGGCACCCCACTCTCCAAACTTCCACGCCAACCCAACGTGAGGACTTTCGGCCACGACAGATTTAAGGTGCACCAGCCGCCTCTACACCATACGTTTACAAACATCCATGCCCGGACCCGGATTCGAACCAGGAATCTTCCGATCCAGAGGCTAACACCTTAACCACTATACCGGTTGGTCAGCAGAGTTGGAAATGGGACTCGTCACTAAAGACTATATGTATAAGTCAGCGCCGTTCCAAGTGGATTGAGCCCGGGACTATTGTAATTCTGCACTTTCTTGGTGCATTGGATTTTGTTATAGAGTGTAGTAGGTAATGTAAATATAATAACGCGTAAAGTTTGCAATGTGAAATATTTTTAACGCAACAAGAAATGATGCACAAAGAAGAAAAAAAGTGAAGCGTAAAAAAGAGATTAAAAAAAATCTGACTTAAAAAAAATGATAAAAGATTCGAGCGGAAAAGGAGGACAAGTTATTTTCATAAACGATGTTCTGTGAACCTTACATACATTCCCAGAACACGTGATCCGCACCAGTCCAATCACAAGGGCACTAATCTCCACGCCGAATCCAAATCGTGGAAATCCTGAACGCATTCCTCAACGGCTCAATCAATGCTATCTCCACGCATTTAATTGACTGCGTTAACACAACGTCGGGATTGCCCGGATTGAGCTACGATACGGCCCTCCCTCATTGCAGTTAACTTGACGGTAACCGGAGCACATGCGTATCGATTCTGTAACGCGCGGAAGTTTTCGGCGTTTTCAATTAATCCAGAAGCTAACTATCAGTACTGAAATCCCGGAACCGCCGGTAGTTGGGATTTTTTTGTACCATTATAATAAACTTAGCTGGATATCTTTTTATTACATCTTGAAAACATCTTATTATATCTTCAGCTGGCACCCCACGCCAGCGTGAAAACATTTGAGTTAACGATAGATAGATTTACCATGCACCAGTACTTTGGATGGATTCGAACTCCAGTTGCTAATCTGTTACTCTTCCAGCCGAGCTACCACTGTCCCATTGAGTAGGTAGGTACTTCAATTAACCTCGCAGAGCAAGGGGTTACTGACGACGGTCAGGTTCAATTCCCAAGGGTCAATTCCAAGGTTCAATTCAAATCCGCGGCCCCCCTTGGGAATGATCCCGAACCGTCACCAATAGCTCATTGTTTTGCTCTAGTGCGACGTAAATTCAACTATCTGCTATAGTAAAACTGTTTAAGGTATCAGAACGCATTCGAGGCCCTTTTTTTTTTTTAATGTTGTATCGAAGCATTTTAAAGAAATTTTATGTTTAGTGTTATTAAACGCATTGGGCTATAAATATTCAAAATATGTATTCATAAATTTGTAAAAATGATAATTATGAATGAAATTTAAAATAAATTTGTCAAAAACTTCAAATGTGCCACTTGAAAATCTATTCGACCCATTTGAATAAAGGATGCTAACAAAATAAACGACATGCACTTTTCTATGGAATGAACTAGAATAAAATGTATATTTAAATAAACACAAATTTTACAAGCGATCTGAAAATGAATACCAGATTTGTGATAGTTTTACACTAGTATTTCTTAAATAAACGGCCATAATTTAAAAGCTTTTCGATCAGCATATTTATACATACTAGTTCATTCCCTAGACAGCATGATAAAGTACAAGTTCTCAACGTTTTACGAGAATCCATCCATAAATTTTTCTGTCATAACACTTGAAGTGAAGAAATAATGCGTAAATATTAATTTAGAGTAAAAAATAGTTTGGAGTGTATCGTTTGCTCTTTCTTGCTTCTACTGTTTATGTAAACAATTTTGTTCTTTACTTCTCTTTAAAAATGTTCTCACTACTTCCAAAATAGAAACCATTTAAACATTCGTGAATACTTTCAAAAACTATATTTGCAACAAAAAAAAGTAAATTTAAAATTTAAATTTCGACAGGTACTCTTCAAATAAGTACTCTATCAAATAAGACCCAAAACTTTTCGTTGGAATATGTGGTCAAAACTGACATTTCTAACGTCTTCGACGTTAACCTTTTCGCTGCAGCGCTTAGATTTTTTCAATCGTCTCACAGAACTCTTCGCCTAAATGTCCAACCCCCTTTACCTAATTATCTAACTTGAGCGATAGAGACTTGAGTAGCATTTACGACTGACGCTTTCCTTTCATAGTATTATGTGGCGTATCGTTTGGTGTTAGATAGATATCACCACAGCGACCTTCTGCCTTTCCACAAAAGCGTTCACACCTCACAGTTGACTAAGTAAAGTACCGAACAAGAAAATGAACCCTCCAGAAGGTCAGTCGCTGACAGCTCGTAAATGGTGATCGATGCCAGCGATCACTTAAAAGGGAGATAACATCCACCGTACACAGATACGTATACCCAGCTGCTGGTGAAAACGAAATTTCAGTGGTAACAATTGTCTATCTGCCGCAGCGTAAAGGATATGGACCGGTGCACACATCCTTTTTTTCAACGTGCGGCGCCGCTGCGGCACCGGAGCCCAACTATGCACACATAACCGTGAAATGAGGCGAGAACTCATTTCGCGTCATTTGCGATAAATGTTCTATCGAAGAAAACGGGTTTATTTCGCTTACTTGGTGTAAGAAAAGTATATTTTTAAACAAAATAGACTTTACTGGATACAACCTTTTATTAATTATTATTTATATCCCATTTGTTTATGAAAACAAGGTACTTCAGAACGAAGACTCGTGTGCGGCGCCGTAGGGAACTGCGATACAAATTGCACGCAAGTTGGACGTGCGTCGCCCCAGCGGCTCTGAAGACATGTGTGCACTGCTCCATTGGATCTAATGTATCTCAAACCGCACTTGCGTTGCGGCAGCGGCACCGCACGTTGAAAAACCGGATGCGTGCACCGGGCCTAATTTAACAATTGCGACGATAGCGAAATGCTGAAATCGTGTTCGGAAAACAAATCAAGTGAAGTCACGTTCTGAATACATACAGAAAATTCGTTTGGAAGCAGAACACTACCGCCACCTATATTAAGCTCAACAGAAAATGCCTAATAGGCGATATTCCAAATACATAATTAATTTAATTTTAAATCGGCACGTGTCACGGTTCAAATACGATATGTTCTTTAACAATAACAAGACTCATTTTTACCGAGACTTATAAAACCGCAGTACATTCATCACCAATAAATTATTCCGTTCGAGAATTTAATCATCTAAATTGGCGATCTTTCCGTGTAGGAAGACTGGATTACAATTTCATTATACAATTGCGTTGCGCCTTGTATAATTCCTACTACAAATGACTACATCTCATAACGCCATTAAAATTCATAGCTCTTTAAACTAACATAATTAATAATCTTCTGCGGATTAATAAGCAGAACCACAACAATGGCGCAACTCGGTTAATGAATAATTAGTTCGAAGATTATCTATTCTGTGGAAGCGTCTCATTAAAATTAATTCCAGCAAGTCACTCCCAATTAATAAGGGACTCGCGAATTTCATGTTCGGAAAGACCTTCATTCAGAATTCATCGTTAGGTATAAAATGGAGTCCAATGAAATTTTTTTTTAATCGCAGAGACGTCTGCAAAAGATGAAATCAAACGATAATGCAATTACGGTAATGGAGTAAGGTAAGATCATTTCAATAAACGTCGTACTAGAGCAACACAAGGGTTAAATGACGACGTACCGGGATCAATCCCCTAAAAGAAAAATCGAGGACAACACCATGTCATTTTGAATCACGGTCAGATGACGAGGCAACACTTGAGCAGGCACCACACTCCAAACTTCCACACAAACCCAACGGAGGACTTTCGGTCCCGACAGATTTAAGGTGCACCAGCCGCCTCTACACCATACGCTGACAAACATCCATGCACTGACCCGGATTTAAACCAGGAACCTTCCGGTCTAGAGGCTAACATCTTAACCACCAGGTTGTTTTTAAAGGTAAGGTAATGGTAATATTGACGAAGGTCCGGGATCAACCCCCAAAGGGAAAGATCCAAGGACAACACTACATCAATTTCAACCACGGTCAGATGACGAGGCAACACCTGAGCTGGCACAACACTCTCCAAACTACCACACCAACCCAACGTGAGGACTTTAGGCCACGACAGATTTAAGGTGCATCAGCTGCTTCTACACCATACGGATGTAATTGTGTTAGTTACTTTCTTGGAATAGAATCATTTAGAAAGATACTATTGGCCCTTTCCTTAGAATATAATACTTTGGAAAGTAATTCTACAGCCTGTTTTCTTGGAAATGAATCCTTTGGAAAGACTCCAATGGTCATTTCCCAGAATATATGGATTCCTTTAGGAAGATTCTGTTGGTCATTTCTTTATAAAAGAATACTCTGGAAGGATTCTATTTGTTGGATGAGCTCTTTCTGTAGCTTCCAAATCGCAATAAATCAAGCTAGCAGTTTTTAGTTACACGATAATTTATTACATGAAAAGGAACACGATAATGGAAATAACATAACCAGAAATCATTGTTTGATAGGTAGCGTAGATTATCTTAATCAGGAAGAGAAACCAATCGGTCTCTTCCTGCTCGTCTTTTTCAAAACTCTTCCTGTCATCATCAACCCTTCCCTGGGTTGTCCCGCTTGTCACGCGCCAACCGCTGCAGTTGGCGACAGTTTCCTGACACTATTTATACTTTTTAAAGAAGAGGTCGTGTAGTCCGGTTAGTTATGTTCGCGCAAACGCTGTATGAGTTTGAAAACCATTGATAACGCATGCGCAGTGTGAGTTGGAAAACCATTGATAACGCATGCGCAGTGTGAATTGCGCACACCACCATTTTATTTGAGAACTGAGAGTTGTGTATTGAGGTTGGAAGGGAAACACCGTTTTCAATGGTGGTCTATCCAAGTGTATTCACTTGTGAGTAATAAATACAGTCCGCGTTGGTATGGTGTGGGAGTTTGGGGTGTGAGTCACCAGCTCAGGTGTTAATGTCGTGATCTAACCGTTGTTCAAAATTCTAGGTGTTGTCCTCGGATCTTTCACTTCGTGATGTATCCCGGACCGTCGTCAATAACCCATTGTGGTGCACCTGTGCGATGTGAATTCAACTATCCTACACTTGTACAGATTCTGCCGTTTTTCCTTAAAAGTGATTCCTCTGAAAAGACTATTGGTTATTTCCTTAAATAGAATCCTTGAGTAAGATTATTTTGGTAATTTACTCGTAATTGGTAATTTGTAATTGACGTCATACTAGAGCGACACAACGGGCTATTGACGACGGATCAGTCCTTTAAGGGAAAGATCCGAGGACAACACCTCGTAATTTTGAACCACGGTCAGCTGACGAGACAACACCTGAGCTGGCAACCCACTCTCCAAACTTCCATACCAAAACAACCTGAGAACTTTCGGCCACAACAGATTTAAGGTGCACCAGCCGCCTCTACACTATACGCTTACAAACATCCATGCCCGGACCCGGATTAGAACCTGGAACCATCCTATCTAGATGCTAACACCTTAACCACTATACCTGTTGGTCGGCTAATTTCCTTGTAATAGAATCCTTTGGAAATATTCTATTCGTCATGAAGGTGAAAACTGATTAGAGGTCACGCAGGGAAAACTGCAGATTGCATGGAGCATGCATGCAGATTTAATCAATGGTTTACAAATACCGCCAAGCATCGCCAAAACGGTGATAACCCCAATTAGCTCTTAACCGGAAGTATTTTTATTTTTCCTGTTCCCCTTTTATTGAAAAATGTACTCCTAATACCAAGATTCGAAGAAGAGTTTTCTTCCACCAAAAGAAACGAGCTCTCGTCCAAGTACATATTTATTCAAAAATTAATCACTCCAGAAGATTAAAATATTCTGAAATCGTGATAATCTGTGATGAGCCCAAAGTTCATTTAAAATTCCATTAATATTTTAATCCTAGATTTCATTTAAAATTCTGCGTGGATTATATCTGAGGAACGGATAGGTCTCCAGGAAACATCCGTCTTGTAGAAAACAGTAGAGTGTTATGTGCGGATTAGAACATCTCCAAACTATCGGAAGAAAGTTATATTCACCGAATCAGCTGGACTTGAGCCTAGTATCTCAAGACAAAGCTAGATCGACCCACTAAGATCTTTCTCCGATAACATTTGCAGTGTGATAAGGTTTCTCTAGATTGTCATTTTTGCAGTACGCGCGCGCGCGAGAGAGAGAGATGGCTAAATTAAGCGGAAAGGTAGTTTATTAACGTCAAACTGGAGCAAGATAACGTGATATGTGTGACGGTATAGCATCAATCCAGAAGGGAAAGATCCGAGAGCAACACCCCGTAATTTTGAACCACGGTCAGATGCAGAGATAAACACCTGTGCTGGCACCCTACTCTCCAAACTTTCACTCTACGCTAAGGTGAGGACATTTGAGGCCCTCGCAGATTTAACGCATACCAGCCCCCATGTACATGATGGTCTTTGGCTGGATCGAGTTTCGAACTCGCAATCCGCCGGTTGAGAATCCGTTGTTCTTCCATTGGCTTGATGACGAGATATCTCGTCATTGTAATGCGACGATACGTGTTTCCTGTTGGTATTCTGAACATGACGTAAGTAGCTTGTTTTATTATGATTTCAGCACTTCGGCACTAAATTGCAAAACAGCATAGTGATAACAGTACGATTCGTACACAAGGATAATACAACCAACAGCTAAGATATTTAAGTTCTTATTATTCCAAAAACATTAAGAAAAATATACACATCATCACATTAACACCACTACACCAATACATAAAAGTATGTATCATCACTGTCCAGCACGGTGACCAAGCTACACTCTCTCTTCCGAATCTCTAACGTCGTCTCCAACGTGCTCTAAAATCGACTCTCCGCAGTCCAAAAATAACGCAAACTGTAAAAGTCAAAACTAATCAGAGATCATCTGGACGAACACCACCTGCAGAAAGAAGACGTTCTGTCACCTGTTCTTCTCAAGTCGTTATAAAGGGTGAGACAAAAGAACAGCAGTTGGCGTCAAAATATAACCCCAATCAGAATACATTCGGTAATTCGAAATTCCGCGCGAATTGTTTTCTTTTTCAGGTCTGAGTATCTCATGATGTCACAGAAGAATTCGAAAGTGAAAAATGATAATTGACCGGTGAACGTCAAGCATTGCCAAAAAGGTGATAAACAATATTTGAAGGTAACCCCGATATGAATTATGAAAGATAATTTGTTTAGCGAATGCAATGCCTTCACTTTCAGTCTGGGTTTGTTTCTGAAAAACTAGATTAGACTAGATTATCCCAACCGTTTTTTGTGTTATGAACCACCTAAGCCTTTTTAAAATTCTTATGCCCCCCTAACATATACATAATTTTTAGTATTCAAGAATTGAAATGTTTACTAAAGAAACTTGAATGATAGCTTTTAGGTAGAAATCAATGGGAAATTAATGAGTAAATACAGTAAGTAAATTTTTAAAACATATTATAGACAACTGAAATTCAAATACAAAATAATTTTAATGAAAGATTTTTCTATATTATTTGAATTATTAGTGACTATTTATTATTTAAATTTAGTGAGATCCTTGCGCTTGATGCTTTCTGCAAAGCGATTTTATGTCAGGTTCCAATTTAGTCTCCCCGTTTTGTTATATCCAGCCGATTTATTTTTGTAAGCAGCAAATCATTTATGGCACTAAATACGCATTCAGCTAAATATGAAGATGGAAACGGTAACAATAGTTTTCTTGCACATTTGGTTGCATTTGGATATTAGATTTCGGTTCCCTCGCAAAGCCGTTCCATCGCTCCTTTAATATTAAATAAAGTTTTAATTGACTCATCATTTTGCATTTTTGCGAGATTTCTTCTTGATACTACATATTTGAAACATCAGACAAATCCAGAAACATTGGCTGTATCATCCAAGTTGGTAAATAACTTTTTTCAAATCAGAAAATCTTTCTTTTAAATCAGTCGATAAAATTTTCATATGATCGACATTAATATGTATAGCGGTATCAGTCACTTTACATTTTTGAGCCAATGAAACTTTTATAAATTTTTTGTTGTAAATATTTCTGACATAATTCAATAAAGTTAATGAAACCAAAGATCTTCGCTTTTGCATCGACAAGAGTTTTATTTGTTCCTTGAAGTTTATTTAATACATTTAGTATTTCAAAGATATCGACTAAATAACTCACAAATGCCGTACCATCAGTACAGATTTTTCATTTCAGGTTTGTCGATTAAAAAAATCACTAAGAGAGTATCAAACAGTTCCATACATTTTTTCAAGGAGTTCCCTTTCGAGAGCCATCTTACTTCAGTCGGGAGTATAAGTCTCACATGGTCTTCATTTTGTTCTTGACAAAATAACTTGAAGAGACGTTCACATTTTGGCACTAAATTTAATAGCATTGATACACTTTATAACTAAATTTAGAACTCCATTTGGAACAGGCGAAATGTCTTTAGCTACCAGGTTTTCTCTGTGAATAACACAATATACAAGAAGCATTTTTGGATTCTCATCTTTC
This sequence comes from Metellina segmentata, assembly GCA_947359465.1. Classification (NCBI taxonomy): domain Eukaryota; kingdom Metazoa; phylum Arthropoda; class Arachnida; order Araneae; family Tetragnathidae; genus Metellina; species Metellina segmentata. The sequence continues at coordinate 107,876,056 of OX375882.1, read as the reverse complement.
ATCAATTTTAAGCAACCATTTTTCTTACCCATCATATTAGGAGCACCATATGCAGCACAAGATGTTATATTTTTCATTGGTATATTATTGACATCTAAGTAATTTTTTAGCTTACTATATATATATATGGAGGTAGTGGTGCTTTCTAATGATTTACAATGACAACAACATTTCTTCAGCAAAATCACCTTTATCAATATATCTTACGTAGGTTATAAATACGGCCTCACGGTCTCTCAAAGTTCATTCATCCATTTGCATAGAGAATTTTCTTGTTTTCTGCATTTCATCTAGTTATATTTCAATATCCTCACCATTTCGTCTATTCTACTGCTAACAGTATTGTTACTTAGTGGCTTAGCTTTAACGGCTTTCTCATATTTTTCCAGAACCTTTTTAAGAAATGCTGATATTGATGGTTTGATTAAATTCTCCCCTATAGTATGACTTTTCCCAGATTCACAGATGAACAATAAAATTTGATAACTAGCCTCAAGAGTACGATTGATAGTTACATTATGAGCAGTAAATAGAGACTTTAATGTTACTCTTTTTTCAAATTTTTTTTTTAAATTTTGAAAGTAATTCAAATCTGAATTAATATGAGCATTATGCTTCGCCTTCAAATGTTTCTCAAGACGACCTCGTTTCATTGATAAGTTGGTCAAGCATTGTTGGCATTATACACTAAAAAGGTGACCGTTTATTATGGACAGCGGGTATGAAACCAAATTTTAAATATTTCTCCGAATACTGAAGAATTTTTTTCTTGCTTTCACCACTCATTTAACTATGGGCTGAAATAAATAAATATCAGATCAACTTTAAGTTGATCTTATATTTTTTCATATTTTTTTAAATTCGAATTATTTATCATTTTTCATTATAATATTTATTTTATTTATATTATTTAAAAAATAATATGAACTGGAGTAAACGTAGACATAAAATTCGTATTTAAATATGTATGGCACATTTAAAATTACCATTTCAATACCATTATTACCATTTACATATCACTTATATTTATACAATGTATATATTTTTAAAACAACGAGACTTTTACAAGAATTTAACGGACGCTTATTTCAAATTAACGCCAACGGTGAATGCGAACTGAGAACTCAAGTGCCTGCCCAGTATAACCATTAATTCAACTCTAACGTCTAACAATGAAATCACGACTACAAACATGACGAACAGAAGTTGCTTATACTGGAGTTTTACTCAGCTCGAGTAGTGACTGAGAGTCGCCATACGGTTACTCTGTACGAGTCCATTTTCGAATTGACCCTTGTGGGGCGTGGGCCCCACGTTGGGAAACACTGAGTTAGACTCAAGTCATATTTTGTTTGTAATACATGTTTCGTATTTCCTTGCTTCACGGACAATATTTGTCCATTCCACTTTTTTATTCCAGATAAACAAATTGGATTAATAAATAATTTTCATCCTTTTCCGAGTTTAGGGGAGCAACATTAAAACAATGCATAATTTAATACAATATTTAAAAATAAAATTTTGCAAAAACTGTTTGCCAGGTTGAAAAAAGAAATGATCAAAACAAGCAAAATTAAATTTGGAAGTTAAGTGCATGTCGGGGAAAAGGTAGAGTAAATACAAAAAAACGAAAAAAAAAAAAAAAAAAAAAAAACCATAAAAGTAATGCAATTATTCGACAACCAGCAAAGTTCCGTATTTGCTCAAGCAGGTAATATTGTCAACTAACATCTCTCCAAACCTTCCAAGTTTTTGTGTTTTATTTAAAATTGCTGCCCTTGGCTGCGTTAAAAATACTTCCATAAGTTCAGACGATATTTTTTGTTCGGTCCGAAGCGAAAAAAGTGTTTGTTCAAGAAACCCTCGTTCATTAGAACAATCTTGAAGTAAAAAAAAAAGTAAACAAAAAAATACGTAATATAAGAGTTCAGAGCGAAAAGCTTCCATTTATTCTGTTTTGTACTCAAATTTTACCAGGCTAAGAACTATCGCGGAATCTACCGAATAAAAAATCGCTTTCTATTAACTCTTCATTTACTCTGCTTCCAATGGTTTTCGGGTTTTTTGCTCTCTTTGTTTACGGGTATTAGTTTTTTACTGTTGGCATCCACTTTTTTCGATTTAAAAGAGGATATTTAAAAAAAAAAAGTCTCTCAAAATGGACACTTTTTTGTATGTTCGGTTGCGTAAATTCGAATCTTTTGTTGGTAACAAAGTAGTGGTACTTTGAGAAGTAATTACAGAATTGTTATTGTTGCTTTAGAGGTACTACAAAATGGGGGATGAATTTTTGTTTTCTTTGGGCTGAAAAGATCTGGTAATATTGTTTTTATACTTACCTAGAATTCAATAGAAAAATCATGTATTGTACGCTAATACTATTTCAATATTTTTAGACCGTATTTAATATTTTAATAGGTTGATGGTTGTGTAAGAGAGCTTGGTAGATAGGTGGATAGATGGGCTGTTATTCCAATAGCAATTGAAGTAATGGTGCTATATTACAAATTAGCAGTTAACAACTGTTATCGAAAATATTGACATTATATAACTAAATATTGAAAACGCTTTAAAAAATGATACATTATTTACAAAAATTTTCAAATTGAGTTTATAAAAAATCACATGTATAGTAATAAGAACTCAAACTTATTAATATTTTAAAAACCTATAAAGGTTAATTTAAGCAGTTACTAACTAATAAAATTAACCGTTAATGTCAATTTCAAACAATTAACAATAACTGTTAAATTTATATTACTATTACTATATTAACTCTTAACTGTTAACAAAATCGTATCTTAGCAGTTTCTGTAACTACTGTTGGAAAACAGTAGCAACTGTTTAGACTGTTGTTGTGTAGAAACAATATCTTTCAAATCGGAAGGAATATGAATTGTCCTACCTCATTTGTGTCCCGGGTGAGAAGCAATCATCCTGACCGTCGAAACATCACTGAAACTCAAGAATTCTAAAGGAAAGTCCACAGAAGTACACAAGGAGACGAGTTCTTAACTAAAACTTATATATTTCAAATATATAGAACATTACACTTCTTCACAGGTATAGAATCAAAGTAAACCGCAAGACAATGTTTAAGAGCGACTTTTTAAAAATAAACTAACTAAGTTCTAATTTGTATATTTAATTTTGTTAGGATCGTAGTATTGAAATTATATTGGAGGTTTGCTTTCACCTCACCTGCTCCGTATTTTATTTCTAATTCCATAAAAGCTTTTCAAAACTTAGAACAGGCTCGCATTCGCGAAAGATATCGTAAAACAAGTGTTCTTACTTGCTAGATTTTTAAGGCTTTTTGTATCCTTAAATGTCGAAACGCCAACTAAAGAAAATATTTCCATTCAGAAATAAATCCAAACTGTTCGAGTTTTGAATCTAACAAGAGGCAGTTGAAAGTTTTTTTATTGTTTTACACGAGTTAATAACTAAGTCTACCTATCGACAATTTTTTAATTTAAATAAATGTACCCAAATATTTTTTGAAAATGAATTTTTATTGCTTGCAAACCCACATACAAATTCAAATGTTCCGTCAATTAAAACTTTTGTCTGTTTTCTGAATTTTTTTTTTCCAATTCAATGTTTGAATCATACAAATTATTGATTTCATTTGACGTAGCTTTTATACTTACGTATTAGTAATTCCAGGTTCTAAATAGTAAACTCAACCTAATATTAAGTTACAAATGCTTTTATATTGAATCCAGTTACTAGAAGAAACTTACACACACGCACGCACACACACAACTAATATCAAAACTCTTCTTTTTTTTTAAACAACCGCATTTATAACTGCTGTAAGAAAACAGCAGTTATTTTTTGGATTGATATCGTAAAACAACCGTTTTTTGCTCACTGATAGATTTAAGGACTTTTTTCAACCAATAATGTCAGAAACCGAACAAGAGAAAATATTTTTATTCAGAAATAAATCAAATCTATTGTTATGATTATGAATCTAATAAAAGAGGCAGTTGGAAAACTTTTTCTGTTGGCTTACACGAATTTGTTACTACTTGAGTCTAAAATATGTTCTAAACTTCTAAAGAACACATTTTCGCAACAAAAATATTTATTACACAAGAGTAATTTTAAACTCCCAAATATATTCGATACATTTAAAAAACTATCATTTAACTTAATCATTACTTTAAAAAAATTTTACGAATAGAATACTTTACATTAACTATTTTTATTTAAGTCTTTTATCAAGGCATTAATATTATCTGCTTAGAGTATCGGATTTTATTTTAGGTTAAGCACAAAAAGAAAGGCTAAAATATTTGGACAAAGACACCAGGTTCTTATCACAAAAGCGAGCAACACACTAATTTAATTCAATGAACTTACGTCGTTAATTCTTCCATTAAATCCGATTCAGAATCTCCATTCTGAAAGCAGCTTATGTAAAATACATCCCCTTTTCACTGTTAACTCAGAAAATACTATAAACAATTAAGCTTTTAATTAACTCCGAAATTAACTTCAAGTCTCTTTAATAGTCGAAAGTAAAATGCAAACGATAATGAGCTTGCTACACAAAAAATAAATGCAGATTAGAGAAATTTTAAGAAGCATTTTACTGAGTGAGCTTCTCTTCTATTTATGTTTTTCTTTTAATTCCCCAGGGATTTAAAATGCTTTCGAAAAATTCGAATGCATACCAGAATAGTTAATTTAAACTTCAGCGCAGTGCAGGGGTGTTGCGAGGTATTTAATTTTCAATGGTGGTTTTGTTTTTGAAGGCTGTAACAACAGAACCTCTTTTGATTTTTTTAGTTTCAAACTCAGGTTTAGCACTTTTAATTTTCGTTAACGACTTTTAGTCGGAAGCGATTTCACGCTGGTATTCAAAAGCGGAGCTGTTTCACGAACAATCTTTGAAATGTAATTTTCGACTAAAATTTACATAACGTTCGTTAGATTTGTTTCTGGATAAGAGATTTCATTTAGTTAATATAATTCTATAGTTAAGGTAGTTCCTTAACGTATCCCTGAAGCAACTAAACGCTTTTACTGACAGTAATTACTGACTAAAACCTAACGGTTATTACTTACTAAATTATACGGCTATTACTGACGGTGCGGGACTAATCCCGATGGGAAAGATCCGAGGACAGCACCATGTAATTTTGAAGCACTGTCAAATGACGAGGTCAACAACCGAGGTGACACCCTAGTCTCCAAACTTCCACTCTCTAGATTCTCCTGGTTCGACTCCAGGTTAATGCATGGATGGATGTTTGTAAGCGTATGATGAAGAGGCAGCTGTTGCACCTTAAAACTGTTTAATTCGAAAGTCCTCACGTTGGGTTGATGTGGAAGTTTGGAGAGTGGGGTACCAGCTCAGGTGTTGCCTCGAAATCTGACCGTGGTTCAAAATTAAGTGGTGTTGTCGTTGGTTCTTTCCCTTAGGGGATTGATCCCGGACCGTCGTCAATAGCCCGTTGTGTTACTCTAGTACGACGTTAACTAAAAAAATTACAAAATTACCAAACTTCCACTCAGCGCCAATGTGAAGACATTTGAGGCCATGACAGATTTAACGTGCACCAGTCCCTACGAATACGATGGCTTTGGTTGGACCTAGTTTCAAACTCGTAACTCTCTGGTTCCTAAGTCAGTAAAACCTCTGGTCATAACCCTTCCAACTGGGCTACCTCGGCCCCCTATTTTATTTTGGACGAGAGAATATTTGTAAACTTGGGGTATAGGAAACAAAACGCAACGGAAATCCGATTCTTCGATAAACTACTTTATGCATAGAATCCATTAAAATTAAAAAACAAGACGACCGTCTTTGAACAAAAGCATATTCAACAAAAGTCAATTCAAATGATTAAAAAAGTGTCCCCCTCTGCACTCTCTCTCTCTCTCTCTCTCTCTCTCTCTCTCTCTCTCTCTCTCTCTCTCTCTCTCTCTCTGGGAAATGGGCCCAATGTTTGACCTGCACTTACAGTGAAATGAGCACAATGTTTGAAATGCACTTACAGTGAAATGAGCACAATGTTTGAAATGCATTTACAGAGAAATGAGCTCAATGTTTGACCTGCACTTACAGTGAAATGAGCACAATGTTCGACCTGCACTTACAGTGCTCTAGTACGATATTAATTATAATACATATATCTAGCTATACCATTTTTAGTATAGAGTCTCTACTCAGCAGTTTTCTCTCGCCTTTTATTTTCATCGAGTAAGCACCTAAATTAATTCCGCCAATTAAATCCCCCACACTGATCAGCGTGTATACATCACTCTTCAGGCATGAAGAACTCCATTTTTGCTCGCGCGATCTCTCATAAATTCATAGCCGCCCCACCGAATGAGAAACATCACTCACCGGAATTAAAACAAGCGTCGGGCGCCGCGCGTGAAATACGGCCGGTGCCACGTCGAAATGAAATTAACGGCGGATTAAAGGTGCTCCAGCGCGGAAAGAAAACCCGAAGCCACGCGCCACGCCGACATTATCTGAAACAGACGTCGTAATGAAGCAGGAGTCCTATCACTCAACCCGACTCGATCGGAGAGTCGGGAACTAATTAAAATTCCATTTGGCGGTCGGGTCCTTTTCTGCCGGAATCCATAAAATTTGGGAAATTCGAGATGTTTGTGGCGGAATCTGAATTGAAGGCCGACTAATGTTTCGCTATTCTCCTGGAAATGGGATTCGTTTGATATTGGGCATTTGGCAGGGGATGGTCCAGATCCTCTTTCCGGGAATTGGAAACAGGAGACTGCGCTGTGTGTTATAAGTGGATTATCTGGACAAGTTTAGAGCAGAACATGTTTATAGCTGTTGACGGATGGATAGATAAAAGATAGATAGCACTCAGTTTCTCAAGTTTCGTGGGCCGACCCACCGGTATGGTGGTTAAGGTGTTAGCCTCTAGATAGGAAGGTTCCTAGTTTCAATCCGGGTCATGCATGGATATTTGTGAGCGTATGGTGTAGAGGCGTCTGGCTAAATCGGTCGTGGTCCAAAATTCTCGCGTTGGGTTGATGTGGAAATTTGGTAAATGGGGCGCCAACTCAGGTGTTGCCTTGTCATCTGATCGTGGTTCACAATTACGTGGTGTTGTCCTCCTATCTTTCCCTTAAGCTTCGGTTTCCTAAGAAAGCGTAGCCGTGATCTAGCTGCCGTGATGTATCGTGGGTGTCGTCACTAAAACGTTGTTTATACTAACAAATGGTGTTGGTTTCCTATAGAGCGTTGTTTGTGAGCGTAACGAAATTATCGGGGCCGCCATTTCCATGACTGTCGTCATAGCGGTCTCAAACAGCTGGAGAACGTTTTTTCTCTTGTAGCGGCCAGATTTCATTTCCTGCTCCAAACGATTCCAGCGAAGAGGAGCAATATAAATAAACATTTTTGACTGCCGTTGAATAATTCGTTTTTGTAAAATCGGGATCGTTAAACACCGAATAAAAATTTCAACGGATTCGAAATCTGCGGAAAATTTGACACCCGATCGATACCTTAAATGCGATTTTCTTTAAATAAATAATTAATCATTTAATCAATAATTAAATAATAAAATGGTAAATAATTGAATAATAAAACTATTTTTGATATCGATCTGGCGTAGAAATTTACGCTGATTTGATATCTGTCGAAATTTTCACTCTTACCTTCAACGATCCCGAAGTTAGAAACTTTGAGCTAGAGAATAAAAAACCACTTTGTTTTGTTTCTCGAATAAAATAAACCACGACAGCCGTCTGTGTTGCCCATTCTCCAACTTATTCTGCCCGTCTAAGTTGACACTTCAGGATTCTTGCTTAGGCGGCCGTCTGCATCATGACGTATCACGGCTGTTAGATAACGGCTCCACTTTCTTAGGAAACCGAAGCTTTAGGAGATAGATCCCGCCGTCAATACCCGTTCGGTTGGTCTAATATGACGTAAATTAAACATTATGAAATTACCGAAAGTATTGTTAAGGAATGCCTACAATTTCTTTATAAAAATACAAATATACTTATATAAATTTTGAACAATGGTGGTAGTATTTGGTAATTAATTAATGTCGCACTGGATAGGTAGGTAGATATTTGATTAACATCGCACTAATACATTACAACGGTTTATTTTCGTCGGTCAGAGAGCAACTTCAAAGGGAAAGATCCGAGGACAACATCACGTAATTTCGATTCACGGTGACATTATGAGGCCACACACCTGATCTGGTTCTCCAAACTTCCACGCCACGCCAAAGCGTGAGGACATTTGAAGTAACGGCAGATTTAACATAACCCAGACCCTTTGTTTGCATTTTTTTGTTTGGATTTGAAATTGAAGCCATTCGGTTGCTAATATGTGACTCTTCCAATCATCCTTCCGAGTCTCATGGTCACACAAGAGCATTACAAGAATAATTTTGGATCTCATAAAGCATTTCCTTTTATGAGAATTGCAACAGTATTCGCATTATGTTTAGTCGGAACTTACCTTCGGAATTGTGAGCTCAGGTGTTGCTTCGTCATCTGACCGTGGTTCAAAATTACGAGGTGTTGTCCTCGGATCTTTCCCTCAAGGGACTGATCCCGGACCGTCGTCAATAGCCCGTTGTGTTGCTCTAGTACGACGTTAACTAAAATTATCATTACCATTACCTTTGGGAATTGAACCGAGACTGTCAGCAATAGTAAGTGGTAATTTTCTAGTGTGACTACTTCCTACGTACCACCTCGCATTTTGTGAATGTTTCAAGGTTTTTTTTGGTAAAAATAAAATTAAAAAAACTTGAAATATGTGAGGTAATGGTAATGGTGGTAATGGTAATTTTAGTTAACGTCGTACTAGAGCAACACAACGGGCTATTGACGACGGTCCGGGATCAGTCCCTTAAGGGAAAGATCCGAGGACAACACCTCGTAATTTTGAACCACGGTCAGATGACGAAGCAACACCTGAGCTGGCACCCCACTCTCCAAACTTCCACGCCAACCCAACGTGAGGAGTTTCTGCCAAGACAGATTTAAGGTGCACCAGCCGCCTGTACACCATACGTTTACAAACCGACGACGATCCGGAATCAATACGTTAAGGGAAAGATCCCGAGGACAACCACGGTCAGGCAACACCTGACAATGACGAGACAACACCTGAGCTCTGGCACCACACCAACCCAACGGCATGATTATCGGCCACGACAAATTTAAGGCGCACCAGCCGCCTCTACACCATACGCTTACAAACATCCATGCAAAACCTTACCATGCATTCGAACCAGGAACCTTCCGATCTAGAGGCTAGCACCTTAACCACTATACCGGTTGGTCGGCTGAAATATGTGAGAGATTGGTTCGATACAATTATTGGAAATTGAAGTGCTGCTATACTGCATAATATCAAGCTTATACAGAGTATGGGCACTTTAAATTTGTGGTCTACTCCTGTCTGCAGGGATATGACGCACATTAAGAACAGGAGGTGCTAGAGACAGACAGATTCCAATTGGGTAGTGACATCCTGTCCGTGTCTCTTAGCACGATTCCTTCTATGACGGCCCCATGGAATATTTCCTTGCAATTTTCTCACTCAAAATGTCCGATTCTAAACTCGTCATCTGATCGTGGCTCATAATTACGTGGTTTTGTGCTTGGATCTTTCACTTCGGGTTCAATCCTTGAAAGTTGACAAAAGTCCGTTTTGTTTCTCCAGTGTGACGTTAATTGAAATACCTACGTACCAATTCAAATCTTTTTAGATGAGATAGAAATTCGAACGACAGTATAATAGCAGCATAATTGTGAAACTTTCTTTGGGACGCCCAAAGTTTAAAACATAATTTTTTGCGAAAGATCTAGGCCTTGTAACAGAATAGAAGCGTTTCGCTTTTCATATTTTAATTTGTCAAAAAAGAAACTTAAATAGGGGATGAGGATGGTAGTAATAAGGACATGTGTAAATTAATACGCGTTAACCATAACAAACGTATATATCTCATTCAAAGCCAGTACAAAAATCACCTTTTCAACGGTTTGAGTTCAACAAACATTTGTAAATTCTTGTAAAGCCCAGTGAAGATGGTGGAATAACGGACTGTAAAAAGCATTTCTCATTTAAAAATTTTATTATTATTTGACAAAAATTTTAGCATTTTTTGAAGAAATCTTGAATAGCAAGTATAATTAAAAAAATACCCTTGATTAACTTCATAACTCATACACATAAGAACAAAGTTCCGAAGCTTTTGTCGGATAATAATCCTCTTGAGTTAAGTGATCTGGACAACCTATTTATGTGTGTGATCGTGTTTACCTTTTACCAATAAATACGGTATTGGAAATTGTCTTGGAATCTCAAAAATAGTTTTAGCAACTGGTAGTTATTCTACCTAGCTCGATCATGGACTAGCAATGGCCAGGTTTACAGAGAATTAAACTTGTTCTTGCAAATCACGAGGCTTGGGTTGAAAAGCCGAATTGGATTGAAGCTGTTTGAAGTCAAAGTTCTATCAACTATAGAAAACTTGCTCCGATACACGTACAGTGACTGATGTTTTGAAACTTTTGTAGCTTTGCAACACAACCCTTTAAATTAGCACAATTGTTTAAAAACTAGAATGTAATTTCGTAAAACATTCCATAAGAGAGAAATTTTAGAGTAAAATCATTTAAATTTGGTTAATGTGGAAATAGAAAATCCGTCTGTTTTAAACTGGATGCACAAGAGATTAATAATTATGTAGTGGTAGCGACGACTATCTTTATTGAACAAAGATTTGATGTCAAGAATCCAAAGAATGAATCTTCTTGAAGACGTTGTAAAATATTGTCAGTTTAAAATGTGAATGCCATATTGCACATGAATATTTTAGCTTCCGAGATGTTAAGAAACTGTTCCTAAAATCTTCAATGACGAATACGCTTTTAAATTATTAAAATAATTAAACACTGTTACACTAGAAGGAAACTTACCATACGACTCTCTCTTTCAAAAATCCTTCTTAATAGAGTGGATAGGCACAAAACATGCACCTGCAAGATTGAATTAAAGGTAATGGTAATTTTAGTTAACGTCGTACTAGAGCAACACAACGGGCTATTGACGACGGTCCGGGATCAGTCCCTTAAGGGAAAGATCCGAGGACAACACCTCGTAATTTTGAACCACGGTCAGATGACGAAGCAACACCTGAGCTGGCACCCCACTCTCCAAACTTCCACGCCAACCCAACGTGAGGACTTTCGGCCACGACAGATTTAAGTTGCACCAGCCGCCTCTACACCTCGTCGTATGACTGTGGTTCAAAATTACTTGTCCACGAATCTCCTTCGGGATTGAACCCGTACCATCCAAAAAAGATCGTTGTATTACTCCAGTGCGATGCAAATTCAGCCGGCCTACCTCTAAGGTGGTTCCTTATGAGCATAACATCGAATTGGAGAGTGGAGTGCCAGCTCAGGTGCTGCCTTGTCATCTGACAGTGGTTCTAAATGAAGTGCTGTTGGCTGTCCTCGGATCTTTCCATTAGGGGATTGATCCAGGACCGTCGTCAGTAGCCCTTTGTGTTGCTCTAGAAGTCTAGAACGACGTTAATAAAAATTACCTAACCTTACCCACGCCAATGTAAGGACTTTTGAGGCCACGATAGATTTAACATGCTCCAGCCTCCTTTGTACACGACAGTCTTTGGTTCGATACGAACTCGCTACCCTCTGGTTGCTAATCCGTTACACTTCCAACTGATCTACCACGGCCTCGCTAGAATTGAGGAAATTACAAGACATCTAGATACAAGGTAGACGGTAAAAAAAAATGGTAATTTTTAGTTAACGTCGTACTAGAGCAACACAACGGGCTATTGACGACGGTCCGGGATCAGTCCCTTAAGGGAAAGATCCGAGGACAACACCTCGTAATTTTGAACCACGGTCAGATGACGAAGCAACACCTGAGCTGGCACCCCACTCTCCAAACTTCCACGCCAACCCAACGTGAGGACTTTCGGCCACGACAGATTTAAGGTGCACCAGCCGCCTCTACACCATACGTTTACAAACATCCATGCCCGGACCCGGATTCGAACCAGGAACCTTCCGATCTAGAGGCTAACACCTTAACCACTATACCGGTTGGTCGACGATTGAATTAAAGGAGTAGATCTCGTAGATTTAACATAAATATGGTTTCCTGTATAAATTCGCAAATAGTTACGTTTTATTTATTTTTTTATTCTTTGCTTTCGTTGGTCCTTTTGAAACGCTTTAAAAATTAACCCATTTTTTCTAGAAACTTACTTAAGGGACTGATCCCGGACAATCGTCAATAGCGCGTTGCGTTGCTCTAGTACGACGTTAATTAAAAATTACCAATTACCAACTACCTAGAAACTTACAGTATTCTACAAAAGTTTTCAGAGTTTGTATTTAGAACACAGCACAGTGCATTCGCATTAGGTTTTATTGTTTCTCGATTTTAATCTTTCTTTTTTCCTCATTTCTGCAATTCTGATTCGTCTAACCACGTCTTCTCTTTTTATTGTTACAAGATAAGTTTCATTATCATTTCGTTCACTCTAGGTAACGAGGTTTGGAGAGTGGGGTGCCAGCTCAGGTGTTGCTTCGTCATCTGACCGTGGTTCAAAATTACGATGTGTTGTCCTCGGATATTTCACTTAAGGGATTGATCCCGGACCGTCGTCAATAGCCCGTTGTGTTGCTCTAGTACGACGTAAACTAAAATTACCTAGGTAACGAGGGTAAGTAGGTATTCTTATTAGTATCGCACTGGAGCAACACAACGGGTTATTGGTGACGGTCAGGGATCAAACCAAGGGAATGATTCGAGGACTGCTCTATGTTATTTTGAATCATGGTCAGATGAAAAGACCAGCACCTCTCAGCTAGCATACCACTCTCCAAATTGCACCACCACCCCATCGCGAGAATATTTGTGGCTAGCACAGAATTTACACGAACCGTTCCGCTTTCCACTCGACGGTGTTTGGTTGGACGGAGTTTAGAACGGTGCATCGTATTTGGTGCTAATATGTTAGTCTTTCGTTTAGTTTGTTCTTTTTTTCCCCGTTCCTTTGCCTACAGTCCGCTGTGTTCCTCTAGTGCAACGTTAATTTACATTGTTTGGATACCGAAGGTCTTCCTAAAGGTTGGACTTTGGAGAGCAAAGTGCCAGCTCAGGTGTTGCCTCGTCATCTGACCGTGGTTCAAACTTATGTGTTGGTGTCCTCGGATCTTCCTTTTCGGATTGATCGCAGACCGTCTTTAATAGCCTGATGGGTTGCTAGATTGCGACGCTTATGAACTACCTACCTGCCCTAACTAAATTATATTCTCCAAAAAGTTTGCGTCATCTGACCGTGGTTCAAAATTACGAGGTGTTGTCTTCGGATCTTTCCCGTAAGGGACTGATCCCGGACCGTCGTCAATAGCCCGTTGTGTTGCTCTAGTACGACGTTAACTAAAATTACCATTACCAATTACCAAAAAGCTTGATGTAAGTGAAAACTATATATCATATTGTAAGTCCGATTTCTCAGTGAATTGGGTCACTTTCACTTAGGATTTGATATCGGACTATCTCCAAAAGCCCATTGCATTGCTAAAGGACGACGTTAAATAAATACCAACATACCGATCCTGTAAAATGGTTCATGTTGGGTTGACGTGGAAGTTTGGAGAGTGGGGTGCCAGCTCAGGTGTTGCCTCGTCATCTGACCGTGGATCAAAATTACGAGTAGTTATGTTCGGATTTTTGTCTTAAGGGATTGAACCCGGACCGTTGTCAATAGCCCGTTGTGTTCTCTAGTACGACGTTAATTAAAAATTACCAATAATGGTAATGGTAATTTTTAGTTAACGTCGTACTAGAGCAACACAACGGGCTATTGACGACGGTCCGGGATCAGTCCCTTAAGGGAAAGATCCGAGGACAACACCTCGTCATTTTGAACCACGGTCAGATGACGAAGCAACACCTGAGCTGTCACCCCACTCTCCAAAATTCCACGCCAACCCAACGTGAGGACTTTCGGCCACGACAGATTTAAGGTGCACCAGCCGCCTCTACACCATACGTTTACAAACATCCATGCCCGGACCCGGATTCGAACCAGGAACCTTCCGATCTAGAGGCTAACACCTTAACCACTATACCGGTTGGTCGGCAAATTACCAATAAAATGGTCGGATCTTTTGATTTCTGTTACTTATCTGATGATATATTTGACAAATAATTCGATGCATTAGGAATCTCCAAAACAGGGTTCCAAGAATATTTGGAACAAATACCGTTCGCTAATTGTAATGGTAATTTTAGTTAACGTCATACTAGAGCAACACAACGGGCTATTGACGACGGTCCGGGATCAGTCCCTTAAGGGAAAGATACGAGGACAACACCTCGTTATTTTGAACCACGGTCAGATGACGAAGCAACACCTGAGCTGGCACCCCACTCTCCAAACTTCCACGCCAACCCAACGTGACCGTTCGCTAAAGTAAGCATGTAAATTTCATTAAAAGAATCAAAGTTCAATGTTATTGAATCAAAATTTTTTATCTATAACATTCAAAATATTTTTCATTGACACTATTTACATTATTGAGTAGTACATTAAAAATAAATATTTTAAGTATTCTGGTATTCCGGTTCTTGTCCTATTACCTGGAATCGACTAATAAATTAAATATTATTTCGTGTCGTGATGTTTGATTTTATAATTTTAAGATATTTATAGTTCTCTTTAGTCCTTGAAAAATATATTAATTAACAAATTTTGAAATAAAACATATTTATTAAAATTCAATTCTCTATTAAACAATAAAGATACTTGTATATATTTCATTACACACATAATTCCTACGGTTCCTAAATACACGTATATTCATTTCATTAAAAGCTCATTTATAGGAAAGAATTCACATACATATTAAAAGATATATAACAAGTTAGAAGTCTCATTGTATTTAAACGATTTAACTTCAACAAAAAAGAACTTGACACGTACTGTAATCTGATCAAATCGATTAGTCAAATGACTCACTCTAACAACTTTCCTAGTTTTAGTCTAACACATGTTCAAGTGTACTTTTCTAATATTTCGGCACATGAGAGCGTTTTGTCTCTTTTTACACACTTCTATCACTAGATAAATGTCTATACAAACTACTCTATAAAATTGTTAGTGAATGCATGAAACTACTGCCTTTTCTAAATGATTGCCATGTTAAAACTTTCTAAAGGATATCACATTCTTTAGTAAACGATTTCATTTCAGTGCTCATTATGGAGATGCCACTTTAACATAGAGGGTCGTAAAAACGTTTTGTTACAAAAATCGCAATAATATGTAACATTAGAATGTACTATCAGATGAATGTTTAAACGTCCTTTTGTTACAAATGATTTTCCACATTCTTGACATTGGAAAGGTCTCTCGACAGTGTGAACTAAACTATGACTCTTTAATTCTGTTTTCCTCCGAAATGATTTTCCACATTCCAGACATTCGAATGGTTTTTCGTCAGAGTGAACTAAACTATGACTCTTTAATTCTCCTTTCCTCCGAAATGATTTTCCACATTCTGGACATTCGAATGGTTTCTCGACTGAGTGAACGAAACTATGCTGCCTCAAGTTACATTTCTTTCCAAATGATTTTCCACACTCAGGGCATTGGAAGTGTATCTCGCCAGTGTGATCGGAATCCCTTGGGTTCGAGATGTGCTTTCTCTCAGATGGCTTGGGTTCCATGATAATTTAAATTGGTGTGGGCAGCAGTTTATGGTTTGATGGGGTTTGCTTTTCTTTTGTAGAACAAAGTTCAAAATCGACGTCTTTTGGACGTTTGGGATGCAATTTGTTAGTCATCGCATTCAAATTGAAGTACAAAAAAATATCTTTTGTAAAAATGCAACTTTTTAAGGGATTCTACACTAGTAAAATCTACTTCCAGACCACAAGGGATTTCGCCAGCAAATCAGACAATTGGACTAAGCTTTAAAGCAGAATTGATCGACTCCCACGTTTATATATTGGAATGGGCCAAGTCATTTCACTTCAATTCAATACTTTGCTAAACAACGTATAATTGTATTCTTTCATCAAAATTACGGTTAACGTAATAGTTTCAAAATTTCATTTTTGTTTAACATGTGGGAGTTAAAACTTGTAGATATTATAATTGTAAATTGGCTGATCTATATATATAATTCTCTTACGTGGCACGCAAAAAAGACGTTATTAGTTAACGCGTTTTGGCAACATTTTACGATATTTGTTTACCTCATGGCCTCGCGCATCAATTGAATTTATAAGCGTTATCGGATGAAATTTTATTGAAAAAAAGTGAATTTTAGTTGAGCTGTTGCAGTTTATAATAGAAATCAAAGAAAACGGATGATCTTTTCAGGGCCATTTTAAAACGGTCCTTTTCTGGGCCAGCAATTATAGTTCAACAAGACGCTTGCACTACAACTTTCAACAACAAACGCAATGAAAAGTGTGGGTGGTTCGAGAGCTGGGGAAATGTACACAAACAACCTGCTGGGTATTCAATTTCCAAAGCAGCGCTCACATTTCGAGTCCAAATTTGCTCAAAGTTTTCATTTGAATTCTGATTTTAGAGGTACTGTATATATTTTTGTAATACAGCAATTTTAGATTTGAAAAACATTTTTTTTGGAATATCATATTTTGTAAACAATTCCTTCTGCTAGGACACATGTCTTCATTGATACGAGCGAAGCGAGCATAGATAATAATGAGGATTGCGAAGCAATCCTCTGGGGGTTGGCGAGCGTCAGCGAGCAGGGGCCGGGCCCCCTAGTAACATAAAATACTTTAAACGAAGACCACAAATGGGATAATTTCCGTTGGCGTTAGCACTTACCATCTGTGTCAGTCGACCAACCGGTATAGTGGTTAAGGTGTTAGCCTCTAGATCGGAAGGTTCCTGGTTCGAATCCGGGTCCGTGCATGGATGTTTGTAAGCGTATGGTGTAGAGGCGGCTGGTGCACCTTAAATTTGTCGTGGCCGATAATCATCCCGTTGGGTTGGTGTGGTGCCAGAGCTCAGGTGTTGTCTCGTCATTGTCAGGTGTTGCCTGACCGTGGTTGTCCTCGGGATCGTTCCCTTAACGGATTGATTCCGGATCGTCGTCATTAACCCGCTGTGTTGCTATAGAACGACGTTAATTAAAAATTAACAATTATTAGAGAAGTCGTTGACTATCAATACATATGTTCACTTCTTTTGAAACCGGCGATTTGTGTGTGGAACAAATTTGAGTCCTGCTAGGATCATATCAAACCTTGGTTTACTTTTGCGAAACCAGTACCTACACAGGTAGCTTAATATACGTCGCACTGAAGCAACTCAACGGGCTATTGCCATCAGTCCCGTATCAATCGCAAAAGGTAATATTCTATTTCGGAAAATATTTAATTACTGTAGCACCTCAACTTGCTATTGGAAATGATCCGGGATCAGTTCCGAGGGGAAAGATCTGAGGACAACTCGTCAATTAGAAACAGGGACAAACAACGAAGTCAACTCGTGAGCTGTCGCCACTTTCCAAACTTACATTCCGTGACGACAAGACAAAATAGAAATGGAAAAAATGAAATATTCAATATATAAAAGGTAATTTTTTAATTAACGTTAGACTAGAGCAACACAACGGACTATTGACGACGTCAATATATAAACGAAACAAAATATAATACAAAGAGTGGTTAAACAAATTTATATTCAGATATGGGAAATAATGGTAATTTTAGTTTGTGCGAAATGCAGTGGTTTCACTGTTCTAATAGGTAAAAATAAAGGTTAAAAGAGTTTAAAATATGCGGAGCCTACGGAAGCCCTGTAATTAACGGATCAGGAACCGGAGGTTTGTGAGTTCGAAACTCGTTCCTATCAACTCTGGTGGAGTCTGGTGTATGTTAAACCTCTTGTGACCTCTAATGTACAAGAACGGCTGGTGCAAGCTAAAATGTTGCTCCAGTTCGACTTTATTTAAACATCTACCCCCCGAAGGAGTTAGTTGTTGGTACTGTGTAATTTAACCGGAACACCATCAGGAAGCCCAAATATATTACAAAATGATTTGAACAACCAGATACATAATTATTTATATAAATGAAAATAATTCCAATTCACGCATTCCAAGAAGATCTTGATATAATTATTAAAAAATAGCTTTTCTTAATTCTGATTTCTATACGAATCGACCCAGTATTGCTCAGATCATTCTACAATAGTTTTTAAAAGAAATGATGAGCCGCGGTAGCTCAGTCAGTAGAGCGTCGGGCTCGCATCAGAAGGGTTGTGGGTTCTGTCCTCGGCGGAGCCTACAAATCTGATGATTGCGAGATCGGCGCTTCGACCTGGCTAAAGACCGTCGTGTTCACTAATGGTGACTGGGGCACGTTAAATAGGTCGTGGTCATAATGTCCCCCATGTTCCCATACCAAATCAATACCTCTGGGGGTACCTGATCAGGGGGTTATCGGCCTCTGATTGGGATCTAAATTACGATATGTGTGAGTGAATGGATGTATGAAAGGGACCTTCCTGTAAAACGGATGTGTCATGTATGTCGAGCAAAGTCGGACTTCCTCCCAATGGGGCTCAATAACATGGAAGGCGCACCCCCCTCGCCTCTTGCCGTCTTCGACGGGCCTGGCACTCCTCTGGTCTGCCAGTGTAGGCATAAGAAACAACAACAAAAGAAATGATATAATGTATATACAATAAAAGCAGCAGGTTGATTAATGTTTTTTAATCTGACAACGTCAAAACTACTCTAGGAATATTGATAATCTAATGTTTAAAACGGGATGAAAACTCAATAATTCAGATCAATAATTCAGCAAAAATAAATAAGACTAAGTATTCCTAACTAAAGAAGAAACTAAGTAATTCCAAAGATTATGAAGTAATAATAAAGCAAGTCATATTTTCTATGTTCACTATGCTAGAATTATCATTTTCTATTCAATTCTATATATAGGGACTTGTGCATTATGGAGTGGTAATGGTAATTTTAGTTAACGTAGTACTAGAGCAACACAACGGGCTATTGACGACGGTCTGGGATCCATCTCTTAAGGGAAAGACCCGAGGACAACACCTCGTAATTTTGAACCACGTGTGCATTATGGAGAATGCACTTCAATAAATAAGTCTCATTTTGTTTCAGGATCTTTAGTTTTTATTTTTAAGAGGTATTTATGATGTAAAAAGTGCATTTACAAAATTGAAAACTATCAATTTCACAAATGTCAAACCCAAACAAAATTTTTGAAACAATTGAAATGAATGTTCTAACTTGTTTCATTAAAATGACACAATCCACAAAAATATTAGTATATATGTAGGTAAACAATAAACATCATATATATAATTTGAAAAATTTAAAAGATTACACTTCAGTAAAAACGATTTCACGCTTATCGTATATATAACCAAATCAAAATGATCGATCTATTTACTTAGTTGGGTACGTTTCCAGCCGCATAGTTTTATAAATGTTTAAAAATAGTTTTATAAAACACCGGCACGCAAACGTTTTGTCTTAAAACCTTTATGACTCGTCAACTTTCAGTGAAAACAAGTGATCCTAAAGCAAACTCAATGGTGGACACGGATCGGTCTATGCGTATTTGAAGATTTTTGTGAACATTTTTTCGACTACTCACTTCTCATTCGTATGGCTTTTCACCAGTGTGAGTACGTCTATGAATACACAAGATGAGTGGAGTGGAAAAGTTTTTCCAACATAATTAACACTCATGTGACTTCAGTTGGGAATGGACACTTGTTACATACAGTTGCAAGTTTTGTTTTAATGCAAACGATTTCACCTTCGAGTGGACAATTAATGTAGCCTGCAGTAGGTTCAAGTTTGTAAAAATGGTTTCTTACAGATATCGCAGAAAATTTTGACTTTTGAATGAACACTTAATACATGCCGTTCTAAATTCGCTTTGTGCGGAAATAACTGTTTACAATCTGAACATAGGAAGAGATTCTTGCGGGTAAGGCGTCGTTTTAACTTTGATTGAGACTGAAAGGCTTTTCAGCAAACCTGTTGCTCCTCACCTCTGGGAGTTCCTCATGTCGCAAATCCTTGTTCATCGAAATTTTATCTTGAATTATGTCGGGGAAGAACGATTCTTCGGGATGTGTGTTCCTGTGATGCACTGTTAACTTGCGTTTTCGAGTGTAACACTTTTCGCAATGGCTGCATGCATAGGGACATCTCACGAACTTCTGTTACTGTCTCTTATCTTAACTGCTTGATCCCGTTGTATGTCTTTAGGATACTTTGGCCATGAAGGCCTGTACTATACACCGAAAATACACTTTTATTTACTTGCTTAAGACGCTGGCTTCGTCTGTTGTCGTTAAACGTTGTTGCAAAAGTACTCTTGTCGAGTTTTATTCTTTTCGAGTAGCCTTCTAAAGACACTTTTAGAACGTTCTCCATACTGTTGGATACTTGAGCTTCCACACTATCATCGATGTCTGGAATTTGGTTTCTATTCACTTCCATGAATCTTTCGATGTTTTCATCTGCCATTGGCTTCGATTTGCAATTTGATGTCACTCGTGGCTCCTTGTTTGAAGGTAAATTAGTACTGCTGAGAACCCTCCAGTTTATCTCCTAACCTGTAATGGTGGACCATAATCTTTACGATTAGAATTTGGTCCACCATGGCAGTACTTGTTAATAAAGTCATGCATGATCGGAAGAAAACAATTCCTTTTGACGAAACAAAGTACGAAAATTGTTTTTAATTAAAAAATCCATTAAAATTGACATTCAATTTGAAACTATCTTTATAAAAGCGAATAGCTTAATAATTCTAAATTCAAATTACAAGATTCAGCCGAATCCCAAACGTTGTGCAAGATCTTTGCATAAACTTTCTAAACAAATGAATAAAAACAGATTAATAAACAAGAAAGTTAACTATCGGTCACACCACAAATTAACAAGATTTTAAAACTTCATTTGAAATTTACGATTTTTTAACAGTATAATCAAAAAATTTAACAATTTAATTATAAATAAAGTACACGTGTATCTAAAAAATTGAAATCAATTTTGTTTAGTTTCAAGCACAAACGATATTTGACAGAATATAAAATGTTCAAGAATAAAAAGGCTGAATCCCTTGAAAATGTTCAAGCATTACAAACAATATTGGACAAAATACAGAATTGTTAAGAATCGAAAGACACACCAAATCATTATTTTCAAATACATAACCAACGATGCTTGACAAAAATACATCCAAGAATAAAAAAATCCAATTTCAGAATCCTCTAATACCTAGTAAACTGTACAAGAAATTTCGCTCAACTCAACACCACGGAAAATTGTGATTATTCGTATACTGGCAAATATCGACGAAGATTGAGCATGCTGGCAAATACATATTACATTATATTATATTCAGTTATATAGAATAAAAAGTTTCGCGAGAAGTTTACAATTTAGAACAGGACTGTATTTTTTGAGGAACGATTTCAATCTAGATAAACATATATTTTTAAGCATCTTACCAATTTGAATCGTTTTAGGTGAAGAGTGTTTACAAGAGAGAACTCTTAAATGTTTTACAAAGAAACCTTTTAAGTGCTATTTGAGAAGTTCAAAATTCAGAATGGGAAATAACATTTTTAAGCATCTTACCGATTTAACCCTTTCTAGGTAGACGGTTTACAAGAGAAAACTATTTCAGGCTTTACAAAGAAACATTTCAGGTTAATCAAAAATCAGGAAACAAACGAGAATTTATTCAGCAGCATCTATATTCATGGTAGATTTATCAAATGTATGTCTTTGTAATGGTCAGCAACATTAATATAATAATAATAATCGCACTGTAACTTGCTACAGCACTGTGTTACCTTGCTGTATAAGGAAATATGAACAGCAGAGTTCCTATTTTCTTGGACAACAATGTAACAGCGATTCAATTTCAAGTGGTCGACGGTTTCCAGACGCATGACTAAATTAGAAACGAGTCATTCCTGAGAAAGAATATTCACTTGATGCATTTCGAGGACCGAATGTCACCACGAAATCTAAGAACAATTGCGATCTAATGGTTCTATTTGGAACAATCCGAAAGACAATTTCTAATAACTGTGATTTACAATTTTTAATTAATCTGATTTACAGTTTCTAATTAATCTGATTTACAGTTTCTAATTAATCTTATTTACAATTTCTAATTAATCTTATTTACAATTTCTAATTAATCTGATTTACAATTCTTAATTTATCTGATTTACAGTTTCTAATTAATCTTATTTACAATTTCTAATTAATATTATTTACAATTTCTAATTAATCTGATTTACAATTTTTATTAATCTGATTTACAATTTCTAATTATTCTTCAACTACAATTTCTATTCACTTTTTAACTACAATTTCTAATTACTCTTCAACTACAATTTCTATTCACTTTTAACTACAATTTCTATTCACTTTTTAACTACAATTTCCATTTACTCTTTAACTACGATTTCTATTTACTCTTTATTTACAATTTATGATTACTCTTTATTTACAATTTCTAATTGCTCTTTATTTACAATTTCTAATTGCTCTTTATTTACAATTTCTGATTGCTCTTTATTTACAATTTCTGATTGCTCTTTATTTACAATTTCTGATTACTCTTTATTTACAATTTCTGATTACTCTTTATTTACAATTTCTGATTACTCTTTATTTACAATTTCTTATTACTCTTTATTTACAATTTCTAATTACTCCGATTTACAATTTCTAATTACTCCGATTTACAATTTCTAATTACTCCAATTTACAATTTCTAATTACTCCGATTTACAATTTCTAGTTACTCTTTGATTACAATT
This sequence comes from Metellina segmentata, assembly GCA_947359465.1. Taxonomy (NCBI): domain Eukaryota; kingdom Metazoa; phylum Arthropoda; class Arachnida; order Araneae; family Tetragnathidae; genus Metellina; species Metellina segmentata. Next base: position 107,853,155 of record OX375882.1, on the reverse strand, counting down.
TCTAGTTACTCTGATTTACAATTTCTAGTAACTCTGATATACAATTTCTAGTAACTCTGATATACAATTTCTAGTAACTCTGATTTACAATTTCTAGTAACAATGATTTACAGTTTATAATTACTTTTATTTACAATTTCTGATTGTTGTTATTGTAGACAGTAGGAAAGTTCTCAATTTAAAAACTGCTGCGGGACTAGGAGGGAATCAAAATTAGACTGCAAAGACGAATTCATCCGGGAACCGAGCTTTGCTGACGACTCATCGAAATCTCGTTTATCGAGTTACACAGCACATCGGCGGTAATATCGAGAGTGACAATCAAAGTGTCGTCCTTCAACGTGTCCAAGCCCCTCGATCTCAACAGTAGAAAGCGCACTTCGTTGTTCCTGTCGTGAAGAACGAAACGCTTCCTCTTTTTCCCGTTGACATCGAAGAGAGCGGTGCTGTACCTCGTGATTTCATACTCAAAACTCACGCAGGGATAGGCAGGCTGGTCAGGGAGCGGTCGGTTGGGGTTGTAGAGGTACACGTTCATGTCTCCCAGGTCGTTGAGCAGCTGCAGCTTGCACTCCCCCTCTGAGAAAAGCTGGAACACAGGACTGGGGACGGGCTTGTTGCAGGGGATCTTCGACACGTTCTTGATGACCCACTTGATTTTGCAGTGCTTCTCCACAAGACTCGTACAAAAGCGGTGGTCAAAATCGCTGTCCTCGCATCGAAACAGCTTATCCGCCATAACCCTTTCCGATGCCCCGACTTCAATGGGATGGAACAAATCAACTGACCGATTCTGGTTCTCGCGAAAAAGCTTTGATAGGTGAGTTGAGCAGGTTTGCCATAATTGGTAATTATTAGTTAACGTCGTACTAGAGCAACACAAGAGGCTATTGACGACGGTCCGGGATCAATCCCTTAAGGGAAAGATCCGATTGCCATATTTGTAGAAAAAGCAAAACGGTATGGTCAATAAGGTTACCATAATATTTTTAATTCACTTGTTAATTTGGTTATTTTTAGTTAACATCGTACTAGAGCAACACAACGGGCTATTGACGACGGACCGGGAGCAGTCCCTTAAGGGAAAGATCCGAGGACAACACCTCGTCATTTTGAACCACGGTCAGATGACGATGCAACACCTGAAATGGCACCCCACTCTCCAAACTTCCACGCCAACCCAACATGAGGACTTTCGGCCACGACAGATTTAAGGTGCACCAGCCGCCTCTACACCATACGCTTACAAACAACCATGCCCGTACCCGGATTCGAAACAGGAACCTTCCAATCTAGGTAATAGTAATTTTTGTTAACGTCGTACTAGAGCTACACTACGGGCTATTGACGACGGTCCGGGAGCAGTCCCTTAAGGGAAAGATCCGAGGACAACACCTCGTCATTTTGAACCACGGTCAGATGACGATGCAACACCTGAAATGGCACCCCACTCTCCAAACTTCCACGCCAACCCAACGTGAGGACTTTCGGCCACGACAAATTTAAGGTGCACCAGCCGCCTCTACACCATACGCTTACAAACAACCATGCCCGTACCCGGATTCGAAACAGGAACCTTCCAATCTAGGTAATAGTAATTTTAGTTAACGTCGTACTACAGCTACACAACGGGCTATTGACGACGGTCCGGGTAATTTTAGTTAACGTCGTACTAGAGCAACACAACGGGCTATTGACGACGGTCCGTAATCAGTCCCTTAAGGGAAAGATTCGAGGACAACGCCTCGTGATTTTGAACCACGGTCAGATGACGAAGCAACACCTGAGCTGGCACCCCACTCTCCAAACTTCCACGCCAACCCAACGTGAGGACTTTCGGCCACGACAGATTTAAGGTGCACCAGCCGCCTCTACACCATACGTTTACAAACATCCATGCCCGGAACCGGATTCGAACCAGGAACCTTCCGATTTAGAGGCTAACACCTTAACCACTATACCGGTTGGTCGGCGACGACGGTCCGGGAGCAGTCCCTTAATGGAAAGATCCGAGAACAACACCTCGTCATTTTGAACCACGGTCAGATGACGATGCAACACCTGAGCTGGCACCCCACTCTCTAAACTTCCACACCAACCCAACGCGAGGACTTTCGGCCACGATAGATTTGAGGTGCACCAGCCGCCTCTACACCATACGCTTACAAACAACCATGACAGGACCCGGATTCGAACCAGGAACCTTCCAATCTAGAGGCTAACACCTTAACCCACTATACCGGTTGGTCGGACCTTCTAATCTAGAAGAGACTAACACCTAAATCGCCACTGGTTGGTCGGCATCAAGCAGTAAACATGCACACAATGAAAGTTTCACCGAAGTTTGTTTAGTTCAAGCTGCTAAAGGTAATTTAATTTATATTAACTGTCGTACTAGAGCAACACAACAGGCTATTGACGACAATCCGTGATCACCTATAAGATAAATCCGAGGACAACGCCTCGTAATTTCGAACCACGGTCAGATGACGTTGAGGCAACATCTGAACTCTCTCTCTCTCTCTGGTACCCCAAACTCAAAATTTCCACAATAACACTACGTGAAGAGTTTAGAAATCAGCATATTAAGTATAAACCAGCCGCCTCAACAACATACACTTACAAAGATCCATGCACTGAACGGATTCGAACCAAGACCCTTCCGACCTAGCAGTTAACACATTTAAACATGCTTACTTCACCTTATTGATATTACTTGTTTGAGGTTTTTCCAATTTCAAAATATAACATCGTCCTGTGTGATAAGAATTCCTGGCTCTCATCTAGGCGTTCCGGGTTCGAATCCCGGCATGGGAATAAACTTTTCCATTGTGTGCTTGTGAGAACAATGGATTTTCCATTCAGTAGTCTCAGTTTAACTTTCGGAATAACATTTTTTTTACACTTTTTTTTTGATTGAAATTTAACAATAAATAAAACACAAATTTACACAAACTTAGTTTTATTTATTGAAATTGCAAAATATTTTAATTAAAAGATTTTCGATTTTCAAACTGTTACGTCGTCCCATGTGGTCCAGCGAATAGTATTCCTGACACACACCCAGGTGGCCCGGATTCGAATACCGGCATGGGAATATACTTTTCCATTATGAAATTGTCAGAACAATGGAATTTCAGTTCAGTGGTCTCAGTTTGAATTTCGGAAAATACTTTTTTAATAATATGTTTTTAATTCAAATTTAACATTGAATGAACTACAGATTCACACACTTAGTTTAACTTATTGAAATTACATAATATTTTAAATAAAATATTGTCGTTATTTCAAACCGTTACGTCGTCCCATGTGGTCCAGCGGTTACGATTCCTGTCTCTCAACAAGGCGGCCCGGGTTCGAATCCCGGCATGGGAATACAATTTCCCATTGTGTAATTGTCTGAACACTGGAATTTCTGTTCATTGGTCTTAGTTTGAGTTTCGGAATAACTTTTTTTAATTATTTGTTTTTTATTGATATTTACCTTAAATGAACTACAGATTTACATACTCTTAGTTGAACTTATTCAAAAAACATAATATTTTAAGTTAAAGCTTTTCGTTATTTCAAATTGTAACGATGTCCCATGTGGTCCAGCGGTTAGGATTCCTAGCTTTCACCCAGGCGGCCCGGGTTCGAATCCCGGGATGAGAATACAATTTTCCATAGCATAATTGTCGGAACACTGGAATTTCTGTACATTTTGTCTTTGTTTGAATTTCGGAATAACTTTTTTATTACATGTTTCTAATTAAAATTTAACAATTAATGAACTACATATACACACGCGCTTAGTTTAACTTATTGAAATTACATTATATTTTAAATTAAAGCTTTTCGTTATTTCATACTGTTACGGTCGTCCCATGTGGTCCAGCGGTTAGGATTCGTCTCTCTCACCTAGGCGGCCCGTGTTCGAATCCCGTTATGGGAATACAATTTTCCGTTGTGTAATCGTCAGAACACAGGAATTTCTGTTCATTGGTCTCAGTGTGTATTTAGGAATAACTTAAATATATGTTTTTAATTGAAATTTTACATTAAATGAACTATAGAATTACACATCTTAAAATAACTTATTGAAATTACTTAGTATTATAAATTAAAGCTTTTCGTTATTTAAAACTGTTAAGTCGTCCCATGTGGTCCAGCGGTTAGGATTCCTGGCTTTAATCCAGTCGGCCCGGGTTCGAATGCCGGCATGGGAATACAATTTTCCATTGTGTAACTGTAAGAACACTGGAAATTCTGTTCTATTTGTCTCTGTTGGAATTTTGGAATAATTTTTAATTATATGTTTCTAATTCAAATTTAACATTAAATGAACTGCAGATAAACACACGCTTAGTTTAACTTGTAATTACATAATATTTAAAATTAAAGCTTTTCGTTCTTTGGAGCTGTTACGTCGTCCCATGTGGTCCAGCGGTTAGTATTCCTGGCTCTCCCCCAGGAGGCCCGGGTTCGAATCCCTGCATGGGAATACAATTTTCTATTGTGTAGTTGTCAGAACACTGTTCATTGGTCTAATTTTGTGTTTCGGAATAACTTTTTTAAGGCTATACAGTACCCTAAAAATGCAAAAAACATCGAAAAAATGTTTTTGCATTTTTTATGGCTTATACAGTTGGGAAACTTGTCTCAAAATTCTAGATCTGATATCCAATTAGTTTTAAAGATATTTGAAGTTTTTTGAGTGTTGTCAGTGTCAAAATTTGACAGCATATTGGACAGGACGTGGTGAAATTCGTTGTTTTAAATGTAATTTTACATTCCTGCAATTAATTAAAACTATTTTGGTACAAAATCAATTCCTTTGATGAAATGGCTATTATTTTCAATTTTTACTACTAAAATCGTATCTGTTCGTAATGTTCATAAATGTAAAAATCGTAAATGTTCAGCGTTCTCTTCTGAGTCTTATTACTAGCTAACCAATATTGATAAAAAGGCATTTTTCAAAACCAATATTTGGTTACGATTGTTATAAATAATATACTATAATTAAAATTTGGTAAATATTTGGTAGGAAAATATTTTGCTGCGATTAAGATAAATAATTTGTCGCTGTCGTAACAAATGTTTTTCACCATAGGTAAACATAATACTTTGAATTAAAAAAATATATTCAATCACATTGAGTAAAAAAATTTTTTTTTGTGTATCTTATAAGATGGTAAATAACCTATTAAAATTTAGACCTCTACAAGCATTATTAGTGTTTGTTTTATGACTTCAAAACCGTAAAAAGGATTTTTCTCAGACTTTTATTTTTGCGGATGCAAGTGTGTTCAATTTCCAAAGGCTTTTTTTCTGTACAAGATACAGTCTAGAAATGTTTTGTAGATACTTTCTGATATATGCACTATAAAAGTTAGTATGGATTAAGGTCTGAGAGTACTAGTAATTTTTTTTTAAATATGTCAAAGTTAATATTTTTAGAATTTTCCTGTTTTTTTCAAGTTTAGATAAAAAAAATAATTATTAAAATTCAACAATGAGACTGATGGTCAATTCCATATTAACTTTTGTTCCCAATTATCCAAGAAATATAAATCACTTAAAATAACTAAAAATTATTAAAAATTGAAAATTTTAAGACTTTAAAAACACTTCAAAATTTTTAAAATAATGGTCCTTGTAAATCTGACTTTTTTTTTTTGCATTCAGTTTAATAATATAAGCTGAAAAAAAGTCATTAATTATTTTTAATGTTACTGTATGATAAAAATTTTTTTTGAAAAAGGGGACTTAATTATATATTTTTAATTGATATTTACCTTAAATGAACTACAGATTTACACACTTTTTGTTGAACGTATTCAAAAAACATAATATTTTAAATTAATGATTTTCGTTATTTCAAACTGTTAAGTCGCCCCATGTTATCCAGCGGTTAGGATTCCTGGCTCACAGGCTGACCGGGTTCGATTCCCGGCATGGGAATACACTTTTACATAGCGTAATTTTCAGAACACTGGAATTTCTGTACATTTTGTCTTTGTTTGAATTTTGGAAAAACTTTTTTATTATAGGTTTCTAATTAAAATTTAACAATTAATGAACTACATATACACACGCGCTTAGTTTAACTTATTGAAATTACATAATATTACAAAATAAAGCTTTCGTTCTTTGAAGCTTTTACGTCGTCCCATGTGGTCCAGCGGTTAGGATTCCACGCTCACACCCAGTCGGCCCGGGTACGGATCCCGGTATGGGAATACAATTTTCCATTGTGTAATTGTCAGAACACTGAAATTTCTGTTCAGTTTGTCTCTGTTTAAATTTCAAAATAATTTCTTAAATATATGTTTCTAAATAAAATTTAACACTAATTGACCTACAGAATTACACAAGCTAAGTTAAACTTATTGAAATTACATAATATTTTAAATTAACCCTTTTCGTTATTTCAAATTGCAACGTCGTCCCATGTGGTCCGGCGGTTAGGATTCCTGGCTCTCACCCAGGCGGCCCGGGTTCGAATCCCGGCATGGGAATACACTTTTCCATTGTATAATTGTCAGAACACAGGAAATTCTGTTCAATTTGTCTCTGTTTGAATTTCGAAATAACTTTTTAATGATCTGTTTCTAAAGAAAATTAAACACTAAATGACCTACAGAATTACACATGCTAAGTTAAACTTATTGAAATTAAATAATATTTTAAATTAAAGCTTTTCGTTACTTCATGTTGTAACGTCGTCCCATGTGGTCCAGCGGTTAGGATTCCTGGCTTTCACCCAGGCGGCCCTGGTTCGAATCCCGGTATGGGAATATACTTTTCCATTGTATAATTGTCAGAACACAGGAATTTCTGTTCAATTTGTCTCTGTTGGAATTAAAAAATAACTTTTTAATGATATGTTTCTAATGAAAATTTAACATTAAATGACCTACAGAATTACACATGCTTAGTTAAACTTATTGAAATTACATAATATTTTAAATTAAAGCTTTTCGTTACTTCATATTGTAACGTCGTCCCATGTGGTCCAGCGGTTAGGATTCCTGGCTTTCACCCAGGCGGCCCTGGTTCGAATCCCGGTATGGGAATATACTTTTCAATGGTGTAATTGTCAAAACACTGAAATTTCGGTTCGATTTGTCTCTGTTTGAATTTCAAAATAACTTTTTAATTATATGTTTCTAAATGAAATTAAACATTAAATGATCTACAGAATTACACAAGCTTAGTTAAACTTATTGAAATTACATAATATTTTAAATTAAAGCTTTTCGTTATTTCAAAATGTAACGTCGTCCCATGTGGTCCAGCGGTTAGGATTCCTGGCTCTCACCCAGGCGGCCCGGGTTCGAATCCCGGAATGGGAATACAATTTTCCATATTGTAATACTCGCAACTCTGGAATTTCTGTACATTTTTTCTTTGTTTGAATTTCGGAATAACTTTTTTATTACATGTTTCTAATTAAAATTTAACAATAAATGAACTACAGATACACACACGCTTAAATTAACTTATTAAAATTCAATAATATTTTAAATTAAAGCTGTTTTGTTTTTTGAAGCTGTTATGACGTCCCATGTGGTCCAGCGGTTAGGATTCCTCTCTCTCACCCAGGCGGCCCGGGTTCGAATCCCGGCATGGGAATACACATTTCCGTTGTGTAATTGTCAGAACACAGGAATTTCTGTTTAATTTGTCTCTGTTGGAATTTCAAAATAACTTTTAAATGATATGTTTCTAATGAAAATTTAACATTAAATGACCTACAGAAATACACACGCTTAGTTAAACTTATTGAAATTACATAATATTTTAAATTAAAGCTTTTTGTTCTTTGAAGCTGTTATGACGTCCCATGTTTACCAGCGGTTAGGATTCCTGGCTCTCACCCAGACGGCACGGGTTCGAATCCCGGCATGGGAATACACATTTCCGTTGTGTAATTGTCAGAACACAGGAATTTCTGTTTAATTTGTCTCTGTTGGAATTTCAAAATAACTTTTAAATGATATGTTTCTAATGAAAATTTAACATTAAATGACCTACAGAAATACACACGCTTAGTTAAACTTATTGAAATTACATAATATTTTTAATTAAAGCTTTTTGTTCTTTGAAGCTGTTATGACGTCCCATGTTTACCACCGGTTAGGATTCCTGGCTCTCACCCAGGCGGCACGGGTTCGAATCCCGGCATGGGAATACACATTTCCGTTGTGTAATTGTCAGAACACAGGAATTTCTGTTCAATTTGTCTCTGTATGAATTTCAAAATAACTTTTTAATTATGTGTTTCAAAATAAGATGTAACATTAAATGAACTACAGATTCACACACGCTTAGTTTAACTTTTTGAAATTACATAATATTTTAAATTAAAGCTTTTCGTTACTTCAAATTGTAACGTGGTCCCATGTGGTCCAGCGGTTAGGATTCCTGGCTCTCACCCAGGCGGCCCGGGTTCGAATCCCGGCGTGGGAATACACATTTCCATTGTATAATTGTCAGAACACAGGAATTTCTGTTCAATTTTTCTCTGTATGAATTTCAAAATAACTTTTTAATTATGTGTTTCAAAATAAGATGTAACATTAAATGAACTACAGAATTACACAAGCTTAGTTAAACTTATTGAAATTATATAATATATTAAATTAAAGCTTTTCGTTACTTCAAATTGTAACGTCGTCTCATGTGGTCCAACGGTTAGGATTCCTGGCTTTCACCCAGGCGGCCCGGGTACGAATCCCGGAATGGGAATACAATTTTCCATATTGTAATACTCGCAACTCTGGAATTTCTGTACATTTTTTCTCTGTTTGAATTTCGGAATAACTTTTTTATTACATGTTTCTAATTAAAATTTAACAATAAATGAACTACAGATACACACACGCTTAAATTAACTTATTAAAATTCCATAATATTTTAAATTAAAGCTTTTTGTTCTTTGAAGCTATTATGACGTCCCATGTGGTCTAGCGGTTAGGATTTCTGGCTCTCACCCAGGCGGCCCGGGTTCGAATCCCGGCATGGGAATACACTTTTCCATTGTTTAATTGTCAGAACACAGAAATTTCTGTTTAATTTGTCGTTGTTGGAATTTCAAATTAACTTTTAAATGATATGTTTCTAATGAAAATTTAACATTAAATGACCTACAGAAATACACACGCTTAGTTAAACTTATTGAAATTACATAATATTTTAAAATAAAGCTTTTTGTTCTTTGAAGCTGTTATGACGTCCCATGTTTACCAGCGGTTAGGATTCCTGCCTCTCACCCAGGCGGCACGGGTTCGAATCCCGGCATGGGAATACACATTTTCCGTTGAGTAATTGTCAGAACACAGGAATTTCTGTTCAATTTGTCTCTGTATGAATTTCAAAATAACTTTTTAATTATGTGTTTCAAAATAAGATGTAACATTAAATGAACTACAGATTCACACACGCTTAGTTTAACTTTTTGAAATTACATAATATTTTAAATTAAAGCTTTTCGTTACTTCAAATTGTAACGTGGTCCTATGTGGTCCAGCGGTTAGGATTCCTGGGTCTCACCCAGGCGGCCCGGGTTTGAATCCCGGCATGGCAATGCAATTTTCCATATTGTAATTCTCGGAACACTGGAATTTCTATACATTTTTTCTTTGTTTGAATTTCGGAATAACTTTTTTATTACATGTTTCTAATTAAAATTTAACAATAAATGAACTACAGATACACATACGCTTAGTTTAACTTAATAAAATTATATAATAATTTAAATTAAAGCTTTTTGTTCTTTGAAGCTGTTATGTCGTTCCATGTGGTCCAGCGGTTAGGATTCCTGGCTCTCACCCAGGCGGCCGGGTTCGAATCCCGGCATGGGAATACACTTTTCCATTGTATAATTGTCAGAACACAGGAATTTCTGTTCAATTTGTCTCTGTTGGAATTTAAAAATAACTTTTTAATGATATGTTTCTAATGAAAATTTAACATTAAATGACCTACAGAATTACACATGCTTAGTTAAACTTATTGAAATTACATAATATTTTAAATTAAAGCTTTTCGTTACTTCATATTGTAACGTCGTCCCATGTGGTCCAGCGGTTAGGATTCCTGGCTTTCACCCAGGCGGCCCTGGTTCGAATCCCGGTATGGGAATATACTTTTCAATGGTGTAATTGTCAGAACACTGAAATTTCGGTTCAATTTGTCTCTGTTTGAATTTCAAAATAACTTTTTAATTATATGTTTCTAAATAAAATTAAACATTAAAGGATCTACAGAATTACACAAGCTTAGTTAAACTTATTGAAATTATATCATTTTTTAAATTAGAGCTTTTCGTTATTTCAAAATGTAACGTCGTCCCATGTGGTCCAGCGGTTAGGATTCCTGGCTGTCACCCAGGCTGCCCGGGTTCGAATCCCGGCTTGGGAATACACATTTCCATTGTGTAATTGTCAGAACACAGGAATTTCTGTTCAATTTGTCTCTGTATGAATTTCAAAATAACTTTTTAATTATGTGTTTCAAAATAAGATGTAACATTAAATGAACTACAGAATTACACAAGCTTAGTTAAACTTATTGAAATTACATAATATTTTAAATTAAAGCTTTTCGTTACTTCAAATTGTAACGTCCTCTCATGTGGTCCAACGGTTAGGATTCCTGGCTTTCACCCAGTTGGCCCGGGTTCGAATCCCGGAATGGGAATACAATTTTCCATTGTATAATTGTCAGAACACAGGAATTTCTGTTTAATTTGTCTCTGTTGGAATTTCAAATTAACTTTTAAATGATATGTTTCTAATGAAAATTTAACATTAAATGACCTACAGAAATACACACGCTTAGTTAACTTGTTGAAATTACATAATATTTTAAATTAAAGCTTTTTGTTCTTTGAAGCTGTTATGACGTCCCATGTGTACAAGCGGTTAGGATTCCTGGCTCTCACCCAGGCGGCACGGGTTCGAATCCCGGCATGGGAATACACATTTCCGTTGTGTAATTGTCAGAACACAGGAATATCTGTTCAATTTGTCTCTGTATGAATTTCAAAATAACTTTTTAATTATGTGTTTCAAAATAAGATGTAACATTAAATGACCTACAGAAATACACAAGCTTAGTTTAACTTATTGAAATTACATAATATTTTAAATTAAAGCTTTTCGTTACTTCAAATTGTAACGTCGTCTCATGTGGTCCAACGGTTAGGATTCCTGGCTTTCACACAGGCGGCCCGGGTTCGAATCCCGTTATGGGAATATGCTTTTCCATAGTTTAATTGCCGAACACTGAAATTTCTGTTCAATTTGTCTCTGTTTGAATTTCAAATAACTTTTTAATTATGTGTTTATAAATAAAATTAAAATAAATGATCTACAGAATTACACAAGCTTAGTTAAACTTATTGAAATTACATAATATTTTAAATTAAAGCTTTTTGTTCTTTGAAGCTGTTATGGCTTCCCATGTGGTCTAGCGGTTAGGATTCCTGGTTCTCACCCAGGCGGCCCGGGTTCGAATCCCGGCATGGGAATACACTTTACCATTGTGTAATTGTCAGAACACAGGAATTTCTGTTTAATTTGTCTCTGTTGGAATTTCAAAATAACTTTTTAATGATATGTTTCTAATGAAAATTTAACATTAAATGAACTACAGAATTACACATGCTTAGTTAAACTTATTGAAATTACATAATATTTTAAACTAGGGGGCCTGCCCCCTGCTCGCTGACGCTCGCTAACCCCCGGAGGATTGCTTCGCAATCCTCATTGGTTCGCTGCGCGAACATATGCTCGCTTCTCTCGCCTCAATGAAGACATCTGTCCTAGCAGAAGGGATTGTTTAAAAAATATGTTACCAAAAAATTTTTTTTCAAATCTAAATTTGCTGTATTACAGAAAAAATATATACAGTATCTCTAAAATCAGAATTCAAATTAAAACTTTGTGCACATTTTGACTCGAAATGTGAGCGTTGCTTTGGAAATTGAACACCCAGCATGTTGTTTGTGAGTACATTTTCCCAGCACTCAAACGACCCACACTTTTTCATTGAGTTTGTTGCCGAAAGTTGTAGTGCCAGCGTCTTGTTGAACTATAAATGTTGGTCCTGAAAAGGACCGTTTTTTAAATGGCCCTGAAAAGATCCTCCGCTTTCTTTGATTTCTATTATAAACTAACTGCAACACTTCATTAAAATTTCCTTTTCTTTTAAATAAAATTTCATCCGATAACGCTATAAATTCAATCGATGCGCGAGACTTCGCGATGAACAAACAATCGTACAGTGTTGCCAAAACGCAACTACAAATAACGTCTTTTTTGCGTGCCACATAAGAGAATTATATATATAGATTAAAGCTTTTCGTTACTTCATATTGTAACGTCGTCCCATGTGGTCCAGCGGTTAGGATTCCTGGCTTTCACCCAGGCGGCCCTGGTTCGAATCCCGGTATGGGAATATACTTTTCAATGGTGTAATTGTCAGAACCCTGAAATTTCGGTTCAATTTGTCTCTGTTTGAATTTCAAAATAACTTTTTAATTATATGTTTCTAAATAAAATTAAACATTAAATCATCTACAGAATTACACAAGCTTAGTTAAACTTATTGAAATTATATAATTTTTTAAATTAGAGCTTTTCGTTATTTCAAAATGTAACGTCGTCCCATGTGGTCCAGCGGTTAGGATTCCTGGCTTCACCCAGGCGGCCCGGGTTCGAATCCCGGCGTGGGAATACACATTTCCATTGTGTAATTGTCAGAACACAGGAATTTCTGTTCAATTAGTCTCTGTATGAATTTCAGAATAACTTTTTAATTATGTGTTTCAAAATAAGATCTAATATTAAATGAACTACAGAATTACACAAGATTAGTTAAACTTATTGAAATTACATAATATTTTAAATTAAAGCTTTTCGTTACTTCAAATTGTAACGTCGTCTCATGTGGTCCAATGGTTAGGATTCCTGGCTCTCACCCAGGCGGCCCGGGTTCGAATCCCGGAATGGGAATACAATTTTCCATATTGTAATACTCGCAACTCTGGAATTTCTGTACATTTTTTCTTTGTTTGAATTTCGGAATAACTTTTTTATTACATGTTTCTAATTAAAATTTAACAATAAATAAACAACAGATACACACACGATTAGTTTAACTTATTAAAATTCCATAATATTTTAAATTAAAGCTTTTCGTTCTTTGAAGCTGTTATGACGTCCCATGTGGTCCAGCGGTTAGGATTCCTGGCTCTCACCCAGGCGGCCCGTGTTCGAATCCCGGCATGGGAATACACTTTTCCATTGTATAATTGCCAGAACACAGGAATTTCTGTTTAATTTGTCTCTGTTGGAATTTCAAATTAACTTTTAAATGATATGTTTCTAATGAAAATTTAACATTAAATGACCTACAGAAATACACACGCTTAGTTAAACTTATTGAAATTACATAATATTTTAAATTAAAGCTTTTCGTTACTTCAAATTGTAACGTCGTCACATGTGGTCCAGCGGTTAGGATTACTGGGTCTCACCCAGGCGGCCTTATTCGAATCCCGGCATGGGAATACACTTTACCATTGTGTAATTGTCAGAACACAGGAATTTCTGTTTAATTTGTCTCTGTTTAAATTTCAAAATAACTTTTAATTATGCGTTTCTAAATAAAATGTAACATTAAATGAACTACAGATACACACACACTTAGTTTAACTTATTAAAATTTCATAATATTATAAATTACAGCTTTTTGTTCTTTGAAGCTGTTATGTCGTCCCATGTGGTCCAGCGGTTAGGATTTCTGCCTCTCAACCAGGCGGCCCGGGTTCGAATCCCGGCATGGGAATAAACTTTTTCCATGGTGTAATTGTCAGAACACTGAAATTTCTGTTCAATTTGTCTGTTTAAATTTCCAAATAATTTCTTAATATATGTTTCTAAATAGAATTTAACATTAAATGAACTACAGAATTACACAAGATTAGTTAAACTTATTGAAATTAAATAATTTTTTTAATTAAAGCTTTTTGTTTTTTCAAATTGGTAACGGCGTCCCATGTGGTCCAGAAGTTAATATTCCTGTCTCTCACCCAGGCGGCCTGGGTTCGAATCCCGGCATGGGAATACAATTTTCCATATTGTAATTCTGGGAACATTGGAATTTCTGTACATATTTTCTTTGTTTGAATTTCGGAATAACTTTTTTATAACATGTTTCTAATTAAAATTTAACAATAAATGAACTACAGATACACACACGCTTATTTTATTTTATTACAATTCCATAATATATTAAATTAAAGCTTTTTGTTCTTTGAAGCTGTTTTGACGTCCCATGTGGTCCAGCGGTTAGGATTCCTGGCTCTCACTCAGGCGGCCAGGGTTCGAATCACGGCATGGGAATACATTTTTCCAGATTGTAATTCTCGGAACACTGGAATTTCTGTACATTTTTTCTTTGTTTGAATTCCGGAATAACTTTTTTATTACATGTTTCTAGTTAAAATTTAACAATAAATGAACTACAGATACACATACGCTTAGTTTAACTTATTACAATTTCATAATATTTTAAATAAAAGCTATTTGTTCTTTGAAGCTGTTATGACGTCCCATGTGGTCCAGCGGTTAGGATTCCTGGCTCTCACCCAGGCGGCCCGGGTTCGAATCCCGGCATGGGAATATACTTTTTCCATGGTGTAATTTTTAGAACACTGAAATTTCTGTTCAATTTGTCTGTTTAAATTTCCAAATAATTTCTTAATTATATGTTTCTAAATAGAATTTAACATTAAATGAACTACAGAATTACACAAGATTAGTTAAACTTAATGAAATTACATAATTTTTTAAATAAAAGCTTTTCGTTATTTCAAATTGTAACGTCGTCCCATGTGGTCCAGCGGTTAGTTTTCCTGGCTTTCACCCAGGCTACCGAGTTCGAATCCCGGCATGGATCTATATTTTTCCATGGTGTAATTGTCAGAACACAGGAATTTCTGTTCAATTTGTCTCTGTTTGAATTTCAAAATAACTTTTTAATTATGTGTTTCTAAATAAAATTTAACATTAAATGAATTACAGAAATACACACCCTTAGTTAAACTTATTGAAATTACGTAATATTTTAAATTAATATTTACCATTACTTCAAATTGTAACGTCGTCCCATGTGGTCCAGCGGTTAGGATTCCTGGCTTTCCCTGGCGGCCCGGGTTCCAATCCTGGCATGGGATTATGCTTTTCCATGGTGTAATTGTCAGAAAACAGGTATTTCTGTTAAATTTGTCTGTGTTTAAATTTCAAAATAAATTTTTTAATTATGTGTTTCTAAATAAAATTTAACATTAAATGAACTACAGAAATACACACGCTTAGTTAAACTTATTGAAATTAAATAATATTTTATATTAAAGTTTACCGTTACTTTAAATTGTAATTTCTTCCCATGTGGTCCAGCGGTTAGGATTCCTGGGTCTCACCCAGGCGGCCCGAGTTCGAATCCCTTTGTGGGAAAACACTTTTCCATTGTATAATTGTCAGAACACAGGAATTTCTGTTTAATTTGTCTCCGTTTGAATTTCAAAATAACTTTTTAATGATATGTTTCTAATGAAAATTTAACAATAAAAGACCTACAGATTAACACATGCTTAGTTAAACTTATTGAAATTACATACTATTTTAAATTAAAGCTTTTCGTTACTTCAAATTGTAACTTCGTCCCATGTGGTCCAGCGGTTCGGATTCCTGGCTTTCACCCAGGCGGCCCGGGTTCGAATCCCGGCATGGGAATATTCTTTTCCATGGTGTAATTGTCAGAACACCGAAATTTCTGTTTAATTTGTCTCTGTTTGAATTTCAAAATAACTTTTTAATGATATGTTTCTAATTAAAATTTAACAATAAATGAACTACAGATACACACACGCTTAGTTAAACTTATTGAAATTACATAATATTTTTAAATAAAGTTTTTCGTTACTTCAAATTGTAACGTCGTCCCATATTGTCCAGCGGTTAGGATTCCTGGCTTTCCCTGGCGGCCCGGGTTCCAATCCTGGCATGGGATTATGCTTTTCCATGGTGTAATTGTCAGAAAACAGGTATTTCTGTTAAATTTGTCTGTGTTTAAATTTCAAAATAAATTTTTTAATTATGTGTTTCTAAATAAAATTTAACATTAAATGAACTACAGAAATACACACGCTTAGTTAAACTTATTGAAATTAAATAATATTTTATATTAAAGTTTACCGTTACTTTAAATTGTAATTTCTTCCCATGTGGTCCAGCGGTTAGGATTCCTGGGTCTCACCCAGGCGGCCCGAGTTCGAATCCCGTTGTGGGAAAACACTTTTCCATTGTATAATTGTCAGAACACAGGAATTTCTGTTTAATTTGTCTCCGTTTGAATTTCAAAATAACTTTTTAATGATATGTTTCTAATGAAAATTTAACAATAAAAGACCTACAGATTAACACATGCTTAGTTAAACTTATTGAAATTACATACTATTTTAAATTAAAGCTTTTCGTTACTTCAAATTGTAACTTCGTCCCATGTGGTCCAGCGGTTCGGATTCCTGGCTTTCACCCAGGCGGCCCGGGTTCGAATCCCGGCATGGGAATATTCTTTTCCATGGTGTAATTGTCAGAACACCGAAATTTCTGTTTAATTTGTCTCTGTTTGAATTTCAAAATAACTTTTTAATGATATGTTTCTAATTAAAATTTAACAATAAATGAACTACAGATACACACACGCTTAGTTTAACTTATTAAAATTACATAATATTTTTAATTAAAGCATTTTGTTCTTTGAAGCTGTTATGGCGTCCCATGTGGTCCAGTTGTTAGGATTCCTGGCTCTCACCCAGGCGGCCCGGGTTCGAATCCCGGCATGGGATTACACTTTTCAATTGTGTAATTGTCAGAACACAGGAATTTCTGTTTAATTTGTCTCCGTTTGAATTTCAAAATAACTTTTTAATGATATGTTTCTAATGAAAATTTAACAATAAATGACCTACAGATTAACACATGCTTAGTTAAACCTATTGAAATTACATAATATATTAAATTAAATCTTTTCGTTACTTCAAATTGTAACGTTATTGCATGTGGTCCAGCGGTTAGGATTCCTGGCTTTCACCCATGCGGCCCGGGTTCCAATCCTGGCATGGGATTATACTTTTCCATGGTGTAATTGTCAGAACACCGAAATTTCTGTTTAATTTGTCTCTGTTTGAATTTCAAAATAACTTTTTAATGATATGTTTCCAATGAAAATTTAATATTAAATGACCTACAGATTTACACATGCTTAGTTAAACTTATTGAAGTTACATAATATTTTAAATTAAAGCTTTTCGTTACTTCAAATTGTAACGTCGTCCCATGTGGTCCAGCGGTTAGTATTCCTGGCTTTCACCCAGGCGGCCCGAGTTAGAATCCAGGCATGGGAATATTCTTTTCCATGGTGTAATTGTCAGAACACAGGAATTTCTGTTAAATTTGTCTCTGTTTAAATTTCAAAATAAATTTTTTAATTATGTGTTTCTAAATAAAATGTAACATTAAATTTCAAAATAACTTTTTAATGATATGTTTCTAATGAAAATTTAACAATAAATGAAATACAGATTTACACATGCTTAGTTAAACTTAATGAAATTACATAATTTTTTAAATAAAAGCTTTTCGTTATTTCAAATTGTAACGGCGTCCCATGTGGTCCAGCGGTTAGGATTCCTGGCTCTCACCCAGGCGGCGCGGGTTCGAATCCCGGCATGGGAATACAATTTTCCATATTGTAATTCTCGGAATACTGGAATTTCTGTACACTTTTTCTTTCTTTCAATTTCGGAATAACTTTTTTATTACATGTTTCTAATGAAAATTTAACATTAAATGACCTACAGATTTACACATGCTTAGTGAAACTTATTGAAATTACATAATATTTTAAATTAAAGCTTTTCGTTACTTGAAATTGTAACGTCGTCCCATGTGGTCCAGCGGTTAGTTTTCCTGGCTTTCACCCAGGCTACCGAGTTCGAATCCCGGCATGGAAATATACTTTTCCATGGTGTAATTGTCAGAACACAGGAATTTCTGTTTCATTTGTCTCTGTTTGAATTTCAAAATAACTTTTTAATGATATGTTTCTAATGAAAATTTAACAATAAATGACCTTCAGATTTAGACATGCTTAGTTAAACTTATTGAAATTACATAATATTTTAAATTAAAGCTTTTCGTTACTTCAAATTTTAACGTGGTCCCATGTGGTCCAGCGGTTAGGATTTCTGGCTCTCACCCAGGCGGCCCGGGTTAGTATCCCGGCGCGGGAATACACTTTTCCATTGTATAATTGTCAGAACACAGGAATTTCTGTTCAATTTGTCTCTGTTTGAATTTCAAAATAACTTTTTAATTATGTGTTTCTAAATAAAATTTAACATTAAATGAATTACAGAAATACACACCCTTAGTTAAACTTATTGAAATTACGTAATATTTTAAATTAAAGTTTACCATTACTTTAAATTGTAACGTCGTCCCATGTGGTCCAGCGGTTAGGATTCCTGGCTTTCACCCAGGCGGCAAGATTCGAATCCCGGCATGGGAATATACTTTTCCATGGTGTAATTGTCAGAACACTGAAATTTCTGTTCAATTTGTGTCTGTTTAAATTTTAAAGTAATTTCTTAATTACATGTTTCTAATGAAAATTTAACAATAAATGAACTACAGATACACACACGCTTAGTTAAACTTATTGAAATTACATAATATTTTAAAATAAAGTTTTTCGTTACTTCAAATTGTAACGTCGTCCCATATTGTCCAGCGGTAAGGATTCCTGGCTTTCCCTGGCGGCCCGGGTTCCAATCCTGGCATGGGATTATGCTTTTCCATGGTGTAATTGTCAGAAAACAGGTATTTCTGTTAAATTTGTCTGTGTTTAAATTTCAAAATAAATTTTTTAATTATGTGTTTCTAAATAAAATTTAACATTAAATGAACTACAGAAATACACACGCTTAGTTAAACTTATTGAAATTAAATAATATTTTATATTAAAGTTTTTCGTTACTTCAAATTGTAACGTCGTCCCATATTGTCCAGCGGTTAGGATTCCTGGCTTTCCCTGGCGGCCCGGGTTCCAATCCTGGCATGGGATTATACTTTTCCATGGTGTAATTGTCAGAACACCGAAATTTCTGTTTAATTTGTCTCCGTTTGAATTTCAAAATAACTTTTTAATGATATGTTTCTAATGAAAATTTAACAATAAATGACCTACAGATTAACACATGCTTAGTTAAACTTATTGAAATTACATACTATTTTAAATTAAAGCTTTTCGTTACTTCAAATTGTAACTTCGTCCCATGTGGTCCAGCGGTTCGGATTCCTGGCTTTCACCCAGGCGGCCCGGGTTCGAATCCCGGCATGGGAATATTCTTTTCCATGGTGTAATTGTCAGAACACCGAAATTTCTGTTTAATTTGTCTCTGTTTGAATTTCAAAATAACTTTGTAATGATATGTTTCTAATTAAAATTTAACAATAAATGAACTACAGATACACACACGCTTAGTTTAACTTATTAAAATTACATAATATTTTTAATTAAAGCATTTTGTTCTTTGAAGCTGTTATGGCGTCCCATGTGGTCCAGCTGTTAGGATTCCTGGCTCTCAACCAGGCGGCCCGGGTTCGAATCACGGCATGGGAATACACTTTTCAATTGTGTAATTGTCAGAACACAGGAATTTCTGTTTAATTTGTCTCCGTTTGAATTTCAAAATAACTTTTTAATGATATGTTTCTAATGAAAATTTAACAATAAATGACCTACAGATTAACACATGCTTAGTTAAATTTATTGAAATTACATAATATATTAAATTAAATCTTTTCGTTACTTCAAATTGTAACGTTATTGCATGTGGTCCAGCGGTTAGGATTCCTGGCTTTCACCCATGCGGCCCGGGTTCCAATCCTGGCATGGGATTATGCTTTTCCATGGTGTAATTGCCAGAACACCGAAATTTCTGTTTAATTTGTCTCTGTTTGAATTTCAAAATAACTTTTTAATGATATGTTTCCAATGAAAATTTAATATTAAATGACCTACAGATTTACACATGCTTAGTTAAACTTATTGAAATTACATAATATTTTAAATTAAAGCTTTTCGTTACTTCAAATTGTAACGTCGTCCCATGTGGTCCAGCGGTTAGTATTCCTGGCTTTCACCCAGGCGGCCCGAGTTAGAATCCAGGCATGGGAATATTCTTTTCCATGGTGTAATTGTCAGAACACAGGAATTTCGGTTAAATTTGTCTCTGTTTAAATTTCAAAATAAATTTTTTAATTATGTGTTTCTAAATAAAATGTAACATTAAATTTCAAAATAACTTTTTAATGATATGTTTCTAATGAAAATTTAACAATAAATGAAATACAGATTTACACATGCTTAGTTAAACTTATTGAAATTACATAATATTTTAAATTAAAGCTTTTCGTTACTTCTAATTGTAACGTCGTCCCATGTGGTCCAGCGGTTAGGATTCCTGGCTCTCACCCAGGCGGCCCGGGTTCGAATCCAGGCATGGGAATACTATTTTCCATTTTGCAATTCTCGTAACTCTGGAATTTCTGTACATTTTTTCTTTGTTTGAATTTCGGAATAACTTTTTTATTACATGTTTCTAATTAAAATTTAACAATAAATGAACAACAGATACACACACGATTAGTTTAACTTATTAAAATTCCATAATATTTTAAATTAAAGATTTTTGTTCTTTGAAGCTGTTATGACGTCCCTTGTGGTCCAGCGGTTAGGATTCCTGGCTCTCACCCAGGCGGCCCGGATTCGAATCCCGGCATGGGAATACACTTTACCATTGTGTAATTGTCAGAACACAGGAATTTCTGTTTAATTTGTCTCTGTTGGAATTTCAAAATAACTTTTTAATGATATGTTATTAATGAAAATTTAACATTAAATGACCTACAGAATTACACATGCTTAGTTAAACTTATTGAAATTGCATGATATTTTAAATTAAAGCTTTTTGTTACTTTATATTGTAACGTCGTCCCATGTGGTCCAGCGGTTAGGATTCCTGGCTTTCACACAGGGGCCCGGGTTCGAATCCCAGCATGGGAATATACTTTTCCATTGTATAATTGTCAGAACACTGAAATTTCTGTTCAATTTGTCTGTTTAAAATTCCAAATAATTTCTTAATTATATGTTTCTAAATAGAATTTAACATTAAATGAACTACAGAATTACACAAGATTAGTTAAACTTAATGAAATTACATAATTTTTTTAATTAAAGCTTTTCGTTATTTCAAATTGTAACGGCGTCCCATGTGGTCCAGCGGTAATTCTGGGAACACTGGAATTTCTGTACATTTTTTCTTTGTTTGAATTTCGTTATAACTTTTTTATTACATGTTTCTAATTAAAATTTAACAATAAATGAACTACAGATACACACTTGCTTAGTTTAACTTATTAAAATTATATTATATTTTAAATTAAAGCTTTTTGTTCTTTGAAGCTGTTATTTCGTCCCGTTTGGTCCAGCGGTTAGGATTCCTGGCTTTCACCCAGGCGGCCCGAGTTCGAATCCCGGCATGGGAATATACTTTTCCATGGTATAATTGTCAGAACACTGAAATTTCTGTTCAATTTGTCTCTGTTTAAATTTCAAAATAACTTTTTAATTATGCGTTTCTAAATAAAATGTAACATTAAATGAACTACAGATACACACACACTTAGTTTAACTTATTAAAATTTCATAATATTATAAATTACAGCTTTTTGTTCTTTGAAGCTGTTATGTCGTCCCATGTGGTCCAGCGGTTAGGATTTCTGGCTCTCACCCAGGCGGCCCGGGTTCGAATCCCGGCATGGGAATAAACTTTTTCCATGGTGTAATTGTCAGAACACTGAAATTTCTGTTAAATTTGTCTCTGTTTAAATTTCAAAATAAATTTTTTAATTATGTGTTTCTAAATAAAATGTAACATTAAATTTCAAAATAACTTTTTAATGATATGTTTCTAATGAAAATTTAACAATAAATGAAATACAGATTTACACATGCTTAGTTAAACTTAATGAAATTACATAATTTTTTAAATAAAAGCTTTTCGTTATTTCAAATTGTAACGGCGTCCCATGTAGTCCAGCGGTTAGGATTCCTGGCTCTCACCCAGGCGGCCCGGTTTCGAATCCCGGCATGGGAATACAATTTTCCATATTGTAATTCTCGGAATACTGGAATTTCTGTACACTTTTTCTTTCTTTCAATTTCGGAATAACTTTTTTATTACATGTTTCTAATGAAAATTTAACATTAAATGACCTACAGATTTACACATGCTTAGTGAAACTTATTGAAATTTTATAATATTTTAAATTAAAGCTTTTCGTTACTTGAAAATGTAACGTCGTCCCATGTGGTCCAGCGGTTAGTTTTCCTGGCTTTCACCCAGGCTACCGAGTTCGAATCCCGGCATGGAAATATACTTTTCCATGGTGTAATTGTCAGAACACAGGAATTTCTGTTTCAATTGTCTCTGTATGAATTTCAAAATAACTTTTTAATGATATGTTTCTAATGAAAATTTAACAATAAATGACCTTCAGATTTAGACATGCTTAGTTAAACTTATTGAAATTACCTAATATTTTAAATTAAAGCTTTTCGTTACTTCAAATTTTAACGTGGTCCCATGTGGTCCAGCGGTTAGGATTTCTGGCTCTCACCCAGGCGGCCCGGGTTAGTATCCCGGCGCGGGAATACACTTTTCCATTGTATAATTGGCAGAACACAGGAATTTCTGTTCAATTTGTCTCTGTTTGAATTTCAAAATAACTTTTTAATTATGTGTTTCTAAATAAAATTTAACATTAAATGAATTACAGAAATACACACCCTTAGTTAAACTTATTGAAATTACGTAATATTTTAAATTAAAGTTAACCATTACTTCAAATTGTAACGTCGTCCCATGTGGTCCAGCGGTTAGGATTCCTGGCTTTTACCCAGGCGGCAAGATTCGAATCCCGGCATGGGAATATACTTTTCCATGGTGTAATTGTCAGAACACTGAAATTTCTGTTCAATTTGTGTCTGTTTAAATTTCAAAATAATTTCTTAATTACATGTTTCTAATTAAAATTTAACAATAAATGAACTACAGATACACACACGCTTAGTTAAACTTATTGAAATTACATAATATTTTAAAATAAAGTTTTTCGTTACTTCAAATTGTAACGTCGTCCCATATTGTCCACCGGTTAGGATTCCTGGCTTTCCCTGGCAGCCCGGGTTCCAATCCAGGCATGGGAATATTCTTTTCCATGGTGTAATTGTCAGAACACAGGAATTTCGGTTAAATTTCTCTCTGTTTAAATTTCAAAATAAATTTTTTAATTATGTGTTTCTAAATAAAGTGTAACATTAAATTTCAAAATAACTTTTTAATGATATGTTTCTAATGAAAATTTAACAATAAATGAAATACAGATTTACACATGCTTAGTTAAACTTATTGAAATTACATAATATTTTAAATTAAAGCTTTTCGTTACTTCTAATTGTAACGTCGTCCCATGTGGTCCAGCGGTTAGGATTCCTGGCTCTCACCCAGGCGGCCCGGGTTCGAATCCAGGCATGGGAATACTATTTTCCATTTTGCAATTCTCGTAACTCTGGAATTTCTGTACATTTTTTCTTTGTTTGAATTTCGGAATAACTTTTTTATTACATGTTTCTAATTAAAATTTAACAATAAATGAACAACAGATACACACACGATTAGTTTAACTTATTAAAATTCCATAATATTTTAAATTAAAGCTTTTTGTTCTTTGAAGCTGTTATGACGTCCCTTGTGATCCAGCGGTTAGGATTCCTGGCTCTCACCCAGGCGGCCCGTGTTCGAATCCCGGCATGGGAATACACTTTTCCATTGTATAATTGTCAGAACACAGAAATTTCTGTTTAATTAGTCTCTGTTGGAATTTCAAATTAACTTTTAAATGATATGTTTCTAATGAAAATATAACATTAAATGACCTACAGAAATACACACGCTTAGTTAAACTTATTGAAATTACATAATATTTTAAATTAAAGCTTTTCGTTACTTCAAATTGTAACGTCGTCACATGTGGTCCAGCGGTTAGGATTACTGGGTCTCACCCAGGCGGCCCGGATTCGAATCCCGGCATGGGAATACACTTTACCATTGTGTAATTGTCAGAACACAGGAATTTCTGTTTAATTTGTCTCTGTTGGAATTTCAAAATAACTTTTTAATGATATGTTTTTAATGAAAATTTAACATTAAATGACCTACAGAATTACACATGCTTAGTTAAACTTATTGAAATTGCATGATATTTTAAATTAAAGCTTTTTGTTACTTTATATTGTAACGTCGTCCCATGTGGTCCAGCGGTTAGGATTCCTGGCTTTCACACAGGGGCCCGGGTTCGAATCCCAGCATGGGAATATACTTTTCCATTGTATAATTGTCAGAACACTGAAATTTCTGTTCAATTTGTCTGTTTAAAATTCCAAATAATTTCTTAATTATATGTTTCTAAATAGAATTTAACATTAAATGAACTACAGAATTACACAAGATTAGTTAAACTTAATGAAATTACATAATTTTTTTAATTAAAGCTTTTCGTTATTTCAAATTGTAACGGCGTCCCATGTGGTCCAGCGGTAATTCTGGGAACACTGGAATTTCTGTACATTTTTTCTTTGTTTGAATTTCGTTATAACTTTTTTATTACATGTTTCTAATTAAAATTTAACAATAAATGAACTACAGATACACACTTGCTTAGTTTAACTTATTAAAATTATATTATATTTTAAATTAAAGCTTTTTGTTCTTTGAAGCTGTTATTTCGTCCCGTTTGGTCCAGCGGTTAGGATTCCTGGCTTTCACCCAGGCGGCCCGAGTTCGAATCCCGGCATGGGAATATACTTTTCCATGGTATAATTGTCAGAACACTGAAATTTCTGTTCAATTTGTCTCTGTTTAAATTTCAAAATAACTTTTTAATTATGCGTTTCTAAATAAAATGTAACATTAAATGAACTACAGATACACACACACTTAGTTTAACTTATTAAAATTTCATAATATTATAAATTACAGCTTTTTGTTCTTTGAAGCTGTTATGTCGTCCCATGTGGTCCAGCGGTTAGGATTTCTGGCTCTCACCCAGGCGGCCCGGGTTCGAATCCCGGCATGGGAATAAACTTTTTCCATGGTGTAATTGTCAGAACACTGAAATTTCTGTTAAATTTGTCTCTGTTTAAATTTCAAAATAAATTTTTTAATTATGTGTTTCTAAATAAAATGTAACATTAAATTTCAAAATAACTTTTTAATGATATGTTTCTAATGAAAATTTAACAATAAATGAAATACAGATTTACACATGCTTAGTTAAACTTAATGAAATTACATAATTTTTTAAATAAAAGCTTTTCGTTATTTCAAATTGTAACGGCGTCCCATGTAGTCCAGCGGTTAGGATTCCTGGCTCTCACCCAGGCGGCCCGGGTTCGAATCCCGGCATGGGAATACAATTTTCCATATTGTAATTCTCGGAATACTGGAATTTCTGTACACTTTTTCTTTCTTTCAATTTCGGAATAACTTTTTTATTACATGTTTCTAATGAAAATTTAACATTAAATGACCTACAGATTTACACATGCTTAGTGAAACTTATTGAAATTTTATAATATTTTAAATTAAAGCTTTTCGTTACTTGAAAATGTAACGTCGTCCCATGTGGTCCAGCGGTTAGTTTTCCTGGCTTTCACCCAGGCTACCGAGTTCGAATCCCGGCATGGAAATATACTTTTCCATGGTGTAATTGTCAGAACACAGGAATTTCTGTTTCATTTGTCTCTGTTTGAATTTCAAAATAACTTTTTAATGATATGTTTCTAATGAAAATTTAACAATAAATGACCTTCAGATTTAGACATGCTTAGTTAAACTTATTGAAATTACCTAATATTTTAAATTAAAGCTTTTCGTTACTTCAAATTTTAACGTGGTCCCATGTGGTCCAGCGGTTAGGATTTCTGGCTCTCACCCAGGCGGCCCGGGTTAGTATCCCGGCGCGGGAATACACTTTTCCATTGTATAATTGGCAGAACACAGGAATTTCTGTTCAATTTGTCTCTGTTTGAATTTCAAAATAACTTTTTAATTATGTGTTTCTAAATAAAATTTAACATTAAATGAATTACAGAAATACACACCCTTAGTTAAACTTATTGAAATTACGTAATATTTTAAATTAAAGTTAACCATTACTTCAAATTGTAACGTCGTCCCATGTGGTCCAGCGGTTAGGATTCCTGGCTTTTACCCAGGCGGCAAGATTCGAATCCCGGCATGGGAATATACTTTTCCATGGTGTAATTGTCAGAACACTGAAATTTCTGTTCAATTTGTGTCTGTTTAAATTTCAAAATAATTTCTTAATTACATGTTTCTAATTAAAATTTAACAATAAATGAACTACAGATACACACACGCTTAGTTAAACTTATTGAAATTACATAATATTTTAAAATAAAGTTTTTCGTTACTTCAAATTGTAACGTCGTCCCATATTGTCCACCGGTTAGGATTCCTGGCTTTCCCTGGCGGCCCGGGTTCCAATCCTGGCATGGGATTATGCTTTTCCATGGTGTAATTGTCAGAAAACAGGTATTTCTGTTAAATTTGTCTGTGTTTAAATTTCAAAATAAATTTTTTAATTATGTGTTTCTAAATAAAATTTAACATTAAATGAACTACAGAAATACACACGCTTAGTTAAACTTATTGAAATTAAATAATATTTTATATTAAAGTTTTTCGTTACTTTAAATTGTAACGTCTTCCCATGTGGTCCAGCGGTTAGGATTCCTGGGTCTCACCCAGGCGGCCCGAGTTCGAATCCCGTTGTGGGAAAACACTTTTCCATTGTATAATTGTCAGAACACAGGAATTTCTGTTTAATTTGTCTCCTTATGAATTTCAAAATAACTTTTTAATGATATGTTTCTAATGAAAATTTAACAATAAATGACCTACAGATTAACACATGCTTAGTTAAACTTATTGAAATTACATACTATTTTAAATTAAAGCTTTTCGTTACTTCAAATTGTAACTTCGTCCCATGTGGTCCAGCGGTTCGGATTCCTGGCTTTCACCCAGGCGGCCCGGGTTCGAATCCCGGCATGGGAATATTCTTTTCCATGGTGTAATTGTCAGAACACCGAAATTTCTGTTTAATTTGTCTCTGTTTGAATTTCAAAATAACTTTTTAATGATATGTTTCTAATTAAAATTTAACAATAAATGAACTACAGATACACACACGCTTAGTTTAACTTATTAAAATTACATAATATTTTTAATTAAAGCTTTTTGTTCTTTGAAGCTGTTATGTCATCCCATGTGGTCCAGCGGTTAGGATTCCTGGCTCTCACCCAGGCGGTACGGGTTCGAATCCCGGCATGGGATTACACTTTTCAATTGTGTAATTGTCAGAACACAGGAATTTCTGTTTAATTTGTCTCTGTTTGAATTTCAAAATAACCTTTTAATGATATGTTTCTAATGAAAATTTAACAATAAATGACCTACAGATTTACACATGCTTAGTTAAACTTATTGAAATTACATAATATTTTAAATTAAAGCTTTTCGTTACTTCAAATTGTAACGTCGTCCCATGTGGTCCAGCCGTTAGGATTCCTGGCTTTCACCCAGGCGGCCCGGGTTCGAATCCCGGCATGGGAATATACTTTTCCATGGTGTAATTGTCAGAATACTGAAATTTCTCTTTAATTTGTCTAGGTTTAAATTTCAAGATAATTTCGTTATTATATGTTTCCAAATAAAATTTAACATTAAATTAACTATATAATTACACAGGA
This sequence comes from Metellina segmentata, assembly GCA_947359465.1. NCBI lineage: Eukaryota > Metazoa > Arthropoda > Arachnida > Araneae > Tetragnathidae > Metellina > Metellina segmentata. Next base: position 107,825,129 of record OX375882.1, on the reverse strand, counting down.
TTAGTTAAACTTAATGAAATTACATAATTTTTTAAATGAAAGCTTTTCGTTATTTCAAATTGTAACGGCGTCCCATGTGGTCCAGGGGTTAGGATTCCTGACTCTCACCCAGGCGGCCCGGGTTCGAATCCCGGCATGGGAATATACTTTTTCCATGGTGTAATTGTCAGAACACTGAAATTTCTGTTCAATTTGTCTCTGTTTAAATTTCAGAATAATTTCTTAATTATATGTTTCTAATGAAAATTTAACATTAAATGAACTACAGAATTACACAAGATTAGTTAAACTTAATGAAATTACATAATTTTTTAAATAAAAGCTTTTCGTTATTTCAAATTGTAACGGCGTCCCATGTGGTCCAGCGGTTAGGATTCCTGGCTCTCACCCAGGCGGCCCGGGTTCGAATCCCGGCATGGGAATATACTTTTTCCATGGTGTAATTATCAGAACACTGAAATTTCTGTTCAATTCGTCTCTGTTTAAATTTCCAAATAATTTCTTAATTATATGTTTCTAAATAGAATTTAACATTAAATGAACTACAGAATTACACAAGATTAGTTAAACTTAATGAAATTACATAATTTTTTAAATTAAAGCTTTTCGTTATTTCAAATTGTAACGGCGTCCCATGTGGTCCAGCGGTTAGGATTCCTGGCTCTCACCCAGGCGGCCCGGGTTCGAATCCCGGCATGGAAATACAATTTTCCATTTTGCAATTCTCGGAACTCTGGAATTTCTGTACATTTTTTCTTTGTTTGAATTTCGGAATAATTTTTTTATTACATGTTTCTAATTAAAATTTAACAATAAATGAACTACAGATACACACACGCTTAGTTTAACTTATTAAAATTACATTATATTTTTAATTAAAGCTTTTTGTTCTTTGAAGCTGTTATGTCATCCCATGTGGTCCAGCGGTTAGGATTCCTGTCTCTCACCCAGGCGGCCCGGGTTCGAATCCCGGCATGGGAATACACTTTTCAGTTGTGTAATTGTCAGAACACAGGAATTTCTGTTTAATTTGTCTCTGTTTGAATTTCAAAATAACTTTTTAATGATATGTTTCTAATGAAAATTTAACAATAAATGACCTTCAGATTTAGACATGCTTAGTTAAACTTATTGAAATTACCTAATATTTTAAATTAAAGCTTTTCGTTACTTCAAATTTTAACGTGGTCCCATGTGGTCCAGCGGTTAGGATTTCTGGCTCTCACCCAGGCGGCCCGGGTTAGTATCCCGGCGCGGGAATACACTTTTCCATTGTATAATTGGCAGAACACAGGAATTTCTGTTCAATTTGTCTCTGTTTGAATTTCAAAATAACTTTTTAATTATGTGTTTCTAAATAAAATGTTAAATTAAATGAACTACAGAATTACACAAGATTAGTTAAACTTAATGAAATTACATAATTTTTTTAATTAAAGCTTTTCGTTATTTCAAATTGTAACGGCGTCCCATGTGGTCCAGCGGTAATTCTGGGAACACTGGAATTTCTGTACATTTTTTCTTTGTTTGAATTTCGTTATAACTTTTTTATTACATGTTTCTAATTAAAATTTAACAATAAATGAACTACAGATACACACTTGCTTAGTTTAACTTATTAAAATTATATTATATTTTAAATTAAAGCTTTTTGTTCTTTGAAGCTGTTATTTCGTCCCGTTTGGTCCAGCGGTTAGGATTCATGGCTTTCACCCAGGCGGCCCGAGTTCGAATCCCGGCATGGGAATATACTTTTCCATGGTATAATTGTCAGAACACTGAAATTTCTGTTCAATTTGTCTCTGTTTAAATTTCAAAATAACTTTTTAATTATGCGTTTCTAAATAAAATGTAACATTAAATGAACTACAGATACACACACACTTAGTTTAACTTCTTAAAATTTCATAATATTATAAATTACAGCTTTTTGTTCTTTGAAGCTGTTATGTCGTCCCATGTGGTCCAGCGGTTAGGATTTCTGGCTCTCACCCAGGCGGCCCGGGTTCGAATCCCGGCATGGGAATAAACTTTTTCCATGGTGTAATTGTCAGAACACTGAAATTTCTGTTAAATTTGTCTCTGTTTAAATTTCAAAATAAATTTTTTAATTATGTGTTTCTAAATAAAATGTAACATTAAATTTCAAAATAACTTTTTAATGATATGTTTCTAATGAAAATTTAACAATAAATGAAATACAGATTTACACATGCTTAGTTAAACTTAATGAAATTACATAATTTTTTAAATAAAAGCTTTTCGTTATTCCAAATTGTAACGGCGTCCCATGTAGTCCAGCGGTTAGGATTCCTGGCTCTCACCCAGGCGGCCCGGGTTCGAATCCCGGCATGGGAATACAATTTTCCATATTGTAATTCTCGGAATACTGGAATTTCTGTACACTTTTTCTTTCTTTCAATTTCGGAATAACTTTTTTATTACATGTTTCTAATGAAAATTTAACATTAAATGACCTACAGATTTACACATGCTTAGTGAAATTTATTGAAATTTTATAATATTTTAAATTAAAGCTTTTCGTTACTTGAAAATGTAACGTCGTCCCATGTGGTCCAGCGGTTAGTTTTCCTGGCTTTCACCCAGGCTACCGAGTTCGAATCCCGGCATGGAAATATACTTTTCCATGGTGTAATTGTCAGAACACAGGAATTTCTGTTTCATTTGTCTCTGTTTGAATTTCAAAATAACTTTTTAATGATATGTTTCTAATGAAAATTTAACAATAAATGACCTTCAGATTTAGACATGCTTAGTTAAACTTATTGAAATTACCTAATATTTTAAATTAAAGCTTTTCGTTACTTCAAATTTTAACGTGGTCCCATGTGGTCCAGCGGTTAGGATTTCTGGCTCTCACCCAGGCGGCCCGGGTTAGTATCCCGGCGCGGGAATACACTTTTCCATTGTATAATTGGCAGAACACAGGAATTTCTGTTCAATTTGTCTCTGTTTGAATTTCAAAATAACTTTTTAATTATGTGTTTCTAAATAAAATTTAACATTAAATGAATTACAGAAATACACACCCTTAGTTAAACTTATTGAAATTACGTAATATTTTAAATTAAAGTTAACCATTACTTCAAATTGTAACGTCGTCCCATGTGGTCCAGCGGTTAGGATTCCTGGCTTTTACCCAGGCGGCAAGATTCGAATCCCGGCATGGGAATATACTTTTCCATGGTGTAATTGTCAGAACACTGAAATTTCTGATCAATTTGTGTCTGTTTAAATTTCAAAATAATTTCTTAATTACATGTTTCTAATTAAAATTTAACAATAAATGAACTACAGATACACACACGCTTAGTTAAACTTATTGAAATTACATAATATTTTAAAATAAAGTTTTTCGTTACTTCAAATTGTAACGTCGTCCCATATTGTCCACCGGTTAGGATTCCTGGCTTTCCTTGGCGGCCCGGGTTCCAATCCTGGCATGGGATTATGCTTTTCCATGGTGTAATTGTCAGAAAACAGGTATTTCTGTTAAATTTGTCTGTGTTTAAATTTCAAAATAAATTTTTTAATTATGTGTTTCTAAATAAAATTTAACATTAAATGAACTACAGAAATACACACGCTTAGTTAAACTTATTGAAATTAAATAATATTTTATATTAAAGTTTTTCGTTACTTTAAATTGTAACGTCTTCCCATGTGGTCCAGCGGTTAGGATTCCTGGGTCTCACCCAGGCGGCCCGAGTTCGAATCCCGTTGTGGGAAAACACTTTTCCATTGTATAATTGTCAGAACACAGGAATTTCTGTTTAATTTGTCTCCTTATGAATTTCAAAATAACTTTTTAATGATATGTTTCTAATGAAAATTTAACAATAAATGACCTACAGATTAACACATGCTTAGTTAAACTTATTGAAATTACATACTATTTTAAATTAAAGCTTTTCGTTACTTCAAATTGTAACTTCGTCCCATGTGGTCCAGCGGTTCGGATTCCTGGCTTTCACCCAGGCGGCCCGGGTTCGAATCCCGGCATGGGAATATTCTTTTCCATGGTGTAATTGTCAGAACACCGAAATTTCTGTTTAATTTGTCTCTGTTTGAATTTCAAAATAACTTTTTAATGATATGTTTCTAATTAAAATTTAACAATAAATGAACTACAGATACACACACGCTTAGTTTAACTTATTAAAATTACATAATATTTTTAATTAAAGCTTTTTGTTCTTTGAAGCTGTTATGTCATCCCATGTGGTCCAGCGGTTAGGATTCCTGGCTCTCACCCAGGCGGTACGGGTTCGAATCCCGGCATGGGAATACACTTTTCAATTGTGTAATTGTCAGAACACAGGAATTTCTGTTTAATTTGTCTCTGTTTGAATTTCAAAATAGCCTTTTAATGATATGTTTCTAATGAAAATTTAACAATAAATGACCTACAGATTTACACATGCTTAGTTAAACTTATTGAAATTACATAATATTTTTAATTAAAGCTTTTCGTTACTTCAAATTGTAACGTCGTCCCATGTGGTCCAGCCGTTAGGATTCCTGGCTTTCACCCAGGCGGCCCGGGTTCGAATCCCGGCATGGGAATATACTTTTCCATGGTGTAATTGTCAGAATACTGAAATTTCTCTTTAATTTGTCTATGTTTAAATTTCAAGATAATTTCGTTATTATATGTTTCCAAATAAAATTTAACATTAAATTAACTATATAATTACACAGGATTAGTTAAACTTAATGAAATTACATAATTTTTTAAATGAAAGCTTTTCGTTATTTCAAATTGTAACGGCGTCCCATGTGGTCCAGGGGTTAGGATTCCTGACTCTCACCCAGGCGGCCCGGGTTCGAATCCCGGCATGGGAATATACTTTTTCCATGGTGTAATTGTCAGAACACTGAAATTTCTGTTCAATTTGTCTCTGTTTAAATTTCAGAATAATTTCTTAATTATATGTTTCTAATGAAAATTTAACATTAAATGAACTACAGAATTACACAAGATTAGTTAAACTTAATGAAATTACATAATTTTTTAAATAAAAGCTTTTCGTTATTTCAAATTGTAACGGCGTCCCATGTGGTCCAGCGGTTAGGATTCCTGACTCTCACCCAGGCGGCCCGGGTTCGAATCCCGGCATGGGAATATACTTTTTCCATGGTGTAATTATCAGAACACTGAAATTTCTGTTCAATTCGTCTCTGTTTAAATTTCCAAATAATTTCTTAATTATATGTTTCTAAATAGAATTTAACATTAAATGAACTACAGAATTACACAAGATTAGTTAAACTTAATGAAATTACATAATTTTTTAAATTAAAGCTTTTCGTTATTTCAAATTGTAACGGCGTCCCATGTGGTCCAGCGGTTAGGATTCCTGGCTCTCACCCAGGCGGCCCGGGTTCGAATCCCGGCATGGGAATACAATTTTCCATTTTGCAATTCTCGGAACTCTGGAATTTCTGTACATTTTTTCTTTGTTTGAATTTCGGAATAATTTTTTTATTACATGTTTCTAATTAAAATTTAACAATAAATGAACTACAGATACACACACGCTTAGTTTAACTTATTAAAATTACATTATATTTTTAATTAAAGCTTTTTGTTCTTTGAAGCTGTTATGTCATCCCATGTGGTCCAGCGGTTAGGATTCCTGTCTCTCACCCAGGCGGCCCGGGTTCGAATCCCGGCATGGGAATACACTTTTCAGTTGTGTAATTGTCAGAACACAGGAATTTCTGTTTAATTTGTCTCTGTTTGAATTTCAAAATAACTTTTTAATGATATGTTTCTAATGAAAATTTAACAATAAATGACCTTCAGATTTAGACATGCTTAGTTAAACTTATTGAAATTACCTAATATTTTAAATTAAAGCTTTTCGTTACTTCAAATTTTAACGTGGTCCCATGTGGTCCAGCGGTTAGGATTTCTGGCTCTCACCCAGGCGGCCCGGGTTAGTATCCCGGCGCGGGAATACACTTTTCCATTGTATAATTGGCAGAACACAGGAATTTCTGTTCAATTTGTCTCTGTTTGAATTTCAAAATAACTTTTTAATTATGTGTTTCTAAATAAAATTTAACATTAAATGAATTACAGAAATACACACCCTTAGTTAAACTTATTGAAATTACGTAATATTTTAAATTAAAGTTAACCATTACTTCAAATTGTAACGTCGTCCCATGTGGTCCAGCGGTTAGGATTCCTGGCTTTTACCCAGGCGGCAAGATTCGAATCCCGGCATGGGAATATACTTTTCCATGGTGTAATTGTCAGAACACTGAAATTTCTGTTCAATTTGTGTCTGTTTAAATTTCAAAATAATTTCTTAATTACATGTTTCTAATTAAAATTTAACAATAAATGAACTACAGATACACACACGCTTAGTTAAACTTATTGAAATTACATAATATTTTAAAATAAAGTTTTTCGTTACTTCAAATTGTAACGTCGTCCCATATTGTCCACCGGTTAGGATTCCTGGCTTTCCCTGGCGGCCCGGGTTCCAATCCAGGCATGGGAATATTCTTTTCCATGGTGTAATTGTCAGAACACAGGAATTTCGGTTAAATTTCTCTCTGTTTAAATTTCAAAATAAATTTTTTAATTATGTGTTTCTAAATAAAGTGTAACATTAAATTTCAAAATAACTTTTTAATGATATGTTTCTAATGAAAATTTAACAATAAATGAAATACAGATTTACACATGCTTAGTTAAACTTATTGAAATTACATAATATTTTAAATTAAAGCTTTTCGTTACTTCTAATTGTAACGTCGTCCCATGTGGTCCAGCGGTTAGGATTCCTGGCTCTCACCCAGGCGGCCCGGGTTCGAATCCAGGCATGGGAATACTATTTTCCATTTTGCAATTCTCGTAACTCTGGAATTTCTGTACATTTTTTCTTTGTTTGAATTTCGGAATAACTTTTTTATTACATGTTTCTAATTAAAATTTAACAATAAATGAACAACAGATACACACACGATTAGTTTAACTTATTAAAATTCCATAATATTTTAAATTAAAGCTTTTTGTTCTTTGAAGCTGTTATGACGTCCCTTGTGATCCAGCGGTTAGGATTCCTGGCTCTCACCCAGGCGGCCCGTGTTCGAATCCCGGCATGGGAATACACTTTTCCATTGTATAATTGTCAGAACACAGAAATTTCTGTTTAATTAGTCTCTGTTGGAATTTCAAATTAACTTTTAAATGATATGTTTCTAATGAAAATATAACATTAAATGACCTACAGAAATACACACGCTTAGTTAAACTTATTGAAATTACATAATATTTTAAATTAAAGCTTTTCGTTACTTCAAATTGTAACGTCGTCACATGTGGTCCAGCGGTTAGGATTACTGGGTCTCACCCAGGCGGCCCGGATTCGAATCCCGGCATGGGAATACACTTTACCATTGTGTAATTGTCAGAACACAGGAATTTCTGTTTAATTTGTCTCTGTTGGAATTTCAAAATAACTTTTTAATGATATGTTTTTAATGAAAATTTAACATTAAATGACCTACAGAATTACACATGCTTAGTTAAACTTATTGAAATTGCATGATATTTTAAATTAAAGCTTTTTGTTACTTTATATTGTAACGTCGTCCCATGTGGTCCAGCGGTTAGGATTCCTGGCTTTCACACAGGGGCCCGGGTTCGAATCCCAGCATGGGAATATACTTTTCCATTGTATAATTGTCAGAACACTGAAATTTCTGTTCAATTTGTCTGTTTAAAATTCCAAATAATTTCTTAATTATATGTTTCTAAATAGAATTTAACATTAAATGAACTACAGAATTACACAAGATTAGTTAAACTTAATGAAATTACATAATTTTTTTAATTAAAGCTTTTCGTTATTTCAAATTGTAACGGCGTCCCATGTGGTCCAGCGGTAATTCTGGGAACACTGGAATTTCTGTACATTTTTTCTTTGTTTGAATTTCGTTATAACTTTTTTATTACATGTTTCTAATTAAAATTTAACAATAAATGAACTACAGATACACACTTGCTTAGTTTAACTTATTAAAATTATATTATATTTTAAATTAAAGCTTTTTGTTCTTTGAAGCTGTTATTTCGTCCCGTTTGGTCCAGCGGTTAGGATTCCTGGCTTTCACCCAGGCGGCCCGAGTTCGAATCCCGGCATGGGAATATACTTTTCCATGGTATAATTGTCAGAACACTGAAATTTCTGTTCAATTTGTCTCTGTTTAAATTTCAAAATAACTTTTTAATTATGCGTTTCTAAATAAAATGTAACATTAAATGAACTACAGATACACACACACTTAGTTTAACTTATTAAAATTTCATAATATTATAAATTACAGCTTTTTGTTCTTTGAAGCTGTTATGTCGTCCCATGTGGTCCAGCGGTTAGGATTTCTGGCTCTCACCCAGGCGGCCCGGGTTCGAATCCCGTAATGGGAATAAACTTTTTCCATGGTGTAATTGTCAGAACACTGAAATTTCTGTTAAATTTGTCTCAAAATAAATTTTTTAATTATGTGTTTCTAAATAAAATGTAACATTAAATTTCAAAATAACTTTTTAATGATATGTTTCTAATGAAAATTTAACAATAAATGAAATACAGATTTACACATGCTTAGTTAAACTTAATGAAATTACATAATTTTTTAAATAAAAGCTTTTCGTTATTTCAAATTGTAACGGCGTCCCATGTAGTCCAGCGGTTAGGATTCCTGGCTCTCACCCAGGCGGCCCGGGTTCGAATCCCGGCATGGGAATACAATTTTCCATATTGTAATTCTCGGAATACTGGAATTTCTGTACACTTTTTCTTTCTTTCAATTTCGGAATAACTTTTTTATTACATGTTTCTAATGAAAATTTAACATTAAATGACCTACAGATTTACACATGCTTAGTGAAACTTATTGAAATTTTATAATATTTTAAATTAAAGCTTTTCGTTACTTGAAAATGTAACGTCGTCCCATGTGGTCCAGCGGTTAGTTTTCCTGGCTTTCACCCAGGCTACCGAGTTCGAATCCCGGCATGGAAATATACTTTTCCATGGTGTAATTGTCAGAACACAGGAATTTCTGTTTCATTTGTCTCTGTTTGAATTTCAAAATAACTTTTTAATGATATGTTTCTAATGAAAATTTAACAATAAATGACCTTCAGATTTAGACATGCTTAGTTAAACTTATTGAAATTACCTAATATTTTAAATTAAAGCTTTTCGTTACTTCAAATTTTAACGTGGTCCCATGTGGTCCAGCGGTTAGGATTTCTGGCTCTCACCCAGGCGGCCCGGGTTAGTATCCCGGCGCGGGAATACACTTTTCCATTGTATAATTGGCAGAACACAGGAATTTCTGTTCAATTTGTCTCTGTTTGAATTTCAAAATAACTTTTTAATTATGTGTTTCTAAATAAAATTTAACATTAAATGAATTACAGAAATACACACCCTTAGTTAAACTTATTGAAATTACGTAATATTTTAAATTAAAGTTAACCATTACTTCAAATTGTAACGTCGTCCCATGTGGTCCAGCGGTTAGGATTCCTGGCTTTTACCCAGGCGGCAAGATTCGAATCCCGGCATGGGAATATACTTTTCCATGGTGTAATTGTCAGAACACTGAAATTTCTGTTCAATTTGTGTCTGTTTAAATTTCAAAATAATTTCTTAATTACATGTTTCTAATTAAAATTTAACAATAAATGAACTACAGATACACACACGCTTAGTTAAACTTATTGAAATTACATAATATTTTAAAATAAAGTTTTTCGTTACTTCAAATTGTAACGTCGTCCCATATTGTCCACCGGTTAGGATTCCTGGCTTTCCCTGGCGGCCCGGGTTCCAATCCTGGCATGGGATTATGCTTTTCCATGGTGTAATTGTCAGAAAACAGGTATTTCTGTTAAATTTGTCTGTGTTTAAATTTCAAAATAAATTTTTTAATTATGTGTTTCTAAATAAAATTTAACATTAAATGAACTACAGAAATACACACGCTTAGTTAAACTTATTGAAATTAAATAATATTTTATATTAAAGTTTTTCGTTACTTTAAATTGTAACGTCTTCCCATGTGGTCCAGCGGTTAGGATTCCTGGGTCTCACCCAGGCGGCCCGAGTTCGAATCCCGTTGTGGGAAAACACTTTTCCATTGTATAATTGTCAGAACACAGGAATTTCTGTTTAATTTGTCTCCTTATGAATTTCAAAATAACTTTTTAATGATATGTTTCTAATGAAAATTTAACAATAAATGACCTACAGATTAACACATGCTTAGTTAAACTTATTGAAATTACATACTATTTTAAATTAAAGCTTTTCGTTACTTCAAATTGTAACTTCGTCCCATGTGGTCCAGCGGTTCGGATTCCTGGCTTTCACCCAGGCGGCCCGGGTTCGAATCCCGGCATGGGAATATTCTTTTCCATGGTGTAATTGTCAGAACACCGAAATTTCTGTTTCATTTGTCTCTGTTTGAATTTCAAAATAACTTTTTAATGATATGTTTCTAATGAAAATTTAACATTAAATGACCTACAGATTTACACATGCTTAGTGAAACTTATTGAAATTTTATAATATTTTAAATTAAAGCTTTTCGTTACTTGAAAATGTAACGTCGTCCCATGTGGTCCAGCGGTTAGTTTTCCTGGCTTTCACCCAGGCTACCGAGTTCGAATCCCGGCATGGAAATATACTTTTCCATGGTGTAATTGTCAGAACACAGGAATTTCTGTTTCATTTGTCTCTGTTTGAATTTCAAAATAACTTTTTAATGATATGTTTCTAATGAAAATTTAACAATAAATGACCTTCAGATTTAGACATGCTTAGTTAAACTTATTGAAATTACCTAATATTTTAAATTAAAGCTTTTCGTTACTTCAAATTTTAACGTGGTCCCATGTGGTCCAGCGGTTAGGATTTCTGGCTCTCACCCAGGCGGCCCGGGTTAGTATCCCGGCGCGGGAATACACTTTTCCATTGTATAATTGGCAGAACACAGGAATTTCTGTTCAATTTGTCTCTGTTTGAATTTCAAAATAACTTTTTAATTATGTGTTTCTAAATAAAATTTAACATTAAATGAATTACAGAAATACACACCCTTAGTTAAACTTATTGAAATTACGTAATATTTTAAATTAAAGTTAACCATTACTTCAAATTGTAACGTCGTCCCATGTGGTCCAGCGGTTAGGATTCCTGGCTTTTACCCAGGCGGCAAGATTCGAATCCCGGCATGGGAATATACTTTTCCATGGTGTAATTGTCAGAACACTGAAATTTCTGTTCAATTTGTGTCTGTTTAAATTTCAAAATAATTTCTTAATTACATGTTTCTAATTAAAATTTAACAATAAATGAACTACAGATACACACACGCTTAGTTAAACTTATTGAAATTACATAATATTTTAAAATAAAGTTTTTCGTTACTTCAAATTGTAACGTCGTCCCATATTGTCCACCGGTTAGGATTCCTGGCTTTCCCTGGCGGCCCGGGTTCCAATCCTGGCATGGGATTATGCTTTTCCATGGTGTAATTGTCAGAAAACAGGTATTTCTGTTAAATTTGTCTGTGTTTAAATTTCAAAATAAATTTTTTAATTATGTGTTTCTAAATAAAATTTAACATTAAATGAACTACAGAAATACACACGCTTAGTTAAACTTATTGAAATTAAATAATATTTTATATTAAAGTTTTTCGTTACTTTAAATTGTAACGTCTTCCCATGTGGTCCAGCGGTTAGGATTCCTGGGTCTCACCCAGGCGGCCCGAGTTCGAATCCCGTTGTGGGAAAACACTTTTCCATTGTATAATTGTCAGAACACAGGAATTTCTGTTTAATTTGTCTCCTTATGAATTTCAAAATAACTTTTTAATGATATGTTTCTAATGAAAATTTAACAATAAATGACCTACAGATTAACACATGCTTAGTTAAACTTATTGAAATTACATACTATTTTAAATTAAAGCTTTTCGTTACTTCAAATTGTAACTTCGTCCCATGTGGTCCAGCGGTTCGGATTCCTGGCTTTCACCCAGGCGGCCCGGGTTCGAATCCCGGCATGGGAATATTCTTTTCCATGGTGTAATTGTCAGAACACCGAAATTTCTGTTTAATTTGTCTCTGTTTGAATTTCAAAATAACTTTTTAATGATATGTTTCTAATTAAAATTTAACAATAAATGAACTACAGATACACACACGCTTAGTTTAACTTATTAAAATTACATAATATTTTTAATTAAAGCTTTTTGTTCTTTGAAGCTGTTATGTCATCCCATGTGGTCCAGCGGTTAGGATTCCTGGCTCTCACCCAGGCGGTACGGGTTCGAATCCCGGCATGGGAATACACTTTTCAATTGTGTAATTGTCAGAACACAGGAATTTCTGTTTAATTTGTCTCTGTTTGAATTTCAAAATAGCCTTTTAATGATATGTTTCTAATGAAAATTTAACAATAAATGACCTACAGATTTACACATGCTTAGTTAAACTTATTGAAATTACATAATATTTTAAATTAAAGCTTTTCGTTACTTCAAATTGTAACGTCGTCCCATGTGGTCCAGCCGTTAGGATTCCTGGCTTTCACCCAGGCGGCCCGGGTTCGAATCCCGGCATGGGAATATACTTTTCCATGGTGTAATTGTCAGAATACTGAAATTTCTCTTTAATTTGTCTATGTTTAAATTTCAAGATAATTTCGTTATTATATGTTTCCAAATAAAATTTAACATTAAATTAACTATATAATTACACAGGATTAGTTAAACTTAATGAAATTACATAATTTTTTAAATGAAAGCTTTTCGTTATTTCAAATTGTAACGGCGTCCCATGTGGTCCAGGGGTTAGGATTCCTGACTCTCACCCAGGCGGCCCGGGTTCGAATCCCGGCATGGGAATATACTTTTTCCATGGTGTAATTGTCAGAACACGGAAATTTCTGTTCAATTTGTCTCTGTTTAAATTTCAGAATAATTTCTTAATTATATGTTTCTAATGAAAATTTAACATTAAATGAACTACAGAATTACACAAGATTAGTTAAACTTAATGAAATTACATAATTTTTTAAATAAAAGCTTTTCGTTATTTCAAATTGTAACGGCGTCCCATGTGGTCCAGCGGTTAGGATTCCTGACTCTCACCCAGGCGGCCCGGGTTCGAATCCCGGCATGGGAATATACTTTTTCCATGGTGTAATTATCAGAACACTGAAATTTCTGTTCAATTCGTCTCTGTTTAAATTTCCAAATAATTTCTTAATTATATGTTTCTAAATAGAATTTAACATTAAATGAACTACAGAATTACACAAGATTAGTTAAACTTAATGAAATTACATAATTTTTTAAATTAAAGCTTTTCGTTATTTCAAATTGTAACGGCGTCCCATGTGGTCCAGCGGTTAGGATTCCTGGCTCTCACCCAGGCGGCCCGGGTTCGAATCCCGGCATGGGAATACAATTTTCCATTTTGCAATTCTCGGAACTCTGGAATTTCTGTACATTTTTTCTTTGTTTGAATTTCGGAATAATTTTTTTATTACATGTTTCTAATTAAAATTTAACAATAAATGAACTACAGATACACACACGCTTAGTTTAACTTATTAAAATTACATTATATTTTTAATTAAAGCTTTTTGTTCTTTGAAGCTGTTATGTCATCCCATGTGGTCCAGCGGTTAGGATTCCTGTCTCTCACCCAGGCGGCCCGGGTTCGAATCCCGGCATGGGAATACACTTTTCAGTTGTGTAATTGTCAGAACACAGGAATTTCTGTTTAATTTGTCTCTGTTTGAATTTCAAAATAACTTTTTAATGATATGTTTCTAATGAAAATTTAACAATAAATGACCTACAGATTTACACATGCTTAGTTAAACTTATTGAAATTACATAATATTTTAAATTAAAGCTTTTCGTTACTTCAAATTGTAACGTCGTCCCATGTGGTCCAGCCGTTAGGATTCCTGGCTTTCACCCAGGCGGCCCGGGTTCGAATCCCGGCATGGGAATATACTTTTCCATGGTGTAATTGTCAGAATACTGAAATTTCTCTTTAATTTGTCTATGTTTAAATTTCAAGATAATTTCGTAATTATATGTTTCCAAATAAAATTTAACATTAAATTAACTATAGAATTACACATGCTTAGTTAAACTTATTGAAATTACATAATATTTTAAATGAAAGCTTTTCGTTAATTCAAATTGTAACGTAGTCCCATGTGGTCCAGCGGTTAGGATTCCTGGCTTTCACCCAGGCGGCCCGGGTTCGTATCCCGGCATGGGAATACAATTTTCCATTTTGCAATTCTCGGAACTGGAATTTCTGTACCTTTTTTCTTTGTTTGAATTTCGGAATAATTTTTTTATTACATGTTTCTAATTAAAATTTAACAATAAATGAACTACAGATACACACACGCTTAGTTTAACTTATTAAAATTACATTATATTTTTAATTAAAGCTTTTTGTTCTTTGAAGCTGCTATGTCATCCCATGTGGTCCAGCGGTTAGGATTCCTGGCTCTCACCCAGGCGGCCCGGGTTCGAATCCCGGCATGGGAATACACTTTTCAATTGTGTAATTGTCAGAACACAGGAATTTCTGTTTAATTTGTCTCTGGTTGAATTTCAAAATAACTTTTTAATGATATGTTTGTAATGAAAATTTAACATTAAATGACCTACAGATTTACACATGCTTAGTTAAACTTATTGAAATTACATAATATTTTAAATTAAAGCTTTTCGTTACTTCAAATTGTAACGTCGTCCCATCTGGTCCAGCGGTTAGGATTCCTGGCTTTCACCCAGGCGGCCCGGGTTCGAATCCCGGCATGGGAATATACTTTTCCATGGTGTAATTGTCAGAATACTGAAATTTCTCCTTAATTTGTCTATGTTTAAATTTCAAGATAATTTCGTAATTATATGTTTCCAAATAAAATTTAACATTAAATGAACTATAGAATTACACATTCTTAGTTAAACTTATTGAAATTATATAATATTTTAAATTAAAGCTTTTCGTTAATTCAAATTGTAACGTAGTCCCATGTGGTCGAGCTGTTGGGATTAATGCCTTTCACCCAGGCGGCCCGGGTTCGAATCCCGGCATGGGAATACAATTTTCCATTTTGCAATTCTCGGAACTCTGGAATTTCTGCACATTTTTTCTTTGTTTGAATTTCGGAAATTTTTTTTTATTACATGTTTCTAATTAAAATATAACAATAAATGAACTACAGATACACACACGCTTAGTTTAACTTATTAAAATTACATTATATTTTTAATTAAAGCTTTTTGTTCTTTGAAGCTGTTATGTCATCCCATGTGGTCCAGCGGTTAGGATTCCTGGCTCTCACCCAGGCGGCCCGGGTTCGAATCCCGGCATGGGAATACACTTTTCAATTGTGTAATTGTCAGAACACAGGAATTTCTGTTTAATTTGTCTCTGTTTGAATTTCAAAATAACTTTTTAATGATATGTTTCTAATGAAAATTTAACAATAAATGACCTACAGATTAACACATGCTTAGTTAAACTTATTGAAATTACATAATATTTTAAATTAAAGCTTTTCGTTACTTCAAATTGTAACGACGTCCCATGTGGTCCAGCGGTTAGGATTCCTGGCTTTCACCCAGGCGGCCCGGGTTCGAATCCCGGCATGGGAATATACTTTTCCATGGTGTAATTGTCAGAATACTGAAATTTCTCCTTAATTTGTCTATGTTTAAATTTCAAGATAATTTCGTAATTATATGTTTCCAAATAAAATTTAACATTAAATGAACTATAGAATTACACATGCTTAGTTAAACTTATTGAAATTACATAATATTTTAAATTAAAGCTTTTCGTTAATTCAAATTGTAACGTAGTCCCATGTGGTCCAGCTGTTAGGATTCCTGCCTTTCACCCAGGCGGCCCGGGTTCAAATCCCGGCTTGGGAATACAATTTTCCATTTTGCAATTCTCGGAACTCTGGAATTTCTGCACATTTTTTCTTTGTTTGAATTTCGGAATTTTTTTTTTATTACATGTTTCTAATTAAAATTTAACAATAAATGAACTACAGATACACACACGCTTAGTTTAACTTATTAAAATCACATTATATTTTTAATTAAAGCTTTTTGTTCTTTGAAGCTGTTATGTCATCCCATGTGGTCCAGCGGTTAGGATTCCTGGCTCTCACCCAGGCGGCCCGGGTTCGAATCCCGGCATGGGAATACATTTTTCCATTTTGCAATTCTCGGAACACTGGAATTTCTGTACATTTTTTCTTTGTTTGAATTTCGGAATAACTTTTTTATTAGATGTTTCTAATTAAAATTTAACAATAAATGAACTACAGATACACAAACGCTTAGTTTACTAATTAAAATTACATAATATTTTTAATTAAAGCTTTTTGTTCTTTGAAGCTGTTATGTTATCCCATGTGGTCCAGCGGTTAGGATTCCTGGCTCTCACCTAGGCGGCCCGGGTTCGAATCCCGGCATGGGAATACACTTTTCAATTGTGTAATTGTCAGAACACAGGAATTTCTGTTTAATTTGTCTCTGTTTGAATTTCAAAATAACTTTTTAATGATATGTTTCTAATGAAAATTTAACAATAAATGACCTACAGATTTACACATGCTTAGTTAAACTTATTGAAATTACATAATATTTTAAATTAAAGCTTTTCGTTACTTCAAATTGTAACGTCGTCCCATGTGGTCCAGCCGTTAGGATTCCTGGCTTTCACCCAGGCGGCCCGGGTTCGAATCCCGGCATGGGAATATACTTTTCCATGGTGTAATTGTCAGAATACTGAAATTTCTCTTTAATTTGTCTATGTTTAAATTTCAAGATAATTTCGTAATTATATGTTTCCAAATAAAATTTAACATTAAATTAACTATATAATTACACATGCTTAGTTAAACTTATTGAAATTACATAATATTTTAAATGAAAGCTTTTCGTTAATTCAAATTGTAACGTAGTCCCATGTGGTCCAGCGGTTAGGATTCCTGGCTTTCACCCAGGCGGCCCGGGTTCGAATCCCGGCATGGGAATACAATTTTCCATTTTGCAATTCTCGGAACTCTGGAATTTCTGTACATTTTTTCTTTGTTTGAATTTCGGAATAATTTTTTTATTACATGTTTCTAATTAAAATTTAACAATAAATGAACTACAGATACACACACGCTTAGTTTAACTTATTAAAATTACATTATATTTTTAATTAAAGCTTTTTGTTCTTTGAAGCTGTTGTGTCATCCCATGTGGTCCAGCGGTTAGGATTCCTGGCTCTCACCCAGGCGGCCCGGGTTCGAATCCCGGTATGGGAATACACTTTTCAATTGTGTTATTGTCAGAACACAGGAATTTCTGTTTAATTTGTCTCTGTTTGAATTTCAAAATAACTTTTTAATGATATGTTTCTAATGAAAATTTAACAATAAATGACCTACAGATTTACACATGCTTAGTTAAACTTATTGAAATTACATAATATTTTAAATTAAAGCTTTTCGTTACTTCAAATTGTAACGTCGTCCCATGTGGTCCAGCGGTTAGGATTCCTGGCTTTCACCCAGGCGGCCCGGGTTCGAATCCCGGCATGGGAATATACTTCTCCATGGTGTAATTGTCACAATATTTGAAATTTCTCTTTAATTTGTCTATGTTTAAATTTCAAGATAATTTCGTAATTATATGTTTCCAAATAAAATTTAACATTAAATTAACTATAGAATTACACATGCTTAGTTAAACTTATTGAAATTACATAATATTTTAAATGAAAGCTTTTCGTTAATTCAAATTGTAACGTAGTCTCATGTGGTCCAGCGGTTAGGATTCCTGGCTTTCACCCAGGCGGCCCGGGTTCGAATCCCGGCATGGGAATACAATTTACCATTTTGCAATTCTCGGAACTCTGGAATTTCTGTACATTTTTTCTTTGTTTGAATTTCGGAATAATTTTTTTATTACATGTTTCTAATTAAAATTTAACAATAAATGAACTACAGATACACACACGCTTAGTTTAACTTATTAAAATTACATTATATTTTTAATTAAAGCTTTTTGTTCTTTGAAGCTGCTATGTCATCCCATGTGGTCCAGCGGTTAGGATTCCTGGCTCTCACCCAGGCGGCCCGGGTTCGAATCCCGGCATGGGAATACACTTTTCAATTGTGTAATTGTCAGAACACAGGAATTTCTGTTTAATTTGTCTCTGTTTGAATTTCAAAATAACTTTTTAATGATATGTTTCTAATGAAAATTTAACAATAAATGACCTACAGATTTACACATGCTTAGTTAAACTTATTGAAATTACATAATATTTGAAATTAAAGCTTTTCGTTACTTCAAATAGTAACGTCGTCCCATGTGGTCCAGCGGTTAGGATTCCTGGCTTTCACCCATGCGGCCCGGGTTCGAATCCTGGCATGGGATTATACTTTTCCATGGTGTAATTGTCAGAACACCGAAATTTCTGTTTAATTTGTCTCTGGTTGAATTTCAAAATAACTTTTTAATGATATGTTTGTAATGAAAATTTAACATTAAATGACCTACAGATTTACACATGCTTAGTTAAACTTATTGAAATTACATAATATTTTAAATTAAAGCTTTTCGTTACTTCAAATTATAACGTCGTCCCATCTGGTCCAGCGGTTAGGATTCCTGGCTTTCACCCAGGCGGCCCGGGTTCGAATCCCGGCATGGGAATATACTTTTCCATGGTGTAATTGTCAGAATACTGAAATTTCTCCTTAATTTGTCTATGTTTAAATTTCAAGATAATTTCGTAATTATATGTTTCCAAATAAAATTTAACATTAAATGAACTATAGAATTACACATTCTTAGTTAAACTTATTGAAATTACATAATATTTTAAATTAAAGCTTTTCGTTAATTCAAATTGTAACGTAGTCCCATGTGGTCGAGCTGTTGGGATTCCTGCCTTTCACCCAGGCGGCCCGGGTTCGAATCCCGGCATGGGAATACAATTTTCCATTTTGCAATTCTCGGAACTCTGGAATTTCTGCACATTTTTTCTTTGTTTGAATTTCGGAAATTTTTTTTTATTACATGTTTCTAATTAAAATATAACAATAAATGAACTACAGATACACACACGCTTAGTTTAACTTATTAAAATTACATTATATTTTTAATTAAAGCTTTTTGTTCTTTGAAGCTGTTATGTCATCCCATGTGGTCCAGCGGTTAGGATTCCTGGCTCTCACCCAGGCGGCCCGGGTTCGAATCCCGGCATGGGAATACACTTTTCAATTGTGTAATTGTCAGAACACAGGAATTTCTGTTTAATTTGTCTCTGTTTGAATTTCAAAATAACTTTTTAATGATATGTTTCTAATGAAAATTTAACAATAAATGACCTACAGATTTACACATGCTTAGTTAAACTTATTGAAATTACATAATATTTTAAATTAAAGCTTTTCGTTACTTCAAATTGTAACGTCGTCCCATGTGGTCCAGCCGTTAGGATTCCTGGCTTTCACCCAGGCGGCCCGGGTTCGAATCCCGGCATGGGAATATACTTTTCCATGGTGTAATTGTCAGAATACTGAAATTTCTCTTTAATTTGTCTATGTTTAAATTTCAAGATAATTTCGTAATTATATGTTTCCAAATAAAATTTAACATTAAATTAACTATATAATTACACATGCTTAGTTAAACTTATTGAAATTACATAATATTTTAAATGAAAGCTTTTCGTTAATTCAAATTGTAACGTAGTCCCATGTGGTCCAGCGGTTAGGATTCCTGGCTTTCACCCAGGCGGCCCGGGTTCGAATCCCGGCATGGGAATACAATTTTCCATTTTGCAATTCTCGGAACTCTGGAATTTCTGTACATTTTTTCTTTGTTTGAATTTCGGAATAATTTTTTTATTACATGTTTCTAATTAAAATTTAACAATAAATGAACTACAGATACACACACGCTTAGTTTAACTTATTAAAATTACATTATATTTTTAATTAAAGCTTTTTGTTCTTTGAAGCTGTTGTGTCATCCCATGTGGTCCAGCGGTTAGGATTCCTGGCTCTCACCCAGGCGGCCCGGGTTCGAATCCCGGTATGGGAATACACTTTTCAATTGTGTTATTGTCAGAACACAGGAATTTCTGTTTAATTTGTCTCTGTTTGAATTTCAAAATAACTTTTTAATGATATGTTTCTAATGAAAATTTAACAATAAATGACCTACAGATTTACACATGCTTAGTTAAACTTATTGAAATTACATAATATTTTAAATTAAAGCTTTTCGTTACTTCAAATTGTAACGACGTCCCATGTGGTCCAGCGGTTAGGATTCCTGGCTTTCACCCAGGCGGCCCGGGTTCGAATCCCGGCATGGGAATATACTTTTCCATGGTGTAATTGTCACAATATTTGAAATTTCTCTTTAATTTGTCTATGTTTAAATTTCAAGATAATTTCGTAATTATATGTTTCCAAATAAAATTTAACATTAAATTAACTATAGAATTACACATGCTTAGTTAAACTTATTGAAATTACATAATATTTTAAATGAAAGCTTTTCGTTAATTCAAATTGTAACGTAGTCCCATGTGGTCCAGCGGTTAGGATTCCTGGCTTTCACCCAGGCGGCCCGGGTTCGAATAGCGGCATGGGAATACAATTTACCATTTTGCAATTCTCGGAACTCTGGAATTTCTGTACATTTTTTCTTTGTTTGAATTTCGGAATAATTTTTTTATTACATGTTTCTAATTAAAATTTAACAATAAATGAACTACAGATACACACACGCTTAGTTTAACTTATTAAAATTACATTATATTTTAAATTAAAGCTTTTCGTTACTTCAAATTGTAACGTCGTCCCATGTGGTCCAGCGGTTAGGATTCCTGGCTTTCACCCAGGCGGCCCGGGTTCGAATCCCGGCATGGGAATATACTTTTCCATGGTGTAATTGTCAGAATACTGAAATTTCTCCTTAATTTGTCTATGTTTAAATTTCAAGATAATTTCGTAATTATATGTTTCCAAATAAAATTTAACATTAAATGAACTATAGAATTACACATGCTTAGTTAAACTTATTGAAATTACATAATATTTTAAATTAAAGCTTTTCGTTAATTCAAATTGTAACGTAGTCCCATGTGGTCCAGCTGTTAGGATTCCTGGCTTTCACCCAGGCGGCCCGGGTTCGAATCCCGGCATGGGAATACAATTTTCCATTTTGCAATTCTCGGAACTCTGGAATTTCTGTACATTTTTTCTTTGTTTGAATTTCGGAATAATTTTTTTATTACATGTTTCTAATTAAAATTTAACAATAAATGAACTACAGATACACACACGCTTAATTTAACTTATTAAAATTACATTATATTTTTAATTAAAGCTTTTTGTTCTTTGAAGCTGTTATGTCATCCCATGTGGTCCTGCGGTTAGGATTCCTGGCTCTCACCCAGGCGGCCCGGGTTCGCATCCCGGCATGGGAATACATTTTTCCATTTTGCAATTCTCGGAACACTGGAATTTCTGTACATTTTTTCTTTGTTTGAATTTCGGAATAACTTTTTTATTAGATGTTTCTAATTAAAATTTAACAATTAATGAACTACAGATACACAAACGCTTAGTTTACTAATTAAAATTACATAATATTTTTAATTAAAGCTTTTTGTTCTTTGAAGCTGTTATGTTATCCCATGTGGTCCAGCGGTTAGGATTCCTGGCTCTCACCCAGGCGGCCCGGGTTCGAATCCCGGCATGGGAATACACTTTTCAATTGTGTAATTGTCAGAACACAGGAATTTCTGTTTAATTTGTCTCTGTTTGAATTTCAAAATAACTTTTTAATGATATGTTTCTAATGAAAATTTAACAATAAATGACCTACAGATTTACACATGCTTAGTTAAACTTATTGAAATTACATAATATTTTAAATTAAAGCTTTTCGTTACTTCAAATTGTAACGTCGTCCCATGTGGTCCAGCGGTTAGGATTCCTGGCTTTCACTCAGGTGGCCCGGGTTCGAATCCCGGCATGGGAATACAATTTTGCAATTCTCGGAACTCTGGAATTTCTGTACATTTTTTCTTTGTTTGAATTTCGGAATAATTTTTTTATTACATGTTTCTAATTAAAATTTAACAATAAATGAACTACAGATACACACACGCTTAGTTTAACTTATTAAAATTACATTATATTTTTAATTAAAGCTTTTTGTTCTTTGAAGCTGTTATGTCATCCCATGTGGTCCAGCGGTTAGGATTCCTGGCTCTCACCCAGGCGGCCCGGGTTCGAATCCCGGCATGGGAATACACTTTTCAATTGTGTTATTGTCAGAACACAGGAATTTCTGTTTAATTTGTCTCTGTTTGAATTTCAAAATAACTTTTTAATGATATGTTTCTAATGAAAATTTAACAATAAATGACCTACAGATTTACACATGCTTAGTTAAACTTATTGAAATTACATAATATTTTAAATTAAAGCTTTTCGTTACTTCAAATTGTAACGTCGTCCCATGTGGTCCAGCGGTTAGGATTCCTGGCTTTCACCCAGGCGGCCCGGGTTCGAATTCCGGCATGGGAATATACTTTTCCATGGTGTAATTGTCAGAATACTGAAATTTCTCTTTAATTTGTCTATGTTTAAATTTCAAGATAATTTCGTAATTATATGTTTCCAAATAAAATTTAACATTAAATTAACTATAGAATTACACATGCTTAGTTAAACTTATTGAAATTACATAATATTTTAAATGAAAACTTTTCGTTAATTCAAATTGTAACGTAGTCCCATGTGGTCCAGCGGTTAGGATTCCTGGCTTTCACCCAGGCGTCCCGGGTTCGAATCCCGGCATGGGAATACAATTTTCCATTTTGCAATTCTCGGAACTCTGGAATTTCTGTACATTTTTTCTTTGTTTGAATTTCGGAATTTTTTTTTTATTACATGTTTCTAATTAAAATTTAACAATAAATGAACTACAGATACACACACGCTTAGTTTAACTTATTAAAATTACATTATATTTTTAATTAAAGCTTTTTGTTCTTTGAAGCTGTTATGTCATCCCATGTGGTCCAGCGGTTAGGATTCCTGGCTCTCACCCAGGCGGCCCGGGTTCGAATCCCGGCATGGGAATACACTTTTCCATTTTGCAATTCTCGGAACACTGGAATTTCTGTTTAATTTGTCTCTGTTTGAATTTCAAAATAACTTTTTAATGATATGTTTCTAATGAAAATTTAACAATAAATGACCTACAGATTTACACATGCTTAGTTAAACTTATTGAAATTACATAATATTTTAAATTAAAGCTTTTCGTTACTTCAAATTGTAACGTCGTCCCATGTGGTCCAGCGGTTAGGATTCCTGGCTTTCACCCATGCGGCCCGGGTTCGAATCCTGGCATGGGATTATACTTTTCCATGGTGTAATTGTCAGAAAACCGAAATTTCTGTTTAATTTTTCTCTGGTTGAATATCAAAATAACTTTTTAATGATATGTTTGTAATGAAAATATAACATTAAATGACCTACAGATTTACACATGCTTAGTTAAACTTATTGAAATTACATAATATTTTAAATTAAAGCTTTTCGTTACTTCAAATTGTAACGTCGTCCCATGTGGTCCAGCGGTTAGGATTCCTGGCTTTCACCCAGGCGGCCCGGGTTCGAATCCCGGCATGGGAATATACTTTTCCATGGTGTAATTGTCAGAATACTGAAATTTCTCCTTAATTTGTCTATGTTTAAATTTCAAGATAATTTCGTAATTATATGTTTCCAAATAAAATTTAACATTAAATGAACTATAGAATTACACATGCTTAGTTAAACTTATTGAAATTACATAATATTTTAAATTAAAGCTTTTCGTTAATTCAAATTGTAACGTAGTCCCATGTGGTCCAGCTGTTAGGATTCCTGGCTTTCACCCAGGCGGCCCGGGTTCGAATCCCGGCATGGGAATACAATTTTCCATTTTGCAATTCTCGGAACTCTGGAATTTCTGTACATTTTTTCTTTGTTTGAATTTCGGAATAATTTTTTTATTACATGTTTCTAATTAAAATTTAACAATAAATGAACTACAGATACACACACGCTTAATTTAACTTATTAAAATTACATTATATTTTTAATTAAAGCTTTTTGTTCTTTGAAGCTGTTATGTCATCCCATGTGGTCCTGCGGTTAGGATTCCTGGCTCTCACCCAGGCGGCCCGGGTTCGCATCCCGGCATGGGAATACATTTTTCCATTTTGCAATTCTCGGAACACTGGAATTTCTGTACATTTTTTCTTTGTTTGAATTTCGGAATAACTTTTTTATTAGATGTTTCTAATTAAAATTTAACAATTAATGAACTACAGATACACAAACGCTTAGTTTACTAATTAAAATTACATAATATTTTTAATTAAAGCTTTTTGTTCTTTGAAGCTGTTATGTTATCCCATGTGGTCCAGCGGTTAGGATTCCTGGCTCTCACCCAGGCGGCCCGGGTTCGAATCCCGGCATGGGAATACACTTTTCAATTGTGTAATTGTCAGAACACAGGAATTTCTGTTTAATTTGTCTCTGTTTGAATTTCAAAATAACTTTTTAATGATATGTTTCTAATGAAAATTTAACAATAAATGACCTACAGATTTACACATGCTTAGTTAAACTTATTGAAATTACATAATATTTTAAATTAAAGCTTTTCGTTACTTCAAATTGTAACGTCGTCCCATGTGGTCCAGCGGTTAGGATTCCTGGCTTTCACTCAGGTGGCCCGGGTTCGAATCCCGGCATGGGAATACAATTTTGCAATTCTCGGAACTCTGGAATTTCTGTACATTTTTTCTTTGTTTGAATTTCGGAATAATTTTTTTATTACATGTTTCTAATTAAAATTTAACAATAAATGAACTACAGATACACACACGCTTAGTTTAACTTATTAAAATTACATTATATTTTTAATTAAAGCTTTTTGTTCTTTGAAGCTGTTATGTCATCCCATGTGGTCCAGCGGTTAGGATTCCTGGCTCTCACCCAGGCGGCCCGGGTTCGAATCCCGGCATGGAAATACACTTTTCAATTGTGTTATTGTCAGAACACAGGAATTTCTGTTTAATTTGTCTCTGTTTGAATTTCAAAATAACTTTTTAATGATATGTTTCTAATGAAAATTTAACAATAAATGACCTACAGATTTACACATGCTTAGTTAAACTTATTGAAATTACATAATATTTTAAATTAAAGCTTTTCGTTACTTCAAATTGTAACGTCGTCCCATGTGGTCCAGCGGTTAGGATTCCTGGCTTTCACCCAGGCGGCCCGGGTTCGAATTCCGGCATGGGAATATACTTTTCCATGGTGTAATTGTCAGAATACTGAAATTTCTCTTTAATTTGTCTATGTTTAAATTTCAAGATAATTTCGTAATTATATGTTTCCAAATAAAATTTAACATTAAATTAACTATAGAATTACACATGCTTAGTTAAACTTATTGAAATTACATAATATTTTAAATGAAAACTTTTCGTTAATTCAAATTGTAACGTAGTCCCATGTGGTCCAGCGGTTAGGATTCCTGGCTTTCACCCAGGCGTCCCGGGTTCGAATCCCGGCATGGGAATACAATTTTCCATTTTGCAATTCTCGGAACTCTGGAATTTCTGTACATTTTTTCTTTGTTTGAATTTCGGAATTTTTTTTTTATTACATGTTTCTAATTAAAATTTAACAATAAATGAACTACAGATACACACACGCTTAGTTTAACTTATTAAAATTACATTATATTTTTAATTAAAGCTTTTTGTTCTTTGAAGCTGTTATGTCATCCCATGTGGTCCAGCGGTTAGGATTCCTGGCTCTCACCCAGGCGGCCCGGGTTCGAATCCCGGCATGGGAATACACTTTTCCATTTTGCAATTCTCGGAACACTGGAATTTCTGTTTAATTTGTCTCTGTTTGAATTTCAAAATAACTTTTTAATGATATGTTTCTAATGAAAATTTAACAATAAATGACCTACAGATTTACACATGCTTAGTTAAACTTATTGAAATTACATAATATTTTAAATTAAAGCTTTTCGTTACTTCAAATTGTAACGTCGTCCCATGTGGTCCAGCGGTTAGGATTCCTGGCTTTCACCCATGCGGCCCGGGTTCGAATCCTGGCATGGGATTATACTTTTCCATGGTGTAATTGTCAGAAAACCGAAATTTCTGTTTAATTTTTCTCTGGTTGAATATCAAAATAACTTTTTAATGATATGTTTGTAATGAAAATTTAACATTAAATGACCTACAGATTTACACATGCTTAGTTAAACTTATTGAAATTACATAATATTTTAAATTAAAGCTTTTCGTTACTTCAAATTGTAACGTCGTCCCATGTGGTCCAGCGGTTAGGATTCCTGGCTTTCACCCAGGCGGCCCGGGTTCGAATCCCGGCATGGGAATATACTTTTCCATGGTGTAATTGTCAGAATACTGAAATTTCTCCTTAATTTGTCTATGTTTAAATTTCAAGATAATTTCGTAATTATATGTTTCCAAATAAAATTTAACATTAAATGAACTATAGAATTACACATGCTTAGTTAAACTTATTGAAATTACATAATATTTTAAATTAAAGCTTTTCGTTAATTCAAATTGTAACGTAGTCCCATGTGGTCCAGCTGTTAGGATTCCTGGCTTTCACCCAGGCGGCCCGGGTTCGAATCCCGGCATGGGAATACAATTTTCCATTTTGCAATTCTCGGAACTCTGGAATTTCTGTACATTTTTTCTTTGTTTGAATTTCGGAATAATTTTTTTATTACATGTTTCTAATTAAAATTTAACAATAAATGAACTACAGATACACACACGCTTAGTTTAACTTATTAAAATTACATTATATTTTTAATTAAAGCTTTTTGTTCTTTGAAGCTGTTATGTCATCCCATGTGGTCCAGCGGTTAGGATTCCTGGCTCTCACCCAGGCGGCCCGGGTTCGAATCCCGGCATGGGAATACACTTTTCAATTGTGTTATTGTCAGAACACAGGAATTTCTGTTTAATTTGTCTCTGTTTGAATTTCAAAATAACTTTTTAATGATATGTTTCTAATGAAAATTTAACAATAAATGACCTACAGATTTACACATGCTTAGTTAAACTTATTGAAATTACATAATATTTTAAATTAAAGCTTTTCGTTACTTCAAATTGTAACGTCGTCCCATGTGGTCCAGCGGTTAGGATTCCTGGCTTTCACCCATGCGGCCCGGGTTCGAATCCTGGCATGGCATTATACTTTTCCATGGTGTAATTGTCAGAACACCGAAATTTCTGTTTAATTTGTCTCTGGTTGAATTTCAAAATAACTTTTTAATGATATGTTTGTAATGAAAATTTAACATTAAATGACCTACAGATTTACACATGCTTAGTTAAACTTATTGAAATTACATAATATTTTAAATTAAAGCTTTTCGTTACTTCAAATTGTAACGTCGTCCCATGTGGTCCAGCGGTTAGGATTCCTGGCTTTCACCCAGGCGGCCCGGGTTCGAATCCCGGCATGGGAATATACTTTTCCATGGTGTAATTGTCAGAATACTGAAATTTCTCCTTAATTTGTCTATGTTTAAATTTCAAGATAATTTCGTAATTATATGTTTCCAAATAAAATTTAACATTAAATGAACTATAGAATTACACATGCTTAGTTAAACTTATTGAAATTACATAATATTTTAAATTAAAGCTTTTCGTTAATTCAAATTGTAACGTAGTCCCATGTGGTCCAGCTGTTAGGATTCCTGGCTTTCACCCAGGCGGCCCGGGTTCGAATCCCGGCATGGGAATACAATTTTCCATTTTGCAATTCTCGGAACTCTGGAATTTCTGTACATTTTTTCTTTGTTTGAATTTCGGAATAATTTTTTTATTACATGTTTCTAATTAAAATTTAACAATAAATGAACTACAGATACACACACGCTTAGTTTAACTTATTAAAATTACATTATATTTTTAATTAAAGCTTTTTGTTCTTTGAAGCTGTTATGTCATCCCATGTGGTCCAGCGGTTAGGATTCCTGGCTCTCACCCAGGCGGCCCGGGTTCGAATCCCGGCATGGGAATACATTTTTCCATTTTGCAATTCTCGGAACACTGGAATTTCTGTACATTTTTTCTTTGTTTGAATTTCGGAATAACTTTTTTATTAGATGTTTCTAATTAAAATTTAACAATAAATGAACTACAGATACAGAAACGCTTAGTTTACTAACTAAAATTACATAATATTTTTAATTAAAGCTTTTTGTTCTTTGAAGCTGTTATGTTATCCCATGTGGTCCAGCGGTTAGGATTCCTGGCTCTCACCCAGGCGGCCCGGGTTCGAATCCCGGCATGGGAATACACTTTTCAATTGTGTAATTGTCAGAACACAGGAATTTCTGTTTAATTTGTCTCTGTTTGAATTTCAAAATAACTTTTTAATGATATGTTTCTAATGAAAATTTAACAATAAATGACCTACAGATTTACACATGCTTAGTTAAACTTATTGAAATTACATAATATTTTAAATTAAAGCTTTTCGTTACTTCAAATTGTAACGTCGTCCCATGTGGTCCAGCCGTTAGGATTCCTGGCTTTCACCCAGGCGGCCCGGGTTCGAATCCCGGCATGGGAATATACTTTTCCATGGTGCAATTGTCAGAATACTGAAATTTCTCTTTAATTTGTCTATGTTTAAATTTCAAGATAATTTCGTAATTATATGTTTCCAAATAAAATTTAACATTAAATTAACTATATAATTACACATGCTTAGTTAAACTTATTGAAATTACATAATATTTTAAATGAAAGCTTTTCGTTAATTCAAATTGTAACGTAGTCCCATGTGGTCCAGCGGTTAGGATTCCTGGCTTTCACCCAGGCGGCACGGGTTCGAATCCCGGCATGGGAATACAATTTTGCAATTCTCGGAACTCTGGAATTTCTGTACATTTTTTCTTTGTTTGAATTTCGGAATAATTTTTTTATTACATGTTTCTAATTAAAATTTAACAATAAATGAACTACAGATACACACACGCTTAGTTTAACTTATTAAAATTACATTATATTTTTAATTAAAGCTTTTTGTTCTTTGAAGCTGTTATGTCATCCCATGTGGTCCAGCGGTTAGGATTCCTGGCTCTCACCCAGGCGGCCCGGGTTCGAATCCCGGCATGGGAATACACTTTTCCATGGTGTAATTGTCAGAACACCGAAATTTCTGTTTAATTTGTCTCTGGTTGAATTTCAAAATAACTTTTTAATGATATGTTTGTAATGAAAATTTAACATTAAATGACCTACAGATTTACACATGCTTAGTTAAACTTATTGAAATTACATAATATTTTAAATTAAAGCATTTCGTTACTTCAAATTGTAACGTCGTCCCATGTGGTCCAGCGGTTAGGATTCCTGGCTTTCACCCAGGTGGCCTGGGTTCTAATCCCGGCATGGGAATATACTTTTCCATGGTGTAATTGTCAGAATACTGAAATTTCTCCTTAATTTTTTCTATGTTTAAATTTCAAGATAATTTCGTAATTATATGTTTCCAAATAAAATTTAACATTAAATTAACTATATAAATTACACATGCTTAGTTAAACTTATTGAAATTACATAATATTTTAAATTAAAGCTTTTCGTTACTTCAAATTGTAACGTTGTCCCATGTGGTCCAGCGGTTAGGATTCCTGGCTTTCACCCAGGCGGCCCGGGTTCGAATCCCGGCATGGGAATACAATTTTCCATTTTGCAATTCTCGGAACTCTGGAATTTCTGTACATTTTTTCTTTGTTTGAATTTCGGAATAATTTTTTTATTACATGTTTCTAATTAAAATTTAACAATAAATGAACTACAGATACACACACGCTTAGTTTAACTTATTAAAATTACATTATATTTTTAATTAAAGCTTTTTGTTCTTTGAAGCTGTTATGTCATCCCATGTGGTCCAGCGGTTAGGATTCCTAGCTCTCACCCAGGCGGCCCGGGTTCGAATCCCGGCATGGGAATACACTTTTCAATTGTGTTATTGTCAGAACACAGGAATTTCTGTTTAATTTGTCTCTGTTTGAATTTCAAAATAACTTTTTAATGATATGTTTCTAATGAAAATTTAACAATAAATGACCTACAGATTTACACATGCTTAGTTAAACTTATTGAAATTACATAATATTTTAAATTAAAGCTTTTCGTTACTTCAAATTGTAACGTAGTCCCATGTGGTCCAGCGGTTAGGATTCCTGGCTTTCACCCAGGCGGCTCGGGTTCGAATCCCGGCATGGGAATACAATTTTCCATTTTGCAATTCTCGGAACTCTGGAATTTCTGTACATTTTTTCTTTGTTTGAATTTCGGAATAATTTTTTTATTACATGTTTCTAATTAAAATTTAACAATAAATGAACTACAGATACACACACGCTTAGTTTAACTTATTAAAATTACATTATATTTTTAATTAAAGCTTTTTGTTCTTTGAAGCTGTCATGTCATCCCATGTGGTCCAGCGGTTAGGATTCCTGGCTCTCACCCAGGCGGCCCGGGTTCGAATCCCGGCATGGGAATACATTTTTCCATTTTGCAATTCTCGGAACACTGGAATTTCTGTACATTTTTTCTTTGTTTGAATTTCGGAATAACTTTTTTATTAGATGTTTCTAATTAAAATTTAACAATAAATGAACTACAGATACACAAACGCTTAGTTTACTAATTAAAATTACATAATATTTTTAATTAAAGCTTTTTGTTCTTTGAAGCTGTTATGTTATCCCATGTTGTCCAGCGGTTAGGATTCCTGGCTTTCACCCAGGCGGCCCGGGTTCGAATCCCGGCATGGGAATACAATTTTGCAATTCTCGGAACTCTGGAATTTCTGTACATTTTTTCTTTGTTTGAATTTCGGAATAATTTTTTTATTACATGTTTCTAATTAAAATTTAACAATAAATGAACTACAGATACACACACGCTTAGTTTAACTTATTAAAATTACATTATATTTTTAATTAAAGCTTTTTGTTCTTTGAAGCTGTTATGTCATCCATGTGGTCCAGCGGTTAGGATTCCTGGCTCTCACCCAGGCGGCCCGGGTTCGAATCCCGGCATGGGAATACACTTTTCAATTGTGTTATTGTCAGAACACAGGAATTTCTGTTTAATTTGTCTCTGTTTGAATTTCAAAATAACTTTTTAATGATATGTTTCTAATGAAAATTTAACAATAAATGACCTACAGATTTACACATGCTTAGTTAAACTTATTGAAATTACATAATATTTTAAATTAAAGCTTTTCGTTACTTCAAATTGTAACGTCGTCCCATGTGGTCCAGCGGTTAGGATTCCTGGCTCTCACCCAGGCGGCCCGGGTTCGAATCCCGGCATGGGAATACACTTTTCAATTGTGTAATTGTCAGAACACAGGAATTTCTGTTTAATTTGTCTCTGTTTGAATTTCAAAATAACTTTTTAATGATATGTTTCTAATGAAAATTTAACAATAAATGACCTACAGATTTACACATGCTTAGTTAAACTTATTGAAATTACATAATATTTTAAATTAAAGCTTTTCGTTACTTCAAATTGTAACGTCGTCCCATGTGGTCCAGCCGTTAGGATTCCTGGCTTTCACCCAGGCGGCCCGGGTTCGAATCCCGGCATGGGAATATACTTTTCCATGGTGTAATTGTCAGAATACTGAAATTTCTCATTAATTTGTCTATGTTTAAATTTCAAGATAATTTCGTAATTATATGTTTCCAAATAAAATTTAACATTAAATTAACTATAGAATTACACATGCTTAGTTAAACTTATTGAAATTACATAATATTTTAAATGAAAGCTTTTCGTTAATTCAAATTGTAACGTAGTCCCATGTGGTCCAGCGGTTAGGATTCCTGGCTTTCACCCAGGCGGCCCGGGTTCGAATCCCGGCATGGGAATACAATTTTCCATTTTGCAATTCTCGGAACTCTGGAATTTCTGTACATTTTTTCTTTGTTTGAATTTCGGAAATTTTTTTTTGTTACATGTTTCTAATTAAAATTTAACAATAAATGAACTACAGATACACACACGCTTAGTTTAACTTATTAAAATTACATTATATTTTTAATTAAAGCTTTTTGTTCTTTGAAGCTGTTATGTCATTCCATGTGGTCCAGCGGTTAGGATTCCTGGCTCTCACCCAGGCGGCCCGGGTTCGAATCCCGGCATGGGAATACATTTTTCCATTTTGCAATTCTCGGAACACTGGAATTTCTGTACATTTTTTCTTTGTTTGAATTTCGGAATAACTTTTTTATTAGATGTTTCTAATTAAAATTTAACAATAAATGAACTACAGATACACAAACGCTTAGTTTACTAATTAAAATTACATAATATTTTTAATTAAAGCTTTTTGTTCTTTGAAGCTGTTATGATATCCCATGTGGTCCAGCGGTTAGGATTCCTGGCTCTCACCCAGGCGGCCCGGGTTCGAATCCCGGCATGGGAATACACTTTTCAATTGTGTAATTGTCAGAACACAGGAATTTCTGTTTAATTTGTCTCTGTTTGAATTTCAAAATAACTTTTTAATGATATGTTTCTAATGAAAATTTAACAATAAATGACCTACAGATTTACACATGCTTAGTTAAACTTATTGAAATTACATAATATTTTAAATTAAAGCTTTTCGTTACTTCAAATTGTAACGTCGTCCCATGTGGTCCAGCCGTTACGATTCCTGTCTTTCACCCAGGCGGCCCGGGTTCGAATCACGGCATGGGAATATACTTTTCCATGGTGTAATTGTCAGAATACTGAAATTTCTCTTTAATTTGTCTATGTTTAAATTTCAAGATAATTTCGTAATTATATGTTTCCAAATAAAATTTAACATTAAATTAACTATAGAATTACACATGCTTAGTTAAACTTATTGAAATTACATAATATTTTAAATGAAAGCTTTTCGTTAATTCAAATTGTAACGTAGTCCCATGTGGTCCAGCGGTTAGGATTCCTGGCTTTCACCCAGGCGGCCCGGGTTCGAATCCCGGCATGGGAATACAATTTTGCAATTCTCGGAACTCTGGAATTTCTGTACATTTTTTCTTTGTTTGAATTTCGGAATAATTTTTTTATTACATGTTTCTAATTAAAATTTAACAATAAATGAACTACAGATACACACACGCTTAGTTTAACTTATTAAAATTACATTATATTTTTAATTAAAGCTTTTTGTTCTTTGAAGCTGTTATGTCATCCCATGTGGTCCAGCGGTTAGGATTCCTGGCTCTCACCCAGGCGGCCCGGGTTCGAATCCCGGCATGGGAATACACTTTTCAATTGTGTTATTGTCAGAACACAGGAATTTCTGTTTAATTTGTCTCTGTTTGAATTTCAAAATAACTTTTTAATGATATGTTTCTAATGAAAATTTAACAATAAATGACCTACAGATTTACACATGCTTAGTTAAACTTATTGAAATTACATAATATTTTAAATTAAAGCTTTTCGTTACTTCAAATTGCAACGTCGTCCCATGTGGTCCAGCGGTTAGGATTCCTGGCTTTCACCCAGGCGGCCCGGGTTCGAATTCCGGCATGGGAATATACTTTTCCATGGTGTAATTGTCAGAATACTGAAATTTCTCTTTAATTTGTCTATGTTTAAATTTCAAGATAATTTCGTAATTATATGTTTCCAAATAAAATTTAACATTAAATTAACTATAGAATTACACATGCTTAGTTAAACTTATTGAAATTACATAATATTTTAAATGAAAGCTTTTCGTTAATTCAAATTGTAACGTAGTCCCATGTGGTCCAGCGGTTAGGATTCCTGGCTTTCACCCAGGCGGCCCGGGTTCGAATCCCGGCATGGGAATACAATTTTCCATTTTGCAATTCTCGGAACTCTGGAATTTCTGTACATTTTTTCTTTGTTTGAATTTCGGAATAATTTTTTTATTACATGTTTCTAATTAAAATTTAACAATAAATGAACTACAGATACACACACGCTTAGTTTAACTTATTAAAATTACATTATATTTTTAATTAAAGCTTTTTGTTCTTTGAAGCTGTTATGTCATCCCATGTGGTCCAGCGGTTAGGATTCCTGGCTCTCACCCAGGCGGCCCGGGTTCGAATCCCGGCATGGGAATACACTTTTCCATTTTGCAATTCTCGGAACTCTGGAATTTCTGTACATTTTTTCTTTGTTTGAATTTCGGAATAATTTTTTTATTACATGTTTCTAATTAAAATTTAACAATAAATGAACTACAGATACACACACGCTTAGTTTAACTTATTAAAATTACATTATATTTTAAATTAAAGCTTTTCGTTACTTCAAATTGTAACGTCGTCCCATGTGGTCCAGCGGTTAGGATTCCTGGCTTTCACCCATGCGGCCTGGGTTCGAATCCTGGCATGGGATTATACTTTTCCATGGTGTAATTGTCAGAACACCGAAATTTCTGTTTAATTTGTCTCTGGTTGAATTTCAAAATAACTTTTTAATGATATGTTTGTAATGAAAATTTAACATTAAATGACCTACAGATTTACACATGCTTAGTTAAACTTATTGAAATTACATAATATTTTAAATTAAAGCTTTTCGTTACTTCAAATTGTAACGTCGTCCCATGTGGTCCAGCGGTTAGGATTCCTGGCTTTCACCCAGGTGGCCTGGGTTCGAATCCCGGCATGGGAATATACTTTTCCATGGTGTAATTGTCAGAATACTGAAATTTCTCCTTAATTTTTTCTATGTTTAAATTTCAAGATAATTTCGTAATTATATGTTTCCAAATAAAATTTAACATTAAATTAACTATATAATTACTCATGCTTAGTTAAACTTATTGAAATTACATAATATTTTAAATTAAAGCTTTTCGTTACTTCAAATTGTAACGTCGTCCCATGTGGTCCAGCCGTTAGGATTCCTGGCTTTCACCCAGGCGGCCCGGGTTCGAATCCCGGCATGGGAATATACTTTTCCATGGTGTAATTGTCAGAATACTGAAATTTCTCTTTAATTTGTCTATGTTTAAATTTCAAGATAATTTCGTAATTATATGTTTCCAAATAAAATTTAACATTAAATTAACTATATAATTACACATCCTTAGTTAAACTTATTGAAATTACATAATATTTTAAATGAAAGCTTTTCGTTAATTCAAATTGTAACGTAGTCCCATGTGGTCCAGCGGTTAGGATTCCTGGCTTTCACCCAGGCGGCCCGGGTTCGAATCCCGGCATGGGAATACAATTTTGCAATTCTCGGAACTCTGGAATTTCTGTACATTTTTTCTTTGTTTGAATTTCGGAATAATTTTTTATTACATGTTTCTAATTAAAATTTAACAATAAATGAACTACAGATACACACACGCTTAGTTTAACTTATTAAAATTACATTATATTTTTAATTAAAGCTTTTTGTTCTTTGAAGCCGTTATGTCATCCCATGTGGTCCAGCGGTTAGGATTCCTGGCTCTCACCCAGGCGGCCCGGGTTCGAATCCCGGCATGGGAATACACTTTTCAATTGTGTTATTGTCAGAACACAGGAATTTCTGTTTAATTTGTCTCTGTTTGAATTTCAAAATAACTTTTTAATGATATGTTTCTAATGAAAATTTAACAATAAATGACCTACAGATTTACACATGCTTAGTTAAACTTATTGAAATTACATAATATTTTAAATTAAAGCTTTTCGTTACTTCAAATTATAACGTCGTCCCATGTGGTCCAGCGGTTAGGATTCCTGGCTTTCACCCAGGCGGCCCGGGTTCGAATTCCGGCATGGGAATATACTTTTCCATGGTGTAATTGTCAGAATACTGAAATTTCTCTTTAATTTGTCTATGTTTAAATTTCAAGATAATTTCGTAATTATATGTTTCCAAATAAAATTTAACATTAAATTAACTATAGAATTACACATGCTTAGTTAAACTTATTGAAATTACATAATATTTTAAATGAAAGCTTTTCGTTAATTCAAATTGTAACGTAGTCCCATGTGGTCCAGCGGTTAGGATTCCTGGCTTTCACCCAGGCCACCCGGGTTCGAATCCCGGCATGGGAATACAATTTTCCATTTTGCAATTCTCAGAACTCTGGAATTTCTGTACATTTTTTCTTTGTTTGAATTTCGGAATAATTTTTTTATTACATGTTTCTAATTAAAATTTAACAATAAATGAACTACAGATACACACACGCTTAGTTTAACTTATTAAAATTACATTATATTTTAAATTAAAGCTTTTCGTTACTTCAAATTGTAACGTCGTCCCATGTGGTCCAGCGGTTAGTATTCCTGGCTTTCACCCATGCGGCCCGGGTTCGAATCCTGGCATGGGATTATACTTTTCCATGGTGTAATTGTCAGAACACCGAAATTTCTGTTTAATTTGTCTCTGGTTGAATTTCAAAATAACTTTTTAATGATATGTTTGTAATGAAAATTTAGCATTAAATGACCTACAGATTTACACATGCTTAGTTAAACTTATTGAAATTACATAATATTTTAAATTAAAGCTTTTCGTTACTTCAAATTGTAACGTCGTCCCATGTGGTCCAGCGGTTAGGATTCCTGGCTTTCACCCAGGTGGCCTGGGTTCGAATCCCGGCATGGGAATATACTTTTCCATGGTGTAACTGTCAGAATACTGAAATTTCTCCTTAATTTTTTCTATGTTTAAATTTCAAGATAATTTCGTAATTATATGTTTCCAAATAAAATTTAACATTAAATTAACTATATAATTACACATGCTTAGTTCAACTTATTGAAATTACATAATATTTTAAATGAAAGCTTTTCGTTAATTCAAATTGTAACGTAGTCCCATGTGGTCCAGCGGTTAGGATTCCTGGCTTTCACCCAGGCGGCCCGGGTTCGAATCCCGGCATGGGAATACAATTTTCCATTTTGCAATTCTCGGAACTCTGGAATTTCTGTACATTTTTTCTTTGTTTGAATTTCGGAATAATTTTTTTATTACATGTTTCTAATTAAAATTTAACAATAAATGAACTACAGATACACACACGCTTAGTTTAACTTATTAAAATTACATTATATTTTTAATTAAAGCTTTTTGTTCTTTGAAGCTGTTATGTCATCCCATGTGGTCCAGCGGTTAGGATTTCTGGCTCTCACCCAGGCGGCCCGGGTTCGAATCCCGGCATGGGAATACACTTTTCAATTGTGTTATTGTCAGAACACAGGAATTTCTGTTTAATTTGTCTCTGTTTGAATTTCAAAATAACTTTTTAATGATATGTTTCTAATGAAAATTTAACAATAAATGACCTACAGATTTACACATGCTTAGTTAAACTTATTGAAATTACATAATATTTTAAATTAAAGCTTTTCGTTACTTCAAATTGTAACGTCGTCCCATGTGGTCCAGCGGTTAGGATTCCTGGCTTTCACCCAGGCGGCCCGGGTTCGAATCCCGGCATGGGAATATACTTTTCCATGGTGTAATTGTCAGAATACTGAAATTTCTCTTTAATTTGTCTATGTTTAAATTTCAAGATAATTTCGTAATTATATGTTTCCAAATAAAATTTAACAATTAATTAACTATAGAATTACACATGCTTAGTTAAACTTATTGAAATTACATAATATTTTAAATGAAAGCTTTTCGTTAATTCAAACTGTAACGTAGTCCCATGTGGTCCAGCGGTTAGGATTCCTGGCTTTCACCCAGGCGGCCCGGGTTCGAATCCCGGCATGGGAATACAATTTTCCATTTTGCAATTCTCGGAACTCTGGAATTTCTGTACATTTTTTCTTTGTTTGAATTTCGGAATAATTTTTTTATTACATGTTTCTAATTAAAATTTAACAATAAATGAACTACAGATACACACACGCTTAGTTTAACTTATTAAAATTACATTATATTTTTAATTAAAGCTTTTTGTTCTTTGAAGCTGTTATGTCATCCCATGTGGTCCAGCGGTTAGGATTCCTGGCTCTCACCCAGGCGGCCCGGGTTCGAATCCCGGCATGGGAATACATTTTTCCATTTTGCAATTCTCGGAACACTGGAATTTCTGTACATTTTTTCTTTGTTTGAATTTCGGAATAACTTTTTTATTAGATGTTTCTTATTAAAATTTAACAATAAATGAACTACAGATACACAAACGCTTAGTTTAGTAATTAAAATTACATAATATTTTTAATTAAAGCTTTTTGTTCTTTGAAGCTGTTATGTTATCCCATGTGGTCCAGCGGTTAGGATTCCTGGCTCTCACCCAGGCGGCCCGGGTTCGAATCCCGGCATGGGAATACACTTTTCAATTGTGTTATTGTCAGAACACAGGAATTTCTGTTTAATTTGTCTCTGTTTGAATTTCAAAATAACTTTTTAATGATATGTTTCTAATGAAAATTTAACAATAAATGACCTACAGATTTACACATGCTTAGTTAAACTTATTGAAATTACATAATATTTTAAATTAAAGCTTTTCGTTACTTCAAATTATAACGTCGTCCCATGTGGTCCAGCGGTTAGGATTCCTGGCTTTCACCCAGGCGGCCCGGGTTCGAATTCCGGCATGGGAATATACTTTTCCATGGTGTAATTGTCAGAATACTGAAATTTCTCTTTAATTTGTCTATGTTTAAATTTCAAGATAATTTCGTAATTATATGTTTCCAAATAAAATTTAACATTAAATTAACTATAGAATTACACATGCTTAGTTAATCTTATTGAAATTACATAATATTTTAAATGAAAGCTTTTCGTTAATTCAAATTGTAACGTAGTCCCATGTGGTCCAGCGGTTAGGATTCCTGGCTTTCACCCAGGCCACCCGGGTTCGAATCCCGGCATGGGAATACAATTTTCCATTTTGCAATTCTCAGAACTCTGGAATTTCTGTACATTTTTTCTTTGTTTGAATTTCGGAATAATTTTTTTATTACATGTTTCTAATTAAAATTTAACAATAAATGAACTACAGATACACACACGCTTAGTTTAACTTATTAAAATTACATTATATTTTAAATTAAAGCTTTTCGTTACTTCAAATTGTAACGTCGTCCCATTTGGTCCAGCGGTTAGGATTCCTGGCTTTCACCCATGCGGCCCGGGTTCGAATCCTGGCATGGGATTATACTTTTCCATGGTGTAATTGTCAGAACACCGAAATTTCTGTTTAATTTGTCTCTGGTTGAATTTCAAAATAACTTTTTAATGATATGTTTGTAATGAAAATTTAGCATTAAATGACCTACAGATTTACACATGCTTAGTTAAACTTATTGAAATTACATAATATTTTAAATTAAAGCTTTTCGTTACTTCAAATTGTAACGTCGTCCCATGTGGTCCAGCGGTTAGGATTCCTGGCTTTCACCCAGGTGGCCTGGGTTCGAATCCCGGCATGGGAATATACTTTTCCATGGTGTAACTGTCAGAATACTGAAATTTCTCCTTAATTTTTTCTATGTTTAAATTTCAAGATAATTTCGTAATTATATGTTTCCAAATAAAATTTAACATTAAATTAACTATATAATTACACATGCTTAGTTCAACTTATTGAAATTACATAATATTTTAAATGAAAGCTTTTCGTTAATTCAAATTGTAACGTAGTCCCATGTGGTCCAGCGGTTAGGATTCCTGGCTTTCACCCAGGCGGCCCGGGTTCGAATCCCGGCATGGGAATACAATTTTCCATTTTGCAATTCTCGGAACTCTGGAATTTCTGTACATTTTTTCTTTGTTTGAATTTCGGAATAATTTTTTTATTACATGTTTCTAATTAAAATTTAACAATAAATGAACTACAGATACACACACGCTTAGTTTAACTTATTAAAATTACATTATATTTTTAATTAAAGCTTTTTGTTCTTTGAAGCTGTTATGTCATCCCATGTGGTCCAGCGGTTAGGATTCCTGGCTCTCACCCAGGCGGCCCGGGTTCGAATCCCGGCATGGGAATACACTTTTCAATTGTGTTATTGTCAGAACACAGGAATTTCTGTTTAATTTGTCTCTGTTTGAATTTCAAAATAACTTTTTAATGATATGTTTCTAATGAAAATTTAACAATAAATGACCTACAGATTTACACATGCTTAGTTAAACTTATTGAAATTACATAATATTTTAAATTAAAGCTTTTCGTTACTTCAAATTGTAACGTCGTCCCATGTGGTCCAGCGGTTAGGATTCCTGGCTTTCACCCAGGCGGCCCGGGTTCGAATCCCGGCATGGGAATATACTTTTCCATGGTGTAATTGTCAGAATACTGAAATTTCTCTTTAATTTGTCTATGTTTAAATTTCAAGATAATTTCGTAATTATATGTTTCCAAATAAAATTTAACAATTAATTAACTATAGAATTACACATGCTTAGTTAAACTTATTGAAATTACATAATATTTTAAATGAAAGCTTTTCGTTAATTCAAATTGTAACGTAGTCCCATGTGGTCCAGCGGTTAGGATTCCAGGCTTTCACCCAGGCGGCCCGGGTTCGAATCCCGGCATGGGAATACAATTTTCCATTTTGCAATTCTCGGAACTCTGGAATTTCTGTACATTTTTTCTTTGTTTGAATTTCGGAATAATTTTTTTATTACATGTTTCTAATTAAAATTTAACAATAAATGAACTACAGATACACACACGCTTAGTTTAACTTATTAAAATTACATTATATTTTTAATTAAAGCTTTTTGTTCTTTGAAGCTGTTATGTCATCCCATGTGGTCCAGCGGTTAGGATTCCTGGCTCTCACCCAGGCGGCCCGGGTTCGAATCCCGGCATGGGAATACATTTTTCCATTTTGCAATTCTCGGAACACTGCAATTTCTGTACATTTTTTCTTTGTTTGAATTTCGGAATAACTTTTTTATTAGATGTTTCTTATTAAAATTTAACAATAAATGAACTACAGATACACAAACGCTTAGTTTACTAATTAAAATTACATAATATTTTTAATTAAAGCTTTTTGTTCGTTGAAGCTGTTATGTTATCCCATGTGGTCCAGCGGTTAGGATTCCTGGCTCTCACCCAGGCGGCCCGGGTTCGAATCCCGGCATGGGAATACACTTTTCAATTGTGTAATTGTCAGAACACAGGAATTTCTGTTTAATTTGTCTCTGTTTGAATTTCAAAATAACTTTTTAATGATATGTTTCTAATGAAAATTTAACAATAAATGACCTACAGATTTACACATGCTTAGTTAAACTTATTGAAATTACATAATATTTTAAATTAAAGCTTTTCGTTACTTCAAATTGTAACGTCGTCCCATGTGGTCCAGCCGTTAGGATTCCTGGCTTTCACCCAGGCGGCCCGGGTTCGAATCCCGGCATGGGAATATACTTTTCCATGGTGTAATTGTCAGAATACTGAAATTTCTCTTTAATTTGTCTATGTTTAAATTTCAAGATAATTTCGTAATTATATGTTTCCAAATAAAATTTAACATTAAATTAACTATATAATTACACATGCTTAGTTAAACTTATTGAAATTACATAATATTTTAAATGAAAGCTTTTCGTTAATTCAAATTGTAACGTAGTCCCATGTGGTCCAGCGGTTAGGATTCCTGGCTTTCACCCAGGCGGCCCGGGTTCGAATCCCGGCATGGGAATACAATTTTGCAATTCTCGGAACTCTGGAATTTCTATACATTTTTTCTTTGTTTGAATTTCGGAATAATTTTTTTATTACATGTTTCTAATTAAAATTTAACAATAAATGAACTACAGATACACACACGCTTAGTTTAACTTATTAAAATTACATTATATTTTTAATTAAAGCTTTTTGTTCTTTGAAGCTGTTATGTCATCCCATGTGGTCCAGCGGTTAGGATTCCTGGCTCTCACCCAGGCGGCCCGGGTTCGAATCCCGGCATGGGAATACACTTTTCAATTGTGTTATTGTCAGAACACAGGAATTTCTGTTTAATTTGTCTCTGTTTGAATTTCAAAATAACTTTTTAATGATATGTTTCTAATGAAAATTTAACAATAAATGACCTACAGATTTACACATGCTTAGTTAAACTTATTGAAATTACATAATATTTAAATTAAAGCTTTTCGTTACTTCAAATTGTAACGTCGTCCCATGTGGTCCGGCGGTAAGTATTCCTGGCTTTCACCCAGGCGGCCCGGGTTCGAATCCCGGCATGGGAATACAATTTTCCATTTTGCAATTCTCGGAACTCTGGAATTTCTGTACATTTTTTCTTTGTTTGAATTTCGGAATAATTTTTTTATTACATGTTTCTAATTAAAATTTAACAATAAATGAACTACAGATACACACACGCTTAGTTTAACTTATTAAAATTACATTATATTTTAAATTAAAGCTTTTCGTTACTTCAAATTGTAACGTCGTCCCATGTGGTCCAGCGGTTAGGATTCCTGGCTTTCACCCATGCGGCCCGGGTTCGAATCCTGGCATGGGATTATAATTTTCCATGGTGTAATTGTCAGAACACCGAAATTTCTGTTTAATTTGTCTCTGGTTGAATTTCAAAATAACTTTTTAATGATATGTTTGTAATGAAAATTTAACATTAAATGACCTACAGATTTACACATGCTTAGTTAAACTTATTGAAATTACATAATATTTTAAATTAAAGCTTTTCGTTACTTCAAATTGTAACGTCGTCCCATGTGGTCCAGCGGTTAGGATTCCTGGCTTTCACCCAGGCGGCCCGGGTTCGAATCCCGGCATGGGAATATACTTTTCCATGGTGTAATTGTCAGAATACTGAAATTTCTCCTTAATTTTTTCTATGTTTAAATTTCAAGATAATTTCGTAATTATATGTTTCCAAATAAAATTTAACATTAAATGAACTATAGAATTACACATGCTTAGTTAAACTTATTGAAATTACATAATATTTTAAATTAAAGCTTTTCGTTAATTCAAAATGTAACGTAGTCCCATGTGGTCCAGCTGTAAGGATTCCTGCCTTTCACCCAGGCGGCCCGGGTTCGAATCCCGGCATGGGAATACAATTTTCCATTTTGCAATTCTCGGAACTCTGGAATTTCTGCACATTTTTTCTTTGTTTGAATTTCGGAAATTTTTTTTTATTACATGTTTCTAATTAAAATTTAACAATAAATGAACTACAGATACACACACGCTTAGTTTAACTTATTAAAATTACATTATATTTTTAATTAAAGCTTTTTGTTCTTTGAAGCTGTTATGTCATCCCATGTGGTCCAGCGGTTAGGATTCCTGGCTCTCACCCAGGCGGCCCGGGTTCGAATCCCGGCATGGGAATACACTTTTCAATTGTGTAATTGTCAGAACACAGGAATTTCTGTTTAATTTGTCTCTGTTTGAATTTCAAAATAACTTTTTAATTATATGTTTCTAATGAAAATTTAACAATAAATGACCTACAGATTTACACATGCTTAGTTAAACTTATTTAAATTACATAATATTTTAAATTAAAGCTTTTCGTTACTTCAAATTGTAACGTCGTCCCATGTTGTCCAGCGGTTAGGATTCCTGGCTTTCACCCATGCGGCCCGGGTTCGAATCCTGGCATGGGATTATACTTTTCCATGGTGTAATTGTCAGAACAACGAAATTTCTGTTTAATTTGTCTCTGGTTGAATTTCAAAATAACTTTTTAATGATATGTTTGTAATGAAAATTTAACATTAAATGACCTACAGATTTACACATGCTTAGTTAAACTTATTGAAATTACATAATATTTTAAATTAAAGCTTTTCGTTACTTCAAATTGTAACGTCGTCCCATGTGGTCCAGCGGTTAGGATTCCTGGCTTTCACCCAGGCGGCCCGGGTTCGAATCCCGGCATGGGAATATACTTTTCCATGGTGTAATTGTCAGAATACTGAAATTTCTCCTTAATTTGTCTATGTTTAAATTTCAAGATAATTTCGTAATTATATGTTTCCAAATAAAATTTAACATTAAATGAACTATAGAATTACACATGCTTAGTTAAACTTATTGAAATTACATAATATTTTAAATGAAAGCTTTTCGTTAATTCAAATTGTAACGTAGTCCCATGTGGTCCAGCGGTTAGGATTCCAGGCTTTCACACAGGCGGCCCGGGTTCGAATCCCGGCATGGGAATACAATTTTCCATTTTGCAATTCTCGGAACTCTGGAATTTCTGTACATTTTTTCTTTGTTTGAATTTCGGAATAATTTTTTTATTACATGTTTCTAATTAAAATTTAACAATAAATGAACTACAGATACACACACGCTTAGTTT
Organism: Metellina segmentata; assembly: GCA_947359465.1. Taxonomy (NCBI): domain Eukaryota; kingdom Metazoa; phylum Arthropoda; class Arachnida; order Araneae; family Tetragnathidae; genus Metellina; species Metellina segmentata. The sequence goes on along the minus strand of OX375882.1, from coordinate 107,780,541 downwards.
AACTTATTAAAATTACATTATATTTTTAATTAAAGCTTTTTGTTCTTTGAAGCTGTTTTGTCATCCCATGTGGTTCAGCGGTTAGGATTCCTGGCTGTCACCCAGGCGGCCCGGGTTCGAATCCCGGCATGGGAATACATTTTTCCATTTTGCAATTCTCGGAACACTGGAATTTCTGTACATTTTTTCTTTGTTTGAATTTCGGAATAACTTTTTTATTAGATGTTTCTTATTAAAATTTAACAATAAATGAACTACAGATACACAAACGCTTAGTTTACTAATTAAAATTACATAATATTTTTAATTAAAGCTTTTTGTTCGTTGAAGATGTTATGTTATCCCATGTGGTCCAGCGGTTAGGATTCCTGGCTCTCACCCAGGCGGCCCGGGTTCGAATCCCGGCATGGGAATACACTTTTCAATTGTGTAATTGTCAGAACACAGGAATTTCTGTTTAATTTGTCTCTGTTTGAATTTCAAAATAACTTTTTAATGATATGTTTCTAATGAAAATTTAACAATAAATGACCTACAGATTTACACATGCTTAGTTAAACTTATTGAAATTACATAATATTTTAAATTAAAGCTTTTCGTTACTTCAAATTGTAACGTCGTCCCATGTGGTCCAGCCGTTAGGATTCCTGGCTTTCACCCAGGCGGCCCGGGTTCGAATCCCGGCATGGGAATATACTTTTCCATGGTGTAATTGTCAGAATACTGAAATTTCTCTTTAATTTGTCTATGTTTAAATTTCAAGATAATTTCGTAATTATATGTTTCCAAATAAAATTTAACATTAAATTAACTATATAATTACACATGCTTAGTTAAACTTATTGAAATTACATAATATTTTAAATGAAAGCTTTTCGTTAATTCAAATTGTAACGTAGTCCCATGTGGTCCAGCGGTTAGGATTCCTGGCTTTCACCCAGGCGGCCCGGGTTCGAATCCCGGCATGGGAATACAATTTTGCAATTCTCGGAACTCTGGAATTTCTATACATTTTTTCTTTGTTTGAATTTCGGAATAATTTTTTTATTACATGTTTCTAATTAAAATTTAACAATAAATGAACTACAGATACACACACGCTTAGTTTAACTTATTAAAATTACATTATATTTTTAATTAAAGCTTTTTGTTCTTTGAAGCTGTTATGTCATCCCATGTGGTCCAGCGGTTAGGATTCCTGGCTCTCACCCAGGCGGCCCGGGTTCGAATCCCGGCATGGGAATACACTTTTCAATTGTGTTATTGTCAGAACACAGGAATTTCTGTTTAATTTGTCTCTGTTTGAATTTCAAAATAACTTTTTAATGATATGTTTCTAATGAAAATTTAACAATAAATGACCTACAGATTTACACATGCTTAGTTAAACTTATTGAAATTACATAATATTTAAATTAAAGCTTTTCGTTACTTCAAATTGTAACGTCGTCCCATGTGGTCCGGCGGTAAGTATTCCTGGCTTTCACCCAGGCGGCCCGGGTTCGAATCCCGGCATGGGAATACAATTTTCCATTTTGCAATTCTCGGAACTCTGGAATTTCTGTACATTTTTTCTTTGTTTGAATTTCGGAATAATTTTTTTATTACATGTTTCTAATTAAAATTTAACAATAAATGAACTACAGATACACACACGCTTAGTTTAACTTATTAAAATTACATTATATTTTAAATTAAAGCTTTTCGTTACTTCAAATTGTAACGTCGTCCCATGTGGTCCAGCGGTTAGGATTCCTGGCTTTCACCCATGCGGCCCGGGTTCGAATCCTGGCATGGGATTATAATTTTCCATGGTGTAATTGTCAGAACACCGAAATTTCTGTTTAATTTGTCTCTGGTTGAATTTCAAAATAACTTTTTAATGATATGTTTGTAATGAAAATTTAACATTAAATGACCTACAGATTTACACATGCTTAGTTAAACTTATTGAAATTACATAATATTTTAAATTAAAGCTTTTCGTTACTTCAAATTGTAACGTCGTCCCATGTGGTCCAGCGGTTAGGATTCCTGGCTTTCACCCAGGCGGCCCGGGTTCGAATCCCGGCATGGGAATATACTTTTCCATGGTGTAATTGTCAGAATACTGAAATTTCTCCTTAATTTTTTCTATGTTTAAATTTCAAGATAATTTCGTAATTATATGTTTCCAAATAAAATTTAACATTAAATGAACTATAGAATTACACATGCTTAGTTAAACTTATTGAAATTACATAATATTTTAAATTAAAGCTTTTCGTTAATTCAAAATGTAACGTAGTCCCATGTGGTCCAGCTGTAAGGATTCCTGCCTTTCACCCAGGCGGCCCGGGTTCGAATCCCGGCATGGGAATACAATTTTCCATTTTGCAATTCTCGGAACTCTGGAATTTCTGCACATTTTTTCTTTGTTTGAATTTCGGAAATTTTTTTTTATTACATGTTTCTAATTAAAATTTAACAATAAATGAACTACAGATACACACACGCTTAGTTTAACTTATTAAAATTACATTATATTTTTAATTAAAGCTTTTTGTTCTTTGAAGCTGTTATGTCATCCCATGTGGTCCAGCGGTTAGGATTCCTGGCTCTCACCCAGGCGGCCCGGGTTCGAATCCCGGCATGGGAATACACTTTTCAATTGTGTAATTGTCAGAACACAGGAATTTCTGTTTAATTTGTCTCTGTTTGAATTTCAAAATAACTTTTTAATTATATGTTTCTAATGAAAATTTAACAATAAATGACCTACAGATTTACACATGCTTAGTTAAACTTATTTAAATTACATAATATTTTAAATTAAAGCTTTTCGTTACTTCAAATTGTAACGTCGTCCCATGTTGTCCAGCGGTTAGGATTCCTGGCTTTCACCCATGCGGCCCGGGTTCGAATCCTGGCATGGGATTATACTTTTCCATGGTGTAATTGTCAGAACAACGAAATTTCTGTTTAATTTGTCTCTGGTTGAATTTCAAAATAACTTTTTAATGATATGTTTGTAATGAAAATTTAACATTAAATGACCTACAGATTTACACATGCTTAGTTAAACTTATTGAAATTACATAATATTTTAAATTAAAGCTTTTCGTTACTTCAAATTGTAACGTCGTCCCATGTGGTCCAGCGGTTAGGATTCCTGGCTTTCACCCAGGCGGCCCGGGTTCGAATCCCGGCATGGGAATATACTTTTCCATGGTGTAATTGTCAGAATACTGAAATTTCTCCTTAATTTGTCTATGTTTAAATTTCAAGATAATTTCGTAATTATATGTTTCCAAATAAAATTTAACATTAAATGAACTATAGAATTACACATGCTTAGTTAAACTTATTGAAATTACATAATATTTTAAATGAAAGCTTTTCGTTAATTCAAATTGTAACGTAGTCCCATGTGGTCCAGCGGTTAGGATTCCAGGCTTTCACACAGGCGGCCCGGGTTCGAATCCCGGCATGGGAATACAATTTTCCATTTTGCAATTCTCGGAACTCTGGAATTTCTGTACATTTTTTCTTTGTTTGAATTTCGGAATAATTTTTTTATTACATGTTTCTAATTAAAATTTAACAATAAATGAACTACAGATACACACACGCTTAGTTTAACTTATTAAAATTACATTATATTTTTAATTAAAGCTTTTTGTTCTTTGAAGCTGTTATGTCATCCCATGTGGTTCAGCGGTTAGGATTCCTGGCTGTCACCCAGGCGGCCCGGGTTCGAATCCCGGCATGGGAATACATTTTTCCATTTTGCAATTCTCGGAACACTGGAATTTCTGTACATTTTTTCTTTGTTTGAATTTCGGAATAACTTTTTTATTAGATGTTTCTTATTAAAATTTAACAATAAATGAACTACAGATACACAAACGCTTAGTTTACTAATTAAAATTACATAATATTTTTAATTAAAGCTTTTTGTTCGTTGAAGATGTTATGTTATCCCATGTGGTCCAGCGGTTAGGATTCCTGGCTCTCACCCAGGCGGCCCGGGTTCGAATCCCGGCATGGGAATACACTTTTCAATTGTGTAATTGTCAGAACACAGGAATTTCTGTTTAATTTGTCTCTGTTTGAATTTCAAAATAACTTTTTATTTATATGTTTCTAATGAAAATTTAACAATAAATGACCTACAGATTTACACATGCTTAGTTAAACTTATTTAAATTACATAATATTTTAAATTAAAGCTTTTCGTTACTTCAAATTGTAACGTCGTCCCATGTTGTCCAGCGGTTAGGATTCCTGGCTTTCACCCATGCGGCCCGGGTTCGAATCCTGGCATGGGATTATACTTTTCCATGGTGTAATTGTCAGAACAACGAAATTTCTGTTTAATTTGTCTCTGGTTGAATTTCAAAATAACTTTTTAATGATATGTTTGTAATGAAAATTTAACATTAAATGACCTACAGATTTACACATGCTTAGTTAAACTTATTGAAATTACATAATATTTTAAATTAAAGCTTTTCGTTACTTCAAATTGTAACGTCGTCCCATGTGGTCCAGCGGTTAGGATTCCTGGCTTTCACCCAGGCGGCCCGGGTTCGAATCCCGGCATGGGAATATACTTTTCCATGGTGTAATTGTCAGAATACTGAAATTTCTCCTTAATTTGTCTATGTTTAAATTTCAAGATAATTTCGTAATTATATGTTTCCAAATAAAATTTAACATTAAATGAACTATAGAATTACACATGCTTAGTTAAACTTATTGAAATTACATAATATTTTAAATGAAAGCTTTTCGTTAATTCAAATTGTAACGTAGTCCCATGTGGTCCAGCGGTTAGGATTCCAGGCTTTCACACAGGCGGCCCGGGTTCGAATCCCGGCATGGGAATACAATTTTCCATTTTGCAATTCTCGGAACTCTGGAATTTCTGTACATTTTTTCTTTGTTTGAATTTCGGAATAATTTTTTTATTACATGTTTCTAATTAAAATTTAACAATAAATGAACTACAGATACACACACGCTTAGTTTAACTTATTAAAATTACATTATATTTTTAATTAAAGCTTTTTGTTCTTTGAAGCTGTTATGTCATCCCATGTGGTTCAGCGGTTAGGATTCCTGGCTGTCACCCAGGCGGCCCGGGTTCGAATCCCGGCATGGGAATACATTTTTCCATTTTGCAATTCTCGGAACACTGGAATTTCTGTACATTTTTTCTTTGTTTGAATTTCGGAATAACTTTTTTATTAGATGTTTCTTATTAAAATTTAACAATAAATGAACTACAGATACACAAACGCTTAGTTTACTAATTAAAATTACATAATATTTTTAATTAAAGCTTTTTGTTCGTTGAAGATGTTATGTTATCCCATGTGGTCCAGCGGTTAGGATTCCTGGCTCTCACCCAGGCGGCCCGGGTTCGAATCCCGGCATGGGAATACACTTTTCAATTGTGTAATTGTCAGAACACAGGAATTTCTGTTTAATTTGTCTCTGTTTGAATTTCAAAATAACTTTTTAATGATATGTTTCTAATGAAAATTTAACAATAAATGACCTACAGATTTACACATGCTTAGTTAAACTTATTGAAATTACATAATATTTTAAATTAAAGCTTTTCGTTACTTCAAATTGTAACGTCGTCCCATGTGGTCCAGCCGTTAGGATTCCTGGCTTTCACCCAGGCGGCCCGGGTTCGAATCCCGGCATGGGAATATACTTTTCCATGGTGTAATTGTCAGAATACTGAAATTTCTCTTTAATTTGTCTATGTTTAAATTTCAAGATAATTTCGTAATTATATGTTTCCAAATAAAATTTAACATTAAATTAACTATATAATTACACATGCTTAGTTAAACTTATTGAAATTACATAATATTTTAAATGAAAGCTTTTCGTTAATTCAAATTGTAACGTAGTCCCATGTGGTCCAGCGGTTAGGATTCCTGGCTTTCACCCAGGCGGCCCGGGTTCGAATCCCGGCATGAGAATACAATTTTGCAATTCTCGGAACTCTGGAATTTCTATACATTTTTTCTTTGTTTGAATTTCGGAATAATTTTTTTATTACATGTTTCTAATTAAAATTTAACAATAAATGAACTACAGATACACACACGCTTAGTTTAACTTATTAAAATTACATTATATTTTTAATTAAAGCTTTTTGTTCTTTGAAGCTGTTATGTCATCCCATGTGGACCAGCGGTTAGGATTCCTGGCTCTCACCCAGGCGGCCCGGGTTCGAATCCCGGCATGGGAATACACTTTTCAATTGTGTTATTGTCAGAACACAGGAATTTCTGTTTAATTTGTCTCTGTTTGAATTTCAAAATAACTTTTTAATGATATGTTTCTAATGAAAATTTAACAATAAATGAAATACAGATTTACACATGCTTAGTTAAAGTTATTGAAATTACATAATATTTTAAATTAAAGCTTTTCGTTACTTCAAATTGTAACGTCGTCCCATGTGGTCCGGCGGTAAGTATTCCTGGCTTTCACCCAGGCGGCCCGGGTTCGAATCCCGGCATGGGAATACAATTTTCCATTTTGCAATTCTCGGAACTCTGGAATTTCTGTACATTTTTTCTTTGTTTGAATTTCGGAATAATTTTTTTATTACATGTTTCTAATTAAAATTTAACAATAAATGAACTACAGATACACACACGCTTAGTTTAACTTATTAAAATTACATTATATTTTAAATTAAAGCTTTTCGTTACTTCAAATTGTAACGTCGTCCCATGTGGTCCAGCGGTTAGGATTCCTGGCTTTCACCCATGCGGCCCGGGTTCGAATCCTGGCATGGGATTATACTTTTCCATGGTGTAATTGTCAGAACACCAAAATTTCTGTTTAATTTGTCTCTGGTTGAATTTCAAAATAACTTTTTAATGATATGTTTGTAATGAAAATTTAACATTAAATGACCTACAGATTTACACATGCTTAGTTAAACTTATTGAAATTACATAATATTTTAAATTAAAGCTTTTCGTTACTTCAAATTGTAACGTCGTCCCATGTGGTCCAGCGGTTAAGATTCCTGGCTTTCACCCAGGCGGCCCGGGTTCGAATCCCGGCATGGAAATATACTTTTCCATGGTGTAATTGTCAGAATACTGAAATTTCTCCTTAATTTTTTCTATGTTTAAATTTCAAGATAATTTCGTAATTATATGTTTCCAAATAAAATTTAACATTAAATGAACTATAGAATTACACATGCTTAGTTAAACTTATTGAAATTACATAATATTTTAAATTAAAGCTTTTCGTTAATTCAAAATGTAACGTAGTCCCATGTGGTCCAGCTGTAAGGATTCCTGCCTTTCACCCAGGCGGCCCGGGTTCGAATCCCGGCATGGGAATACAATTTTCCATTTTGCAATTCTCGGAACTCTGGAAATTCTGCACATTTTTTTCTTTGTTTGAATTTCGGAAATTTTTTTTTATTACATGTTTCTAATTAAAATTTAACAATAAATGAACTACAGATACACACACGCTTAGTTTAACTTATTAAAATTACATTATATTTTTAATTAAAGCTTTTTGTTCTTTGAAGCTGTTATGTCATCCCATGTGGTCCAGCGGTTAGGATTCCTGGCTCTCACCCAGGCTTCCCTGGTTCGAATCTCGGCATGGGAATACACTTTTCAATTGTGTAATTGTCAGAACACAGGAATTTCTGTTTAATTTGTCTCTGTTTGAATTTCAAAATAACTTTTTAATTATATGTTTCTAATGAAAATTTAACAATAAATGACCTACAGATTTACACATGCTTAGTTAAACTTATTTAAATTACATAATATTTTAAATTAAAGCTTTTCGTTACTTCAAATTGTAACGTCGTCCCATGTTGTCCAGCGGTTACAATTCCTGGCTTTCACCCATGCGGCCCGGGTTCGAATCCTGGCATGGGATTATACTTTTCCATGGTGTAATTGTCAGAACAACGAAATTTCTGTTTAATTTGTCTCTGGTTGAATTTCAAAATAACTTTTTAATGATATGTTTGTAATGAAAATTTAACATTAAATGACCTACAGATTTACACATGCTTAGTTAAACTTATTGAAATTACATAATATTTTAAATTAAAGCTTTTCGTTACTTCAAATTGTAACGTCGTCCCATGTGGTCCAGCGGTTAGGATTCCTGGCTTTCACCCAGGCGGCCCGGGTTCGAATCCCGGCATGGGAATATACTTTTCCATGGTGTAATTGTCAGAATACTGAAATTTCTCCTTAATTTGTCTATGTTTAAATTTCAAGATAATTTCGTAATTATATGTTTCCAAATAAAATTTAACATTAAATGAACTATAGAATTACACATGCTTAGTTAAACTTATTGAAATTACATAATATTTTAAATTAAAGCTTTTCGTTAATTCAAATTGTAACGTAGTCCCATGTGGTCCAGCTGTTAGGATTCCTGCCTTTCACCCAGGCGGCCCGGGTTCGAATCCCGGCATGGGAATACAATTTTCCATTTTGCAATTCTCGGAACTCTGGAATTTCTGTACATTTTTTCTTTGTTTGAATTTCGGAATAATTTTTTTATTACATGTTTCTAATTAAAATTTAACAATAAATGAACTACAGATACACACACGCTTAGTTTAACTTATTAAAATTACATTATATTTTTAATTAAAGCTTTTTGTTCTTTGAAGCTGTTATGTTATCCCATGTGGTCCAGCGGTTAGGATTCCTGGCTCTCACCCAGGCGGCCCGGGTTCGAATCCCGGCATGGGAATACACTTTTCAATTGTGTTATTGTCAGAACACAGGAATTTCTGTTTAATTTGTATCTGTTTGAATTTCAAAATAACTTTTTAATGGTATGTTTCTAATGAAAATTTAACAATAAATGACCTACAGATTTACACATGCTTAGTTAAACTTATTGAAATTACATAATATTTTAAATTAAAGCTTTTCGTTACTTCAAATTGTAACGTCGTCCAATGTGGTCCAGCGGTTAGGATTCCTGGCTTTCACCCAGGCGGCCCGGGTTCGAATCCCGGCATGGGAATACAATTTTCCATTTTGCAATTCTCGGAACTCTGGAATTTCTGTACATTTTTTCTTTGTTTGAATTTCGGAATAATTTTTTTATTACATGTTTCTAATTAAAATTTAACAATAAATGAACTACAGATACACACACGCTTAGTTTAACTTATTAAAATTACATTATATTTTTAATTAAAGCTTTTTGTTCTTTGAAGCTGTTATGTCATCCCATGTGGTCCAGCGGTTAGGATTCCTGGCTCTCACCCAGGCTTCCCTGGTTCGAATCTCGGCATGGGAATACACTTTTCAATTGTGTAATTGTCAGAACACAGGAATTTCTGTTTAATTTGTCTCTGTTTGAATTTCAAAATAACTTTTTAATTATATGTTTCTAATGAAAATTTAACAATAAATGACCTACAGATTTACACATGCTTAGTTAAACTTATTTAAATTACATAATATTTTAAATTAAAGCTTTTCGTTACTTCAAATTGTAACGTCGTCCCATGTTGTCCAGCGGTTACAATTCCTGGCTTTCACCCATGCGGCCCGGGTTCGAATCCTGGCATGGGATTATACTTTTCCATGGTGTAATTGTCAGAACAACGAAATTTCTGTTTAATTTGTCTCTGGTTGAATTTCAAAATAACTTTTTAATGATATGTTTGTAATGAAAATTTAACATTAAATGACCTACAGATTTACACATGCTTAGTTAAACTTATTGAAATTACATAATATTTTAAATTAAAGCTTTTCGTTACTTCAAATTGTAACGTCGTCCCATGTGGTCCAGCGGTTAGGATTCCTGGCTTTCTCCCAGGCGGCCCGGGTTCGAATCCCGGCATGGGAATATACTTTTCCATGGTGTAATTGTCAGAATACTGAAATTTCTCCTTAATTTGTCTATGTTTAAATTTCAAGATAATTTCGTAATTATATGTTTCCAAATAAAATTTAACATTAAATGAACTATAGAATTACACATGCTTAGTTAAACTTATTGAAATTACATAATATTTTAAATTAAAGCTTTTCGTTAATTCAAATTGTAACGTAGTCCCATGTGGTCCAGCTGTTAGGATTCCTGCCTTTCACCCAGGCGGCCCGGGTTCGAATCCCGGCATGGGAATACAATTTTCCATTTTGCAATTCTCGGAACTCTGGAATTTCTGTACATTTTTTCTTTGTTTGAATTTCGGAATAATTTTTTTATTACATGTTTCTAATTAAAATTTAACAATAAATGAACTACAGATACACACACGCTTAGTTTAACTTATTAAAATTACATTATATTTTTAATTAAAGCTTTTTGTTCTTTGAAGCTGTTATGTTATCCCATGTGGTCCAGCGGTTAGGATTCCTGGCTCTCACCCAGGCGGCCCGGGTTCGAATCCCGGCATGGGAATACACTTTTCAATTGTGTTATTGTCAGAACACAGGAATTTCTGTTTAATTTGTATCTGTTTGAATTTCAAAATAACTTTTTAATGGTATGTTTCTAATGAAAATTTAACAATAAATGACCTACAGATTTACACATGCTTAGTTAAACTTATTGAAATTACATAATATTTTAAATTAAAGCTTTTCGTTACTTCAAATTGTAACGTCGTCCAATGTGGTCCAGCGGTTAGGATTCCTGGCTTTCACCCAGGCGGCCCGGGTTCGAATCCCGGCATGGGAATACAATTTTCCATTTTGCAATTCTCGGAACTCTGGAATTTCTGTACATTTTTTCTTTGTTTGAATTTCGGAATAATTTTTTTATTACATGTTTCTAATTAAAATTTAACAATAAATGAACTACAGATACACACACGCTTAGTTTAACTTATTAAAATTACATAATATTTTAAATTAAAGCTTTTCGTTACTTCAAATTGTAACATCGTCACATGTGGTCCAGCGGTTAGGATTCCTGGCTTTCACCCAGGCGGCCCGGGTTCGAATCCCGGCATGGGAATATACTTTTCCATGGTGTAATTGTCAGAATACTGAAATTTCTCCTTAATTTTTTCTATGTTTAAATTTCAAGATAATTTCGTAATTATATGTTTCCAAATAAAATTTAACATTAAATGAACTATAGAATTACACATGCTTAGTTAAACTTATTGAAATTACATAATATTTTAAATTAAAGCTTTTCGTTAATTCAAAATGTAACGTAGTCCCATGTGGTCCAGCTGTTAGGATTCCTGCCTTTCACCCAGGCGGCCCGGGTTCGAATCCCGGCATGGGAATACAATTTTCCATTTTGCAATTCTCGGAACTCTGGAATTTCTGTTTAATTTGTCTCTGTTTGTATTTCAAAATAACTTTTTAATTATATGTTTCTAATGAAAATTTAACAATAAATGACCTACAGATTTACACATGCTTAGTTAAACTTATTGAAATTACATAATATTTTAAATTAAAGCTTTTCGTTACTTCAAATTGTAACGTCGTCCCATGTGGTCCAGCGGTTAGGATTCCTGGCTTTCACCCATGCGGCCCGGGTTCGAATCCTGGCATGGGATTATACTTTTCCATGGTGTAATTGTCAGAACACCGAAATTTCTGTTTAATTTGTCTCTGGTTGAATTTCAAAATAACTTTTTAATGATATGTTTGTAATGAAAATTTAACATTAAATGACCTACAGATTTACACATGCTTAGTTAAACTTATTGAAATTACATAATATTTTAAATTAAAGCTTTTCGTTACTTCAAATTGTAACGTCGTCCCATGTGGTCCAGCGGTTAGGATTCCTGGCTTTCACCCAGGCGGCCCGGGTTCGAATCCCGGCATGGGAATATACTTTTCCATGGTGTAATTGTCAGAATACTGAAATTTCTCCTTAATTTGTCTATGTTTAAATTTCAAGATAATTTCGTAATTATATGTTTCCAAATAAAATTTAACATTAAATGAACTATAGAATTACACATGCTTAGTTAAACTTATTGAAATTACATAATATTTTAAATTAAAGCTTTTCGTTAATTCAAATTTTAACGTAGTCCAATGTGGTCCAGCTGTTAGGATTCCTGCCTTTCACCCAGGCGGCCCGGGTTCGAATCCCGGCATGGGAATACAATTTTCCATTTTGCAATTCTCGGAACTCTGGAATTTCTGCACATTTTTTCTTTGTTTGAATTTCGGAAATTTTTTTTTATTACATGTTTCTAATTAAAATTTAACAATAAATGAACTACAGATACACACACGCTTAGTTTAACTTATTAAAATTACATTATATTTTTAATTAAAGCTTTTTGTTCTTTGAAGCTGTTATGTCATCCCATGTGGTCCAGCGGTTAGGATTCCTGGCTCTCACCCAGGCGGCCCGGGTTCGAATCCCGGCATGGGAATACACTTTTCAATTGTGTAATTGTCAGAACACAGGAATTTCTGTTTAATTTGTCTCTGTTTGAATTTCAAAATAACTTTTTAATGATATGTTTCTAATGAAAATTTAACAATAAATGACCTACAGATTTGCACATGCTTAGTTAAACTTATTGAAATTACATAATATTTTAAATTAAAGCTTTTCGTTACTTCAAATTGTAACGTCGTCCCATGTGGTCCAGCGGTTAGGATTCCTGGCTTTCACCCATGCGGCCCGGGTTCGAATCCTGGCATGGGATTATACTTTTCCATGGTGTAATTGTCAGAACACCGAAATTTCTGTTTAATTTGTCTCTGGTTGAATTTCAAAATAACTTTTTAATGATATGTTTGTAATGAAAATTTAACATTAAATGACCTACAGATTTACACATGCTTAGTTAAACTTATTGAAATTACATAATATTTTAAATTAAAGCTTTTCGTTACTTCAAATTGTAACGTCGTCCCATGTGGTCCAGCGGTTAGGATTCCTGGCTTTCACCCAGGCGCCCCGGGTTCGAATCCAGGCATGGGAATATACTTTTCCATGGTGTAATTGTCAGAATACTGAAATTTCTCCTTAATTTGTCTATGTTTAAATTTCAAGATAATTTCGTAATTATATGTTTCCAAATAAAATTTAACATTAAATGAACTATAGAATTACACATGCTTAGTTAAACTTATTGAAATTACATAATATTTTAAATTAAAGCTTTTCGTTAATTCAAATTGTAACGTAGTACCATGTGGTCCAGCTGTTAGGATTCCTGCCTTTCACCCAGGCGGCCCGGGTTCGAATCCCGGCATAGGAATACAATTTTCCATTTTGCAATTCTCGGAACTCTGGAATTTCTGCACATTTTTTCTTTGTTTGAATTTCGGAAATTTTTTTTATTACATGTTTCTAATTAAAATTTAACAATAAATGAACTACAGATACACACACGCTTAGTTTAACTTATTAAAATTACATTATATTTTTAATTAAAGCTTTTTGTTCTTTGAAGCTGTTATGTAATCCCATGTGGTCCAGCGGTTAGGATTCCTGGCTCTCACCCAGGCGGCCCGGGTTCGAATCCCGGCATGGGAATACACTTTTCAATTGTGTAATTGTCAGAACACAGGAATTTCTGTTTAATTTGTCTCTGTTTGAATTTCAAAATAACTTTTTAATGATATGTTTCTAATGAAAATTTAACAATAAATGACCTACAGATTTACACATGCTTAGTTAAACTTATTGAAATTACATAATATTTTAAATTAAAGCTTTTCGTTACTTCAAATTGTAACGTCGTCCCATGTGGTCCAGCCGTTAGGATTCCTGGCTTTCACCCAGGCGGCCCGGGTTCGAATCCCGGCATGGGAATATACTTTTCCATGGTGTAATTGTCAGAATACTGAAATTTCTCTTTAATTTGTCTATGTTTAAATTTCAAGATAATTTCGTAATTATATGTTTCCAAATAAAATTTAACATTAAATTAACTATAGAATTACACATGCTTAGTTAAACTTATTGAAATTACATAATATTTTAAATTAAAGCTTTTCGTTACTTCAAATTGTAACGTCGTCCCATGTGGTCCAGCCGTTAGGATTCCTGGCTTTCACCCATGCGGCCCGGGTTCGAATCCTGGCATGGGATTATACTTTTCCATGGTGTAATTGTCAGAACACCGAAATTTCTGTTTAATTTGTCTCTGGTTGAATTTCAAAATAACTTTTTAATGATATGTTTGTAATGAAAATTTAACATTAAATGACCTACAGATTTACACATGCTTAGTTAAACTTATTGAAATTACATAATATTTTAAATTAAAGCTTTTCGTTACTTCAAATTATAACGTCTTCCCATGTGGTCCAGCGGTTAGGATTCCTGGCTTTCACCCAGGCGGCCCGGGTTCGAATCCCGGCATGGGAATATACTTTTCCATGGTGTAATTGTCAGAATACTGAAATTTCTCCTTAATTTGTCTATGTTTAAATTTCAAGATAATTTCGTAATTATATGTTTAAAATAAAATTTAACATTAAATGAACTATAGAATTACACATGCTTAGTTAAACTTATTGAAATTACATAATATTTTAAATTAAAGCTTTTCGTTAATTCAAATTGTAACGTAGTCCCATGTGGTCCAGCTGTTAGGATTCCTGCCTTTCACCCAGGCGGCCCGGGTTCGAATCCCGCCATGGGAATACAATTTTCCATTTTGCAATTCTCGGAACTCTGGAATTTCTGCACATTTTTTCTTTGTTTGAATTTCGGAATTTTTTTTTTATTACATGTTTCTAATTAAAATTTAACAATAAATGAACTACAGATACACACACGCTTAGTTTAACTTATTAAAATTACATTATATTTTTAATTAAAGCTTTTTGTTCTTTGAAGCTGTTATGTCATCCCATGTGGTCCAGCGGTTAGGATTCCTGGCTCTCACCCAGGCGGCCCGGGTTCGAATCCCGGCATGGGAATACACTTTTCAATTGTGTAATTGTCAGAACACAGGAATTTCTGTTTAATTTGTCTCTGTTTGAATTTCAAAATAACTTTTTAATGATATGTTTCTAATGAAAATTTAACAATAAATGACCTACAGATTTACACATGCTTAGTTAAACTTATTGAAATTACATAATATTTTAAATTAAAGCTTTTCGTTACTTCAAATTGTAACGTCGTCCCATGTGGTCCAGCCGTTAGGATTCCTGGCTTTCACCCAGGCGGCCCGGGTTCGAATCCCGGCATGGGAATATACTTTTCCATGGTGTAATTGTCAGAATACTGAAATTTCTCTTTAATTTGTCTATGTTTAAATTTCAAGATAATTTCGTAATTATATGTTTCCAAATAAAATTTAACATTAAATTAACTATAGAATTACACATGCTTAGTTAAACTTATTGAAATTACATAATATTTTAAATTAAAGCTTTTCGTTAATTCAAAATGTAACGTAGTCCCATGTGGTCCAGCTGTTAGGATTCCTGCCTTTCACCCAGGCGGCCCGGGTTCGAATCCCGGCATGGGAATACAATTTTCCATTTTGCAATTCTCGGAACTCTGGAATTTCTGTACATTTTTTCTTTGTTTGAATTTCGGAATAATTTTTTTATTACATGTTTCTAATTAAAATTTAACAATAAATGAACTACAGATACACACACGCTTAGTTTAACTTATTAAAATTACATTATATTTTTAATTAAAGCTTTTTGTTCTTTGAAGCTGTTATGTCATCCCATGTGGTCCAGCGGTTAGGATTCCTGGCTCTCACCCAGGCGGCCCGGGTTCGAATACCGGCATGGGAATACACTTTTCAATTGTGTAATTGTCAGAACACAGGAATTTCTGTTTAATTTGTCTCTGTTTGAATTTCAAAATAACTTTTTAATGATATGTTTCTAATGAAAATTTAACAATAAATGACCTACAGATTTACACATGCTTAGTTAAACTTATTGAATATTACATAATATTTTAAATTAAAGCTTTTCGTTACTTCAAATTGTAACGCCGTCCCATGTGGTCCAGCGGTTAGGATTCCTGGCTTTCACCCATGCGGCCCGGGTTCGAATCCTGGCATGGGATTATACTTTTCCATGGTGTAATTGTCAGAACACCGAAATTTCTGTTTAATTTGTCTCTGGTTGAATTTCAAAATAACTTTTTAATGATATGTTTGTAATGAAAATTTAACATTAAATGACCTACAGATTTACACATGCTTAGGTAAACTTATTGAAATTACATAATATTTTAAATTAAAGCTTTTCGTTAATTCAAATTGTAACGTCGTCCCATGTGGTCCAGCCGTTAGGATTCCTGGCTTTCACCCAGGCGGCCCGGGTTCGAATCCCGGCGTGGGAATATACTTTTCCATGGTGTAATTGTCAGAATACTGAAATTTCTGTTTAATTTGTCTATGTTTAAATTTCAAGATAATTTCGTAATTATATGTTTCCAAATAAAATTTAACATTAAATTAACTATAGAATTACACATGCTTAGTTAAACTTACTGAAATTACATAATATTTTAAATGAAAGCTTTTCGTTATTTCAAATTGTAACGTAGTCCCATGTGGTCCAGCGGTTAGGATTCCTGGCTTTCACCCAGGCGGCCCGGGTTCGAATCCCGGCATGGGAATACAATTTTCCATTTTGCAATTCTCGGAACTCTGGAATTTCTGTACATTTTTTCTTTGTTTGAATTTCGGAATAATTTTTTATTACATAATTCTAATTAAAATTTAACAATAAATGAACTACAGCTACACACACGCTTAGTTTAACTTATTAAAATTACATTATATTTTTAATTAAAGCTTTTTGTTCTTTGAAGCTGTTATGTCATCCCATGTGGTCCAGCGGTTAGGATTCCTGGCTCTCACCCAGGCGGCCCGGGTTCGAATCCCGGCATGGGAATACACTTTTTCAATTGTGTAATTGTCAGAACACAGGAATTTCTGTTTAATTTGTCTCTGTTTGAATTTCAAAATAACTTTTTAATGATATGTTTCTAATGAAAATTTAACAATAAATGACCTACAGATTTACACATGCTTAGTTAAACTTATTGAAATTACATAATATTTTAAATTAAAGCTTTTCGTTACTTCAAATTGTAACGTCGTCCCTTGTGGTCCAGCGGTTAGGATTCATGGTTTTCACCCAGGCGGTACGGGTTCGAATCCCGGCATGGGAATATACTTTTCCATGGTGTAATTGTCAGAATACTGAAATTTCTCTTTAATTTGTCTATGTTTAAATTTCAAGATAATTTCGTAATTATATGTTTCCAAATAAAATTTAACATTAAATGAACTATAGAATTACACATGCTTAGTTAAACTTATTGAAATTACATAATATTTTAAATTAAAGCTTTTCGTTAATTCAAATTGTAACGTAGTCCCATGTGGTCCAGTTGTTTGGATTCCTGGCTTTCACCCAGGCGGCCCGGGTTCGAATCCCGGCATGGGAATACAATTTTCCATTTTGCAATTCTCGGAACTCTGGAATTTCTGTACATTTTTTCTTTGTTTGAATTTCGGAAATTTTTTTTTATTACATGTTTCTAATTAAAATTTAACAATAAATGAACTACAGATACACACACGCTTAGTTTAACTTATTAAAATTACATTATATTTTTAATTAAAGCTTTTTGTTCTTTGAAACTGTTATGTCATCCCATGTGGTCCAGCGGTTAGGATTCCTGTCTCTCACCCAGGCGGCCCGGGTTCGAATCTAGGCATGGGAATACACTTTTCAATTGTGTAATTGTCAGAACACAGGAATTTCTTTTTAATTTGTCTCTGTTTGAATATCAAAATAACTTTTTAATGATATGTTTCTAATGAAAATTTAACAATAAATGACCTACAGATTTACACATGCTTAGTTAAACTTATTGAAATTACATAATATTTTAAATTAAAGCTTTTCGTTACTTCAAATTGTAACGTCGTCCCATGTGGTCCAGCGGTTAGGATTCCTGGCTTTCACCCAGGCGGCCCGGGTTCGAATCCCGGCATGGGAATATACTTTTCCATGGTGTAATTGTCAGAATACTGAAATTTCTCCTTAATTTGTCTATGTTTAAATTTCAAGATAATTTCGTAATTATATGTTTCCAAATAAATTTTAACATTAAATGAACTATAGAATTACACATGCTTAGTTAAACTTATTGAAATTACATAATATTTTAAATTAAAACTTTTCGTTAATTCAAATTGTAACGTAGTCCCATGTGGTCCAGCTGTTAGGATTCCTGGCTCTCACCCAGGCGGCCCGGGTTCGAATCCCGGCATGGGAATACAATTTTCCATTTTGCAATTCTCGGAACTCTGGAATTTCTGTACATTTTTTCTTTGTTTGAATTTCGGAATAATTTTTTTATTACATGTTTCTAATTAAAATTTAACAATAAATGAACTACAGATACACACACGATTAGTTTAACTTATTAAAATTACATTATATTTTTAATTAAAGCTTTTTGTTCTTTGAATCTGTTATGTCATCCCATGTGGTCCAGCGGTTAGGATTCCTGGCTCTCACCCAGGCTGCCCGGGTTCGAATCCCGGCATGGGAATACACTTTTCAATTGTGTAATTGTCAGAACACAGGAATTTCTGTTTAATTTGTCTCTGTTTGAATTTCAAAATAACTTTTTAATGATATGTTTCTAATGAAAATTTAACAATAAATGACCTACAGATTTACACATGCTTAGTTAAACTTATTGAAATTACATAATATTTTAAATTAAAGCTTTTCGTTACTTCAAATTGTAACGTCGTCCCATGTGGTCCAGCGGTTAGGATTCCTGGCTTTCACCCATGCGGCCCGGGTTCGAATCCTGGCATGGGGTTATACTTTTCCATGGTGTAATTGTCAGAAAACCGAAATTTCTGTTTAATTTTTCTCTGGTTGAATATCAAAATAACTTTTTAATGATATGTTTGTAATGAAAATTTAACATTAAATGACCTACAGATTTACACATGCTTAGTTAAACTTATTGAAATTACATAATATTTTAAATTAAAGCTTTTCGTTACTTCAAATTGTAACGTCGTCCCATGTGGTCCAGCGGTTAGGATTCCTGGCTTTCACTAAGGCGGCCCGGGTTCGAATCCCGGCATGGGAATATACTTTTCCATGGTGTAATTGTCAGAATACTGAAATTTCTCCTTAATTTGTCTATGTTTAAATTTCAAGATAATTTCGTAATTATATGTTTCCAAATAAATTTTAACATTAAATGAACTATAGAATTACACATGCTTAGTTAAACTTATTGAAATTACATAAAATTTTAAATTAAAGCTTTTCGTTAATTCAAAATGTAACGTAGTCTCATGTGGTCCAGCTGTTAGGATTCCTGGCTCTCACCCAGGCGGCCCGGGTTCGAATCCCGGCATGGGAATACAATTTTCCATTTTGCAATTCTCGGAACTCTGGAATTTCTGTACATTTTTTCTTTGTTTGAATTTCGGAATAATTTTTTTATTACATGTTTCTAATTAAAATTTAACAATAAATGAACTACAGATACACACACGCTTAGTTTAACTTATTAAAATTACATTATATTTTTAATTAAAGCTTATTGTTCTTTCAAGCTGTTATGTCATCCCATGTGGTCCAGCGGTTAGGATTCCTGGCTCTCACCCAGGCGGCCCGGGTTCGAATCCCGGCATGGGAATACACTTTTCAATTGTGTAATTGTCAGAACACAGGAATTTCTGTTTAATTTGTCTCTGTTTGAATTTCAAAATAACTTTTTAATGATATGTTTCTAATGAAAATTTAACAATAAATGACCTACAGATTTACACATGCTTAGTTAAACTTATTGAAATTACAT
Source organism: Metellina segmentata (assembly GCA_947359465.1). Lineage (NCBI taxonomy): Eukaryota > Metazoa > Arthropoda > Arachnida > Araneae > Tetragnathidae > Metellina > Metellina segmentata. The sequence goes on along the minus strand of OX375882.1, from coordinate 107,760,729 downwards.
AATATTTTAAATTAAAGCTTTTCGTTACTTCAAATTGTAACGTCGTCCCATGTGGTCCAGCCGTTAGGATTCCTGGCTTTCACCCAGGCGGCCCGGGTTCAAATCCCGGCATGGGAATATACTTTTCCATGGTGTAATTGTCAGAATACTGAAATTTCTCTTTAATTTGACTATGTTTAAATTTCAAGATAATTTCGTAATTATATGTTTCCAAATAAAATTTAACATGAAATTAACTATAGAATTACACATGCTTAGTTAAACTTATTGAAATTACTTAATATTTTAAATGAAAGCTTTTCGTTAATTCAAATTGTAACGTAGTCCCATGTGGTCCAGCGGTTAGGATTCCTGGCTCTCACCCAGGCGGCCCGTGTTCGAATCCCGGCATGGGAATACACTTATCAATTGTGTAATTGTCAGAACACAGGAATTTCTGTTTAATTTGTCTCTGTTTGAATTTCAAAATAACTTTTTAATGATATGTTTCTAATGAAAATTTAACAATAAATGACCTACAGATTTACACATGCTTAGTTAAACTTATTGAAATTACATAATATTTTAAATTAAAGCTTTTCGTTACTTCAAGTTGTAACGCCGTCCCATGTGGTCCAGCGGTTAGGATTCCTGGCTTTCACCCATGCGGCCCGGGTAAGAATCCTGGCATGGGATTATACTTTTCCATGGTGTAATTGTCAGAACACCGAAATTTCTGTTTAATTTGTCTCTGGTTGAATTTCAAAATAACTTTTTAATGATATGTTTGTAATGAAAATTTAACATTAAATGACCTACAGATTTACACATGCTTAGTTAAACTTATTGAAATTACATAATATTTTAAATTAAAGCTTTTCGTTACTTCAAATTGTAACGTCGTCCCATGTGGTCCAGCGGTTAGGATTCCTGGCTTTCACCCACGCGGCCCGGGTTCGAATCCCGGCATGGGAATATACTTTTCCATGGTGTAATTGTCAGAATACTGAAATTTCTCCTTAATTTGTCTATGTTTAAATTTCAAGATAATTTCGTAATTATATGTTTCCAAATAAAATTTAACATTAAATGAACTATAGAATTACACATGCTTAGTTAAACTTATTGAAATTACATAATATTTTAAATTAAAGCTTTTCGTTAATTCAAATTGTAACGTCGTCCCATGTGGTCCAGCCGTTAGGATTCCTGGCTTTCACCCAGGCGGCCCGGGTTCGAATCCCGGCATGGGAATATACTTTTCCATGGTGTAATTGTCAGAATACTGAAATTTCTCTTTAATTTGTCTATGTTTAAATTTCAAGATAATTTCGTAATTATATGTTTCCAAATAAAATTTAACATTAAATTAACTATAGAATTACACATGCTTAGTTAAACTTATTGAAATTACATAATATTTTAAATGAAAGCTTTTCGTTAATTCAAATTGTAACGTAGTCCCATGTGGTCCAGCGGTTAGGATTCCTGGCTTTCACCCAGGCGGCCCGGGTTCGAATCCCGGCATGGGAATACAATTTTCCATTTTGCAATTCTCGGAACTCTGGAATTTCTGTACATTTTTTCTTTGTTTGAATTTCGGAATAATTTTTTTATTACATGTTTCTAATTAAAATTTAACAATAAATGAACTACAGATACACACACGCTTAGTTTAACTTATTAAAATTACATTATATTTTTAATTAAAGCTTTTTGTTCTTTGAAGCTGTTATGTCATCCCATGTGGTCCAGCGGTTAGGATTCCTGGCTCTCACCCAGGCGGCCCGGGTTCGAATACCGGCATGGGAATACACTTTTCAATTGTGTAATTGTCAGAACACAGGAATTTCTGTTTAATTTGTCTCTGTTTGAATTTCAAAATAACTTTTTAATGATATGTTTCTAATGAAAATTTAACAATAAATGACCTACAGATTTACACATGCTTAGTTAAACTTATTGAATATTACATAATATTTTAAATTAAAGCTTTTCGTTACTTCAAATTGTAACGCCGTCCCATGTGGTCCAGCGGTTAGGATTCCTGGCTTTCACCCATGCGGCCCGGGTTCGAATCCTGGCATGGGATTATACTTTTCCATGGTGTAATTGTCAGAACACCGAAATTTCTGTTTAATTTGTCTCTGGTTGAATTTCAAAATAACTTTTTAATGATATGTTTGTAATGAAAATTTAACATTAAATGACCTACAGATTTACACATGCTTAGGTAAACTTATTGAAATTACATAATATTTTAAATTAAAGCTTTTCGTTACTTCAAATTGTAACGTCGTCCCATGTGGTCCAGCGGTTAGGATTCCTGGCTTTCACCCACGCGGCCCGGGTTCGAATCCCGGCATGGGAATATACTTTTCCATGGTGTAATTGTCAGAATACTGAAATTTCTCTTTAATTTGTCTATGTTTAAATTTCAAGATAATTTCGTAATTATATGTTTCCAAATAAAATTTAACATTAAATGAACTATAGAATTACACATGCTTAGTTAAACTTATTGAAATTACATAATATTTTAAATTAAAGCTTTTCGTTAATTCAAATTGTAACGTAGTCCCATGTGGTCCAGTTGTTTGGATTCCTGGCTTTCACCCAGGCGGCCCGGGTTCGAATCCCGGCATGGGAATACAATTTTCCATTTTGCAATTCTCGGAACTCTGGAATTTCTGTACATTTTTTCTTTGTTTGAATTTCGGAAATTTTTTTTTATTACATGTTTCTAATTAAAATTTAACAATAAATGAACTACAGATACACACACGCTTAGTTTAACTTATTAAAATTACATTATATTTTTAATTAAAGCTTTTTGTTCTTTGAAACTGTTATGTCATCCCATGTGGTCCAGCGGTTAGGATTCCTGTCTCTCACCCAGGCGGCCCGGGTTCGAATCTAGGCATGGGAATACACTTTTCAATTGTGTAATTGTCAGAACACAGGAATTTCTTTTTAATTTGTCTCTGTTTGAATATCAAAATAACTTTTTAATGATATGTTTCTAATGAAAATTTAACAATAAATGACCTACAGATTTACACATGCTTAGTTAAACTTATTGAAATTACATAATATTTTAAATTAAAGCTTTTCGTTACTTCAAATTGTAACGTCGTCCCATGTGGTCCAGCGGTTAGGATTCCTGGCTTTCACCCAGGCGGCCCGGGTTCGAATCCCGGCATGGGAATATACTTTTCCATGGTGTAATTGTCAGAATACTGAAATTTCTCCTTAATTTGTCTATGTTTAAATTTCAAGATAATTTCGTAATTATATGTTTCCAAATAAATTTTAACATTAAATGAACTATAGAATTACACATGCTTAGTTAAACTTATTGAAATTACATAATATTTTAAATTAAAACTTTTCGTTAATTCAAATTGTAACGTAGTCCCATGTGGTCCAGCTGTTAGGATTCCTGGCTCTCACCCAGGCGGCCCGGGTTCGAATCCCGGCATGGGAATACAATTTTCCATTTTGCAATTCTCGGAACTCTGGAATTTCTGTACATTTTTTCTTTGTTTGAATTTCGGAATAATTTTTTTATTACATGTTTCTAATTAAAATTTAACAATAAATGAACTACAGATACACACACGATTAGTTTAACTTATTAAAATTACATTATATTTTTAATTAAAGCTTTTTGTTCTTTGAATCTGTTATGTCATCCCATGTGGTCCAGCGGTTAGGATTCCTGGCTCTCACCCAGGCGGCCCGGGTTCGAATCCCGGCATGGGAATACACTTTTCAATTGTGTAATTGTCAGAACACAGGAATTTCTGTTTAATTTGTCTCTGTTTGAATTTCAAAATAACTTTTTAATGATATGTTTCTAATGAAAATTTAACAATAAATGACCTACAGATTTACACATGCTTAGTTAAACTTATTGAAATTACATAATATTTTAAATTAAAGCTTTTCGTTACTTCAAATTGTAACGTCGTCCCATGTGGTCCAGCCGTTAGGATTCCTGGCTTTCACCCAGGCGGCCCGGGTTCGAATCCCGGCATGGGAATATACTTTTCCATGGTGTAATTGTCAGAATACTGAAATTTCTCTTTAATTTGACTATGTTTAAATTTCAAGATAATTTCGTAATTATATGTTTCCAAATAAAATTTAACATGAAATTAACTATAGAATTACACATGCTTAGTTAAACTTATTGAAATTACTTAATATTTTAAATGAAAGCTTTTCGTTAATTCAAATTGTAACGTAGTCCCATGTGGTCCAGCGGTTAGGATTCCTGGCTCTCACCCAGGCGGCCCGTGTTCGAATCCCGGCATGGGAATACACTTATCAATTGTGTAATTGTCAGAACACAGGAATTTCTGTTTAATTTGTCTCTGTTTGAATTTCAAAATAACTTTTTAATGATATGTTTCTAATGAAAATTTAACAATAAATGACCTACAGATTTACACATGCTTAGTTAAACTTATTGAAATTACATAATATTTTAAATTAAAGCTTTTCGTTACTTCAAGTTGTAACGCCGTCCCATGTGGTCCAGCGGTTAGGATTCCTGGCTTTCACCCATGCGGCCCGGGTAAGAATCCTGGCATGGGATTATACTTTTCCATGGTGTAATTGTCAGAACACCGAAATTTCTGTTTAATTTGTCTCTGGTTGAATTTCAAAATAACTTTTTAATGATATGTTTGTAATGAAAATTTAACATTAAATGACCTACAGATTTACACATGCTTAGTTAAACTTATTGAAATTACATAATATTTTAAATTAAAGCTTTTCGTTACTTCAAATTGTAACGTCGTCCCATGTGGTCCAGCGGTTAGGATTCCTGGCTTTCACCCACGCGGCCCGGGTTCGAATCCCGGCATGGGAATATACTTTTCCATGGTGTAATTGTCAGAATACTGAAATTTCTCCTTAATTTGTCTATGTTTAAATTTCAAGATAATTTCGTAATTATATGTTTCCAAATAAAATTTAACATTAAATGAACTATAGAATTACACATGCTTAGTTAAACTTATTGAAATTACATAATATTTTAAATTAAAGCTTTTCGTTAATTCAAATTGTAACGTCGTCCCATGTGGTCCAGCCGTTAGGATTCCTGGCTTTCACCCAGGCGGCCCGGGTTCGAATCCCGGCATGGGAATATACTTTTCCATGGTGTAATTGTCAGAATACTGAAATTTCTCTTTAATTTGTCTATGTTTAAATTTCAAGATAATTTCGTAATTATATGTTTCCAAATAAAATTTAACATTAAATTAACTATAGAATTACACATGCTTAGTTAAACTTATTGAAATTACATAATATTTTAAATGAAAGCTTTTCGTTAATTCAAATCGTAACGTAGTCCCATGTGGTCCAGCGGTTAGGATTCCTGGCTTTCACCCAGGCGGCCCGGGTTCGAATCCCGGCATGGGAATACAATTTTCCATTTTGCAATTCTCGGAACTCTGGAATTTCTGTACATTTTTTCTTTGTTTGAATTTCGGAATAATTTTTTTATTACATGTTTCTAATTAAAATTTAACAATAAATGAACTACAGATACACACACGCTTAGTTTAACTTATTAAAATTACATTATATTTTTAATTAAAGCTTTTTGTTCTTTGAAGCTGTTATGTCATCCCATGTGGTCCAGCGGTTAGGATTCCTGGCTCTCACCCAGGCGGCCCGGGTTCGAATACCGGCATGGGAATACACTTTTCAATTGTGTAATTGTCAGAACACAGGAATTTCTGTTTAATTTGTCTCTGTTTGAATTTCAAAATAACTTTTTAATGATATGTTTCTAATGAAAATTTAACAATAAATGACCTACAGATTTACACATGCTTAGTTAAACTTATTGAATATTACATAATATTTTAAATTAAAGCTTTTCGTTACTTCAAATTGTAACGCCGTCCCATGTGGTCCAGCGGTTAGGATTCCTGGCTTTCACCCATGCGGCCCGGGTTCGAATCCTGGCATGGGATTATACTTTTCCATGGTGTAATTGTCAGAACACCGAAATTTCTGTTTAATTTGTCTCTGGTTGAATTTCAAAATAACTTTTTAATGATATGTTTGTAATGAAAATTTAACATTAAATGACCTACAGATTTACACATGCTTAGGTAAACTTATTGAAATTACATAATATTTTAAATTAAAGCTTTTCGTTACTTCAAATTGTAACGTCGTCCCATGTGGTCCAGCGGTTAGGATTCCTGGCTTTCACCCACGCGGCCCGGGTTCGAATCCCGGCATGGGAATATACTTTTCCATGGTGTAATTGTCAGAATACTGAAATTTCTCCTTAATTTGTCTATGTTTAAATTTCAAGATAATTTCGTAATTATATGTTTCCAAATAAAATTTAACATTAAATGAACTATAGAATTACACATGCTTAGTTAAACTTATTGAAATTACATAATATTTTAAATTAAAGCTTTTCGTTAATTCAAATTGTAACGTCGTCCCATGTGGTCCAGCCGTTAGGATTCCTGGCTTTCACCCAGGCGGCCCGGGTTCGAATCCCGGCATGGGAATATACTTTTCCATGGTGTAATTGTCAGAATACTGAAATTTCTCTTTAATTTGTCTATGTTTAAATTTCAAGATAATTTCGTAATTATATGTTTCCAAATAAAATTTAACATTAAATTAACTATAGAATTACACATGCTTAGTTAAACTTATTGAAATTACATAATATTTTAAATGAAAGCTTTTCGTTAATTCAAATTGTAACGTAGTCCCATGTGGTCCAGCGGTTAGGATTCCTGGCTTTCACCCAGGCGGCCCGGGTTCGAATCCCGGCATGGGAATACAATTTTCCATTTTGCAATTCTCGGAACTCTGGAATTTCTGTACATTTTTTCTTTGTTTGAATTTCGGAATAATTTTTTTATTACATGTTTCTAATTAAAATTTAACAATAAATGAACTACAGATACACACACGCTTAGTTTAACTTATTAAAATTACATTATATTTTTAATTAAAGCTTTTTGTTCTTTGAAGCTGTTATGTCATCCCATGTGGTCCAGCGGTTAGGATTCCTGGCTCTCACCCAGGCGGCCCGGGTTCGAATACCGGCATGGGAATACACTTTTCAATTGTGTAATTGTCAGAACACAGGAATTTCTGTTTAATTTGTCTCTGTTTGAATTTCAAAATAACTTTTTAATGATATGTTTCTAATGAAAATTTAACAATAAATGACCTACAGATTTACACATGCTTAGTTAAACTTATTGAATATTACATAATATTTTAAATTAAAGCTTTTCGTTACTTCAAATTGTAACGCCGTCCCATGTGGTCCAGCGGTTAGGATTCCTGGCTTTCACCCATGCGGCCCGGGTTCGAATCCTGGCATGGGATTATACTTTTCCATGGTGTAATTGTCAGAACACCGAAATTTCTGTTTAATTTGTCTCTGGTTGAATTTCAAAATAACTTTTTAATGATATGTTTGTAATGAAAATTTAACATTAAATGACCTACAGATTTACACATGCTTAGGTAAACTTATTGAAATTACATAATATTTTAAATTAAAGCTTTTCGTTAATTCAAATTGTAACGTCGTCCCATGTGGTCCAGCCGTTAGGATTCCTGGCTTTCACCCAGGCGGCCCGGGTTCGAATCCCGGCGTGGGAATATACTTTTCCATGGTGTAATTGTCAGAATACTGAAATTTCTGTTTAATTTGTCTATGTTTAAATTTCATGATAATTTCGTAATTATATGTTTCCAAATAAAATTTAACATTAAATTAACTATAGAATTACACATGCTTAGTTAAACTTACTGAAATTACATAATATTTTAAATGAAAGCTTTTCGTTAATTCAAATTGTAACGTAGTCCCATGTGGTCCAGCGGTTAGGATTCCTGGCTTTCACCCAGGCGGCCCGGGTTCGAATCCCGGCATGGGAATACAATTTTCCATTTTGCAATTCTCGGAACTCTGGAATTTCTGTACATTTTTTCTTTGTTTGAATTTCGGAATAATTTTTTATTACATAATTCTAATTAAAATTTAACAATAAATGAACTACAGCTACACACACGCTTAGTTTAAATTATTAAAATTACATTATATTTTTAATTAAAGCTTTTTGTTCTTTGAAGCTGTTATGTCATCCCATGTGGTCCAGCGGTTAGGATTCCTGTCTCTCACCCATGCTGCCCGGGTTCGAATCCTGGCATGGGATTATACTTTTCCATGGTGTAATTGTCAGAACACCGAAATTTCTGTTTAATTTTTCTCTGGTTGAATATCAAAATAACTTTTTAATGATATGTTTGTAATGAAAATTTAACATTAAATGACCTACAGATTTCCACATGCTTAGTTAAACTTATTGAAATTACATAATATTTTAAATTAAAGCTTTTCGTTACTTCAAATTGTAACGTCGTCCCATGTGGTCCAGCCGTTAGGATTCCTGGCTTTCACCCAGGCGGCCCGGGTTCGAATCCCGGCGTGGGAATATACTTTTCCATGGTGTAATTGTCAGAATACTGAAATTTCTGTTTAATTTGTCTATGTTTAAATTTCATGATAATTTCGTAATTATATGTTTCCAAATAAAATTTAACATTAAATTAACTATAGAATTACACATGCTTAGTTAAACTTACTGAAATTACATAATATTTTAAATGAAAGCTTTTCGTTAATTCAAATTGTAACGTAGTCCCATGTGGTCCAGCGGTTAGGATTCCTGGCTTTCACCCAGGCGGCCCGGGTTCGAATCCCGGCATGGGAATACAATTTTCCATTTTGCAATTCTCGGAACTCTGGAATTTCTGTACATTTTTTCTTTGTTTGAATTTCGGAATAATTTTTTATTACATAATTCTAATTAAAATTTAACAATAAATGAACTACAGCTACACACACGCTTAGTTTAAATTATTAAAATTACATTATATTTTTAATTAAAGCTTTTTGTTCTTTGAAGCTGTTATGTCATCCCATGTGGTCCAGCGGTTAGGATTCCTGTCTCTCACCCATGCTGCCCGGGTTCGAATCCTGGCATGGGATTATACTTTTCCATGGTGTAATTGTCAGAACACCGAAATTTCTGTTTAATTTTTCTCTGGTTGAATATCAAAATAACTTTTTAATGATATGTTTGTAATGAAAATTTAACATTAAATGACCTACAGATTTCCACATGCTTAGTTAAACTTATTGAAATTACATAATATTTTAAATTAAAGCTTTTCGTTACTTCAAATTGTAACGTCGTCCCATGTGGTCCAGCGGTTAGGATTCCTGGCTTTCACCCAGGCGGCCCGGGTTCGAAACCCGGCATGGGAATATACTTTTCCATGGTGTAATTGTCAGAATACTGAAATTTCTCCTTAATTTGTCTATGTTTAAATTTCAAGATAATTTCGTAATTATATGTTTCCAAATAAATTTTAACATTAAATGAACTATAGAATTACACATGCTTAGTTAAACTTATTGAAATTACATAATATTTTAAATTAAAACTTTTCGTTAATTCAAATTGTAACGTAGTCCCATGTGGTCCAGCTGTTAGGATTCCTGGCTCTCACCCAGGCGGCCCGGGTTCGAATCCCGGCATGGGAATACAATTTTCCATTTTGCAATTCTCGGAACTCTGGAATTTCTGTACATTTTTTCTTTGTTTGAATTTCGGAATAAATTTTTTATTACATGTTTCTAATTAAAATTTAACAATAAATGAACTACAGATACACACACGATTAGTTTAACTTATTAAAATTACATTATATTTTTAATTAAAGCTTTTTGTTCTTTGAAGCTGTTATGTCATCCCATGTGGTCCAGCGGTTAGGATTCCTGGCTCTCACCCAGGCGGCCCGGGTTCGAATCCCGGCATGGGAATACACTTTTCAATTGTGTAATTGTCAGAACACAGGAATTTCTGTTTAATTTGTCTCTGTTTGAATTTCAAAATAACTTTTTAATGATATGTTTCTAATGAAAATTTAACAATAAATGACCTACAGATTTACACATGCTTAGTTAAACTTATTGAAATTACATAATATTTTAAATTAAAGCTTTTCGTTACTTCAAATTGTAACGTCGTCCCATGTGGTCCAGCGGTTAGGATTCATGGTTTTCACCCAGGCGGCCCGGGTTCGAATCCCGGCATGGGAATATACTTTTCCATGGTGTAATTGTCAGAATACTGAAATTTCTCTTTAATTTGTCTATGTTTAAATTTCAAGATAATTTCGTAATTATATGTTTCCAAATAAAATTTAACATTAAATGAACTATAGAATTACACATGCTTAGTTAAACTTATTGAAATTACATAATATTTTAAATTAAAACTTTTCGTTAATTCAAATTGTAACGTAGTCCCATGTGGTCCAGCTGTTAGGATTCCTGGCTCTCACCCAGGCGGCCCGGGTTCGAATCCCGGCATGGGAATACAATTTTCCATTTTGCAATTCTCGGAACTCTGGAATTTCTGTACATTTTTTCTTTGTTTGAATTTCGGAATAAATTTTTTATTACATGTTTCTAATTAAAATTTAACAATAAATGAACTACAGATACACACACGATTAGTTTAACTTATTAAAATTACATTATATTTTTAATTAAAGCTTTTTGTTCTTTGAAGCTGTTATGTCATCCCATGTGGTCCAGCGGTTAGGATTCCTGGCTCTCACCCAGGCGGCCCGGGTTCGAATCCCGGCATGGGAATACACTTTTCAATTGTGTAATTGTCAGAACACAGGAATTTCTGTTTAATTTGTCTCTGTTTGAATTTCAAAATAACTTTTTAATGATATGTTTCTAATGAAAATTTAACAATAAATGACCTACAGATTTACACATGCTTAGTTAAACTTATTGAAATTACATAATATTTTAAATTAAAGCTTTTCGTTACTTCAAATTGTAACGCCGTCCCATGTGGTCCAGCGGTTAGGATTCCTGGCTTTCACCCATGCGGCCCGGGTAAGAATCCTGGCATGGGATTATACTTTTCCATGGTGTAATTGTCAGAACACCGAAATTTCTGTTTAATTTGTCTCTGGTTGAATTTCAAAATAACTTTTTAATGATATGTTTGTAATGAAAATTTAACATTAAATGACCTACAGATTTACACATGCTTAGTTAAACTTATTGAAATTACATAATATTTTAAATTAAAGCTTTTCGTTACTTCAAATTGTAACGTCGTCCCATGTGGTCCAGCGGTTAGGATTCCTGGCTTTCACCCACGCGGCCCGGGTTCGAATCCCGGCATGGGAATATACTTTTCCATGGTGTAATTGTCAGAATACTGAAATTTCTCCTTAATTTGTCTATGTTTAAATTTCAAGATAATTTCGTAATTATATGTTTCCAAATAAAATTTAACATTAAATGAACTATAGAATTACACATGCTTAGTTAAACTTATTGAAATTACATAATATTTTAAATTAAAGCTTTTCGTTAATTCAAATTGTAACGTCGTCCCATGTGGTCCAGCCGTTAGGATTCCTGGCTTTCACCCAGGCGGCCCGGGTTCGAATCCCGGCATGGGAATATACTTTTCCATGGTGTAATTGTCAGAATACTGAAATTTCTCTTTAATTTGTCTATGTTTAAATTTCAAGATAATTTCGTTATTATATGTTTCCAAATAAAATTTAACATTAAATTAACTATATAATTACACATGCTTAGTTAAACTTATTGAAATTACATAATATTTTAAATGAAAGCTTTTCGTTAATTCAAATTGTAACGTAGTCCCATGTGGTCCAGCGGTTAGGATTCCTGGCTTTCACCCAGTCGGCCCGGGTTCGAATCCCGGCATGGGAATACAATTTTCCATTTTGCAATTCTCGAAACTCTGGAATTTCTGTACATTTTTTCTTTGTTTGAATTTCGGAATAATTTTTTTATTACATGTTTCTAATTAAAATTTAACAATAAATGAACTACAGATACACACACGCTTAGTTTAACTTATTAAAATTACATTATATTTTTAATTTAAGCTTTTTGTTCTTTGAAGCTGTTATGTCATCCCATGTGGTCCAGCGGTTAGGATTCCTGGCTCTCACCCAGGCGGCCCGGGTTCGAATTCCGGCATGGGAATACACTTTTCAATTGTGTAATTGTCAGAACACAGGAATTTCTGTTTAATTTGTCTCTGTTTGAATTTCAAAATAACTTTTTAATCATGTGTTTCTAATGAAAATTTAACAATAAATGAATTACAGATTTACACATGCTTAGTTAAACTTATTGAAATTACATAATATTTAAAATTAAAGCTTTTCGTTACTTCAAATTGTAACGTCGTCCCATGTGGTCCAGCCGTTAGGATTCCTGGCTTTCACCCAGGCGGCCCGGGTTCGAATCCCGGCATGGGAATATACTTTTCCATGGTGTAATTGTCAGAATACTGAAATTTCTCTTTAATTTGTCTATGTTTAAATTTCAAGATAATTTCGTAATTATATGTTTCCAAATAAAATTTAACAATAAATTAACTATAGAATTACACATGCTTAGTTAAACTTATTGAAATTACTTAATATTTTAAATGAAAGCTTTTCGTTAATTCAAATTGTAACGTAGTCCCATGTGGTCCAGCGGTTAGGATTCCTGGCTTTCACCCAGGCGGCCCGGGCTCGAATCCCGGCATGGGAATACAATTTTCCATTTTGCAATTCTCGGAACTCTGGAATTTCTGTACATTTTTTCTTTGTTTGAATTTCGGAATAATTTTTTTATTACATAATTCTAATTAAAATTTAACAATAAATGAACTACAGATACACACACGCTTAGTTTAACTTATTAAAATAACATTATATTTTTAATTAAAGCTTTTTGTTCTTTGAAGCTGTTATGTCATCCCATGTGGTCCAGCGATTAGGATTCCTGGCTCTCACCCAGGCGGCCCGGGTTCGAATCCCGGCATGGGAATACACTTTTCAATTGTGTAATTGTCAGAACACAGGAATTTCTGTTTAATTTGTCTCTGTTTGAATTTCAAAATAACTTTTTAATGATATGTTTCTAATGAAAATTTAACAATAAATGACGTACAGATTTACACATGCTTAGTTAAACTTTTTGAAATTACATACTATTTTAAATTAAAGCTTTTCGTTACTTCAAATTGTAACGTCGTCCCATGTGGTCCAGCGGTTAGGATTCCTGGCTTTCACCCATGCGGCCCGGGTTCGAATCCTGGCATGGGATTATACTTTTCCATGGTGTAATTGTCAGAAAACCGAAATTTCTGTTTAATTTTTCTCTGGTTGAATATCAAAATAACTTTTTAATGATATGTTTGTAATGAAAATTTAACATTAAATGACCTACAGATTTACACATGCTTAGTTAAACTTATTGAAATTACATAATATTTTAAATTAAAGCTTTTCGTTACTTCAAATTGTAACGTCGTCCCATGTGGTCCAGCGGTTAGGATTCCTGGCTTTCACCCAGGCGGCCCGGGTTCGAATCCCGGCATGGGAATATACTTTTCCATGGTGTAATTGTCAGAATACTGAAATTTCTCCTTAATTTGTCTATGTTTAAATTTCAAGATAATTTCGTAATTATATGTTTCCAAATAAATTTTAACATTAAATGAACTATAGAATTACACATGCTTAGTTAAACTTATTGAAATTACATAAAATTTTAAATTAAAGCTTTTCGTTAATTCAAATTGTAACGTAGTCCCATGTGGTCCAGCTGTTAGGATTCCTGGCTCTCACCCAGGCGGCCCGGGTTCGAATCCCGGCATGGGAATACAATTTTCCATTTTGCAATTCTCGGAACTCTGGAATTTCTGTACATTTTTTCTTTGTTTGAATTTGGGAATAATTTTTTTATTACATGTTTCTAATTAAAATTTAACAATAAATGAACTACAGATACACACACGCTTAGTTTAACTTATTAAAATTACATTATATTTTTAATTAAAGCTTTTTGTTCTTTGAAGCTGTTATGTCATCCCATGTGGTCCAGCGGTTAGGATTCCTGGCTCTCACCCAGGCGGCCCGGGATTCGAATCCCGGCATGGGAATACACTTTTCAATTGTGTAATTGTCAGAACACAGGAATTTCTGTTTAATTTGTCTCTGTTTGAATTTCAAAATAACTTTTTAATGATATGTTTCTAATGAAAATTTAACAATAAATGACGTACAGATTTACACATGCTTAGTTAAACTTTTTGAAATTACATACTATTTTAAATTAAAGCTTTTCGTTACTTCAAATTGTAACGTCGTCCCATGTGGTCCAGCGGTTAGGATTCCTGGCTTTCACCCATGCGGCCCGGGTTCGAATCCTGGCATGGGATTATACTTTTCCATGGTGTAATTGTCAGAAAACCGAAATTTCTGTTTAATTTTTCTCTGGTTGAATATCAAAATAACTTTTTAATGATATGTTTGTAATGAAAATTTAACATTAAATGACCTACAGATTTACACATGCTTAGTTAAACTTATTGAAATTACATAATATTTTAAATTAAAGCTTTTCGTTACTTCAAATTGTAACGTCGTCCCATGTGGTCCAGCGGTTAGGATTCCTGGCTTTCACCCAGGCGGCCCGGGTTCGAATCCCGGCATGGGAATATACTTTTCCATGGTGTAATTGTCAGAATACTGAAATTTCTCCTTAATTTGTCTATGTTTAAATTTCAAGATAATTTCGTAATTATATGTTTCCAAATAAATTTTAACATTAAATGAACTATAGAATTACACATGCTTAGTTAAACTTATTGAAATTACATAAAATTTTAAATTAAAGCTTTTCGTTAATTCAAATTGTAACGTAGTCCCATGTGGTCCAGCTGTTAGGATTCCTGGCTCTCACCCAGGCGGCCCGGGTTCGAATCCCGGCATGGGAATACAATTTTCCATTTTGCAATTCTCGGAACTCTGGAATTTCTGTACATTTTTTCTTTGTTTGAATTTGGGAATAATTTTTTTATTACATGTTTCTAATTAAAATTTAACAATAAATGAACTACAGATACACACACGCTTAGTTTAACTTATTAAAATTACATTAAATTTTAATTAAAGCTTTTTGTTCTTTGAAGCTGTTATGTCATCCCATGTGGTCCAGCGGTTAGGATTCCTGGCTCTCACCCAGGCGGCCCGGGTTCGAATCCCGGCATGGGAATACACTTTTCAATTGTGTAATTGTCAGAACACAGGAATTTCTGTTTAATTTGTCTCTGGTTGAATTTCAAAATAACTTTTTAATGATATGTTTCTAATGAAAATTTAACAATAAATGACCTACAGATTTACACATGCTTAGTTAAACTTATTGAAATTACGTAATATTTTAAATTAAAGCTTTTCGTTACTTCAAATTGTAACGTCGTCCCATGTGGTCCAGCCGTTAGGATTCCTGGCTTTCACCCAGGCGGCCCGGGTTCGAATCCCGGCATGGGAATATACTTTTCTATGGTGTAATTGTCAGAATACTGAAATTTCTCTTTAATTTGTCTATGTTTAAATTTCAAGATAATTTCGTAATTATATGTTTCCAAATAAAATTTAACATTAAATTAACTATAGAATTACACATGCTTAGTTAAACTTATTGAAATTACATAAAATTTTAAATTAAAGCTTTTCGTTAATTCAAATTGTAACGTAGTCCCATGTGGTCCAGCTGTTAGGATTCCTGGCTCTCACCCAGGCGGCCCGGGTTCGAATCCCGGCATGGGAATACAATTTTCCATTTTGCAATTCTCGGAACTCTGGAATTTCTGCACATTTTTTCTTTGTTTGAATTTCGGAAATTTTTTTTTATTACATGTTTCTATTTAAAATTTAACAATAAATGAACTACAGATACACACACGCTTAGTTTAACTTATTGAAATTACATAATATTTTAAATTAAAGCTTTTCGTTACTTCAAATTGTAACGTCGTCCCATGTGGTCCAGCGGTTAGGATTCCTGGCTTTCACCCAGGCGGCCCGGGTTCGAATCCCGACATGGGAATATACTTTTCCATGGTGTAATTGTCAGAATACTGAAATTTCTCCTTAATTTGTCTATGTTTAAATTTCAAAATAATTTCGTAATTATATGTTTCCAAATAAAATTTAACATTAAATGAACTATAGAATTACACATGCTTAGTTAAACTTATTGAAATTACATAAAATTTTAAATTAAAGCTTTTCGTTAATTCAAATTGTAACGTAGTCCCATGTGGTCCAGCTGTTAGGATTCCTGGCTCTCACCCAGGCGGCCCGGGTTCGAATCCCGGCATGGGAATACAATTTTCCATTTTGCAATTCTCGGAACTCTGGAATTTCTGTACATTTTTTCTTTGTTTGAATTTGGGAATAATTTTTTTATTACATGTTTCTAATTAAAATTTAACAATAAATGAACTACAGATACACACACGCTTAGTTTAACTTATTAAAATTACATTATATTTTTAATTAAAGCTTTTTGTTCTTTGAAGCTGTTATGTCATCCCATGTGGTCCAGCGGTTAGGATTCCTGGCTCTCACCCAGGCGGCCCGGGTTCGAATCCCGGCATGGGAATACACTTTTCAATTGTGTAATTGTCAGAACACAGGAATTTCTGTTTAATTTGTCTCTGGTTGAATTTCAAAATAACTTTTTAATGATATGTTTCTAATGAAAATTTAACAATAAATGACCTACAGATTTACACATGCTTAGTTAAACTTATTGAAATTACGTAATATTTTAAATTAAAGCTTTTCGTTACTTCAAATTGTAACTTCGTCCCATGTGGTCCAGCCGTTAGGATTCCTGGCTTTCACCCAGGCGGCCCGGGTTCGAATCCTGGCATGGGATTATTATTCTTTTCCATGGTGTAATTGTCAGAACACCGAAATTTCTGTTTAATTTGTCTCTGGTTGAATTTCAAAATAACTTTTTAATGATATGTTTGTAATGAAAATTTAACATTAAATGACCTACAGTTTTACACATGCTTAGTTTAACTTATTGAAATTACATAATATTTTAAATTAAAGCTTTTCGTTACTTCAAATTGTAACGTCGTCCCATGTGGTCCAGTTGTTAGGATTCCTGTCTCTCACCCAGGCGGCCCGGGTTCGAATCATGGCATGGGATTATACTTTTCCATGGTGTAATTGTCAGAACACCGAAATTTCTGTTTAATTTGTCTCTGGTTGAATTTCAAAATAACTTTTTAATGATATGTTTGTAATGAAAATTTAACATTAAATGACCTACAGATTTACACATGCTTAGTTAAACTTATTGAAATTACATAATATTTTAAATTAAAGCTTTTCGTTACTTCAAATTGTAACGCCGTCCCATGTGGTCCAGCGGTTAGGATTCCTGGCTTTCACCCATGCGGCCCGGGTAAGAATCCCGGCATGGGATTATACTTTTCCACGGTGTAATTGTCAGAACATCGAAATTTCTGTTTAATTTTTCTCTGGTTGAATATTAAAATAACTTTTTAATGATATGTTTGTAATGAAAATTTAACATTAAATGACCTACAGATTTACACATGCTTAGTTAAACTTATTGAAATTACATAATATTTTAAATTAAAGCTTTTCGTTACTTCAAATTGTAACGTCGTCCCATGTGGTCTAGCGGTTAGGATTCCTGGCTTTCACCCAGGCGGCCCGGGTTCGAATCCCGGCATGGGAATATACTTTTCTATGGTGTAATTGTCAGAATAATGAAATTTCTCTTTAATTTGTCTATGTTTAAATTTCAAGATAATTTCGTAATTATATGTTTCCAAATAAAATTTAACATTAAATTAACTAAAGAATTACACATGCTTAGTTAAACTTATTGAAATTACTTAATATTTTAAATGAAAGCTTTTCGTTAATTCAAATTGTAACGTAGTCCCATGTGGTCCAGCGGTTAGAATTCCTGGCTTTCACCCAGGCGGCCCGGGCTCGAATCCCGGCATGGGAATACAATTTTCCATTTTGCAATTCTCGGAACTCTGGAATTTCTGTACATTTTTTCTTTGTTTGAATTTCGGAATAATTTTTTTATTACATAATTCTAATTAAAATTTAACAATAAATAAACTACAGATACACACACGCTTAGTTTAACTTATTAAAATAACATTATATTTTTAATTAAAGCTTTTTGTTCTTTGAAGCTGTTATGTCATCCCATGTGGTCCAGCGATTAGGATTCCTGGATCTCTCCCAGGCGGCCCGGGTTCGAATCCCGGCATGGGAATACACTTTTCAATTGTGTAATTGTCAGAACACAGGAATTTCTGTTTAATTTGTCTCTGTTTGAATTTCAAAATAACTTTTTAATGATATGTTTGTAATGAAAATTTAACATTAAATGACCTACAGATTTACACATGCTTTGTTTAACTTATTGAAATTACATAATATTTTAAATTAAAGCTTTTCGTTACTTCAAATTGTAACGTCGTCCCATGTGGTCCAGTTGTTTGGATTCCTGGCTTTCACCCAGGCGGCCCGGGTTCGAATCCCGGCATGGGAATACAATTTTCCATTTTGCAATTCTCGGAACTCTGGAATTTCTGTACATTTTTTCTTTGTTTGAATTTCGGAATAATTTTTTTATTACATGTTTCTAATTAAAATTTAACAATAAATGAACTACAGATACACACACGCTTAGTTTAACTTATTAAAATTACATTTTATTTTTAATTAAAGCTTTTTGTTCTTTGAAGCTGTTATGTCATCCCATGTGGTCCAGCGGTTAGGATTCCTGTCTCTCACCCAGGCGGCCCGGGTTCGAATCTAGGCATGGGAATACACTTTTCAATTGTGTAATTGTCAGAACACAGGAATTTCTGTTTAATTTGTCTCTGTTTGAATTTCAAAATAACTTTTTAATGATATGTTTCTAATGAAAATTTAACAATAAATGACCTTCAGATTTACACATGCTTAGTTAAACTTATTGAAATTACATAATATTTTAAATTAAAGCTTTTCGTTACTTCAAATTGTAACGTCGTCCCATGTGGTCCAGTTGTTTGGATTCCTGGCTTTCACCCAGGCGGCCCGGGTTCGAATCCCGGCATGGGAATACATTTTTCCATTTTGCAATTCTCGGAACTCTGGAATTTCTGTACATTTTTTCTTTGTTTGAATTTCGGAATAATTTTTTATTACATGTTTCTAATTAAAATTTAACAATAAATGAACTACAGATACACACACGCTTAGTTTAACTTATTAAAATTACATTTTATTTTTAATTAAAGCTTTTTGTTCTTTGAAGCTGTTATGTCATCCCATGTGGTCCAGCGGTTAGGATTCCTGTCTCTCACCCAGGCGGCCCGTGTTCGAATCTAGGCATGTGAATACACTTTTCAATTGTGTAATTGTCAGAACACAGGAATTTCTGTTTAATTTGTCTCTGTTTGAATTTCAAAATAACTTTTTAATGATATGTTTCAAATGAAAATTTAACAATAAATGACCTACAGATTTACACATGCTTAGTTAAACTTTTTGAAATTACATAATATTTTAAATTAAAGCTTTTCGTTACTTCAAATTGTAACGTCGTCCCATGTGGTCCAGCGGTTAGGATTCCTGGCTTTCACCCAAGCGGCCCGGGTTCGAATCCTGGCATGGGATTATGCTTTTCCACGGTGTAATTGTCAGAACATCGAAATTTCTGTTTAATTTTTCTCTGGTTGAATATTAAAATAACTTTTTAATGATATGTTTGTAATGAAAATTTAACATTAAATGACCTACAGATTTACACATGCTTAGTTAAACTTATTGAAATTACATAATATTTTAAATTAAAGCTTTTCGTTACTTCAAATTGTAACGTAGTCCCATGTGGTCCAGCGGTTAGGATTCCTGGCTTTCACCCAGGCGGCCCGGGTTCGAATCCCGGCATGGGAATATACTTTTCTATGGTGTAATTGTCAGAATACTGAAATTTCTCTTTAATTTGTCTATGTTTAAATTTCAAGATAATTTCGTAATTATATGTTTCCAAATAAAATTTAACATTAAATTAACTAAAGAATTACACATGCTTAGTTAAACTTATTGAAATTACTTAATATTTTAAATGAAAGCTTTTCGTTAATTCAAATTGTAACGTAGTCCCATGTGGTCCAGCGGTTAGGATTCCTGGCTTTCACCCAGGCGGCCCGGGCTCGAATCCCGGCATGGGAATACAATTTTCCATTTTGCAATTCTCGGAACTCTGGAATTTCTGTACATTTTTTCTTTGTTTGAATTTCGGAATAATTTTTTTATTACATAATTCTAATTAAAATTTAACAATAAATAAACTACAGATACACACACGCTTAGTTTAACTTATTAAAATAACATTATATTTTTAATTAAAGCTTTTTGTTCTTTGAAGCTGTTATGTCATCCCATGTGGTCCAGCGATTAGGATTCCTGGATCTCTCCCAGGCGGCCCGGGTTCGAATCCCGGCATGGGAATACACTTTTCAATTGTGTAATTGTCAGAACACAGGAATTTCTGTTTAATTTGTCTCTGTTTGAATTTCAAAATAACTTTTTAATGATATGTTTGTAATGAAAATTTAACATTAAATGACCTACAGATTTACACATGCTTTGTTTAACTTATTGAAATTACATAATATTTTAAATTAAAGCTTTTCGTTACTTCAAATTGTAACGTCGTCCCATGTGGTCCAGTTGTTTGGATTCCTGGCTTTCACCCAGGCGGCCCGGGTTCGAATCCCGGCATGGGAATACAATTTTCCATTTTGCAATTCTCGGAACTCTGGAATTTCTGTACATTTTTTCTTTGTTTGAATTTCGGAATAATTTTTTTATTACATGTTTCTAATTAAAATTTAACAATAAATGAACTACAGATACACACACGCTTAGTTTAACTTATTAAAATTACATTTTATTTTTAATTAAAGCTTTTTGTTCTTTGAAGCTGTTATGTCATCCCATGTGGTCCAGCGGTTAGGATTCCTGTCTCTCACCCAGGCGGCCCGGGTTCGAATCTAGGCATGGGAATACACTTTTCAATTGTGTAATTGTCAGAACACAGGAATTTCTGTTTAATTTGTCTCTGTTTGAATTTCAAAATAACTTTTTAATGATATGTTTCTAATGAAAATTTAACAATAAATGACCTACAGATTTACACATGCTTAGTTAAACTTATTGAAATTACATAATATTTTAAATTAAAGCTTTTCGTTACTTCAAATTGTAACGTCGTCCCATGTGGTCCAGCCGTTAGGATTCCTGGCTTTCACCCAGGCGGCCCGGGTTCGAATCCCGGCATGGGAATATACTTTTCCATGGTGTAATTGTCAGAATACTGAAATTTCTCTTTAATTTGTCGATGTTTAAATTTCAAGATAATTTCGTAATTATATGTTTCCAAATAAAATTTAACATTAAATTAACTATAGAATTACACATGCTTAGTTAAACTTATTGACATTAAATAATATTTTAAATGAAAGCTTTTCGTTAATTCAAATCGTAACGTAGTCCCATGTGGTCCAGCGGATAGGATTCCTGGCTTTCACCCAGGCGGCCCGGGTTCGAATCCCGGCATGGGAATACAATTTTCCATTTTGCAATTCTCGGAACTCTGGAATTTCTGTACATTTTTTCTTTGTTTGAATTTCGGAATAATTTTTTTATTACATAATTCTAATTAAAATTTAACAATAAATGAACTACAGATACACACACGCTTAGTTTAACTTATTAAAATTACATTATATTTTTAATTAAAGCTTTTTGTTCTTTGAAGCTGTTATGTCATCCCATGTGGTCCAGCGGTTAGGATTCCTGGCTCTCACCCAGGCGGCCCGGGTTCGAATCCCGGCATGGGAATACACTTTTCAATTGTGTAATTGTCAGAACACAGGAATTTCTGTTTAATTTGTCTCTGGTTGAATTTCAAAATAACTTTTTAATGATATGTTTCTAATGAAAATTTAACAATAAATGACCTACAGATTTACACATGCTTAGTTAAACTTATTGAAATTACGTAATATTTTAAATTAAAGCTTTTCGTTACTTCAAATTGTAACTTCGTCCCATGTGGTCCAGCCGTTAGGATTCCTGGCTTTCACCCATTCGGCCCGGGTTCGAATCCTGGCATGGGATTATTATTCTTTTCCATGGTGTAATTGTCAGAACACCGAAATTTCTGTTTAATTTGTCTCTGGTTGAATTTCAAAATAACTTTTTAATGATATGTTTGTAATGAAAATTTAACATTAAATGACCTACAGTTTTACACATGCTTAGTTTAACTTATTGAAATTACATAATATTTTAAATTAAAGCTTTTCGTTACTTCAAATTGTAACGTCGTCCCATGTGGTCCAGTTGTTTGGATTCCTGGCTTTCACCCAGGCGGCCCGGGTTCGAATCCCGGCATGGGAATACAATTTTCCATTTTGCAATTCTCGGAACGCTGGAATTTCTGTACATTTTTTCTTTGTTTGAATTTCGGAATAATTTTTTTATTACATGTTTCTAATTAAAATTTAACAATAAATGAACTACAGATACACACACGCTTAGTTTAACTTATTAAAATTACATTATATTTTTAATTAAAGCTTTTTGTTCTTTGAAGCTGTTATGTCATCCCATGTGGTCCAGCGGTTAGGATTCCTGTCTCTCACCCAGGCGGCCCGGGTTCGAATCTAGGCATGGGAATACACTTTTCAATTGTGTAATTGTCAGAACACAGGAATTTCTGTTTAATTTGTCTCTGTTTGAATTTCAAAATAACTTTTTAATGATATGTTTCTAATGAAAATTTAACAATAAATGACCTACAGATTTACACATGCTTAGTTAAACTTTTTGAAATTACATAATATTTTAAATTAAAGCTTTTCGTTACTTCAAATTGTAACGTCGTCCCATGTGGTCCAGCGGTTAGGATTCCTGGCTTTCACCCATGCGGCCCGGGTTCGAATCCTGGCATGGGATTATACTTTTCCACGGTGTAATTGTCAGAACATCGAAATTTCTGTTTAATTTTTCTCTGGTTGAATATTAAAATAACTTTTTAATGATATGTTTGTAATGAAAATTTAACATTAAATGACCTACAGATTTACACATGCTTAGTTAAACTTATTGAAATTACATAATATTTTAAATTAAAGCTTTTCGTTACTTCAAATTGTAACGTCGTCCCATGTGGTCCAGCGGTTAGGATTCCTGGCTTTCACCCAGGCGGCCCGGGTTCGAATCCCGGCATGGGAATATACTTTTCTATGGTGTAATTGTCAGAATACTGAAATTTCTCTTTAATTTGTCTATGTTTAAATTTCAAGATAATTTCGTAATTATATGTTTCCAAATAAAATTTAACATTAAATTAACTAAAGAATTACACATGCTTAGTTAAACTTATTGAAATTACTTAATATTTTAAATGAAATCTTTTCGTTAATTCAAATTGTAACGTAGTCCCATGTGGTCCAGCGGTTAGGATTCCTGGCTTTCACCCAGGCGGCCCGGGCTCGAATCCCGGCATGGGAATACAATTTTCCATTTTGCAATTCTCGGAACTCTGGAATTTCTGTACATTTTTTCTTTGTTTGAATTTCGGAATAATTTTTTATTACATAATTCTAATTAAAATTTAACAATAAATAAACTACAGATACACACACGCTTAGTTTAACTTATTAAAATAACATTATATTTTTAATTATAGCTTTTTGTTCTTTGAAGCTGTTATGTCATCCCATGTGGTCCAGCGATTAGGATTCCTGGATCTCTCCCAGGCGGCCCGGGTTCGAATCCCGGCATGGGAATACACTTTTCAATTGTGTAATTGTCAGAACACAGGAATTTCTGTTTAATTTGTCTCTGTTTGAATTTCAAAATAACTTTTTAATGATATGTTTCTAATGAAAATTTAACAATAAATGACCTACAGATTTACACATGCTTAGTTAAACTTATTGAAATTACATAATATTTTAAATTAAAGCTTTTCGTTACTTCAAATTGTAACGTCGTCCCATGTGGTCCAGCGGTTAGGATTCCTGGCTTTCACCCATGCGGCCCGGGTTCGAATCCTGGCATGGGATTATACTTTTCCATGGTGTAATTGTCAGAACACCGAAATTTCTGTTTAATTTGTCTCTGGTTGAATTTTAAAATAACTTTTTAATGATATGTTTGTAATGAAAATTTAACATTAAATGACCTACAGATTTACACATGCTTTGTTTAACTTATTGAAATTACATAATATTTTAAATTAAAGCTTTTCGTTACTTCAAATTGTAACGTCGTCCCATGTGGTCCAGTTGTTTGGATTCCTGGCTTTCACCCAGGCGGCCCGGGTTCGAATCCCGGCATGGGAATACAATTTTCCATTTTGCAATTCTCGGAACTCTGGAATTTCTGTACATTTTTTCTTTGTTTGAATTTCGGAATAATTTTTTTATTACATGTTTCTAATTAAAATTTAACAATAAATGAACTACAGATACACACACGCTTAGTTTAACTTATTAAAATTACATTTTATTTTTAATTAAAGCTTTTTGTTCTTTGAAGCTGTTATGTCATCCCATGTGGTCCAGCGGTTAGGATTCCTGGTTCTCACCCAGGCGGCCCGGGTTCGAATCCCGGCATGGGAATACACTTTTCAATTGTGTAATTGTCAGAACACAGGAATTTCTGTTTAATTTGTCTCTGTTTGAATTTCAAAATAACTTTTTAATGATATGTTTCTAATGAAAATTTAACAATAAATGACCTACAGATTTACACATGCTTAGTTAAACTTATTGAAATTACATAATATTTTAAATTAAAGCTTTTCGTTACTTCAAATTGTAACGTCGTCCCATGTGGTCCAGCCGTTACGATTCCTGGCTTTCACCCAGGCGGCCCGGGTTCGAATCCCGGCATGGGAATATACTTTTCCATGGTGTAATTGTCAGAATACTGAAATTTCTCTTTAATTTGTCGATGTTTAAATTTCAAGATAATTTCGTAATTATATGTTTCCAAATAAAATTTAACATTAAATTAACTATAGAATTACACATGCTTAGTTAAACTTATTGACATTAAATAATATTTTAAATGAAAGCTTTTCGTTAATTCAAATCGTAACGTAGTCCCATGTGGTCCAGCGGTTAGGATTCCTGGCTTTCACCCAGGCGGCCCGGGTTCGAATCCCGGCATGGGAATACAATTTTCCATTTTGCAATTCTCGGAACTCTGGAATTTCTGTACATTTTTTCTTTGTTTGAATTTCGGAATAATTTTTTTATTACATAATTCTAATTAAAATTTAACAATAAATGAACTACAGATACACACACGCTTAGTTTAACTTAATAAAATTACATTATATTTTTAATTAAAGCTTTTTGTTCTTTGAAGCTGTTATGTCATCCCATGTGGTCCAGCGGTTAGGATTCCTGGCTCTCACCCAGGCGGCCCGGGTTCGAATCCCGGCATGGGAATACACTTTTCAATTGTGTAATTGTCAGAACACAGGAATTTCTGTTTAATTTGTCTCTGTTTGAATTTCAAAATAACTTTTTAATGATATGTTTCTAATGAAAATTTAACAATAAATGACCTACAGATTTACACATGCTTAGTTAAACTTTTTGAAATTACATAATATTTTAAATTAAAGCTTTTCGTTACTTCAAATTGTAACGTCGTCCCATGTGGTCCAGCGGTTAGGATTCCTGGCTTTCACCCATGCGGCCCGGGTTCGAATCCTGGCATGGGATTATACTTTTCCATGGTGTAATTGTCAGAAAACCGAAATTTCTGTTTAATTTTTCTCTGGTTGAATATTAAAATAACTTTTTAATGATATGTATGTAATGAAAATTTAACATTAAATGACCTACAGATTTACACATGCTTAGTTAAACTTATTGAAATTACATAATATTTTAAATTAAAGCTTTTCGTTACTTCAAATTGTAACGTCGTCCCATGTGGTCCAGGGGTTAGGATTCCTGGCTTTCACCCAGGCGGCCCGGGTTCGAATCCCGGCATGGGAATATACTTTTCCATGGTGTAATTGTCAGAATACTGAAATTTCTCCTTAATTTGTCTATGTTTAAATTTCAAGATAATTTCGTAATTATGTTTCCAAATAAAATTTAACATTAAATGAACTATAGAATTACACATGCTTAGTTAAACTTATTGAAATTACATAAAATTTTAATTTAAAGCCTTTCGTTAATTCAAATTGTAACGTAGTCCCATGTGGTCCAGCTGTTAGGATTCCTGGCTCTCACCCAGGCGGCCCGGGTTCGAATCCCGGCATGGGAATACAATTTTCCATTTTGCAATTCTCGGAACTCTGGAATTTCTGTACATTTTTCATTTGTTTGAATTTCGGAATAATTTTTTTATTACATGTTTCCAATTAAAATTTAACAATAAATGAACTACAGATACACACACTCTTAGTTTAACTTATTAAAATTACATTATATTTTTAATTAAAGCTTTTTGTTCTTTGAAGCTGTTATGTCATCCCATGAGGTCCAGCGGTTAGGATTCCTGGCTCTCACCCAGGCGGCCCGGGTTCGAATCCCGGCATGGGAATACACTTTTCAATTGTGTAATTGTCAGAACACAGGAATTTCTGTTTAATTTGTCTCTGTTTGAATTTCAAAATAACTTTTTAATGATATGTTTCTAATGAAAATTTAACAATAAATGACCTACAGTTTTACACATGCTTAGTTAAACTTATTGAAATTACATAATATTTTAAATTAAAGCTTTTCGTTACTTCAAATAGTAACGTCGTACCATGTGGTCCAGCCGTTAGGATTCCTGGCTTTCACCCAGGCGGCCCGGGTTCGAATCCCGGCATGGGAATATACTTTTCCATGGTGTAATTGTCAGAATACTGAAATTTCTCTTTAATTTGTCGATGTTTAAATTTCAAGATAATTTCGTAATTATATGTTTCCAAATAAAATTTAACATTAAATTAACTATAGAATTACACATGCTTAGTTAAACTTATTGACATTAAATAATATTTTAAATGAAAGCTTTTCGTTAATTCAAATTGTAACGTAGTCCCATGTGGTCCAGCGGTTAGGATTCCTGGCTTTCACCCAGGCGCCCCGGGTTCGAATCCCGGCATGGGAATACAATTTTCCATTTTGCAATTCTCGGAACTCTGGAATTTCTGTACATTTTTTCTTTGTTTGAATTTCGGAATAATTTTTTTATTACATAATTCTAATTAAAATTTAACAATAAATGAACTACAGATACACACACGCTTAGTTTAACTTATTAAAATTACATTATATTTTTAATTAAAGCTCTTTGTTCTTTGAAGCTGTTATGTCATCCCATGTGGTCCAGCGGTTAGGATTCCTGGCTCTCACCCAGGCGGCCCGGGTTCGAATCCCGGCATGGGAATACACTTTTCAATTGTGTAATTGTCAGAACACAGGAATTTCTGTTTAATTTGTCTCTGTTTGAATTTCAAAATAACTTTTTAATGATATGTTTCTAATGAAAATTTAACAATAAATGACCTACAGATTTACACATGCTTAGTTAAACTTATTGAAATTACATAATATTTTAAATTAAAGCTTTTCGTTACTTCAAATTGTAACGTCGTCCCATGTGGTCCAGCGGTTAGGATTCCTGGCTTTCACCCATGCGGCCCGGGTTCGAATCCTGGCATGGGATTATACTTTTCCATGGTGTAATTGTCAGAACACCGAAATTTCTGTTTAATTTGCCTCTGGTTGAATTTCAAAATAACTTTTTAATGATATGTTTGTAATGAAAATTTAACATTAAATGACCTACAGATTTACACATGCTTAGTTTAACTTATTGAAATTACATAATATTTTAAATTAAAGCTTTTCGTTACTTCAAATTGTAACGTCGTCCCATGTGGTCCAGCGGTTAGGATTCCTGGCTTTCACCCAGGCGGCCCGGGTTCGAATCCCGGCATGGGAATATACTTTTCCATGGTGTAATTGTCAGAATACTGAAATTTCTCCTTAATTTGTCTATGTTTAAATTTCAAGATAATTTCGTAATTATATGTTTCCAAATAAAATTTAACATTAAATGAACTATAGAATTACACATGCTTAGTTAAACTTATTGAAATTACATAATATTTTAAATGAAAGCTTTTCGTTAATTCAAATTGTAACGTCGTCCCATGTGGTCCAGCGGTTAGGATTCCTGGCTTTCACCCAGGCGGCCCGGTTTCGAATCTCGGCTTGGGAATATACTTTTCCATGGTGTAATTGTCAGAATACTGAAATTTTTCTTTAATTTGTCTATGTTTAAATTTCAAGATAATTTCGTAATTATATGTTTCCAAATAAAATTTAACATTAAATTAACTATAGAATTACACATGCTTAGTTAAACTTATTGAAATTACATAATATTTTAAATGAAAGCTTTTCGTTAATTCAAAATGTAATTTAGTCCCATGTGGTCCAGCGGTTAGGATTCCTGGCTTTCACCCAGGCGTCCCGGGTTCGAATCCCGGCATGGGAATACAATTTTCCATTTTGCAATTCACGGAACTCTGGAATTTCTGTACATTTTTTCTTTGTTTGAATTTCGGAATAACTTTTTTATTACATGTTTCTAATTAAAATTTAACAATAAATGAACTACAGATACACACACGCTTAGTTTAACTTATTAAAATTACATTATATTTTTAATTAAAGCTTTTTGTTCTTTGAAGCTGTTATGTCATCCCATGTGGTCCAGCGGTTAGGATTCCTGGCTTTCACCCAGGCGGCCCGGGTTCGAATCCCGGCATGGGAATACGCTATTCCATTGTGTAATTGTTAGAACACGGGAATCTCTGTTTAAATTTCAAAATAAATTTTTTAATTATGTGTTTCTAAATAAAATTTAACAATTAATGAACTACAGAAATACACACGCTTAGTTAAACTTATTGAAATTACATAATATTTTATATTAAAGTTTACCGTTACTTCAAATTGTAACGTCGTCCCATGTGGTCCAGCGGTTAGGATTCCTGGCTTTCAATCATGCGGCCCGGGTTCGAATCCTGGCATGGGATTATACTTTTCCATGGTGTAATTGTCAGAACACCGAAATTTCTGTTTAATTTGTCTCTGTTTGAATTTCAAAATAACTTTTTAATGATACGTTTCTAATGAAAATTTAACAATAAATGACCTACAGATTTACACATGCTTAGTTAAACTTATTGAAATTACATAATATTTAAAATTAAAGCTTTTCGTTACTTCAAATTTTAACGTCGTTCCATGTGGTCCAGCGGTTAGGATTCCTGGCTTTCACCCAGGCGGCCCGGGTTCGAATCCCGGCTTGGGAATATACTTTTCCATGGTGTAATTGTCAGAATACTGAAATTTTTCTTTAATTTGTCTATGTTTAAATTTCAAGATAATTTCGTAATTATATGTTTCCAAATAAAATTTAACATTAAATGAACTATAGAATTACACATGCTTAGTTTAACTTATTAAAATTACATTATATTTTAATTAAAGCTTTTTGTTCTTTCAAGCTGTTATGTCATCCCATGTGGTCCAGCGGTTAGGATTCCTGGCTCTCACCCAGGCGGCCCGGGTTCGAATCCCGGCATGGGAATATTCTTTTCCATGGTGTAATTGTCAGAACACTGAAATTTCTGTCCAATTTGTCTCTGTTTAAATTTCAAAATAATTTCTTAATTATATGTTTCTAAAGAAAATTTAATATTATATGACCTATAGAATTACACATGCTTAGTTAAACTTATTGAAATTACATAATATTTTAAATTAAAGCTTTTCGTTAATTCAAATTGTAACGTCGTTCCATGTGGTCCAGCGATTAGGATTCCTGGCTCTCACCCAGGTGGCCCGGGTTCGAATCTCGGCATGGGAGTACGCTTTTCCATTGTGTAATTGTCAGAACACAGGAATTTCTGTTAAATTTGTCTCTGTTTAAATTTCAAAAAAACAATTTTAATTATGTGTTTCTAAATAAAATTTAACATTAAATGAAATACAGAAATACACACGCTTAGTTAAACTTATTGGAATTACATAATATTTTAAATTAAAGCTTTTCGTTACTTCAAATTGTAACCTCGTCCCATGTAATCCAGCGGTTCGGATTCCTGGCTCTCACCCAGGCGGCCCAGGTTCGCATCCCGGCATGGAAATACACTTTTCAATTGTGTAATTGTCAGAACACCGAAATTTCTGTTTAATTTGTCTCTGTTTGAATTTCAAAATAACTTTTTAATGATATGTTTCTAATGAAAATTTAACATTAAATGACCTACAGATTTACACATGCTTAGTTAAACTTATTGAAATTACATAATATTTTAAATTAAAGCTTTTCCTTACTTCAAATTGTAACGTCGTCCCATGTGGTCCAGCGGTTAGGATTACTGGCTTTCACCCAGGCGACCCGAGTTTGAATCCCGGCGTGGGAATATTCTTTTCCATGGTGTAATTGTCAGAACACTGAAATTTCTGTTCAATTTGTCTCTGTTTAAATTTCAAAATAATTTCTTAATTATATGTTTCTAAAGAAAATTTAACATTAAATTACCTATAGAATTACACATGCTTAGTTAAACTTATTGAAATTACATAATATTTTAAATTAAAGCTTTTCGTTACTTCAAATTGTAACGTCGTCCCATGTAGTCCAGCGGTTAGGATTCCTGGGTCTCACCCAGGCGGCCCGAGTTCGAATCCCGTTATGGGAAAACACTTTTCCATTGTGTAATTGTCAGAACACAGGAAATTCTGTTCAAATTGTCTATGTTTCAATTTCGAAATAACCTTTTAATGATATGTTTCTAAAGAAAATTTAACATTCAATGACCTATAGAATTACACATGCTTAGTTAAACTCATTGAAATTACATACTATTTTAAATTAAAGCTTTTCGTTACTTCAAATTGTAACGTCGTCCCATGTGGTCCAGCAATTAGGATTCCTGGCTTTCACCCAGGCGGCCCGAGTTTGAATCCCGGCATGGGAATATTCTTTTCCATGGTGTAATTGTCAGAACACTGAAATTTCTGTTCAATTTGTCTCTGTTTAAATTTCAAAATAACTTTTTAATGATATGTTTCTAATGAAAATTTAACATTAAATGACCTACAGATTTACACATGCTTAGTTAAACTTATAGAAATTACATAATATTTTAAATTAAAGCTTTTCCTTACTTCAAATTGTATCGTCGTCCCATGTGGTCCAGCGGTTAGGATTACTGGCTTTCACCCAGGCGACCCGAGTTTGAATCCCGGCATGGGAATATTCTTTTCCATGGTGTAATTGTCAGAACACTGAAATTTCTGTTCAATTTGTCTATGTTTAAATTTCAAAATAATTTCTTAATTATATGTTTCTAAAGAAAATTTAACATTAAATTACCTATAGAATTACACATGCATAGTTAAACTTATTGAAATTCATAATATTTTAAATTAAAGCTTTTCGTTTATTCAAATTGTAACATCGTCCCATGTGGTCCAGCAATTAGGATTCCTGGCTTTCACCCAGGCGGCCCGAGTTTGAATCCCGGCATGGGAATATTCTTTTCCATGGTGTAATTGTCAGAACACTGAAATTTCTGTTCAATTTGTCTCTGTTTAAATTTCAAAATAATTTCTTAATTATATGTTTCTAAAGAAAATGTAACATTAAATTACCTATAGAATTACACATGCTTAGTTAAACTTATTGAAATTACATAATATTTTAAATTAAAGCTTTTCGTTAATTCAAATTTTAACGTCGTCCCATGTGGTCCAGCGGTTAGGATTCCTGGCTTTCACCCAGGCGGTCTGGGTTCGAATCCCGGCATGGGAATAAAATTTTCCATTTTGCAATTCTCGGAACTCTGGAATTTCTGTACATTTTTTCTTTGTTTGAATTTCGGAATAACTTTTTTATTACATGTTTCTAATTAAAATTTAACGATAAATGAACTACAGATACACACACGCTTAGTTTAACTTATTAAAATTACATAATATTTTTAATTAAAGCTTTTTGTTGTTTGAAGCTGTTATGTCGTCCCATGTGGTCCAGCGGTTAGGATTCCTGGCTCTCACCCATGCGGCACGGGTTCGAATCCTGGCATGGGATTATACTTTTCCATGGTGTAATTGTCAGAACACTGAAATTTCTGTTTCATTTGTCTCTGTTTGAATTTCAAAATAACTTTTTAATGATATGTTTCTAATGAAAATTTAACATTAAATGACCTACAGATTTACACATGCTTAGTTATACTTATTGAAATTACATAATATTTTATATTAAAGTTTACCGTTTTTTGAAATTGTAACGTCGTCCCATGTGGTCCAGCGGTTAGGATTCCTGGCTTTCACCCATGCGGCCCGGGTACGAATCATCCTGGCATGGGGTTATACTTTTCCATTGTGTAATTGTCAGAACACAGGAAATTCTGTTCAAATTGTCTATGTTTCAATTTCGAAATAACCTTTTAATGATATGTTTCTGAAGAAAATTTAACATTCAATGACCTATAGAATTACACATGCTTAGTTAAACTTATTGAAATTACATACTATTTTAAATTAAAGCTTTTCGTTACTTCAAATTGTAACGTCGTCCCATTTGGTCCAGCGGTTAGGATTCCTGGCTTTCACCCAGGCGGCCCGGGTTCGAATCCCGGCTTGGGAATATACTTTTCCATGGTGTAATTGTCAGAATACTGAAATTTTTCTTTAATTTGTCTATGTTTAAATTTCAAGATAATTTCGTAATTATATGTTTCCAAATAAAATTTAACATTAAATTAACTATAGAATTACACATGCTTAGTTAAACTTATTGAAATTACATAATATTTTAAATGAAAGCTTTTCGTTAATTCAAATTGTAACGTAGTCCCATGTGGTCCAGCGGTTAGGATTCCTGCCTTTCACCCAGGCGGCCCGGGTTCGAATCCCGGCATGGGAATACAATTTTCCATTTTGCAATTCTCGGAACTCTGGAATATCTGTACATTTTTTCTTTGTTTGAATTTCGGAATAATTTTTTTATTACATGTTTCTAATTAAAATTTAACAATAAATGAACTACAGATACACACACGCTTAGTTTAACTTATTAAAATTACATTATATTTTTAATTAAAGCTTTTTGTTCTTTGAAGCTGTTATGTTATCCCATGTGGTCCAGCGGTTAGGATTCCTGGCTCTCACCCAGGCGGCCCGGGTTCGAATCCCGGCATAGGAATACACTTTTCAATTGTGTAATTGTCAGAACACAGGAATTTCTGTTTCATTTGTCTCTGTTTGAATTTCAAAATAACTTTTTAATGATATGTTTCTAATGAAAATTTAACAATAAATGACCTTCAGATTTAGACATGCTTAGTTAAACTTATTGAAATTACATAATATTTTAAATTAAATCTTTTCGTTACTTCAAAATGTAACGTCGTCCCATGTGGTCCAGCGGTTAGGATTCCTGGCTTTCACCCATGCGGCTCGGGTTCGAATCCTGGCATGGGATTATACTTTTCCATGGTGTAATTGTCAGAACACCGAAATTTCTGTTTAATTTGTCTCTGGTTGAATTTCAAAATAACTTTTTAATGATATGTTTCTAATGAAAATTTAACATTAAATGACCTACAGATTTACACATGCTTAGTTAAACTTATTGAAATTACATAATATTTTAAATTAAAGCTTTTCGTTACTTCAAATTCTAACGTCGTCCCATGTGGTCCAGCGGTTAGGATTCCTGGCTTTCACCCAGGCGACCCGGGTTCGAATGCCGGCATGGGAATACATTTCTCCATTTTGCAATTCTCGGAACTCTGGAATTTCTGTACATTTTTTCTTTGTTTGAATTTCAAAATAACTTTTTTATTACATGTTTCTAATTAAAATTTAACAATAAATGAACTACAGATACACACACGCTTAGTTTAATTTATTAAAATTACATTATATTTTTAATTAAAGTTTTTTGTTCTTTGAAGCTGTTATGTCATCCCATGTGGTCCAGCGGTTAGGATTCCTGGCTCTCACCCAGGCGGCCCGGGTTCGAATCCCGGCATGGGAATACGCTTTTCAATTGTGTAATTGTCAGAACACAGGAATTTCTGTTTCATTTGTCTCTGTTTGAATTTCAAAATAACTTTTTAATGATATGTTTCTAATGAAAATTTAACAATAAATGACCTTCAGATTTAGACATGCTTAGTTAAACTTATTGAAATTACATAATATTTTAAATTAAAGCTTTTCGTTACTTCAAATTGTAACGTCGTCCCATGTGGTCCAGCGGTTAGGATTCCTGGCTTTCACCCATGCGGCACGGGTTCTAATCCTGGCATGGGATTATACTTTTCCATGGTGTAATTGTCAGAACACCGAAATTTCTGTTTAATTTGTCTCTGTTTGAATTTCAAAATAACTTTTTAATGATATGTTTCTAATGAAAATTTAACATTAAATGACCTACAGATTTACACATGCTTAGTTATACTTATTGAAATTACATAATATTTTATATTAAAGTTTACCGTTACTTGAAATTGTAACGTCGTCCCATGTGGTCCAGCGGTTAGGATTCCTGGCTTTCACCCATGCGGCCCGGGTACGAATCATCCTGGCATGGGGTTATACTTTTCCATGGTATAATTGTCAGAACACCGAAATTTCTGTTTAATTTGTCTCTGTTTGAATTTCAAAATAACTTTTTAATGATATGTTTCTAATGAAAATTTAACATTAAATGACCTACAGATTTACACATGCTCAGTTATACTTATTGAGAATTACATAATATTTTATATTAAAGTTTACCGTTACTTCAAATTGTAACGTCGTCCCATGTGGTCCAGCGGTTAGGATTCCTGGGTATCACCCAGGCGACCCGAGTTCGAATCCCGTTATGGGAAAACACTTTTCCATTGTGTAATTGTCAGAACACAGGAAATTCTGTTCAAATTGTCTATGTTTCAATTTCGAAATAACTTTTTAATGATATGTTTCTAAAGAAAATTTAACATTAAATGACCTATAGAATTACACATGCTTAGTTAAACTTATTGAAATTACATAATAATTTAAATTAAAGCTTTTCCTTACTTCAAATTGTAAAGTCGTCCCATGTGGTCCAGCGGTTAGGATTCCTGGCTTTCACCCAGGCGGCCCGAGTTTGAATCCCGGCAAGGGAATATTCTTTTCCATGGTGTAATTGTCAGAACACTGAAATTTCTGTTCAATTTGTCTCTGTTTAAATTTCAAAATAATTTCATACCAATTTCGAAATTACCTTTTAATGATATGTTTCTAAAGAAAATTTAACATTCAATGACCTATAGCATTACACATGCTTAGTTAAACTTATTGAAATTGCATACTATTTTAAATTAAAGCTTTTCGTTACTTCAAATTGTAACGTCGTCCCATGTGGTCCAGCGGTTCGGATTCCTGGCTCTCACCCAGGCGGCCCGGGTTCGAATCCCGGCATGGAAATACACTTTTCAATTGTGTAATTGTCAGAACACCGAAATTTCTGTTTAATTTGTCTCTGTTTGAATTTCAAAATAACTTTTTAATGATATGTTTCTAATGAAAATTTAACATTAAATGACCTACAGATTTACACATGCTTAGTTAAACTTATTGAAATTACATAATATTTTAAATTAAAGCTTTTCAGTACTTCAAATTGTAACGTCGTCCCATGTGGTCCAGCGGTTAGGATTACTGGCTTTCACCCAGGCGACCCGAGTTTGAATCCCGGCATGGGAATATTCTTTTCCATGGTGTAATTGTCAGAACACTGAAATTTCTGTTCAATATGTCTCTGTTTAAATTTCTAAATAATTTCTTAATTATATGTTTCTAAAGAAAATTTAACATTCAATGACCTATAGCATTACACATGCTTAGTTAAACTTATTGAAATTACATACTATTTTAAATTAAAGCTTTTCCTTACTTCAAATTGTAACGTCGTCCCATGTGGTCCAGCGGTTAGGATTACTGGCTTTCACCCAGGCGACCCGAGTTTGAATCCCGGCATGGGAATATTCTTTTCCATGGTGTAATTGTCAGAACACTGAAATTTCTGTTCAATATGTCTCTGTTTAAGTTTCTAAATAATTTCTTAATTATATGTGTGTCTAAAGAAAATTTAACATTAAATTACCTATAGAATTACACATGCTTAGTTAAACTTATTGAAATTACATAATATTTTAAATTAAAGCTTTTCGTTAATTCAAATTGTAACGTCGTCCCATGTGGTCCAGCGGTTAGGATTCCTGGCTCTTACCCATGCGGCCCGGGTTCGAATACCGGCATGGAAATACTCTTTTCAATTGTGTAATTGTCAGAACACCGAAATTTCTGTTTAATTTGTCTCTGTTTGAATTTCAAAATAACTTTTTAATGATATGTTTCTAATGAAAATTTAACATTAAATGACCTACAGATTTACACATGCTTAGTTAAACTTATTGAAATTACATAATATTTTAAATTAAAGCTTTTCGTTAATTCAAATTGTAACGTCGTCCCATGTGGTCCAGCGGTTAGGATTCCTGGCTTTCACCCAGGCGGCCCAGGTTCGAATCCCGGCTTGGGAATATACTTTTCCATGGTGTAATTGTCAGAATACTGAAATTTTTCTTTAATTTGTCTATGTTTAAATTTCAAGATAATTTTTTAATGATATGTTTCTAATGAAAATTTAACATTAAATGACCTACAGATTTACACATGCTCAGTTATACTTATTGAAATTACATAATAATTTATATTAAAGTTTACCGTTACTTCAAATTGTAACGTCGTCCCATGTGGTCCAGCGGTTACGATTCCTGGCTTTCACCCAGGCGGCCCGAGTTTGAATCCCGGCTTGGGAATATTCTTTTCCATGGTGTAATTGTCAGAACACTGAAATTTCTGTTCAATTTGTCTCTGTTTAAATTTCGAAATAATTTTTTAATGATATGTTTCTAAAGAAAATTTAACATTAAATGACCAATAGAATTACACATGCTTAGTTTAACTTATTGAAATTACATAATATTTTAAATTAAAGCTTTTCGTTACTTCAAATTGTAACGTCGTCCCATGTTCTCCAGCGGTTAGTATTCCTGGCTTTCACCCATGCGGCCCGGGTTCGAATCCTGGCATGGGATTATACTTTTCCATGGTGTAATTCTCAGAACACCGAAATTTCTGTTTAATTTGTCTCTGTTTGAATTTCAAAATAACTTTTTAATGATATGTTTCTAATGAAAATTTAACATTAAATGACCTACAGATTTACACATGCTCAGTTATACTTATTGAAATTACATAATAATTTATATTAAAGTTTACCGTTACTTCAAATTGTAACGTCGTCCCATGTGGTCCAGCGGTTACGATTCCTGGCTTTCACCCAGGAGGCCCGGGTTTGAATCCCGGCATGGGAATATTCTTTTCCATGGTGTAATTGTCAGAACACTGAAATTTCTGTTCAATTTGTCTCTGTTTAAATTTCAGAATAATTTCTTAATTATATGTTTCTAAAGAAAATTTAACATTAAATTACCTATAGAATTACACATGCTTAGTTATACTTATTAAAATTACATAATAATTTGAATTAAAGCTTTTCCTTACTTCAAATTGTAAAGTCGTCCCATGTGGTCCAGCGGTTAGGATTCCTGGCTTTCACCCAGGCGGCCCGGGTTCGAATCCCGGCATGGGAATATAATTTTCCGTGGTGTAATTGTCAGAATACTGAAATATCTTCTTAATTTGTCTATGTTTAAATTTCGAGATAATTTCGTAATTATATGTTTCCAAATAAAATTTAACATTAAATGAACTATAGAATTACACATGCTTAGTTAAACTTATTTAAATTACATAATATTTTAAATTAAAGCTTTTCCTTACTTCAAAACGTAAAGTTGTCCCATGTGGTCCAGCGGTTAGGATTCCTGGCTTTCACCCAGGCGGCCCGGGTTCAAATCCCGGCATGGGAATACAATTTTCCATTTTGCAATTCTCGGAACTCTGGAATTTCTGGACATTTTTTCTTTGTTTGAATTTCGGAATAACTTTTTTATTACACGTTTCTAATTAAAATTTAACAATAAATGAACTACAGATACACACACGCTTAGTTTAACTTATTAAAATTACATAATATTTTTAATTAAAGCTTTTTGTTCTTTGAAGCTGTTATGTCATCCCATGTGGTCCAGCGGTTAGGATTCCTGGCTCTCACCCATGCGGCCCGGGTTCGAATCCCGGCATGGAAATACACTTTTCAATTGTGTAATGGTCAGAACACTGAAATTTCTGTTCAATTTGTCTCTGTTTAAATTTCAAAATAATTTCTTAATTATATGTTTCTAAAGAAAATTTAACATTAAATTACCTATAGAATTACACATGCTTAGTTAAACTTATTGAAATTACATAATATTTTAAATTAATGCTTTTCCTTACTTCAAATTGTAACGTCGTCCCATTTGGTCCAGA
Source organism: Metellina segmentata (assembly GCA_947359465.1). Lineage (NCBI taxonomy): Eukaryota > Metazoa > Arthropoda > Arachnida > Araneae > Tetragnathidae > Metellina > Metellina segmentata. The sequence continues at coordinate 107,722,147 of OX375882.1, read as the reverse complement.
TGTTAGGATTCCTGGCTTTCACCCAGGCGGCCCGAGTTTGAATCCCGGCAAGGGAATATTCTTTTCCATGGTGTAATTGTCAGAACACTGAAATTTCTGTTCAATTTGTCTCTGTTTAAATTTCAAAATAATTTCTTAATTATATGTTTCTAAAGAAAATTTTACATTAAATTACCTATAGAATTACACATGCTTAGTTAAACTTATTGAAATTACATAATATTTTAAATTAAAGCTTTTCGTTAATTCAAATTGTAACGTCGTCCCATGTGGTCCAGCGGTTAGGATTCCTGGCTTTCACCAAGGCGGCCCGAGTTTGAATCCCGGCATGGGAATATTCTTTTCCATGGTGTAATTGTCAGAACACTGAAATTTCTGTTCAATTTGTCTCTGTTTAAATTTCAAAATATTTTCTTAATTATATGTTTCTAAAGAAAATGTAACATTAAATTACCTATAGAATTACACATGCTTAGTTAAACTTATTGAAATTACATAATATTTTAAATTAATGCTTTTCCTTACTTCAGATTGTAACGTCGTCCCATTTGGTCCAGATGTTAGGATTCCTGGCTTTCACCCAGGCGGCCCGAGTTTGAATCCCTGCAAGGGAATATTCTTTTCCATGGTGTAATTGTCAGAACACTGAAATTTCTGTTCAATTTGTCTCTGTTTAAATTTCAAAATAATTTCTTAATTATATGTTTCTAAAGAAAATGTAACATTAAATTACGTATAGAATTACACATGCTTAGTTAAACTTATTGAAATTACATGATATTTTAAATTAAAGCTTTTCGTTAATTCAAATTGTAACGTCGTCCCATGTGGTCCAGCGGTTAGGATTCCTGGCTTTCACCCAGGCGGCCTGGGTTCGAATCCCGGCATGGGAATAAAATTTTCCATTTTGCAATTCTCGGAACTCTGGAATTTCTGTACATTTCTTCTTTGTTTGAATTTCGGAATAACTTTTTTATTACATGTTTCTAATTAAAATTTAACGATAAATGAACTACAGATACACACACGCTTAGTTTAACTTATTAAAATTACATAATATTTTTAATTAAAGCTTTTTGTTGTTTGAAGCTGTTATGTCGTCCCATGTGGTCCAGCGGTTAGGATTCCTGGCTCTCACCCAGGCGGCCCGGGTTCGAATCCTGGCATGGGAATACACTTTTCAATTGTGTAATTGTCAGAACACAGGAATTTCTGTTTCATTTGTCTCTGTTTGAATTTCAAAATAACTTTTTAATGATATGTTTCTAATGAAAATTTAACATTAAATGACCTACAGATTTACACATGCTTAGTTATACTTATTGAAATTACATAATATTTTATATTAAAGTTTACCGTTACTTCAAATTGTAACGTAGTTCCATGTGGTCCAGCGGTTAGGATTCCTGGCTTTCACCCATGCGGCCCGGGTACGAATCATCCTGGCATGGGGTTATACTTTTCCATGGTGTAATTGTCAGAACACCGAAATTTCTGTTTAATTTGTCTCTGTTTGAATTTCAAAATAACTTTTTAATGATATGTTTCTAATGAAAATTTAACATTAAATGACCTACAGATTTACACATGCTCAGTTATACTTATTGAAATTACATAATATTTTATATTAAAGTTTACCGTTACTTCAAATTGTAACGTCGTCCCATGTGGTCCAGCGGTTAGGATTCCTGGGTATCACCCAGGCGGCCCGAGTTCGAATCCCGGCATGGGAATATTCTTTTCCATTGTATAATTGTCAGAACACAGGAAATTCTGTTCAAATTGTCTATGTTGCAATTTCGAAATAACTTTTTAATGATATGTTTCTAAAGAAAATTTAACATTAAATGACCTATAGAATTACACATGCTTAGTTAAACTTATTGAAATTACATAATAATTTAAATTAAAGCTTTTCCTTACTTCAAATTGTAAAGTCGTCCCATGTGGTCCAGCGGTTAGGATTCCTGGCTTTCACCCAGGCGGCCCGAGTTTGAATCCCGGCATGGGAATATTCTTTTCCATGGTGTAATTGTCAGAACATTGAAATTTCTGTTCAATTTGTCTCTGTTTAAATTTCAAAATAATTTCTTAATTATATGTTTCTAAAGAAAATTTAACATTAAATTACCTATAGAATTACACATGCTTAGTTAAACTTATTGAAATTACATAATATTTTAAATTAAAGCTTTTCCTTACTTCAAATTGTAACGTCGTCCCATTTGGTCCAGCGGTTAGGATTCCTGGCTTTCACCCAGGCGGCCCGAGTTTGAATCCCGGCATGGGAATATACTTTTCCATGGTGTAATGGTCAGAACTATGAAATTTCTGTTCAATTTGTCTCTGTTTAAATTTCAAAATAATTTCTTAATTATATGTTTCAAAAGAAAATTTAACATTAAATTACCTATAGAATTACACATGCTTAGTTAAACTTAATGAAATTACATAATATTTTAAATTAAAGCTTTTCGTTAATTCAAATTGTAACGTCGTCCCATGTGGTCCAGCGGTTAGGATTCCTGGCTTTCACACAGGCGGCCTGGGTTCGAATCCCGGCATGGGAATACAATTTTCCATTTTGCAATTCTCGGAACTCTGGAATTTCTGTACATTTTTTCTTTGTTTGAATTTCGGAATAATTTTTTTATTACATGTTTCTAATTAAAATTTAACGATAAATGAACTACAGATACACACACGCTTAGTTTAACTTATTAAAATTACATAATATTTTTAATTAAAGCTTTTTGTTGTTTGAAGCTGTTATGTCGTCCCATGTGGTCCAGCGGTTAGGATTCCTGGCTCTCACCCAGGCGGCCCGGGTTCGAATCCCGGCATGGGAATACACTTTTCAATTGTGTAATTGTCAGAACACAGGAATTTCTGTTTCATTTGTCTCCGTTTGAATTTCAAAATAACTTTTTAATGATATGTTTCTAATGAAAATTTAACAATAAATGACCTACAGATTTACACATGATTAGTTTAACTTATTGAAATGACATAATATTTTAAATTAAAGCTTTTCGTTACTTCAAATTGTAACGTCGTCCCATGTGGTCCAGCGGTTAGGATTCCTGGCTTTCACCCATGCGGCACGGGTTCTAATCCTGGCATGGGATTATACTTTTCCATGGTGTAATTGTCAGAACACCGAAATTTCTGTTTAATTTGTCTCTGTTTGAATTTCAAAAAAACTTTTTAATGATATGTTTCTAATGAAAATTTAACATTAAATGACCTACAGATTTACACATGCTCAGTTATACTTATTGAAATTACATAATATATTATATTAAAGCTTTTCCTTACTTCAAATTGTAACGTCGTCCCATGTGGTCCAGCGGTTAGGATTCCTGGCTTTCACCCATGCGGCACGGGTTCTAATCCTGGCATGGGATTATACTTTTCCATGGTGTAATTGTCAGAACACCGAAATTTCTGTTTAATTTGTCTCTGTTTGAATTTCAAAATTACTTTTTAATAATATGTTTCTAATGAAAATTTAACATTAAATGACCTACAGATTTACACATGCTCAGTTATACTTATTGAAATTACATAATATTTTATATTAAAGTTTACCGTTACTTCAAATTGTAACGTCGTCCCATGTGGTCCAGCGGTTAGAATTCCTGGGTATCACCCAGGCGGCCCGAGTTCGAATCCCGTTATGGGAAAACACTTTTCCATTGTATAATTGTCAGAACACAGGAAATTCTGTTCAAATTGTCTATGTTACAATTTCGAAATAACTTTTTAATGATATGTTTCTAAAGAAAATTTAACATTAAATGACCTATAGAATTACACATGCTTAGTTAAACTTATTGAAATTACATAATAATTTAAATTAAAGCTACTCCTTACTTCAAATTGTAAAGTCGTCCCATGTGGTCCAACGGTTAGGATTCCTGGCTTTCACCCAGGCGGCCCGAGTTTGAATCCCGGCATGGGAATATTCTTTTCCATGGTGTAATTGTCAGAACACTGAAATTTCTGTTCAATTTGTCTCTGTCTAAATTTCAAAATAATTTCTTAATTATATGTTTCTAAAGAAAATTTAACATTAAATTACCTATAGAATTACACATGCTTAGTTAAACTTATTGAAATTACATAATATTTTAAATTAAAGCTTTTACTTAACTCAAATTGTAACGTCGTCCCATTTGGTCCAGCGGTTAGGATTCCTGGCTTTCACCCAGGCGGCCTGAGTTTGAATCCCGGCATGGGAATATTCTTTTCCATGGTGTAATTGTGAGAACACTGAAATTTCTGTTCAATTTGTCTCTGTTTAAATTTCAAAATAATTTCTTAATTATATGTTTCTAAAGAAAATGTAACATTAAATTACCTATAGAATTACACATGCTCAGTTATATTTATTGAAATTACATAATATTTTATATTAAAGTTTACCGTTACTTCAAATTGTAACGTCGTCCCATGTGGTCCAGCGGTTAGGATTCCTGGGTCTAACCCAGGCGGCCCGAGTTCGAATCCCGTTATGGGAAAACACATTTCCATTGTGTAATTGTCAGAACACAGGAAATTCTGTACAAATTGTCTATGTTTCAATTTCGAAATAACCTTTTAATGATATGTTTCTAAAGAAAATTTAACATTCAATGACCTATAGAATTACACATGCTTAGTTAAACTTATTGAAATTACATACTAATTTAAATTAAAGCTTTTCGTTACTTCAAATTGTAACGTCGTCCCATGTGGTCCAGCGGTTCGGATTCCTGGCTCTCACCCAGGCGGCCCGGTTTCGAATCCCGGCATGGAAATACACTTTTCAATTGTGTAATTGTCAGAACACCGAAATTTCTGTTTAATTTGTCTCTGTTTGAATTTCAAAATAACTTTTTAATGATATGTTTCTAATGAAAATTTAACATTAAATGACCTACAGATTTACACATGCTTAGTTAAACTTATTGAAATTACATAATATTTTAAATTAAAGCTTTTCCTTACTTCAAATTGTAACGTCGTCCCATGTGGTCCAGCGGTTAGGATTACTGGCTTTCACCCAGGCGACCCGAGTTTGAATCCCGGCATGGGAATATTCTTTTCCATGGTGTAATTGTCAGAACACTGAAATTTCTGTTCAATTTGTCTCTGTTTAAATTTCAAAATAATTTCTTAATTATATGTTTCTAAAGAAAATTTAACATTAAATTACCTATAGAATTACACATGCTTAGTTAAACTTATTGAAATTACATAATATTTTAAATTAAAGCTTTTCGTTAATTCAAATTGTAACGTTGTCCCATGTGGTCCAGCGGTTAGGATTCCTGGCTTTCACCCATGCGGCCCGGGTACGAATCATCCTGGCATGGGATTATACTTTTCCATGGTGTAATTGTCAGAACACCGAAATTTCTGTTTAATTTGTCTCTGTTTGAATTTCAAAATAACTTTTTAATGATATGTTTCTAATGAAAATTTAACATTAAATGACCTACAGATTTACACATGCTCAGTTATACTTATTGAAATTACATAATATTTTAAATTAAAGCTTTTCCTTACTTCAAATTGTAACGTCGTCCCATGTGGTCCAGCGGTTAGGATTACTGGCTTTCACCCAGGTGACCCGAGTTTGAATCCCGGCATGGGAATATTCTTTTCCATGGTGTAATTGTCAGAACACTGAAATTTCTGTTCAATTTGTCTCTGTTTAAATTTCAAAATAATTTCTTAATTATATGTTTCTGAAGAAAATGTAACATTAAATTACCTATAGAATTACACATGCTTAGTTAAACTTATTGAAATTACATAATATTTTAAATTAAAGCTTTTCGTTAATTCAAATTGTAACGTCGTCTCATGTGGTCCAGCGGTTAGGATTCCTGGCTTTCACCCATGCGGCCCGGGTACGAATCATCCTGGCATGGGATTATACTTTTCCATGGTGTAATTGTCAGAACACCGAAATTTCTGTTTAATTTGTCTATGTTTGAATTTCAAAATAACTTTTTAATGATATGTTTCTAATGAAAATTTAACATTAAATGAACTACAGATTTACACATGCTCAGTTATACTTATTGAAATTACATAATATTTTATATTAAAGTTTACCGTTACTTCAAATTGTAACGTCGTCCCATGTGGTCCAGCGGTTAGGATTCCTGGCTTTCACCCATGCGGCCCGAGTTTGAATCCCGGCATGGGAATATTCTTTTCCATGGTGTAATTGTCAGAACACTGAAATTTCTGTTCAATTTGTCTCTGTTTAAATTTCAAAATAATTTCTTAATTATATGTTTCTAAAGAAAATGTAACATTAAATTACCTATAGAATTACACATGCTTAGTTAAACTTATTGAAATTACATAATATTTTAAATTAATGCTTTTCCTTACTTCAAATTGTAACGTCGTCCCATTTGGTCCAGATGTTAGGATTCCTGGCTTTCACCCAGGCGGCCCGAGTTTGAATCCCGGCAAGGGAATATTCTTTTCCATGGTGTAATTGTCAGAACACTGAAATTTCTGTTCAATTTGTCTCTGTTTAAATTTCAAAATAATTTCTTAATTATATGTTTCTAATGAAAATTTAACATTAAATTACCTATAGAATTACACATGCTTAGTTAAACTTATTGAAATTACATAATATTTTAAATTAAAGCTTTTCGTTAATTCAAATTGTAACGTCGTCCCATGTGGTACAGCGGTTAGGATTCCTGGCTTTCACCCAGGCGGCCTGGGTTCGAATCCCGGCATGGGAATAAAATTTTCCATTTTGCAATTCTCGGAACACCGAAATTTCTGTTTAATTTGTCTCTGTTTGAATTTCAAAATAACTTTTTAATGATATGTTTCTAATGAAAATTTAACATTAAATGACCTACAGATTTACACATGCTTAGTTATACTTATTGAAATTACATAATATTTTATATTAAAGTTTACCGTTACTTCAAATTGTAACGTCGTCCCATGTGGTCCAGCGGTTAGGATTCCTGGCTTTCACCCATGCGGCCCGGGTACGAATCATCCTGGCATGGGGTTATACTTTTCCATGGTGTAATTGTCAGAACACCGAAATTTCTGTTTAATTTGTCTCCGTTTGAATTTCAAAATAACTTTTTAATGATATGTTTCTAATGAAAATGTAACATTAAATGACCTTCAGATTTACACATGCTTAGTTATACTTATTGAAATTACATAATATTTTATATTAAAGTTTACCGTTACTTCAAATTATAACGTCGTCCCATGTGGTCCAGCGGTTAGGATCCTGGGTCTCACCCAAGCGGCCCGTGTTCGAATCCCGTTATGGGAAAACTCTTTTCCATTGTGTAATTGTCAGAACACAGAAAATTCTGTTCAAATTGTCTATGTTTCAATTTCGAAATAACTTTTTAATGATATGTTTCTAAAGAAAATTTAACATTAAATGACCTATAGAATTACACATGCTTAGTTAAACTTATTGAAATTACATACTATTTTAAATTAAAGCTTTTCTTTTTTTCAAATTGTAACGTCGTCCCATGTGGTCCAGCGGTTCGGATTCCTGTCTCTCACCCAGGCGGCCCGGGTTCGAATCCCGGCATGGAAATACACTTTTCAATTGTGTAATTGTCAGAACACAGGAATTTCTGTTTAATTTGTCTCTGTTTGAATTTCAAAATAAATTTTTAATGATATGTTTCTAATGAAAATTTAACATTAAATGACCTACAGATTTACACATGCTTAGTTAAACTTATTGAAATTACATAATATTTTATATTAAAGCTTTTCCTTACTTCAAATTGTAACGTCGTACCATGTGGTCCAGCGGTTAGTATTCCTGGCTTTCACCCAGGCGGCCCGGGTTCGAATCCCGGCATGGAAATACACTTTTCAATTGTGTAATTGTCAGAACACAGGAATTTCTGTTTAATTTGTCTCTGTTTGAATTTCAAAATAAATTTTTAATGATATGTTTCCAATGAAAATTTAACATTAAATTACCTATAGAATTACACATGCTTAGTTAAAACTTATTGAAATTACATAATATTTTAAATTAAAGCTATTCCTTACTTCAAATTGTAACGTCGTCCCATTTGGTCCAGCGGTTAGGATTCCTGGCTTTCACCCAGGCGGCCTGAGTTTGAATCCCGGCATGGGAATATTCTTTTCCATGGTGTAATTGTCAGAACCATGAAATTTCTGTTCAATTTGTCTCTGTTTAAATTTCAAAATAATTTCTTAATTATATGTTTCTAAAGAAAATTTAACATTAAATTACCTATAGAATTACACATGCTTAGTTAAACTTAATGAAATTACATAATATTTTAAATTAAAGCTTTTCGTTAATTCAAATTGTAACGTCGTCCCATGTGGTCCAGCGGTTAGGATTCCTGGCTTTCACACAGGCGGCCTGGGTTCGAATCCCGTCATGGGAATAAAATTTTCCATTTTGCAATTCTCGAAACTCTGGAATTTCTGTACATTTTTTCTTTGTTTGAATTTCGGAATAACTTTTTTATTACATGTTTCTAATTAAAATTTAACGATAAATGAACTACAGATACACACACGCTTAGTTTAACTTATTAAAATTACATAATATTTTTAATTAAAGCTTTTTGTTGTTTGAAGCTGTTATGTCGTCCCATGTGGTCCAGCGGTTAGGATTCCTGGCTCTCACCCAGGCGGCCCGGGTTCGAATCCCGGCATGGGAATACACTTTTCAATTGTGTAATTGTCAGAACACAGGAATTTCTGTTTCATTTGTCTCCGTTTGAATTTCAAAATAACTTTTTAATGATATGTTTCTAATGAAAATTTAACAATAAATGACCTACAGATTTACACATGATTAGTTTAACTTATTGAAATGACATAATATTTTAAATTAAAGCTTTTCGTTACTTCAAATTGTAACGTCGTCCCATGTGGTCCAGCGGTTAGGATTCCTGGCTTTCACCCATGCGGCACGGGTTCTAATCCTGGCATGGGATTATACTTTTCCATGGTGTAATTGTCAGAACACCGAAATTTCTGTTTAATTTGTCTCTGTTTGAATTTCAAAATAACTTTTTAATGATATGTTTCTAATGAAAATTTAACATTAAATGACCTACAGATTTACACATGCTCAGTTATACTTATTGAAATTACATAATATTTTATATTAAAGTTTACCGTTACTTCAAATTGTAACGTCGTCCCATGTGGTCCAGCGGTAAGGATTCCTGGGTATCACCCAGGCGGCCCGAGTTCGAATCCCGTTATGGGAAAACACTTTTCTATTGTGTAATTGTCAGAACACAGGAAATTCTGTTCAAATTGTCTATGTTTCAATTTCGAAATAACTTTTTAATGATATGTTTCTAAAGAAAATTTAACATTAAATGACCTATAGAATTACACATGCTTAGTTAAACTTATTGAAATTACATAATAATTTAAATTAAAGCTTTTCCTTACTTCAAATTGTAAAGTCGTCCCATGTGGTCCAGCGGTTAGTATTCCTGGCTTTCACCCAGGCGGCCCGAGTTTGAATCCCGGCATGGGAATATTCTTTTCCATGGTGTAATTGTCAGAACACTGAAATTTCTGTTCAATTTGTCTCTGTTTAAATTTCAAAATAATTTCTTAATTATATGTTTCTAAAGAAAATTTAACATTAAATTACCTATAGAATTACACATGCTTAGTTAAACTTATTGAAATTACATAATATTTTAAATTAATGCTTTTCCTTTCTTCAAATTGTAACGTCGTCCCATTTGGTCCAGATGTTAGGATTCCTGGCTTTCACCCAGGCGGCCCGAGTTTGAATCCCGTCAATGGAATATTCTTTTCCATGATGTAATTGTCAGAACACTGAAATTTCTGTTCAATTTGTCTCTGTTTAAATTTCAAAATAATTTCTTAATTATATGTTTCTAAAGAAAATTTAACATTAAATTACCTATAGAATTACACATGCTTAGTTAAACTTAATGAAATTACATAATATTTTAAATTAAAGCTTTTCGTTAATTCAAATTGTAACGTCGTCCCATGTGGTCCAGCGGTTAGGATTCCTGACTTTCACACAGGCGGCCTGGGTTCGAATCCCGGCATGGGAATAAAATTTTCCATTTGCAAATTCTCGGAACTCTGGAATTTCTGTACATTTTTTCTTTGTTTGAATTTCGGAATAACTTTTTTATTGCATGTTTCTAATTAAAATTTAACAATAAATGAACTACAGATACACACACGCTTAGTTTAACTTATTAAAATTACATAATATTTTTAATTAAAGCTTTTTGTTGTTTGTAGCTGTTATGTCGACCCATGTGGTCCCGCGGTTAGGATTCCTGGCTCTCACCCAGGCGGCCCGGGTTCGAATCCCGGCATGGGAATACACTTTTCAATTGTGTAATTGTCAGAACACAGGAATTTCTGTTTAATTTGTCTCTGTATGAATTTCAAAATAACTTTTTAATGATATGTTTCTAATGAAAATTTAACATTAAATGACCTACAGATTTACACATGCTTAGTTATACTTATTGAAATTACATAATATTTTATATTAAAGTTTACCGTTACTTCAAATTGTAACGTCGTCCCATGTGGTCCAGCGGTTAGGATCCTGGGTCTCACCCAAGCGGCCCGTGTTCGAATCCCGTTATGGGAAAACACTTTTCCATTGTGTAATTGTCAGAACACAGAAAATTCTGTTCAAATTGTCTATGTTTCATTTTCGAAATAACTTTTTAATGATATGTTTCTAAAGAAAATTTAACATTAAATGACCTATAGAATTACACATGCTTAGTTAAACTTATTGAAATTACATACTATTTTAAATTAAAGCTTTTCGTTACTTCAAATTGTAACGTCGTCCCATGTGGTCCATCGGTTCGGATTCCTGTCTCTCACCCAGGCGGCCCGGGTTCGAATCCCGGCATGGAAATACACTTTTCAATTGTGTAATTGTCAGAACACAGGAATTTCTGTTTAATTTGTCTCTGTTTGAATTTCAAAATAAATTTTTAATGATATGTTTCTAATGAAAATTTAACATTAAATGACCTACAGATTTACACATGCTTAGTTAAACTTATTGAAATTACATAATATTTTATATTAAAGCTTTTCCTTACTTCAAATTGTAACGTCGTCCCATGTGGTCCAGCGGTTAGTATTCCTGGCTTTCACCCAGGCGGCCCGAGTTTGAATCCCGGCGTGGGAATATTCTTTTCCATGGTATAATTGTCAGAACACCGAAATTTCTGTTTAATTTGTCTCTGTTCGAATTTCAAAATAACTTTTTAATGATATGTTTCCAATGAAAATTTAACATTAAATTACCTATAGAATTACACATGCTTAGTTAAACTTATTGAAATTACATAATATTTTAAATTAAAGCTTTTCCTTACTTCAAATTGTAACGTCGCCCCATTTGGTCCAGCGGTTAGGATTCCTGGCTTTCACCCAGGCGGCCTGAGTTTGAATCCCGGCATGGGAATATTCTTTTACATGGTGTAATTGTCAGAACCATGAAATTTCTGTTCAATTTGTCTCTGTTTAAATTTCAAAATAATTTCTTAATTATATGTTTCTAAAGAAAATTTAACATTAAATTACCTATAGAATTACACATGCTTAGTTAAACTTAATGAAATTACATAATATTTTATATTAAAGTTTACCGTTACTTCAAATTGTAACGTCGTCCCATGTGGTCCAGCGGTTAGGATCCTGGGTCTCACCCAAGCGGCCCGTGTTCGAATCCCGTTATGGGAAAACACTTTTCCATTGTGTAATTGTCAGAACACAGAAAATTCTGTTCAAATTGTCTATGTTTCAATTTCGAAATAACTTTTTAATGATATGTTTCTAAAGAAAATTTAACATTAAAAGACCTATAGAATTACACATGATTAGTTAAACTTATTGAAATTACATACTATTTTAAATTAAAGCTTTTCGTTACTTCAAATTGTAACGTCGTCCCATGTGGTCCAGCGGTTCGGATTCCTGTCTCTCACCCAGGCGGCCCGGGTTCGAATCCCGGCATGGAAATACACTTTTCAATTGTGTAATTGTCAGAACACAGGAATTTCTGTTTAATTTGTCTCTGTTTGAATATCAAAATAAATTTTTAATGATATGTTTCTTATGAAAATTTAACATTAAATGACCTACAGATTTACACATGCTTAGTTAAACTTATTGAAATTACATAATATTTTATATTAAAGCTTTTCCTTACTTCAAATTGTAACGTCGTCCCATGTGGTCCAGCGGTTAGTATTCCTGGCTTTCACCCAGGCGGCCCGAGTTTGAATCCCGGCGTGGGAATATTCTTTTCAATGGTGTAATTGTCAGAACACCGAAATTTCTGTTTAATTTGTCTCTGTTTGAATTTCAAAATAACTTTTTAATGATATGTTTCTAATGAAAATTTAACATTAAATGACCTACAGATTTACACATGCTCAGTTATACTTATTGAAATTACATAATATTTTATATTAAAGTTTACCGTTACTTCAAATTGTAACGTCGTCCCATGTGGTCCAGCGGTTAGGACTCCTGGGTATCACCCAGGCGGCCCGAGTTCGAATCCAGTTATGGGAAAACACTTTTCCATTGTGTAATTGTCAGAACACAGGAAATTCTGTTCAAATTGTCTATGTTACAATTTCGAAATAACTTTTTAATGATATGTTTCTAAAGAAAATTTAACATTAAATGACCTATAGAATTACACATGCTTAGTTAAACTTATTGAAATTACATACTATTTTAAATTAAAGCTTTTCGTTACTTCAAATTGTAACGTCGTCCCATGTGGTCCAGCGGTTAGGATTCCTGGCTTTCACCAAGGCGGCCCGAGTTTGAATCCCTGCAAGGGAATATTCTTTTCCATGGTGTAATTGTCAGAACACTGAAATTTCTGTTCAATTTGTCTCTGTTTAAATTTCAAAATAATTTCTTAATTATATGTTTCTAAAGAAAATTTAACATTAAATTACCTATAGAATTACACATGCTTAGTTAAACTTATTGAAATTACATAATATTTTAAATTAATGCTTTTCCTTACTTCAAATTGTAACGTCGTCCCATTTGGTCCAGATGTTAGGATTCCTGGCTTTCACCCAGGCGGCCCGAGTTTGAATCCCGGCAAGGGAATATTCTTTTCCATGGTGTAATTGTCAGAACACTGAAATTTCTGTTCAATTTGTCTCTGTTTAAATTTCAAAATAATTTCTTAATTATATGTTTCTAAAGAAAATTTTACATTAAATTACCTATAGAATTACACATGCTTAGTTAAACTTATTGAAATTACATAATATTTTAAATTAAAGCTTTTCGTTAATTCAAATTGTAACGTCGTCCCATGTGGTCCAGCGGTTAGGATTCCTGGCTTTCACCAAGGCGGCCCGAGTTTGAATCCCGGCATGGGAATATTCTTTTCCATGGTGTAATTGTCAGAACACTGAAATTTCTGTTCAATTTGTCTCTGTTTAAATTTCAAAATATTTTCTTAATTATATGTTTCTAAAGAAAATGTAACATTAAATTACCTATAGAATTACACATGCTTAGTTAAACTTATTGAAATTACATAATATTTTAAATTAATGCTTTTCCTTACTTCAGATTGTAACGTCGTCCCATTTGGTCCAGATGTTAGGATTCCTGGCTTTCACCCAGGCGGCCCGAGTTTGAATCCCTGCAAGGGAATATTCTTTTCCATGGTGTAATTGTCAGAACACTGAAATTTCTGTTCAATTTGTCTCTGTTTAAATTTCAAAATAATTTCTTAATTATATGTTTCTAAAGAAAATGTAACATTAAATTACGTATAGAATTACACATGCTTAGTTAAACTTATTGAAATTACATGATATTTTAAATTAAAGCTTTTCGTTAATTCAAATTGTAACGTCGTCCCATGTGGTCCAGCGGTTAGGATTCCTGGCTTTCACCCAGGCGTCCTGGGTTCGAATCCCGGCATGGGAATAAAATTTTCCATTTTGCAATTCTCGGAACTCTGGAATTTCTGTACATTTCTTCTTTGTTTGAATTTCGGAATAACTTTTTTATTACATGTTTCTAATTAAAATTTAACGATAAATGAACTACAGATACACACACGCTTAGTTTAACTTATTAAAATTACATAATATTTTTAATTAAAGCTTTTTGTTGTTTGAAGCTGTTATGTCGTCCCATGTGGTCCAGCGGTTAGGATTCCTGGCTCTCACCCAGGCGGCCCGGGTTCGAATCCTGGCATGGGAATACACTTTTCAATTGTGTAATTGTCAGAACACAGGAATTTCTGTTTCATTTGTCTCTGTTTGAATTTCAAAATAACTTTTTAATGATATGTTTCTAATGAAAATTTAACATTAAATGACCTACAGATTTACACATGCTTAGTTATACTTATTGAAATTACATAATATTTTATATTAAAGTTTACCGTTACTTCAAATTGTAACGTCGTTCCATGTGGTCCAGCGGTTAGGATTCCTGGCTTTCACCCATGCGGCCCGGGTACGAATCATCCTGGCATGGGGTTATACTTTTCCATGGTGTAATTGTCAGAACACCGAAATTTCTGTTTAATTTGTCTCTGTTTGAATTTCAAAATAACTTTTTAATGATATGTTTCTAATGAAAATTTAACATTAAATGACCTACAGATTTACACATGCTCAGTTATACTTATTGAAATTACATAATATTTTATATTAAAGTTTACCGTTACTTCAAATTGTAACGTCGTCCCATGTGGTCCAGCGGTTAGGATTCCTGGGTATCACCCAGGCGGCCCGAGTTCGAATCCCGGCATGGGAATATTCTTTTCCATTGTATAATTGTCAGAACACAGGAAATTCTGTTCAAATTGTCTATGTTGCAATTTCGAAATAACTTTTTAATGATATGTTTCTAAAGAAAATTTAACATTAAATGACCTATAGAATTACACATGCTTAGTTAAACTTATTGAAATTACATAATAATTTAAATTAAAGCTTTTCCTTACTTCAAATTGTAAAGTCGTCCCATGTGGTCCAGCGGTTAGGATTCCTGGCTTTCACCCAGGCGGCCCGAGTTTGAATCCCGGCATGGGAATATTCTTTTCCATGGTGTAATTGTCAGAACATTGAAATTTCTGTTCAATTTGTCTCTGTTTAAATTTCAAAATAATTTCTTAATTATATGTTTCTAAAGAAAATTTAACATTAAATTACCTATAGAATTACACATGCTTAGTTAAACTTATTGAAATTACATAATATTTTAAATTAAAGCTTTTCCTTACTTCAAATTGTAACGTCGTCCCATTTGGTCCAGCGGTTAGGATTCCTGGCTTTCACCCAGGCGGCCCGAGTTTGAATCCCGGCATGGGAATATACTTTTCCATGGTGTAATGGTCAGAACTATGAAATTTCTGTTCAATTTGTCTCTGTTTAAATTTCAAAATAATTTCTTAATTATATGTTTCAAAAGAAAATTTAACATTAAATTACCTATAGAATTACACATGCTTAGTTAAACTTAATGAAATTACATAATATTTTAAATTAAAGCTTTTCGTTAATTCAAATTGTAACGTCGTCCCATGTGGTCCAGCGGTTAGGATTCCTGGCTTTCACACAGGCGGCCTGGGTTCGAATCCCGGCATGGGAATACAATTTTCCATTTTGCAATTCTCGGAACTCTGGAATTTCTGTACATTTTTTCTTTGTTTGAATTTCGGAATAATTTTTTTATTACATGTTTCTAATTAAAATTTAACGATAAATGAACTACAGATACACACACGCTTAGTTTAACTTATTAAAATTACATAATATTTTTAATTAAAGCTTTTTGTTGTTTGAAGCTGTTATGTCGTCCCATGTGGTCCAGCGGTTAGGATTCCTGGCTCTCACCCAGGCGGCCCGGGTTCGAATCCCGGCATGGGAATACACTTTTCAATTGTGTAATTGTCAGAACACAGGAATTTCTGTTTCATTTGTCTCCGTTTGAATTTCAAAATAACTTTTTAATGATATGTTTCTAATGAAAATTTAACAATAAATGACCTACAGATTTACACATGATTAGTTTAACTTATTGAAATGACATAATATTTTAAATTAAAGCTTTTCGTTACTTCAAATTGTAACGTCGTCCCATGTGGTCCAGCGGTTAGGATTCCTGGCTTTCACCCATGCGGCACGGGTTCTAATCCTGGCATGGGATTATACTTTTCCATGGTGTAATTGTCAGAACACCGAAATTTCTGTTTAATTTGTCTCTGTTTGAATTTCAAAAAAACTTTTTAATGATATGTTTCTAATGAAAATTTAACATTAAATGACCTACAGATTTACACATGCTCAGTTATACTTATTGAAATTACATAATATTTTATATTAAAGCTTTTCCTTACTTCAAATTGTAACGTCGTCCCATGTGGTCCAGCGGTTAGGATTCCTGGCTTTCACCCATGCGGCACGGGTACTAATCCTGGCATGGGATTATACTTTTCCATGGTGTAATTGTCAGAACACCGAAATTTCTGTTTAATTTGTCTCTGTTTGAATTTCAAAATTACTTTTTAATAATATGTTTCTAATGAAAATTTAACATTAAATGACCTACAGATTTACACATGCTCAGTTATACTTATTGAAATTACATAATATTTTATATTAAAGTTTACCGTTACTTCAAATTGTAACGTCGTCCCATGTGGTCCAGCGGTTAGAATTCCTGGATATCACCCAGGCGGCCCGAGTTCGAATCCCGTTATGGGAAAACACTTTTCCATTGTATAATTGTCAGAACACAGGAAATTCTGTTCAAATTGTCTATGTTACAATTTCGAAATAACTTTTTAATGATATGTTTCTAAAGAAAATTTAACATTAAATGACCTATAGAATTACACATGCTTAGTTAAACTTATTGAAATTACATAATAATTTAAATTAAAGCTACTCCTTACTTCAAATTGTAAAGTCGTCCCATGTGGTCCAACGGTTAGGATTCCTGGCTTTCACCCAGGCGGCCCGAGTTTGAATCCCGGCATGGGAATATTCTTTTCCATGGTGTAATTGTCAGAACACTGAAATTTCTGTTCAATTTGTCTCTGTCTAAATTTCAAAATAATTTCTTAATTATATGTTTCTAAAGAAAATTTAACATTAAATTACCTATAGAATTACACATGCTTAGTTAAACTTATTGAAATTACATAATATTTTAAATTAAAGCTTTTCCTTAACTCAAATTGTAACGTCGTCCCATTTGGTCCAGCGGTTAGGATTCCTGGCTTTCACCCAGGCGGCCTGAGTTTGAATCCCGGCATGGGAATATTCTTTTCCATGGTGTAATTGTGAGAACACTGAAATTTCTGTTCAATTTGTCTCTGTTTAAATTTCAAAATAATTTCTTAATTATATGTTTCTAAAGAAAATGTAACATTAAATTACCTATAGAATTACACATGCTCAGTTATATTTATTGAAATTACATAATATTTTATATTAAAGTTTACCGTTACTTCAAATTGTAACGTCGTCCCATGTGGTCCAGCGGTTAGGATTCCTGGGTCTAACCCAGGCGGCCCGAGTTCGAATCCCGTTATGGGAAAACACATTTCCATTGTGTAATTGTCAGAACACAGGAAATTCTGTACAAATTGTCTATGTTTCAATTTCGAAATAACCTTTTAATGATATGTTTCTAAAGAAAATTTAACATTCAATGACCTATAGAATTACACATGCTTAGTTAAACTTATTGAAATTACATACTAATTTAAATTAAAGCTTTTCGTTACTTCAAATTGTAACGTCGTCCCATGTGGTCCAGCGGTTCGGATTCCTGGCTCTCACCCAGGCGGCCCGGTTTCGAATCCCGGCATGGAAATACACTTTTCAATTGTGTAATTGTCAGAACACCGAAATTTCTGTTTAATTTGTCTCTGTTTGAATTTCAAAATAACTTTTTAATGATATGTTTCTAATGAAAATTTAACATTAAATGACCTACAGATTTACCCATGCTTAGTTAAACTTATTGAAATTACATAATATTTTAAATTAAAGCTTTTCCTTACTTCAAATTGTAACGTCGTCCCATGTGGTCCAGCGGTTAGGATTACTGGCTTTCACCCAGGCGACCCGAGTTTGAATCCCGGCATGGGAATATTCTTTTCCATGGTGTAATTGTCAGAACACTGAAATTTCTGTTCAATTTGTCTCTGTTTAAATTTCAAAATAATTTCTTAATTATATGTTTCTAAAGAAAATTTAACATTAAATTACCTATAGAATTACACATGCTTAGTTAAACTTATTGAAATTACATAATATTTTAAATTAAAGCTTTTCGTTAATTCAAATTGTAACGTTGTCCCATGTGGTCCAGCGGTTAGGATTCCTGGCTTTCACCCATGCGGCCCGGGTACGAATCATCCTGGCATGGGATTATACTTTTCCATGGTGTAATTGTCAGAACACCGAAATTTCTGTTTAATTTGTCTCTGTTTGAATTTCAAAATAACTTTTTAATGATATGTTTCTAATGAAAATTTAACATTAAATGACCTACAGATTTACACATGCTCAGTTATACTTATTGAAATTACATAATATTTTAAATTAAAGCTTTTCCTTACTTCAAATTGTAACGTCGTCCCATGTGGTCCAGCGGTTAGGATTACTGGCTTTCACCCAGGTGACCCGAGTTTGAATCCCGGCATGGGAATATTCTTTTCCATGGTGTAATTGTCAGAACACTGAAATTTCTGTTCAATTTGTCTCTGTTTAAATTTCAAAATAATTTCTTAATTATATGTTTCTGAAGAAAATGTAACATTAAATTACCTATAGAATTACACATGCTTAGTTAAACTTATTGAAATTACATAATATTTTAAATTAAAGCTTTTCGTTAATTCAAATTGTAACGTCGTCTCATGTGGTCCAGCGGTTAGGATTCCTGGCTTTCACCCATGCGGCCCGGGTACGAATCATCCTGGCATGGGATTATACTTTTCCATGGTGTAATTGTCAGAACACCGAAATTTCTGTTTAATTTGTCTATGTTTGAATTTCAAAATAACTTTTTAATGATATGTTTCTAATGAAAATTTAACATTAAATGAACTACAGATTTACACATGCTCAGTTATACTTATTGAAATTACATAATATTTTATATTAAAGTTTACCGTTACTTCAAATTGTAACGTCGTCCCATGTGGTCCAGCGGTTAGGATTCCTGGCTTTCACCCATGCGGCCCGAGTTTGAATCCCGGCATGGGAATATTCTTTTCCATGGTGTAATTGTCAGAACACTGAAATTTCTGTTCAATTTGTCTCTGTTTAAATTTCAAAATAATTTCTTAATTATATGTTTCTAAAGAAAATGTAACATTAAATTACCTATAGAATTACACATGCTTAGTTAAACTTATTGAAATTACATAATATTTTAAATTAATGCTTTTCCTTACTTCAAATTGTAACGTCGTCCCATTTGGTCCAGATGTTAGGATTCCTGGCTTTCACCCAGGCGGCCCGAGTTTGAATCCCGGCAAGGGAATATTCTTTTCCATGGTGTAATTGTCAGAACACTGAAATTTCTGTTCAATTTGTCTCTGTTTAAATTTCAAAATAATTTCTTAATTATATGTTTCTAATGAAAATTTAACATTAAATTACCTATAGAATTACACATGCTTAGTTAAACTTATTGAAATTACATAATATTTTAAATTAAAGCTTTTCGTTAATTCAAATTGTAACGTCGTCCCATGTGGTACAGCGGTTAGGATTCCTGGCTTTCACCCAGGCGGCCTGGGTTCGAATCCCGGCATGGGAATAAAATTTTCCATTTTGCAATTCTCGGAACACCGAAATTTCTGTTTAATTTGTCTCTGTTTGAATTTCAAAATAACTTTTTAATGATATGTTTCTAATGAAAATTTAACATTAAATGACCTACAGATTTACACATGCTTAGTTATACTTATTGAAATTACATAATATTTTATATTAAAGTTTACCGTTACTTCAAATTGTAACGTCGTCCCATGTGGTCCAGCGGTTAGGATTCCTGGCTTTCACCCATGCGGCCCGGGTACGAATCATCCTGGCATGGGGTTATACTTTTCCATGGTGTAATTGTCAGAACACCGAAATTTCTGTTTAATTTGTCTCCGTTTGAATTTCAAAATAACTTTTTAATGATATGTTTCTAATGAAAATGTAACATTAAATGACCTTCAGATTTACACATGCTTAGTTATACTTATTGAAATTACATAATATTTTATATTAAAGTTTACCGTTACTTCAAATTATAACGTCGTCCCATGTGGTCCAGCGGTTAGGATCCTGGGTCTCACCCAAGCGGCCCGTGTTCGAATCCCGTTATGGGAAAACTCTTTTCCATTGTGTAATTGTCAGAACACAGAAAATTCTGTTCAAATTGTCTATGTTTCAATTTCGAAATAACTTTTTAATGATATGTTTCTAAAGAAAATTTAACATTAAATGACCTATAGAATTACACATGCTTAGTTAAACTTATTGAAATTACATACTATTTTAAATTAAAGCTTTTCGTTACTTCAAATTGTAACGTCGTCCCATGTGGTCCAGCGGTTCGGATTCCTGTCTCTCACCCAGGCGGCCCGGGTTCGAATCCCGGCATGGAAATACACTTTTCAATTGTGTAATTGTCAGAACACAGGAATTTCTGTTTAATTTGTCTCTGTTTGAATTTCAAAATAAATTTTTAATGATATGTTTCTAATGAAAATTTAACATTAAATGACCTACAGATTTACACATGCTTAGTTAAACTTATTGAAATTACATAATATTTTATATTAAAGCTTTTCCTTACTTCAAATTGTAACGTCGTACCATGTGGTCCAGCGGTTAGTATTCCTGGCTTTCACCCAGGCGGCCCGGGTTCGAATCCCGGCATGGAAATACACTTTTCAATTGTGTAATTGTCAGAACACAGGAATTTCTGTTTAATTTGTCTCTGTTTGAATTTCAAAATAAATTTTTAATGATATGTTTCCAATGAAAATTTAACATTAAATTACCTATAGAATTACACATGCTTAGTTAAAACTTATTGAAATTACATAATATTTTAAATTAAAGCTTTTCCTTACTTCAAATTGTAACGTCGTCCCATTTGGTCCAGCGGTTAGGATTCCTGGCTTTCACCCAGGCGGCCTGAGTTTGAATCCCGGCATGGGAATATTCTTTTCCATGGTGTAATTGTCAGAACCATGAAATTTCTGTTCAATTTGTCTCTGTTTAAATTTCAAAATAATTTCTTAATTATATGTTTCTAAAGAAAATTTAACATTAAATTACCTATAGAATTACACATGCTTAGTTAAACTTAATGAAATTACATAATATTTTAAATTAAAGCTTTTCGTTAATTCAAATTGTAACGTCGTCCCATGTGGTCCAGCGGTTAGGATTCCTGGCTTTCACACAGGCGGCCTGGGTTCGAATCCCGTCATGGGAATAAAATTTTCCATTTTGCAATTCTCGAAACTCTGGAATTTCTGTACATTTTTTCTTTGTTTGAATTTCGGAATAACTTTTTTATTACATGTTTCTAATTAAAATTTAACGATAAATGAACTACAGATACACACACGCTTAGTTTAACTTATTAAAATTACATAATATTTTTAATTAAAGCTTTTTGTTGTTTGAAGCTGTTATGTCGTCCCATGTGGTCCAGCGGTTAGGATTCCTGGCTCTCACCCAGGCGGCCCGGGTTCGAATCCCGGCATGGGAATACACTTTTCAATTGTGTAATTGTCAGAACACAGGAATTTCTGTTTCATTTGTCTCCGTTTGAATTTCAAAATAACTTTTTAATGATATGTTTCTAATGAAAATTTAACAATAAATGACCTACAGATTTACACATGATTAGTTTAACTTATTGAAATGACATAATATTTTAAATTAAAGCTTTTCGTTACTTCAAATTGTAACGTCGTCCCATGTGGTCCAGCGGTTAGGATTCCTGGCTTTCACCCATGCGGCACGGGTTCTAATCCTGGCATGGGATTATACTTTTCCATGGTGTAATTGTCAGAACACCGAAATTTCTGTTTAATTTGTCTCTGTTTGAATTTCAAAATAACTTTTTAATGATATGTTTCTAATGAAAATTTAACATTAAATGACCTACAGATTTACACATGCTCAGTTATACTTATTGAAATTACATAATATTTTATATTAAAGTTTACCGTTACTTCAAATTGTAACGTCGTCCCATGTGGTCCAGCGGTAAGGATTCCTGGGTATCACCCAGGCGGCCCGAGTTCGAATCCCGTTATGGGAAAACACTTTTCTATTGTGTAATTGTCAGAACACAGGAAATTCTGTTCAAATTGTCTATGTTTCAATTTCGAAATAACTTTTTAATGATATGTTTCTAAAGAAAATTTAACATTAAATGACCTATAGAATTACACATGCTTAGTTAAACTTATTGAAATTACATAATAATTTAAATTAAAGCTTTTCCTTACTTCAAATTGTAAAGTCGTCCCATGTGGTCCAGCGGTTAGTATTCCTGGCTTTCACCCAGGCGGCCCGAGTTTGAATCCCGGCATGGGAATATTCTTTTCCATGGTGTAATTGTCAGAACACTGAAATTTCTGTTCAATTTGTCTCTGTTTAAATTTCAAAATAATTTCTTAATTATATGTTTCTAAAGAAAATTTAACATTAAATTACCTATAGAATTACACATGCTTAGTTAAACTTATTGAAATTACATAATATTTTAAATTAATGCTTTTCCTTTCTTCAAATTGTAACGTCGTCCCATTTGGTCCAGATGTTAGGATTCCTGGCTTTCACCCAGGCGGCCCGAGTTTGAATCCCGTCAATGGAATATTCTTTTCCATGATGTAATTGTCAGAACACTGAAATTTCTGTTCAATTTGTCTCTGTTTAAATTTCAAAATAATTTCTTAATTATATGTTTCTAAAGAAAATTTAACATTAAATTACCTATAGAATTACACATGCTTAGTTAAACTTAATGAAATTACATAATATTTTAAATTAAAGCTTTTCGTTAATTCAAATTGTAACGTCGTCCCATGTGGTCCAGCGGTTAGGATTCCTGACTTTCACACAGGCGGCCTGGGTTCGAATCCCGGCATGGGAATAAAATTTTCCATTTGCAAATTCTCGGAACTCTGGAATTTCTGTACATTTTTTCTTTGTTTGAATTTCGGAATAACTTTTTTATTGCATGTTTCTAATTAAAATTTAACAATAAATGAACTACAGATACACACACGCTTAGTTTAACTTATTAAAATTACATAATATTTTTAATTAAAGCTTTTTGTTGTTTGTAGCTGTTATGTCGACCCATGTGGTCCCGCGGTTAGGATTCCTGGCTCTCACCCAGGCGGCCCGGGTTCGAATCCCGGCATGGGAATACACTTTTCAATTGTGTAATTGTCAGAACACAGGAATTTCTGTTTAATTTGTCTCTGTATGAATTTCAAAATAACTTTTTAATGATATGTTTCTAATGAAAATTTAACATTAAATGACCTACAGATTTACACATGCTTAGTTATACTTATTGAAATTACATAATATTTTATATTAAAGTTTACCGTTACTTCAAATTGTAACGTCGTCCCATGTGGTCCAGCGGTTAGGATCCTGGGTCTCACCCAAGCGGCCCGTGTTCGAATCCCGTTATGGGAAAACACTTTTCCATTGTGTAATTGTCAGAACACAGAAAATTCCGTTCAAATTGTCTATGTTTCATTTTCGAAATAACTTTTTAATGATATGTTTCTAAAGAAAATTTAACATTAAATGACCTATAGAATTACACATGCTTAGTTAAACTTATTGAAATTACATACTATTTTAAATTAAAGCTTTTCGTTACTTCAAATTGTAACGTCGTCCCATGTGGTCCATCGGTTCGGATTCCTGTCTCTCACCCAGGCGGCCCGGGTTCGAATCCCGGCATGGAAATACACTTTTCAATTGTGTAATTGTCAGAACACAGGAATTTCTGTTTAATTTGTCTCTGTTTGAATTTCAAAATAAATTTTTATTGATATGTTTCTAATGAAAATTTAACATTAAATGACCTACAGATTTACACATGCTTAGTTAAACTTATTGAAATTACATAATATTTTATATTAAAGCTTTTCCTTACTTCAAATTGTAACGTCGTCCCATGTGGTCCAGCGGTTAGTATTCCTGGCTTTCACCCAGGCGGCCCGAGTTTGAATCCCGGCGTGGGAATATTCTTTTCCATGGTATAATTGTCAGAACACCGAAATTTCTGTTTAATTTGTCTCTGTTCGAATTTCAAAATAACTTTTTAATGATATGTTTCCAATGAAAATTTAACATTAAATTACCTATAGAATTACACATGCTTAGTTAAACTTATTGAAATTACATAATATTTTAAATTAAAGCTTTTCCTTACTTCAAATTGTAACGTCGCCCCATTTGGTCCAGCGGTTAGGATTCCTGGCTTTCACCCAGGCGGCCTGAGTTTGAATCCCGGCATGGGAATATTCTTTTACATGGTGTAATTGTCAGAACCATGAAATTTCTGTTCAATTTGTCTCTGTTTAAATTTCAAAATAATTTCTTAATTATATGTTTCTAAAGAAAATTTAACATTAAATTACCTATAGAATTACACATGCTTAGTTAAACTTAATGAAATTACATAATATTTTATATTAAAGTTTACCGTTACTTCAAATTGTAACGTCGTCCCATGTGGTCCAGCGGTTAGGATCCTGGGTCTCACCCAAGCGGCCCGTGTTCGAATCCCGTTATGGGAAAACACTTTTCCATTGTGTAATTGTCAGAACACAGAAAATTCTGTTCAAATTGTCTATGTTTCAATTTCGAAATAACTTTTTAATGATATGTTTCTAAAGAAAATTTAACATTAAAAGACCTATAGAATTACACATGATTAGTTAAACTTATTGAAATTACATACTATTTTAAATTAAAGCTTTTCGTTACTTCAAATTGTAACGTCGTCCCATGTGGTCCAGCGGTTCGGATTCCTGTCTCTCACCCAGGCGGCCCGGGTTCGAATCCCGGCATGGAAATACACTTTTCAATTGTGTAATTGTCAGAACACAGGAATTTCTGTTTAATTTGTCTCTGTTTGAATATCAAAATAAATTTTTAATGATATGTTTCTTATGAAAATTTAACATTAAATGACCTACAGATTTACACATGCTTAGTTAAACTTATTGAAATTACATAATATTTTATATTAAAGCTTTTCCTTACTTCAAATTGTAACGTCGTCCCATGTGGTCCAGCGGTTAGTATTCCTGGCTTTCACCCAGGCGGCCCGAGTTTGAATCCCGGCGTGGGAATATTCTTTTCAATGGTGTAATTGTCAGAACACCGAAATTTCTGTTTAATTTGTCTCTGTTTGAATTTCAAAATAACTTTTTAATGATATGTTTCTAATGAAAATTTAACATTAAATGACCTACAGATTTACACATGCTCAGTTATACTTATTGAAATTACATAATATTTTATATTAAAGTTTACCGTTACTTCAAATTGTAACGTCGTCCCATGTGGTCCAGCGGTTAGGACTCCTGGGTATCACCCAGGCGGCCCGAGTTCGAATCCAGTTATGGGAAAACACTTTTCCATTGTGTAATTGTCAGAACACAGGAAATTCTGTTCAAATTGTCTATGTTACAATTTCGAAATAACTTTTTAATGATATGTTTCTAAAGAAAATTTAACATTAAATGACCTATAGAATTACACATGCTTAGTTAAACTTATTGAAATTACATACTATTTTAAATTAAAGCTTTTCGTTACTTCAAATTGTAACGTCGTCCCATGTGGTCCAGCGGTTCGGATTCCTGTCTCTCACCCAGGCGGCCCGGGTTCGAATCCCGGCATGGAAATACACTTTTCAATTGTGTAATTGTCAGAACACAGGAATTTCTGTTTAATTTGTCTCTGTTTGAATATCAAAATAAATTTTTAATGATATGTTTCTTATGAAAATTTAACATTAAATGACCTACAGATTTACACATGCTTAGTTAAACTTATTGAAATTACATAATATTTTATATTAAAGCTTTTCCTTACTTCAAATTGTAACGTCGTCCCATGTGGTCCAGCGGTTAGTATTCCTGGCTTTCACCCAGGCGGCCCGAGTTTGAATCCCGGCGTGGGAATATTCTTTTCAATGGTGTAATTGTCAGAACACCGAAATTTCTGTTTAATTTGTCTCTGTTTGAATTTCAAAATAACTTTTTAATGATATGTTTCTAATGAAAATTTAACATTAAATGACCTACAGATTTACACATGCTCAGTTATACTTATTGAAATTACATAATATTTTATATTAAAGTTTACCGTTACTTCAAATTGTAACGTCGTCCCATGTGGTCCAGCGGTTAGGACTCCTGGGTATCACCCAGGCGGCCCGAGTTCGAATCCAGTTATGGGAAAACACTTTTCCATTGTGTAATTGTCAGAACACAGGAAATTCTGTTCAAATTGTCTATGTTACAATTTCGAAATAACTTTTTAATGATATGTTTCTAAAGAAAATTTAACATTAAATGACCTATAGAATTACACATGCTTAGTTAAACTTATTGAAATTACATAATATTTTAAATTAAAGCTTTTCCTTACTTCAAATTGTAACGTCGTCCCATTTGGTCCAGCGGTTAGGATTCCTGGCTTTCACCCAGGCGGCCTGAATTTGAATCCCGGCATGGGAATATTCTTTTCCATGGTGTAATTGTCAGAACACTGAAATTTCTGTTCAATTTGTCTCTGTTTAAATTTCAAAATAATTTCTTAATTATATGTTTCTAAAGAAAATGTAACATTAAATTACCTATAGAATTACACATGCTCAGTTATACTTATTGAAATTACATAATATTTTATATTAAATTTTACCGTTACTTCAAATTGTAACGTCGTCCCATGTGGTCCAGCGGTTAGGATTCCTGGGTCTCACCCAGGCGGCCCGAGTTCGAATCCCGTTATGGGAAAACACTTTTCCATTGTGTAATTGTCAGAACACAGGAAATTCTGTTCAAATTGTCTATGTTTCAATTTCGAAATAACCTTTTAATGATATGTTTCTAAAGAAAATTTAACATTCAATGACCTATAGAATTACACATGCTTAGTTAAACTTATTGAAATTACATACTGTAGCGCCCATGTTTATGCTAATGACAGTGTCTCCCTCTGACGGTTAGCAATATGAAATAGGCAGTCGAGAGCCAAGTTTCCCATGCGCGGACGCATGGTCTTCTGTATCCCTAACTCTTAACTAAATTTAATATGTGTGTTGTGTGTAACTTAGATCTCATTAAAGATGTTACACTAAATTTTGGCTCACTAGCATTCCATTTTCTTATCCCAACAGAACCCAGTGGCTTTCCCCGGCCACAAACTGACGCCCAACGTGTGTTCGAATGCGTTGTTGAAGTCAAAATTTTAACTTGGCTCCTGGCTCGGTAATTTTTTCAGATAATGCGCACTTAGGACAAAGGTGTCGCTTGAAGAATCCTTCAACCGTTTTGGATTTTGCTAAGCACATGGAAACAGGTTAGTTTCTGTGCTGTACGGACCATCAGTCTCCGCTTATGGATAACAGGTATTTTCTGTTTACCTTTTGTTTCACCAGGCCAAACTGGGAAACCATTCTGTAGTAATAATGCATTCCTTTGTGTTCAAGTAACATCCTGTTACCAAAAGGCTATATCTTGTATAAATTACTTGTTTGAGTTTTGAAAATTTGTCTCAAAAATGATATATCTAACAATCTTTTAAGATTTTAATTATCTTTTAAGCTATATCATTTTCTGAAAATAAAATATTCTAATTTCGATTTGAAATTTAAATGTTCGTGCTTATCGGATAGGAAATTATTCGGACCTTGAAAGTATCATTCTTTGGTTTAGTAGACAGGAAACAATTTTTTTCTTGTATATTGTTGATATAAGATATATTTTATGTGTGATCTTAACGATTCATTTTCGAATTAAAAGCTTATGAATAGGTTTTTAGTGCATTTCATAAAAGGAAAAAAATATAATATAGTGTTGTATTATAGTATTTTTTAAATTTATGTATTATAGTATTTTTTAAATTTAAGAATGATTGGAGTAATAATTAGTATTATGAAGTACACATTTGTAATTTTATGTGGTATCTAGTTTTGAGTATCACGTGATCAAGGAGATGCTCAGGGACAATGTACATGTAAAGTAAGAGGGACTACTCATTCGTTCGAATTGCACTCCTGTGACCTTGTAATTGAAAGAGAAGGTGTTTATGGTTTTTCGGGTGCTCTGTTTATAATTGTGCATTTTGAAGGAGGATTTTTTCTTGACGAACGTTATTTGCTTCGCGAAAGAGAGATTTTTGTTTTTGTTGTGTTCACACATTTGGGGAGATTGGTATTTCAGAGCTCGGTTACATGAAAGTTTTTTGGGGGTTGTGTATAAAATACCAATTGAATTTCTATTGTTTTAACAATTGTGCATTATATAAATTTAGGATTTTAGTTTGATCATATATGTTAACTGGTATACATTTACTGTCATTGTTACTCATTCTTGCATAAAATATTTGTTAATGTCACAATATTGCGAACGTATTAATAATAGTGTTATTGTTAACCTTATATTTCTTACCAAAGGTTATTTCAGTGAAATATTGTCACTGTTCTGAGGATTTTGAATAAGTGTTTATTATACAAATTTAGAACTTTTACACACATTTTAGATGTTCAATTGAAAGTATTTGGGCTTAATGATGCAATATTCCGTTTAAAGTAGTGCATTTTATTTATACTATTTTTAATGGTAAAAATATAAAGTGACTCTGAACAACAGAACTATAAGGAAAATGTCATTCCTCGGTAAAGCAAGAAAATGCGATCTGGTCGGTCTGGCATTAGAGATGGGGGAACATTCTGATGATAGCGATACAGTTATCAAATTAAGAACGATTATTACTTCGAGTCCGGCTTACGAAGAAGAATTTGTAAAGAACTTACTCCAGCGTATTATCACTGAGAGACAGGAACTGGAAGCAAAAATCAAGGAAGAGAAAGAAAGAAAAGAAGATTTAGAGTTCGAAGAGCGAAAGAGGAAGGATGGTTACGAATTCGAGCTACAGAAGTTGAGACTCCAGGAAGAAGCGGCTCGAACGTCAGCTTCCATAGAAAAGAATGAAGTTCCACATTCAGCCAAACCCAAACTGGATTTGCAGACTCTTATTCAACGATTTGATCCTGCAACAAACGATGTTAGTTTGTACCTCGTCATCTTCGAAAGGCAAGCCCGGAGAGCTGAAATCCCTAAAGAATTCTGGGCAGCACATTTAATTGGATTGTTGCCATACGATATTGCTCAAATTATTGCCAGGGAAGCTGAAGAAGTTTCCCAAGATTATGAACAAGTTAAGCAGCTTCTACTCAAGCGCTATAAGTTAACTCCAGAAAAGTTTCGTCAATCATTCGTGAGACATGCAAAAAGTCCAGAAAGCTCATGGACAGATTTCGCATATGAAACGAGGAACTATTTTCAGGGTTGGATTTCGGGTCTTGAAATCACCACTTTCGACGGACTCTCTGATCTGATGATTGCAGATCAAATAAAACGCCGTGTTCCTCAGGAGATTCGAGAACATTTCATCGATGAGTGGACTCGGATAAAAACAGTAAAAGATCTAGTGAAGAAGCTGGACGACTATGAAACGGTTCGACCAAATAACAGAAAGGATTTTGCTCCCAAGACGCAAAATAAACTGTGGAATGGAACTCCAAATCCTCCAGCGCAGGGGGATAGCAAGGCCCAGCGTCGGGATTGGAGAGGGGTCAGCAACAACCGTGAAGTGCAGCAGGACAAACGAACATATCCAAGGACACAACAGGACAACGGAAAGTCCAAAGCTAAAGTAACTTGTTTCTCATGTGGATTAGAAGGACACATGAAAGGAACCTGCCCAAATTGGGACAAGACTAAAGATGGTAGAGGTGCTAACAGAAATAAACAGTATCCTTTTAGTCAAGACAGAGCCCAAAGAACCTCTGAACTTCAAAACGAAGAAATCAGACCTCCCATAGCATGTTATGGATGTGGTTGCCCAGGAGTTATTAAATCAAGATGCAGCACTTGCAATCCAACCGTACCGAATGACTATTCGAAATCGCCAAATGTTAACCATCTGGAACTTTACAGTTTTTCCACATTAAAACACCCATTGAGCCTTATCCAGATCACAATTTGCAACCAACAGGCGGCCGTGTGTGCAGACACGGGTGCGACTTGTTCCGTAGCTGGAGAAAAGTTGTACAAACGTCTCCAGGAGTTTGGTCTGCATTTTGAGGACAGGAAGGTTGATTTAAAGCTTGCTGATGGCTGCGTGAGAACAACAGATGTCCTCAGTACTGTGGTTGATATTGGCATTAATGGTAAGGTGATCCCAACAGAACTTCTTGTCCTAAAACAAGCCAAAGGAAACAGAACTCTTTTGGGCGAGGACTTCCTCCAAGCAGCAGGGGTAGTTCTGGATCTTCAACAAAATGAATGGTTTTTCTCTGAAACCCCGCAAAAGAAAAACAGTTTTATTTCACCAACAACGGATGTGTCATTCCTGGCAACGCATGATATATCCTTATTCGATCCATCCCTTCGAGAGGATGAAGGTACAGGACTCTCGGTAATGCAAAAACATCAAATAAATTCTCTCCTGAAGCAATATGAAACTTGTTTCCAACCAGGGGGAGAGCCTACCCCGTTTATAGAACACCGAATCACTACGCGTGATCATCTTCCTGTTGCAGTGCCCCCCTATAGGATGAACCCTGTCAAAAAAGGAATCCTGAAAGTAGAAATAGACAAGCTTTTGGAAGACGGGATAATAGAGGAATGCGAATCTCCCTATGCATCTCCCGTGGTTCTTATTCCAAAACCAAATGGAAAAGTGCGACTTTGTGTTGACTATAGGAAATTGAATGCAGTTACTGTTCAAGATCCCTATCCCCTTCCTCGTATGGATGACCTCCTACACGAAGCAAAACCAACCTCCTATATGTCAACCATAGATCTTAGGTCAGGATATCACCAGGTCAAGGTCCATCCAGATGATCAAGACAAAACCGCATTTGTGTGCCCTTTCGGAACATACCGATTCAAACGGATGCCTTTTGGATTACGGAACGCGCCCGCAACGTTCCAGAGATTAATGGATCGTTTTCGCAATGGTCTTGACGGTATTCTGACACTCACGTACCTCGACGACATAATAATTTTGTCCGAATCGTTCGAGAAACACATCTCGGATCTTCAAGCAGTATTCGAAAGACTCTTGCTATTCAAGCTTCGAGCTAACAGAGTAAAGTGCCACTTTGCTTCAAATCGTGTGAAATATTTGGGTTTTTGGGTTACTCCAGACGGCATTGCGGTTGACCCAGAAAAAGTTTCTGCTATCCAGCGAATACCTCCACCCAAATCAGTGAAAGAAGTGCAGTCCTTTCTACAAACGTGCTCTTGGTTCCGAAGATATATTCAAAACTTTGCCGATATTTCCAGACCCCTTAGCAATCTGACGAAAAAGAACCAACAGTGGGAATGGGGA
Organism: Metellina segmentata; assembly: GCA_947359465.1. Classification (NCBI taxonomy): domain Eukaryota; kingdom Metazoa; phylum Arthropoda; class Arachnida; order Araneae; family Tetragnathidae; genus Metellina; species Metellina segmentata. The sequence goes on along the minus strand of OX375882.1, from coordinate 107,690,402 downwards.
TTCGCCCAACAACAAGCATTTGAGAAATTGAAAAACTGTCTCATCACACCTCCTGTGTTAAAGCAGGCAGATGGAACTCGTCCGTATTGTATACGCACAGACGCAAGTAGCTACGCCATAGGAGCAGTACTCCTTCAGGGAGAGGGACCGGAGGAACACCCGCTCGAATACGCCAGTCGCTTGCTGTCGCAAGCTGAGCGAAATTACTCCACGACAGAAAGGGAAGCCCTCGCTGTTGTGTGGGCACTGAAAAAATTTCGAGGATATGTTGAGGGAACCGAAGTGACAGTGGCATCTGACCACCAACCCCTCAAGTGGTTACTCAGCCTCAAATCTCCAACTGGACGTCTTGCCAGATGGGCGCTCGAGATTCAGTCCTTCAACCTGAAAGTGCAGTACATCCCTGGAAAGGCAAATGTCATTGCTGACATGCTCTCCCGCCCTGTTTGTAAAGAAGATCAAAGTTCTTCATGTGAAATTTCCAACATCGTTGTTGCGGACTTGCCCGCAAGAAGTTCCAAAGATATGAGAGATTCCCAAATGCAAGATGAAAGTTTGAGGAAAATTATTGAAAGTTTTGAATCCCCTCTGAAAACAGAGGAATACGCCAACTGGACTGAGCGTGGTTTCTTGATGAATCAAGGAGTTCTCTACCGATACGTACCAGACGCGGATTCTGAAGAGGCGCAATTAGTCATCCCGACATCAGAACGTTTAGCAATAATGAAGAAACACCATGATGACCCAATGGCTGGACACTATGGAGAAGAAGGGACTTTCCAACGTATCAACAAACGATATTATTGGACAGGAATGCGGAAATACATATCAGAATATGTAAAAAATTGTCCTGATTGTATTCGTTACAAGGCTACCAATTTGAAACCAGCTGGACTGTTGAGAACCCCCGTCCATTCACAGCGCTTCGAAACAATCTCCATTGATCTTTTTGGACCATTGCCACGCAGTGACACAGGCATGCAGTGGATTTTTATCGTTGAAGACTGTGCCACAAGGTGGGTTGAGTTATTTCCTCTTCCTCAAGCCACGGCACGTGCGTGTGCTACGACCCTTATTGAAGAAGTTTTCATGAGACATGGGATCCCTAGACGAATAATCAGCGACAACGGAACTCAGTTTGTCAGCGCGGTGTTACAGCAGATTTGTTTCACCCTCAACATTCAACAAAATTTGATTCCCGTTTATTTTCCTCAATCAAATCCAGTGGAACGTAAAAACAGGGATCTCAAGCCACGTCTCGCTATTCTGGTTGGAGACGAACACGATAACTGGCCCTCAAAACTATCCGTTATACGCTTTGCAATGAACACTGCAGTTTGTGAAACCACTGGACATACTCCTGCTTTCCTCACATATGGAAAAGAACTACGCACAGTTGACGATGTGGTGCAAAATTTCACATCGGTCATCGAAAATGACAACTTTGTTGCTGAAATTACCCCTTACCTAAGAAAATTCGCAACCCTTTCTCGAGACATCAGAGAACGAATCGAAGGTAAACAAGATCAACGAAAAAGACAGTACGACAAAAACCGTCGTCAAGTGTACTTTTCCCAAGGAGACAAGATTTGGATAAATCTACATCCTCTAAGTAATGCCCGACATAAGAAGACAGCAAAATTTATGCCCAAACGAGACGGACCATACATAATACTCACTCAGAAGTCCCCCACTTCTTATGTCATAGCCAGTATTGATAAACCATGTGAGCCACTTGCGACTTACCATGTCTCTGCTCTCACACCCTTCAGAGACATTGACACTACTCCAGTAGCCCCTCTTCGTAAGAGAGGTCGACCACCCAATGTACCTGGGAACTCGAACTCAGATAAAGAACTTTCAAGTCCTTCAGGAACTGCTTCCCGGACTGGTCGTTTTCCCCGGAAAGCCAAAAGAATTTGAGCTTGACCATTACCACTGCAGAACTTTCCGATCCTGGTCTCCTCACCGGGACGTCATCGGGACCAGAGGGGGAGTCTGTAGCGCCCATGTTTATGCTAATGACAGTGTCTCCCTCTGACGGTTAGCAATATGAAATAGGCAGTCGAGAGCCAAGTTTCCCATGCGCGGACGCATGGTCTTCTGTATCCCTAACTCTTAACTAAATTTAATATGTGTGTTGTGTGTAACTTAGATCTCATTAAAGATGTTACACTAAATTTTGGCTCACTAGCATTCCATTTTCTTATCCCAACAGAACCCAGTGGCTTTCCCCGGCCACAATACTATTTTAAATTAAAGCTTTACGTTACTTCAAATTGTAGCGTCGTCCCATGTTGTCCAGCGGTTCGGATTCCTGGCTCTCACCCAGGCGGCCCTTGTTCGAATCCCGGCATGGAAATACACTTTTCAATTGTGTAATTGTCAGAACACCGAAATTTCTGTTTAATTTGTCTCTGTTTGAATTTCAAAATAAGTTTTTAATGATATGTTTCTAATGAAAATTTAACATTAAATGACCTACAGATTTACACATGCTCAGTTATACTTATTGAAATTACATAATATTTTAAATTAAAGCTTTTCCTTACTTCAAATTGTAACGTCGTCCCATATGGTCCAGCGGTTAGGATTACTGGCTTTCACCCAGGCGACCCGAGTTTGAATCCCGGCATGGGAATATTCTTTTAGATGGTGTAATTGTCAGAACACTGAAATTTCTGTTCAATTTGTCTCTGTTTAAATTTCAAAATAATTTCTTAATTATATGTTTCTAAAGAAAATTTAACATGAAATTACCTATAGAATTACACATGCTTAGTTAAACTTATTGAAATTACATAATATTTTAAATTAAAGCTTTTCGTTAATTCAAATTGTAACGTCGTCCCATGTGGTCCAGCGGTTAGGATTCCTGGCTTTCACCCATGCGGCCCGGGTACGAATCATCCTGGCATGGGATTATACTTTTCCATGGTGTAATTGTCAGAACACCGAAATTTCTGTTTAATTTGTCTCTGTTTGAATTTCAAAATAACTTTTTAATGATATGTTTCTAATGAAAATTTAACATTAAATGACCTATATAATTACGCATGCTCAGTTATACTTATTGAAATTACATACTATTTTAAATTCAAGCTTTTCGTTACTTCAAATTGTAACGTCGTCCCATGTGGTCCAGCGGTTCGGATTCCTGTCTCTCACCCAGGCGGCCCGGGTTCAAATCCCGGCATGGAAATACACTTTTCAATTGTGTAATTGTCAGAACACAGGAATTTCTGTTTAATTTGTCTCTGTTTGAATTTCAAAATAACTTTTTAATGATATGTTTCCAATGAAAATTTAACATTAAATGACCTACAGATTTACACATGCTTAGTTAAACTTATTGAAATTACATAATATTTTAAATTAAAGCTTTTCGTTACTTCAAATTGTAACGTCGTCCCATGTGGTCCAGCGGTTAGTATTCCTGGCTTTCACCCAGGCGGCCCGAGTTAGAATCCCGGCATGGTAATATTCTTTTCCATGGTGTAATTGTCAGAACACTGAAATTTCTGTTCAATTTGTCTCTGTTTAAATTTCAAAATAATTTCTTAATATATGTTTCTAAAGAAAATTTAACATTAAATGACCTATAGAATTACACATATTTAGTTAAACTTATTGAAATTACATCATATTTTAAATTAAAGCTTTTCGTTACTTCAAATTGTAACGTCGTCCCATGTGGTCCAGCGGTTCGGATTCCTGGCTTTCACCCATGCGGCCCGGGTACGAATCATCCTGGCATGGGATTATACTTTTCCATGGTGTAATTGTCAGAACACCGAAATTTCTGTTTAATTTGTCTCTGTTTGAATTTCAAAATAACTTTTTAATGATATGTTTCTAATGAAAATTTAACATTAAATGACCTACAGATTTACACATGCTCAGTTATACTTATTGAAATTACATAATATTTTATATTAAAGTTTACCGTTACTTCAAATTGTAACGTCGTCCCATGTGGTCCAGCGGTTAGGATTCCTGGCTTTCACCCAGGCGGCCCGATTTTGAATCCCGGCATGGGAATATTCTTTTCCATGGTGTAATTGTCAGAACACTGAAATTTCTGTTCAATTTGTCTCTGTTTAAATTTCAAAATAATTTCTTAATTATATGTTTCTAAAGAAAATGTAACATTAAATTACCTATAGAATTACACATGCTTAGTTAAACTTATTGAAATTACATAATATTTTAAATTAAAGCTTTTCGTTAATTCAAATTGTAACGTCGTCCCATGTGGTCCAGCGGTTAGGATTCCTGGCTTTCAACCAGGCGAGCTGGGTTCGAATCCCGGCATGGGAATAAAATTTTCCATTTTGCAATTCTCGGAACACCGAAATTTCTGTTTAATTTGTCTCTGTTTGAATTTCAAAATAACTTTTTAATGATATGTTTCTAATGAAAATTTAACATTAAATGACCTACAGATTTACACATGCTTAGTTATACTTATTGAAATTACATAATATTTTATATTAAAGTTTACCGTTACTTCAAATTGTAACGTCGTCCCATGTGGTCCAGCGGATAGGATTCCTGGCTTTCACCCATGCGGCCCGGGTACGAATCATCCTGGCATGGGGTTATACTTTTCCATGGTGTAATTGTCAGAACACCGAAATTTCTGTTTAATTTGTCTCTGTTTGAATTTCAAAATAACTTTTTAATGATATGTTTCTAATGAAAATTTAACATTAAATGACCTACAGATTTACACATGCTCAGTTATACTTATTCAAATTACATAATATTTTATATTAAAGTTTACCGTTACTTCAAATTGTAACGTCGTCCCATGTGGTCCAGCGGTTAGGATTCCTGGGTATCACCCAGGCGGCCCGAGTTCGAATCCCGTTATGGGAAAACACTTTTCCATTGTGTAATTGTCAGAACACAGGAAATTCTGTTCAAATTGTCTATGTTTCAATTTCGAAATAACTTTTTAATGATATGTTTCTAAAGAAAATTTAACATTAAATGACCTATAGAATTATACATGCTTAGTTAAACTTATTGAAATTACATAATAATTTAAATTAAAGCTTTTCCTTACTTCAAATTGTAAAGTCGTCCCATGTGGTCCAGCGGTTAGGATTCCTGGTTTTCACCCAGGCGGCCCGAGTTTGAATCCCGGCATGGGAATATTCTTTTCCATGGTGTAATTGTCAGAACACTGAAATTTCTGTTCAATTTCTCTCTGTTTAAATTTCAAAATAATTTCTTAATTATATGTTTCTAAAGAAAATTTAATATTAAATTACCTATAGAATTACACATGCTTAGTTAAACTTATTGAAATTACATAATATTTTAAATTAAAGCTTTTCCTTACTTCAAATTGTAACGTCGTCCCATTTTGTCCAGCGGTTAATATTCCTGGCTTTCAACCAGGCGGCCCGAGTTTGAATCCCGGCATGGGAATATTCTTTTCCATGGTGTAATTGTCAGAACTATGAAATTTCTGTTCAATTTGTCTCTGTTTAAATTTCAAAATAATTTCTTAATTATATGTTTCTAAAGAAAATGTAACATTAAATTACCTATAGAATTACACATGCTTAGTTAAACTTATTGAAATTACATAATATTTTAAATTAAAGCTTTTCCTTACTTCAAATTGTAACGTCGTCCCATTTGGTCCAGCGGTTAGGATTCCTGGCTTTCACCCAGGCGGCCCGAGTTTGAATCCCGGCGTGGGAATATTCTTTTCCATGGTGTAATTGTCAGAACACTGAAATTTCTGTTCAATTTGTCTCTGTTTAAATTTCAAAATAATTTCTTAATATATGTTTCTAAAGAAAATTTAACATTAAATGACCTATAGAATTACACATATTTAGTTAAACTTATTGAAATTACATCATATTTTAAATTAAAGCTTTTCGTTACTTCAAATTGTAACGTCGTCCCATGTGGTCCAGCGGTTAGGATTCCTGGGTATCACCCAGGCGGCCCGAGTTCGAATCCCGTTATGGGAAAACACTTTTCCATTGTGTAAATGTCAGAACACAGGAAATTCTGTTCAAATTGTCTATGTTTCAATTTCGAAATAACTTTTTAATGATATGTTTCTAAAGAAAATTTAACATTAAATGACCTATAGAATTATACATGCTTAGTTAAACTTATTGAAATTACATAATAATTTAAATTAAAGCTTTTCCTTACTTCAAATTGTAAAGTCGTCCCATGTGGTCCAGCGGTTAGGATTCCTGGTTTTCACCCAGGCGGCCCGAGTTTGAATCCCGGCATGGGAATATTCTTTTCCATGGTGTAATTGTCAGAACACTGAAATTTCTGTTCAATTTCTCTCTGTTTAAATTTCAAAATAATTTCTTAATTATATGTTTCTAAAGAAAATTTAATATTAAATTACCTATAGAATTACACATGCTTAGTTAAACTTAATGAAATTACATAATATTTTAAATTAAAGCTTTTCGTTAATTCAAATTGTAACGTCGTCCCATGTGGTCCAGCGGTTAGGATTCCTGGCTTTCACACAGGCGGCCTGGGTTCGAATCCCGGCATGGGAATAAAATTTTCCATTTTGCAATTCTCGGAACTCTGGAATTTCTGTACATTTTTTTTGTTTGAATTTCGGAATAACTTTTTTATTACATGTTTCTAATTAAAATTTAACGATAAATGAACTACAGATACACACACGCTTAGTTTAACTTATTAAAATTACATAATATTTTTAATTAAAGCTTTTTGTCGTTTGTAGCTGTTATGTCGACCCATGTGGTCCAGCGGTTAGGATTCCTGGCTCTCACCCAGGCGGCCCGGGTTCGAATCCCGGCATGGGAATACACTTTTCAATTGTGTAATTGTCAGAACACAGGAATTTCTGTTTAATTTGTCTCTGTTTGAATTTCAAAATAACTTTTTAATGATATGTTTCTAATGAAAATTTAACATTAAATGACCTTCAGATTTACACATGCTTAGTTATACTTATTGAAATTACATAATATTTTATATTAAAGTTTACCGTTACTTCAAATTGTAACGTCGTCCCATGTGGTCCAGCGGTTAGGATCCTGGGTCTCACCCAAGCGGCCCGTGTTCGAATCCCGTTATGGGAAAACACTTTTCCATTGTGTAATTGTCAGAACACAGAAAATTCTGTTCAAATTGTCTATGTTTCAATTTCGAAATAACTTTTTAATGATATGTTTCTAAAGAAAATTTAACATTAAATGACCTATAGAATTACACATGCTTAGTTAAACTTATTGAAATTACATAATAATTTAAATTAAAGCTTTTCCTTACTTCAAATTCTAAAGTCGTCCCATGTGGTCCAGCGGTTAGGATTCCTGGTTTTCACCCAGGCGGCCCGAGTTTGAATCCCGGCATGGGAATATTCTTTTCCATGGTGTAATTGTCAGAACACTGAAATTTCTGTTCAATTTCTCTCTGTTTAAATTTCAAAATAATTTCTTAATTATATGTTTCTAAAGAAAATTTAATATTAAATTACCTATAGAATTACACATGCTTAGTTAAACTTATTGAAATTACATAATATTTTAAATTAAAGCTTTTCCTTACTTCAAATTGTAACGTCGTCCCATTTTGTCCAGCGGTTAATATTCCTGGCTTTCAACCAGGCGGCCCGAGTTTGAATCCCGGCATGGGAATATTCTTTTCCATGGTGTAATTGTCAGAACTATGAAATTTCTGTTCAATTTGTGTCTGTTTAAATTTCAAAATAATTTCTTAATTATATGTTTCTAAAGAAAATGTAACATTAAATTACCTATAGAATTACACATGCTTAGTTAAACTTATTGAAATTACATAATATTTTAAATTAAAGCTTTTCCTTACTTCAAATTGTAACGTCGTCCCATTTGGTCCAGCGGTTAGGATTCCTGGCTTTCCCCCAGGCGGCCCGAGTTTGAATCCCGGCGTGGGAATATTCTTTTCCATGGTGTAATTGTCAGAACTATGAAATTTCTGTTCAATTTTTCTCTGTTTAAATTTCAAAATAATTTCTTAATTATATGTTTCTAAAGAAAATGTAACATTAAATTACCTATAGAATTACACATGCTCAGTTATACTTATTGAAATTACATAATATTTTATATTAAAGTTTACCGTTACTTCAAATTGTAACGTCGTCCCATGTGGTCCAGCGGTTAGGATTCCTGGCTTTCACCCAGGCGGCCCGATTTTGAATCCCGGCATGGGAATATTCTTTTCCATGGTGTAATTGTCAGAACACTGAAATTTCTGTTCAATTTGTCTCTGTTTAAATTTCAAAATAATTTCTTAATTATATGTTTCTAAAGAAAATGTAACATTAAATTACCTATAGAATTACACATGCTTAGTTAAACTTATTGAAATTACATAATATTTTAAATTAAAGCTTTTCGTTAATTCAAATTGTAACGTCGTCCCATGTGGTCCAGCGGTTAGGATTCCTGGCTTTCAACCAGGCGGCCTGGGTTCGAATCCCGGCATGGGAATAAAATTTTCCATTTTGCAATTCTCGGAACACCGAAATTTCTGTTTAATTTGTCTCTGTTTGAATTTCAAAATAACTTTTTAATGATATGTTTCTAATGAAAATTTAACATTAAATGACCTACAGATTTACACATGCTTAGTTATACTTATTGAAATTACATAATATTTTATATTAAAGTTTACCGTTACTTCAAATTGTAACGTCGTCCCATGTGGTCCAGCGGTTAGGATTCCTGGCTTTCACCCATGCGGCCCGGGTACGAATCATCCTGGCATGGGGTTATACTTTTCCATGGTGTAATTGTCAGAACACCGAAATTTCTGTTTAATTTGTCTCTGTTTGAATTTCAAAATAACTTTTTAATGATATGTTTCTAATGAAAATTTAACATTAAATGACCTACAGATTTACACATGCTCAGTTATACTTATTCAAATTACATAATATTTTATATTAAAGTTTACCGTTACTTCAAATTGTAACGTCGTCACATGTGGTCCAGCGGTTAGGATTCCTGGGTATCACCCAGGCGGCCCGAGTTCGAATCCCGTTATGGGAAAACACTTTTCCATTGTGTAATTGTCAGAACACAGGAAATTCTGTTCAAATTGTCTATGTTTCAATTTCGAAATAACTTTTTAATGATATGTTTCTAAAGAAAATTTAACATTAAATGACCTATAGAATTATACATGCTTAGTTAAACTTATTGAAATTACATAATAATTTAAATTAAAGCTTTTCCTTACTTCAAATTGTAAAGTCGTCCCATGTGGTCCAGCGGTTAGGATTCCTGGTTTTCACCCAGGCGGCCCGAGTTTGAATCCCGGCATGGGAATATTCTTTTCCATGGTGTAATTGTCAGAACACTGAAATTTCTGTTCAATTTCTCTCTGTTTAAATTTCAAAATAATTTCTTAATTATATGTTTCTAAAGAAAATTTAATATTAAATTACCTATAGAATTACACATGCTTAGTTAAACTTATTGAAATTACATAATATTTTAAATTAAAGCTTTTCCTTACTTCAAATTGTAACGTCGTCCCATTTTGTCCAGCGGTTAATATTCCTGGCTTTCAACCAGGCGGCCCGAGTTTGAATCCCGGCATGGGAATATTCTTTTCCATGGTGTAATTGTCAGAACTATGAAATTTCTGTTCAATTTGTCTCTGTTTAAATTTCAAAATAATTTCTTAATTATATGTTTCTAAAGAAAATGTAACATTAAATTACCTATAGAATTACACATGCTTAGTTAAACTTATTGAAATTACATAATATTTTAAATTAAAGCTTTTCGTTAATTCAAATTGTAACGTCGTCCCATGTGGTCCAGCGGTTAGGATTCCTGGCTTTCACACAGGCGGCCTGGGTTCGAATCCCGGCATGGGAATAAAATTTTCCATTTTGCAATTCTCGGAACTCTGGAATTTCTGTACATTTTTTTTGTTTGAATTTCGGAATAACTTTTTTATTACATGTTTCTAATTAAAATTTAACGATAAATGAACTACAGATACACACACGCTTAGTTTAACTTATTAAAATTACATAATATTTTTAATTAAAGCTTTTTGTCGTTTGTAGCTGTTATGTCGACCCATGTGGTCCAGCGGTTATGATTCCTGGCTCTCACCCAGGCGGCCCGGGTTCGAATCCCGGCATGGGAATACACTTTTCAATTGTGTAATTGTCAGAACACAGGAATTTCTGTTTAATTTGTCTCTGTTTGAATTTCAAAATAACTTTTTAATGATATGTTTCTAATGAAAATTTAACATTAAATGACCTTCAGATTTACACATGCTTAGTTATACTTATTGAAATTACATAATATTTTTTATTAAAGTTTACCGTTACTTCAAATTGTAACGTCGTCCCATGTGGTCCAGCGGTTAGGATCCTGGGTCTCACCCAAGCGGCCCGTGTTCGAATCCCGTTATGGGAAAACACTTTTCCATTGTGTAATTGTCAGAACACAGAAAATTCTGTTCAAATTGTCTATGTTTAAATTTCGAAATAACTTTTTAATGATATGTTTCTAAAGAAAATTTAACATTAAATGACCTATAGAATTACACATGCTTAGTTAAACTTATTGAAATTACATAATAATTTAAATTAAAGCTTTTCCTTACTTCAAATTCTAAAGTCGTCCCATGTGGTCCAGCGGTTAGGATTCTTGGTTTTCACCCAGGCGGCCCGAGTTTGAATCCCGGCATGGGAATATTCTTTTCCATGGTGTAATTGTCAGAACACTGAAATTTCTGTTCAATTTCTCTCTGTTTAAATTTCAAAATAATTTCTTAATTATATGTTTCTAAAGAAAATTTAATATTAAATTACCTATAGAATTACACATGCTTAGTTAAACTTATTGAAATTACATAATATTTTAAATTAAAGCTTTTCCTTACTTCAAATTGTAACGTCGTCCCATTTTGTCCAGCGGTTAATATTCCTGGCTTTCAACCAGGCGGCCCGAGTTTGAATCCCGGCATGGGAATATTCTTTTCCATGGTGTAATTGTCAGAACTATGAAATTTCTGTTCAATTTGTCTCTGTTTAAATTTCAAAATAATTTCTTAATTATATGTTTCTAAAGAAAATGTAACATTAAATTACCTATAGAATTACACATGCTTAGTTAAACTTATTGAAATTACATAATATTTTAAATTAAAGCTTTTCCTTACTTCAAATTGTAACGTCGTCCCATTTGGTCCAGCGGTTAGGATTCCTGGCTTTCACCCAGGCGGCCCGAGTTTGAATCCCGGCGTGGGAATATTCTTTTCCATGGTGTAATTGTCAGAACTATGAAATTTCTGTTCAATTTTTCTCTGTTTAAATTTCAAAATAATTTCTTAATTATATGTTTCTAAAGAAAATGTAACATTAAATTACCTATAGAATTACACATGCTTAGTTAAACTTAATGAAATTACATAATATTTTAAATTAAAGCTTTTCGTTAATTCAAATTGTAACGTCGTCCCATGTGGTCCAGCGGTTAGGATTCCTGGCTTTCACACAGGCGGCCTGGGTTCGAATCCCGGCATGGGAATAAAATTTTCCATTTTGCAATTCTCGGAACTCTGGAATTTCTGTACATTTTTTTTTGTTTGAATTTCTGAATAACTTTTTTATTACATGTTTCTAATTAAAATTTAACGATAAATGAACTACAGATACACACACGCTTAGTTTAACTTATTAAAATTACATAATATTTTTAATTAAAGCTTTTTGTCGTTTGTAGCTGTTATGTCGACCCATGTGGTCCAGCGGTTAGGATTCCTGGCTCTCACCCAGGCGGCCCGGGTTCGAATCCCGGCATGGGAATACACTTTTCAATTGTGTAATTGTCAGAACACAGGAATTTCTGTTTAATTTGTCTCTGTTTGAATTTCAAAATAACTTTTTAATGATATGTTTCTAATGAAAATTTAACATTAAATGACCTTCAGATTTACACATGCTTAGTTATACTTATTGAAATTACATAATATTTTATATTAAAGTTTACCGTTACTTCAAATTGTAACGTCGTCCCATGTGGTCCAGCGGTTAGGATCCTGGGTCTCACCCAAGCGGCCCGTGTTCGAATCCCGTTATGGGAAAACACTTTTCCATTGTGTAATTGTCAGAACACAGAAAATTCTGTTCAAATTGTCTATGTTTCAATTTCGAAATAACTTTTTAATGATATGTTTCTAAAGAAAATTTAACATTAAATGACCTATAGAATTACACATGCTTAGTTAAACTTATTGAAATTACATAATAATTTAAATTAAAGCTTTTCCTTACTTCAAATTCTAAAGTCGTCCCATGTGGTCCAGCGGTTAGGATTCCTGGTTTTCACCCAGGCGGCCCGAGTTTGAATCCCGGCAGGGGAATATTCTTTTCCATGGTGTAATTGTCAGAACACTGATATTTCTGTTCAATTTGTCTCTGTTTAAATTTCGTTAATTCAACTTGTAACGTAGTCCCATGTATTCCAGCGGTTAGGATTCCTGGCTTTCACCCAGGCGGCCCGGGTTCGAATCCCGGCATGGGAAAACACTTTTCTATTGTATAATTGTCAGAACACAGGAATTTCTGTTTAATTTGTCTCTGTTTGAATTTCAAAATAACTTTTAATGATATGTTTCTAATGAAAATTTAACAATAAATGTCCTACTGATTTACACATGCTTAGTTAAACTTATTGAAATTACATAATATTTTAAATTAAAGCTTTTCGTTACTTCAAATTGTAACGTCGTCCCATGTAATCCAGCGGTTAGGATTCCTGGCTTTCACCCATGCGGCTCGGGTTCGAATCCTGGCATGGGATTATACTTTTCCATGGTGTAATTGTCAGAACACCGAAATTTCTGTTCAATTTGTCTCTGTTTGAATTTCAAAATAACTTTTTAATGATATGTTTCTAATGAAAATTTAACAATAAATGTCCTACTGATTTACACATGCTTAGTTAAACTTATTGAAATTACATAATATTTTAAATTAAAGCTTTTCGTTACTTCAAATTGTAACGTCGTCCCATGTGGTCCAGCGGTTAGGATTCCTGGATTTCACCCAGGCGGCCCGGGTTCGAATCCCTGCATGGGAATACAATTTTGCAATTCTCGGAACTCTGGAATTTCTGTACATTTTTTCTTTGTTTGAATTTCGGAATAAGTTTTTTATTACATGTTTCTAATTAAAATTTAACAATAAATGAACTACAGATACACACACACTTAGTTTAACTTATTAAAATTACATAATATTTTTAATTAAAGCTTTTTGTTCTTTGAAGCTGTTATGTCGTCCCATGTGGTCCAGCGGTTTGTATTCCTGGCTCTCACCCAGGCGGCCCGAATTCGAATCCCGGCATGGGAATATACTTTTCAATTGTGTAATTGTCAGAACACAGGAATTTCTGTTTAATTTGTCTCTGTTTGAATTTCAAAATAACTTTTTAATGATATGGTTTCCAATGAAAATTTAACATTAAATGACCTACAGATTTACACATGCTTAGTTACTTATTGAAATTACATAATATTTTAAATGAAAGCTTTTCGTTACTTCAAATTGTAACGTCGTCCCATGTGGTCCAGCGGTTAGGATTCCTGGCTCTCACCCAGGTGGCCCGGGTTCGAATCCCGGCATGGGAATATACTTTTCAATTGTGTAATTGTCAGAACACAGGAATTTCTGTTTAATTTGTCTCTGTTTGAATTTCAAAATAACTTTTTAATGATATGGTTTCCAATGAAAATTTAACATTAAATGACCTACAGATTTACACATGCTTAGTTACTTATTGAAATTACATAATATTTTAAATGAAAGCTTTTCGTTACTTCAAATTGTAACGTCGTCCCATGTGGTCCAGCGGTTAGGATTCCTGGCTCTCACCCAGGTGGCCCGGGTTCGAATCCCAGCATGGGATTGCGCTTTTCCATTGTGTAATTGCCACAACACAGGAATTTCTGTTTAATTTGTCTCTGTTTAAATTTCAAAATAAATTTTTCAATTATGTGTTTCTAAATAAAATTTAACAATAAATGAACTACAGAAATACACACGCTTAGTTAAACTTATTGAAATTACATAATATTTTAAATTAAAGTTTACCGTTACTTCAAATTGTAACGTCGTCCCATGTGTTCCAGCGGTTAGGATTCCTGGGTCTCACCCAGGCGGCCCGAGTTCGAATCCCTTTTTGGGAAAACACTCTTCCATTGTGTAATTGTCAGAACACAGGAAATTCTGTTCAAATTGTCTATGTTTCAATTTCGAAATAACTTTTTAATGATATGTTTCTAAAGAAAAATTAACATTAAATGACCTATAGAATTACACATGCTTAGTTAAACTTATTGAAATTACATACTATTTTAAATTAAAGCTTTCCGTTAATTCAACTTGTAACGACGTCCCATGTGGTCCAGCGGTTAGGATTCCTGGTTTTCACCCAGGCGGCCCGGGTTCGAATCCCGGCATGGGAATACAATTTTCCATTTTGCAATTCTCGGAACTCTGGAATTTCTGTTGATTTTTTCTTTGTTTGAATTTCGGAATTATTTTTTATTACATGTTTCTAATTAAAATTTAACAATAAATGAACTACAGATACACACGCGCTTAGTTTAACTTATTAAAATTACATAATATTTTTAATTAAAGCTTTTTGTTCTTTGAAGCTGTTATGTCATCCCATGTGGTCCAGCGGTTAGGATTCCTGGCTCTCACCCAGGCGGCCCGGGTTCGAATCCCGACATGGAAATACACTTTTCAATTGTGTAATTGTCAGAACACAGGAACTTCTGTTTAATTTGTCTCTGTTTGAATTTCAAAATAACTTTTTAATGATATGTTTCTAATGAAAATTTAACATTAAATGACCTACAGATTTAGACATGCTTACTTAAACTTATTGAAATTACATAATATTTTAAATTAAATCTTTTCGTTAATTCAAATTGAAACGTCGTCCCATGTGGTCCAGCGGTTATGATTCCTGGCTTTCACACAGGCGTCCCGAGTTTGAATCCCGCAATGGGAATATTCTTTTCCATGGTGTAATTGTCAGAACACTGAAATTTCTGTTCAATTTGTCTGTGTTTAAATTTCAAATAATTTCTTAATTATATGTTTCTTAAGAAAATTTAACATTAAATGACCTATACAATTACACATGCTTATTTAAACTTATTGAAATTACATAATATTTTAAATTAAAGCTTTTCGTTAATTCAAATTGTAACGTCGTCCCATGTGGTCCAGCGGTTAGGATTCCTGGCTCTCACCCAGGTGGCCCGGGTTCGAATCCCGGCATGGGAATACGCTTTTCCATTGTATAATTGTCAGAACACAGGAATTTCTCTTAAATTCGTCTCTGTTTAAATTTCAAAATAAATTTTTTATTTATGTGTTTCTAAATAAAATTTAACATTAAATGAACTATAGAATTTCACATGCTAAGTTAAACTTATTGAAATTACATAATATTTTATATTAAAGTTTACCGTTACTTCAAATTGTAACGTCGTCCCATGTGTTCCAGCGGTTAGGATTCCTGGGTCTCACCCAGGCGGCCCGAGTTCGAATCCCGTTATGGGAAAACACTTTTCCATTGTGTAATTGTCAGAACACAGGAAATTCTGTTCAAATTGTCTATGTTTCAATTTCGAAATAACTTTTTAATGATATGTTTCTAATGAAAATTTAACAATAAATGACCTACAGATTTACACATGCTTAGTTAAACTTATTGTAATTACATAATATTTTAAATTAAAGCTTTTCGTTACTTCAAATTGTAACGTCGTACATGTGGTCCAGCGGTTAGGATTCCTGGCTTTCACCCAGGCGGCCCGGGTTCGAATCCAGGCATGGGAATATACTTTTCCATGTTGTAATTGTCAGAATATTCTCTTTAATTTGTCTATGTTTAAATTTCAAGATAATTTCGTAATTATATGTTTGCAAATAAAATTTAACATTAAATGAACTATAGAATTACACATGCTTTGTTAAACTTATTGAAATTACATAATATTTTAAATGAAAGCTTTCGTTAATTCAAATTGTATCGTAGTCCCATGTGGTCCAGCGGTTAGTATTCCTGGTTTTCACCCAGGCGGCACGGGTTCGAATCCCGGCATGGAAATACAATTTTCCATTTTGCAATTCTCGGAACTCTGGAATTTCTGTACATTTTTTCTTTGTTTGAATTTCGGAATAATTTTTTTATTACATGTTTCTAATTAAAATTTAACAATAAATGAACTACAGATACACACACGCTTAGTTTAACTTATTAAAATTACATTATATTTTTAATTAAAGCTTTTTGTTCTTTGAAGCTGTTATGTCATCCCATGTGGTGCAGCGGTTAGGATTCCTGGCTCTCACCCAGGCGGCCCGGGTTCGAATCCCGGCATGGGAATACACTTTTCAATTGTGTAATTGTCAGAACACAGGAATTTCTGTTTCATTTGTCTCTGTTTGAATTTCAAAATAACTTTTTAATGATATGTTTCTAATGAAAATTTTACAATAAATGACCTACAGATTTAAACATGCTTAGTTAAACTTATTGAAATTACATAATATTTTAAATTAAAGCTTTTCGTTACTTCAAATTGTAACGTCGTCCCATGTGGTCCAGCGGTTAGGATTCCTGGCTTTCACCCAGGCGGCCCGGGTTCGAATCCCGGCATGGGAATATACTTTTCCATGTTGTAATTGTCAGAATATTCTCTTTAATTTGTCTATGTTTAAATTTCAAGATAATTTCGTAATTATATGTTTGCAAATAAAATTTAACATTAAATGAACTATAGAATTACACATGCTTTGTTAAACTTATTGAAATTACATAATATTTTAAATGAAAGCTTTTCGTTAATTCAAATTGTATCGTAGTCCCATGTGGTCCAGCGGTTAGTATTCCTAGTTTTCACCCAGGCGGCACGGGTTCGAATCCCGGCATGGAAATACAATTTTCCATTTTGCAATTCTCGGAACTCTGGAATTTCTGTACATTTTTCTTTGTTTGAATTTCGGAATAATTTTTTTATTACATGTTTCTAATTAAAATTTAACAATAAATGAACTACAGATACACATACGCTTAGTTTAACTTATTAAAATTACATTATATTTTTAATTAAAGCTTTTTGTTCTTTGAAGCTGTTATGTCATCCCATGTGGTCCAGCGGTTAGGATTCCTGGCTCTCACCCAGGCGTCCCGGGTTCGAATCACGGCATGGGAATACAATTTTCCATTTTGCAATTCTCGGAACTCTGGAATTTCTGTACATTTTTTCATTGTTTGAATTTCGGAATAATTTTTTATTACATGTTTCTAATTAAAATTTAACAATAAATGAACTACAGATCCACACACGCTTAGTTTAACTTAATAAAATTACATAATATTTTTAATTAAAGCTTTTTGTTCTTTGAAGCTGTTATGTCGTCCCATGTGGTCCAGCGGTTAGGATTCCTGGCTCTCACCCAGGCGGCCCGGGTTCGAATCCCGGCATGGGAATACACTTTTCAATTGTGTAATTGTCAGAACACAGGAATTTCTGTTTAATTTGTCTCTGTTTGAATTTCAAAATAACTTTTTAATGATATGTTTCTAATGAAAATTTAACAATAAATGACCTACAGATTTACACATGCTTAGTTAAACTTATTGAAATTACATAATATTTTAAATTAAAGCTTTTCGTTACTTCAAATTGTAACGTCGTCCCATGTGGTCCAGCGGTTAGGATTCCTGGCTTTCACCCATGCGGCTCGGGTTCGAATCGTGGCATGGGATTATACTTTTCCATGGTGTAATTGTCAGAACACCGAAATTTCTGTTCAATTTGTCTAGGTTTGAATTTCAAAATAACTTTTTAATGACATGGGGGGGGGTTTCTTAGGATTCCTGGCTTTCACCCAGGCGGCCCGGGTTCGAATACCGGCATGGGAATATACTTTTCCATGGTGTAATTGTCAGAATACTGAAATTTCTCTTTAATTTGTCTATGTTTAAATTTCAAGATAATTTCGTAATTATATGTTTCCAAATAAAATTTAACATTAAATGAACTATAGAATTACACATGCTTAGTTAAACTTATTGAAATTACATAATATTTTAAATTAAAGCTTTTCGTAAATTCAAATTGTAACGTTGTCCCATGTGGTCCAGCGGTTAGGATTCCTGGCTCTCACCCAGGCGGCCCGAATTCGAATCCCGGCATGGGAATATACTTTTCAATTGTGTAGTTGTCAGAACACAGGAATTTCTGTTTAATTTGTCTCTGTTTGAATTTCAAAATAACTTTTTAATGATATGTTTCCAATGAAAATTTAACATTAAATGACCTACAGATTTACACATGCTTAGTTAAACTTATTGAAATTACATAATATTTTAAATTATAGCTTTTCGTTACTTCAAATTGTAACGTCGTCCCATGTGGTCCAGCGGTTAGTATTCCTGGCTTTCACCCAGGCGGCCTGGGTTCGAATCCCGGCATGGGAATATTCTTTTCCATGGTGTAATTGTCAGAACACTGAAATTTCTGTTCAATTTGTCTGTGTTTAAATTTCAAAATAATTTCTCATTATATGTTTCTAAAGAAAATTTAACATTAAATGAACTATAGAATTACACATGCTTAGTTAAACTTATCGAAATTACATAATATTTTAAATTAAAGCTTTTCGTTAATTCAAATTGTAACGTCGTCCCATGTGGTCCAGCGGTTAGGATTCCTGACTCTCACCCAGGTGGCCCGGGTTCGAATCCCGGCATGCTAATACGCTTTTCCATTGTGTAATCGTCAGAACATAGGAATTTCTGTTAAATTTGTCTCTGTTTAATTTTCAAAATAAATTTTTTAATTATGTGTTTCTAAATAAAATTTAACATTAAACGAACTACAGAAATACACACGCTTAGTTAAACTTATTGAAATTACATAATATTTGATATTAAAGTTTACCGTTACTTCAAATTGTAACGTCGTCCCATGTGTTCCAGCGGTTAGGATTCCTGGGTCTCACCCAGGCGGCCCGAGTTCGAATCCCGTTATGGGAAAACACTTTTCCATTGTATAATTGTCAGAACACAGGAAATTCTGTTCAAATTGTCTATGTTTCAATTTCGAAATAACTTTTTAATGATATGTTTCTAAAGAAAATTTAACAATAAATGACCTATAGAATTACACATGCTTAGTTAAACTTATTGTAATTACATAATATTTTAAATTAAAGCTTTTCGTTACTTCAAATTGTAACGTCGTCCCATGTGGTCCAGCGGTTAGGATTCCTGGCTTTCACCCAGGCGGACCGGGTTCGAATCCCGGCATGGGAATATACTTTTCCATGGTGTAATTGTCAGAATATTCTCTTTAATTTGTCTATGTTTAAATTTCAAGATAATTTCGTAATTATATGTTTGCAAATAAAATTTAACATTAAATGAACTATAGAATTACACATGCATTGTTAAACTTATTGAAATTACATAATATTTTAAATGAAAGCTTTGCGTTAATTCAAATTGTATCGTAGTCCCATGTGGTCCAGCGGTTAGTATTCCTGGTTTTCACCCAGGCGGCACGGGTTCGAATCCCGGCATGGAAATACGATTTTCCATTTTGCAATTCTCGGAACTCTGGAATTTCTGTACATTTTTTCTTTGTTTGAATTTCGGAATAATTTTTTTATTACATGTTTCTAATTAAAATTTAACAATAAATGAACTACAGATACACACACGCTTAGTTTAACTTATTAAAATTACATTATATTTTTAATTAAAGCTTTTTGTTCTTTGAAGCTGTTGTGTCATTCCATGTGGTCCAGCGGTTAGGATTCCTTGCTTTCACCCATGCGGCTCGGGTTCGAATCCTGCCATGGGATTATACTTTTCCATGGTGTAATTGTCAGAACACCGAAATTTCTGTTCAATTTGTCTCGGTTTGAATTTCAAAATAACTTTTTAATGATATGGGGGGGGGGTTTCTAATGAAAATTTAACATTAAATGACCTACTGATTTACACATGCTTAGTTAACTTATTGAAATTAAAGCTTTTCGTTACTTCAAATTGTAACGTCGTCCCATGTGGTCCAGCGGTTAGGATTCCTGGCTCTCACCCAGGCGGCCCGAATTCGAATCCCGGCATGGGAATATTCTTTTCGATGGTGTTATTGTCAGAATACTGAAATTTCTCTTTAATTTGTCTATGTTTAAATTTCAAGATAATTTCGTAATTATATGTTTCCAAATAAAATTTAACATTAAATGAACTATAGAATTACACATGCTTAGTTAAACTTGTTGAAATTACATAATATTTTAAATTAAAGCTTTTCGTTAATTCAAATTGTAACGTAGTCCCATGTGGTCCAGCGGTTAGGATTCCTGGCTCTCACCCAGGCGGCCCGAATTCGAATCCCGGCATGGGAATATACTTTTCAATTGTGTAGTTGTCAGAACACAGGAATTTCTGTTTAATTTGTCTCTGTTTGAATTTCAAAATAACTTTTTAATGATATGTTTCCAATGAAAATTTAACATTAAATGACCTACAGATTTACACATGCTTAGTTAAACTTATTGAAATTACATAATATTTTAAATTAAAGCTTTTCGTTACTTCAAATTGTAACGTCGTCCCATGCGGTCCAGCGGTTAGTATTCCTGGCTTTCACCCAGGCGGCCCGAGTTAGAATCCCGGCATGGGAATATTCTTTTCCATGGTGTAATTGTCAGAACACTGAAATTTCTGTTCAATTTGTCTCTGTTTAAATTTCAAAATAATTTCTCATTATATGTTTCTAAAGAAAATTTAACATTAAATGACCTATAGAATTACACATGCTTAGTTAAACTTATTGAAATTACATAATATTTTAAATTAAAGCTTTTCGTTAATTCAAATTGTAACGTAGTCCCATGTGGTCAAGCGGTTAGGATTCCTGGCTCTCACACAGGCGGCCCGAGTTCGAATCCCGTTATGGGAAAACACTTTTCCATTGTGTAATTGTCAGAACACAGGAAATTCTGTTCAAATTGTCTATGTTTCAATTTCGAAATAACTTTTTAATGATATGTTTCTAAAGAAAATTTAACATTAAATGACCTATAGAATTACACATGCTTAGTTAAACTTATTGAAATTACATACTATTTTAAATTAAAGCTTTTCGTTATTCAAAATGTAACGTCGTCCCATGTGGTCCAGCGGTTAGTATTCCTGGCTTTCACCCAGGCGGCCTGGGTTCGAATCCCGGCATTGGAATATTCTTTTCCATGGTGTAATTGTCAGAACACTGAAATTTCTGTTCAATTTGTCTCTGTTTAAATTTCAAAATAATTTCTCATTATATGTTTCTAAAGAAAATTTAACATTAAATGACCTATAGAATTACACATGCTTAGTTAAACTTATTGAAATTACATACTATTTTAAATTAAAGCTTTTCGTTACTTCAAATTGTAACGTTGTCCCATGTGGTCCAGCGGTTAGGATTCCTGGCTTTCACCCAGGCGGCCCGGATTCGAATACCGGCATGGGAATATACTTTTCCATGGTGTAGTTGTCAGAACACAGGAATTTCTGTTTAATTTGTCTCTGTTTGAATTTCAAAATAACTTTTTAATGATATGTTTCCAATGAAAATTTAACATTAAATGACCTACAGATTTACACATGCTTAGTTAAACTTATTGAAATTACATAATATTTTAAATTAAAGATTTTCGTTACTTCAAATTGTAACATCGTCCCATGCGGTCCAGCGGTTAGTATTCCTGGCTTTCACCCAGGCGGCCCGAGTTAGATTCCCGGCATGGGAATATTCTTTTCCATGGTGTAATTGTCAGAACACTGAAATTTCTGTTCAATTTGTCTCTGTTTAAATTTCAAAATAATTTCTCATTATATGTTTCTAAAGAAAATTTAACATTAAATGACCTATAGAATTACACATGCTTAGTTAAACTTATTGAAATTACATACTATTTTAAATTAAAGCTTTTCGTTACTTCAAATTGTAACGTCGTCCCATGTGGTCCAGCGGTTAGTATTCCTGGCTTTCACCCAGGCGGCCTGGGTTCGAATCCCAGCATGGGAATATTCTTTTCCATGGTGTAATTGTCAGAACACTGAAATTTCTGTTCAATTTGTCTCTGTTTAAATTTCAAAATAATTTCTCATTATATGTTTCTAAAGAAAATTTAACATTAATGACCTATAGAATTACACATGCTTAGTTAAACTTATCGAAATTACATAATATTTTAAATTAAAGCTTTTCGTTAATTCAAATTGTATTGCGTCCCATGTGGTCCAGCGGTTTGGATTCCTGGCTTTCACCCAGGCGGCCTGGGTTCGAATCCCGGCATGGGAATATTCTTTTCCATGGTGTAATTGTCAGAACACTGAAATTTCTGTTCAATTTGTCTCTGTTTAAATTTCAAAATAATTTCTCATTATATGTTTCTAAAGAAAATTTAACATTAAATGACCTATAGAATTACACATGCTTAGTTAAACTTATTGAAATTACATAATATTTTATATTAAAGTTTACCGTTACTTCAAATTGTAACGTCGTCCCATGTGCTCCAGCGGTTAGGATTAATGGGTCTCACACAGGCGGCCTAAGTTCGAATCCTGTTATGGGAAAACACTTTTCCATTGTGTAATTGTCAGAACACAGGAAATTCTGTTCAAATTGTCTAAGTTTCAATTTCGAAATAACTTTTAATGATATGTTTCTAAAGAAAATTTAACATTAAATGACCTATAGAATTACACATGCTTAGTTAAACTTATTGAAACTACATAATATTTTAAATTAAAGCTTTTCGTTACTTCAAAATGTAACGTCGTCCCATGTGGTCCAGCGGTTAGTATTCCTGGCTTTCACCCAGGCGGCCTGGGTTCGAATCCCGGCATGGGAATATTCTTTTCCATGGTGTAATTGTCAGAACACTGAAATTTCTGTTCAATTTGTCTCTGTTTAAATTTCAAAATAATTTCTCATTATATGTTTCTAAAGAAAATTTAACATTAAATGACCTACAGATTTACACATGCTTAGTTAAACTTATTGAAATTACATAATATTTAAATTAAAGCTTTTCGTTACTTCAAATTGTAACGTCGTCCCATGTGGTCCAGCGGTTAGGATTCCTGGCTTTCACCCATGCGGCTCGGGTTCGAATCCTGGCATGCGATTACACTTTTCCATGGTGTAATTGTCAGAACACCTAAATTTCTGTTCAATTTGTCTCTGCTTGAATTTCAAAATAACTTTTTAATGATATGTTTCTAATGAAAATTTAACATTAAATGACCTACAGATTTACACATGCTTAGTTAAACTTATTGAAATTACATAATATTTTAAATTAAAGCTTTTCGTTACTTCAAATTGTAACGTCGTCCCATGTGGTCTAGCGGTTAGGATTCCTTGCTTTCACCCAGGCGGCCCGGGTTCGAATACCGGCATGGGAATATACTTTTCCATGGTGTAATTGTCAGAATACTGAAATTTCTCTTTAATTTGTCTATGTTTAAATTTCAAGATAATTTCGTAATTATATGTTTCCAAATAAAATTTAACATTAAATGAACTATAGAATTACACATGCTTAGTTAAACTTATTGAAATTACATAATATTTTAAATTAAAGCTTTTCGTTAATTCAAATTGTAACGTAGTCCCATGTGGTCCAGCGGTTAGGATTCCTGGCTTTCACCCAGGCGGCCCGGGTTCGAATCCCGGCATGGGAATACAATTTTAAATTTTGCAATTCTCGGAACTCTTCAATTTCTGTACATTTTTTCTTTGTTTGAATTCCGGAATAACTTTTTTATTACATGTTTCTAATTAAAATTTAACAATAAATGAACTACAGATACACACACGCTTAGTTTAACTTATTAAAATTACATGATATTTTTAATTAAAGCTTTTTGTTCTTTGAAGCTGTTATGTCGTCCCATGTGGTCCAGCGGTTAGGATTCCTGGCTCTCACCCAGGCGGCCCGGGTTCGAATCCCGGCATGGGAATACATTTTTCAATTGGGTAATTGTCAGAACACAGGAATTTCTGTTTAATTTGTCTCTGTTTGAATTTCAAAATAACTTTTTAATGATATGTTTCTAATGAAAATTTAACAATAAATGAACTACAGATTTACACATGCTTAGTTAAACTTATTGAAATTACATAATATTTTATATTAAAGCTTTTCGTTAATTCAAATTGTAACGTAGTCCCATGTGGTCCAGCGGTTAAGATTCCTGGCTTTCACCCAGGAGGCCCGGGTTCAAATTCCGGCATGGGAATACAATTTTCCATTTTGCAATTCTTGGAACTCTGGAATTTCTGTACATTTTTTCTTTGTTTGAATTTCGGAATAATTTTTTTATTACATGTTTCTAATTAAAATTTAACAATAAATGAACTACAGATACACACACGCTTAGTTTAACTTATTAAAATTACATAATATTTTTAATTAAAGCTTTTTGTTCTTTGAAGCTGTTATGTCGTCCCATGTGGTCCAGCGGTTAGGATTCCTGGCTCTCACCCAGGCGGCCCGGGTTCGAATCCCGGCATGGGAATAAACTTTTTAATTGTGTAATTGTCAGAACACAGGAATTTCTTTTTAATTTGTCTCTGTTTGAATTTCAAAATAACTTTTTAATGATATGTTTCTAATGAAAATTTAACATTAAATGACCTATAGATTTACACATGCTTAGTTAAACTTATAGAAATTACATATTATTTTAAATGAAAGCTTTTCGTTACTTCAAATTGTAACGTCGTCCCATGTGGTCTAGCTGTTAGGATTCCTGGCTTTACCCAGGCGCCCCGGGTTCGAATACCGGCATGGGAATATACTTTTCCATGGTGTAATTGTCAGAATACTGAAATTTCTCTTTAATTTGTCTCTGTTTGAATTTCAAAATAACTTTTTAATGATATGTTTCTAATGAAAATTTAACAATAAATGACCTACAGATTTACACATGCTTAGTTAAACTTATTGAAATTACATAATATTTTAAATTAAAGCTTTTCGTTACTTCAAATTGTAACGTCGTCCCATGTGGTCCAGCGGTTAGGATTCCTGGCTTTCACCCAGGCGGCCCGGGTTCGAATACCGGCATGGGAATATACTTTTCCATGGTGTAATTGTCAGAATACTGAAATTTCTCTTTAATTTGTCTATGTTTAAATTTCAAGATAATTTCGTAATTATATGTTTCCAAATAAAATTTAACATTAAATGAACTATAGAATTACACATGCTTAGTTAAACTTATTGAAATTACATAATATTTTAAATTAAAGCTTTTCGTTAATTCAAATTGTAATGTAGTCCCATGTGGTCCAGCGATTAGGATTCCTGGCTTTCACCCAGGCCGCCCGGGTTCGAATCCCGGCATGGGAATACAATTTTAAATTTTGCAATTCTCGGAACTCTTCAATTTCTGTACATTTTTTCTTTGTTTGAATTTCGGAATAATTTTTTATTACATGTTTCTAATTAAAATGTAACAATAAATGAACTACAGATACACACACGCTTAGTTTAACTTATTAAAATTACATTATATTTTTAATTAAAGCTTTTTGTTCTTTGAAGCTGTTATGTCATCCCATGTGGTCCAGCGGTTAGGATTCCTGGCTCTCACCCAGGCGGCCCGGGTTCGAATCCCGGCATGGGAATACACATTTCAATTGTGTAATTGTCAGAACACAGGAATTTCTGTTTAATTTGTCTCTGTTTGAATTTCAAAATAACTTTTTAATGATATGTTTCTAATGAAAATTTAACAATAAATGACCTACAGATTTACACATGCTTAGTTAAACTTATTGAAATTACATAATATTTTAAATTAAAGCTTTTCGTTACTTCAAATTGTAACGTCGTCCCATGTGGTCCAGCGGTTAGGATTCCTGGCTTTAACCCGTGCGGCTCGGGTTCGAATCCTGGAATGGGATTACACTTTTCCATGGTGTAATTGTCAGAACACATAAATTTCTGTTCAATTTGTCTACGCTTGAATTTCAAAATAACTTTTTAATGATATGTTTCTAATGAAAATTTAACATTAAATGACCTACAGATTTACACATCCTTAGTTAAACTTATTGAAATTACTTAATATTTTAAATTAAAGCTTTTCGTTACTTCAAATTGTAACGTCGTCCCATGTGGTCTAGCGGTTAGGATTCCTGGCTTTCACCCAGGCGGCCCGGGTTCGAATACCGGCATGGGAATATACTTTTCCATGGTGTAATTGTCAGAATACTGAAATTTCTCTTTAATTTGTCTATGTTTAAATTTCAAGATAATTTCGTAATTATATGTTTCCAAATAAAATTTAACATTAAATGAACTATAGAATTACACATGCTTAGTTAAACTTATTGAAATTACATAATATTTTAAATTAAAGCTTTTCGTTAATTCAAATTGTAACGTCGTCCCATGTGGTCTAGCGGTTAGGATTCCTGGCTTTCACCCAGGCGGCCAGGGTTCGAATACCGGCATGGGAATATACTTTTCCATGGTGTAATTGTCAGAATACTGAAATTTCTCTTTAATTTGTCTATGTTTAAATTTCAAGATAATTTCGTAATTATATGTTTCCAATGAACATTAAATGAACTATAGAATTACACATGCTTAGTTAAACTTATTGAAATTACATAATATTTTAAATTAAAGCTTTTCGTTAATTCAAATTGTAACGTAGTCCCATGTGGTCCAGCGGTTACGATTCCTGGCTTTCACCCAGGCGGCCCGGGTTCGAATCCCGGCATGGGAATTCAATTTTAAATTTTGCAATTCTCGGAACTCTTCAATTTCTGTACATTTTTTCTTTGTTTGAATTTCGGAATAACTTTTTTATTACATGTTTCTAATTAAAATTTAACAATAAATGAACTACAGATACACACACGCTTAGTTTAACTTATTAAAATTACATAATATTTTTAATTAAAGCTTTTTGTTCTTTGAAGCTGTTATGTCATCCCATGTGGTCCAGCGGTTAGGATTCCTGGCTCTCACCCAGGCGGCCCGGGTTCGAATCCCGGCATGGGAATACACATTTCAATTGTGTAATTGTCAGAACACAGGAATTTCTGTTTAATTTGTCTCTGTTTGAATTTCAAAATAACTTTTTAATGATATGTTTCTAATGAAAATTTAACAATAAATGACCTACAGATTTACACATGCTTAGTTAAACTTATTGAAATTACATAATATTTTAAATTAAAGCTTTTCGTTACTTCAAATTGTAACGTCGTCCCATGTGGTCCAGCGGTTAGGATTCCTGGCTTTAACCCGTGCGGCTCGGGTTCGAATCCTGGAATGGGATTACACTTTTCCATGGTGTAATTGTCAGAACACATAAATTTCTGTTCAATTTGTCTACGCTTGAATTTCAAAATAACTTTTTAATGATATGTTTCTAATGAAAATTTAACATTAAATGACCTACAGATTTACACATCCTTAGTTAAACTTATTGAAATTACTTAATATTTTAAATTAAAGCTTTTCGTTACTTCAAATTGTAACGTCGTCCCATGTGGTCTAGCGGTTAGGATTCCTGGCTTTCACCCAGGCGGCCCGGGTTCGAATACCGGCATGGGAATATACTTTTCCATGGTGTAATTGTCAGAATACTGAAATTTCTCTTTAATTTGTCTATGTTTAAATTTCAAGATAATTTCGTAATTATATGTTTCCAAATAAAATTTAACATTAAATGAACTATAGAATTACACATGCTTAGTTAAACTTATTGAAATTACATAATATTTTAAATTAAAGCTTTTCGTTAATTCAAATTGTAACGTCGTCCCATGTGGTCTAGCGGTTAGGATTCCTGGCTTTCACCCAGGCGGCCAGGGTTCGAATACCGGCATGGGAATATACTTTTCCATGGTGTAATTGTCAGAATACTGAAATTTCTCTTTAATTTGTCTATGTTTAAATTTCAAGATAATTTCGTAATTATATGTTTCCAATGAACATTAAATGAACTATAGAATTACACATGCTTAGTTAAACTTATTGAAATTACATAATATTTTAAATTAAAGCTTTTCGTTAATTCAAATTGTAACGTAGTCCCATGTGGTCCAGCGGTTACGATTCCTGGCTTTCACCCAGGCGGCCCGGGTTCGAATCCCGGCATGGGAATTCAATTTTAAATTTTGCAATTCTCGGAACTCTTCAATTTCTGTACATTTTTTCTTTGTTTGAATTTCGGAATAACTTTTTTATTACATGTTTCTAATTAAAATTTAACAATAAATGAACTACAGATACACACACGCTTAGTTTAACTTATTAAAATTACATAATATTTTTAATTAAAGCTTTTTGTTCTTTGAAGCTGTTATGTCGTCACATGTGGTCCAGCGGTTAGGATTCCTGGCTCTCACCCAGGCGGCCCGGGTTCGAATCCCGGCTTGGGAATAAACTTTTTAATTGTGTAATTGTCAGAACACAGGAATTTCTTTTTAATTTGTCTCTGTTTGAATTTCAAAATAACTTTTTAATGATATGTTTCTAATGAAAATTTAACAATAAATGACCTACAGATTTACACATGCTTAGTTAAACTTATTGAAATTACATAATATTTTAAATTAAAGCTTTTCGTTACTTCAAATTGTAACGTCGTCCCATGTGGTCCAGCGGTTAGGATTCCTGGCTTTCACACATGCGGCTCCGGTTCGAATCCTGGCATGGGATTACACTTTTCCATGGTGTAATTGTCGGAACACATAAATTTCTGTTCAATTTGTCTACGCTTGAATTTCAAAATAACTTTTTAATGATATGTTTCTAATGAAAATTTAACATTAAATGACCTACAGATTTACACATGCTTAGTTAAACTTATTGAAATTACATAATATTTTAAATTAAAGCTTTTCGTTACTTCAAATTGTAACGTCGTCCCATGTGGTCTAGCGGTTAGGATTCCTTGCTTTCACCCAGGCGGCCCGGGTTCGAATACCGGCCTGGGAATATACTTTTCCATGGTGTAATTGTCAGAATACTGAAATTTCTCTTTAATTTGTGTATGTTTAAATTTCAAGATAATTTCGTAATTATATGTTTCCAAATAAAATTTAACATTAAATGAACTATAGAATTACACATGCTTAGTTAAACTTATTGAAATTACATAATATTTTAAATTAAAGCTTTTCGTTAATTCAAATTGTAACGTAGTCCCATGTGGTCCAGCGGTTACGATTCCTGGCTTTCACCCAGGCGGCCCGGGTTCGAATCCCGGCATGGGAATTCAATTTTAAATTTTGCAATTCTCGGAACTCTTCAATTTCTGTACATTTTTTCTTTGTTTGAATTTCGGAATAACTTTTTTATTACATGTTTCTAATTAAAATTTAACAATAAATGAACTACAGATACACACACGCTTAGTTTAACTTATTAAAATTACATAATATTTTTAATTAAAGCTTTTTGTTCTTTGAAGCTGTTATGTCGTCACATGTGGTCCAGCGGTTAGGATTCCTGGCTCTCACCCAGGCGGCCCGGGTTCGAATCCCGGCTTGGGAATAAACTTTTTAATTGTGTAATTGTCAGAACACAGGAATTTCTTTTTAATTTGTCTCTGTTTGAATTTCAAAATAACTTTTTAATGATATGTTTCTAATGAAAATTTAACAATAAATGACCTACAGATTTACACATGCTTAGTTAAACTTATTGAAATTACATAATATTTTAAATTAAAGCTTTTCGTTACTTCAAATTGTAACGTCGTCCCATGTGGTCCAGCGGTTAGGATTCCTGGCTTTCACACATGCGGCTCCGGTTCGAATCCTGGCATGGGATTACACTTTTCCATGGTGTAATTGTCGGAACACATAAATTTCTGTTCAATTTGTCTACGCTTGAATTTCAAAATAACTTTTTAATGATATGTTTCTAATGAAAATTTAACATTAAATGACCTACAGATTTACACATGCTTAGTTAAACTTATTGAAATTACATAATATTTTAAATTAAAGCTTTTCGTTACTTCAAATTGTAACGTCGTCCCATGTGGTCTAGCGGTTAGGATTCCTTGCTTTCACCCAGGCGGCCCGGGTTCGAATACCGGCCTGGGAATATACTTTTCCATGGTGTAATTGTCAGAATACTGAAATTTCTCTTTAATTTGTGTATGTTTAAATTTCAAGATAATTTCGTAATTATATGTTTCCAAATAAAATTTAACATTAAATGAACTATAGAATTACACATGCTTAGTTAAACTTATTGAAATTACATAATATTTTAAATTAAAGCTTTTCGTTAATTCAAATAGTAACGTAGTCCCATGTGGTCCAGCGGTTAGGATTCCTGGCTTTCACCCAGGCGGCCCGGGTTCGAATCCCGGCATGGGAATTCAATTTTAAATTTTGCAATTCTCGGAACTCTTCAATTTCTGTACATTTTTTCTTTGTTTGAATTTCGCAATAACTTTTTTATTACATGTTTCTACTTAAAATTTAAAAATAAATGAACTACAGATCCACACACGCTTAGTTTAACTTAATAAAATTACATAATATTTTTAATTAAAGCTTTTTGTTCTTTGAAGCTGTTATGTCGTCCCATGTGGTCCAGCGGTTAGGATTCCTGGCTCTCACCCAGGCGGCCCGTGTTCGAATCCCGGCATGGGAATACACTTTTCAATTGTGTAATTGTCAGAACACAGGAATTTCTGTTTAATTTGTCTCTGTTTGAATTTCAAAATAACTTTTTAATGATATGTTTCTAATGAAAATTTAACAATAAATGACCTACAGATTTACACATGCTTAGTTAAACTTATTGAAATTACATAATATTTTAAATTAAAGCTTTTCGTTACTTCAAATTGTAACGTCGTCCCATGTGGTCTAGCGGTTAGGATTCCTGGCTTTCACCCAGGCGGCCCGGGTTCGAATCCTGGCATGGGAATATACTTTTCCATGGTGTAATTGTCAGAATACTGAAATTTCTCTTTAATTTGTCTATGTTTAAATTTCAAGATAATTTCGTAATTATATGTTTCCAATTAACATTAAATATGAACTATAGAATTACACATGCTTAGTTAAACTTATTGAAATTACATAATATTTTAAATTAAAGCTTTTCGTTAATTCAAATTGTAACGTAGTCCCATGTGGTCCAGCGGTTAGGATTCCTGGCTTTCACCCAGGCGGCCCGGGTTCGAATCCCGGCATGGGAATACAATTTTAAATTTTGCAATTCTCGGAACTCTTCAATTTCTGTACATTTTTTCTTTGTTTGAATTTCGGAATAACTTTTTTATTACATGTTTCTAATTAAAATTTAACAATAAATGAACTACAGATACACACACGCTTAGTTTAACTTATTAAAATTACATAATATTTTTAATTAAAGCTCTTTGTTCTTTGAAGCTGTTATGTCGTCCCATGTGGTCCAGCGGTTAGGATTCCTGGCTCTCACCCAGGCGGCCCGGGATCGAATCCCTGCATGGGAATACACTTTTCAATTGTGTAATTGTCAGAACACAGGAATTTCTGTTTAATTTGTCTCTGTTTGAATTTCAAAATAACTTTTTAATGATATGTTTCTAATGAAAATTTAACAATAAATGACCTACAGATTTACACATGCTTAGTTAAACTTATTGAAATTACATAATATTTTAAATTAAAGCTTTTCGTTAATTCAAATTGTAACGTAGTCCCATGTGGTCCAGCGGTTACGATTCCTGGCTTTCACCCAGGCGGCCCGGGTTCGAATCCCGGCGTGGGAATTCAATTTTAAATTTTGCAATTCTCGGAACTCTTCAATTTCTGTACATTTTTTCTTTGTTTGAATTTCGGAATAACTTTTTTATTACATGTTTCTACTTAAAATTTAACAATAAATGAACTACAGATCCACACACGCTTAGTTTAACTTAATAAAATTACATAATATTTTTAATTAAAGCTTTTTGTTCTTTGAAGCTGTTATGTCGTCCCATGTGGTCCAGCGGTTAGGATTCCTGGCTCTCACCCAGGCGGCCCGGGTTCGAATCCCGGCATGGGAATACACTTTTCAATTGTGTAATTGTCAGAACACAGGAATTTCTGTTTAATTTGTCTCTGTTTGAATTTCAAAATAACTTTTTAATGATATGTTTCTAATGAAAATTTAACAATAAATGACCTACAGATTTACACATGCTTAGTTAAACTTATTGAAATTACATAATATTTTAAATTAAAGCTTTTCGTTATTTCAAATTGTAACGTCGTCCCATGTGGTCCAGCGGTTAGGATTCCTGGCTTTCACCCATGCGGCTCGGGTTCGAATCCTGGCATGGGATTACACTTTTCCATGGTGTGATTGTCAGAACACATAAATTTCTGTTCAATTTGTCTACGCTTGAATTTCAAAATAACATTTAATGACAAGGGGGGGTTTCTTAGGATTCCTGGCTTTCACCCAGGCGGCCCGGGTTCGAATACCAGCATGGGAATATACTTTTCCATGGTGTAATTGTCAGAATACTGAAATTTCTCTTTAATTTGTCTATGTTTAAATTTCAAGATAATTTCGTAATTATATGTTTCCAATTAACATTAAATGAACTATAGAATTACACATGCTTAGTTAAACTTATTGAAATTACATAATATTTTAAATTAAAGCTTTTCGTTAATTCAAATTGTAACGTAGTCCCATGTGGTCCAGCGGTTACGATTCCTGGCTTTCACCCAGGCGGCCCGGGTTCGAATCCCGGCATGGGAATACAATTTTCCATTTTGCAATTCTTTGAACTCTGTAATTTCTGTACATTTTTTCTTTGATTGAATTTCGGAATAATTTTTTTATTACATGTTTCTAATTAAAATTTAACAATAAATGAACTACAGATACACACACGCTTAGTTAAACTTATGGAAATTACATAATATTTTAAATTAAAGCTTTTCGTTACTTCAAATGTAACGTCGTCCCATGTGGTCTAGCGGTTAGGATTCCTGGCTTTCACCCAGGCGGCCCGGGTTCGAATACCAGCATGGGAATATACTTTTCCATGGTGTAATTGTCAGAATACTGAAATTTCTCTTTAATTTGTCTATGTTTAAATTTCAAGATAATTTCGTAATTATATGTTTCCAAATAAAATTTAACATTAAATGAACTATAGAATTACACATGCTTAGTTAAACTTATTGAAATTACATAATATTTTAAATTAAAGCTTTTCGTTAATTCAAATTGTAACGTAGTCCCATGTGGTCCAGCGGTTACGATTCGTGGCTTTCACCCAGGCGGCCCGGGTTCGAATCCCGGCATGGGAATACAATTTTAAATTTTGCAATTCTCGGAACTCTTCAATTTCTGTACATTTTTTCTTTGTTTGAATTTCGGAATAACTTTTTTATTACATGTTTCTAATTAAAATTTAACAATAAATGAACTACAGATACACACACGCTTAGTTAAACTTATTGAAATTACATAATATTTTAAATTAAAGCTTTTCGTTACTTCTAATTGTAACGTCGTCCCATGTGGTCTAGCGGTTAGGATTCCTGGCTTTCACCCAGGCGGCCCGGGTTCGAATCCCGGCATGGGAATACAATTTTAAATTTTGCAATTCTCGGAACTCTTCAATTTCTGTACATTTTTTCTTTGTTTGAATATCGGAATAACTTTTTTTGTACATGTTTCTAATTAAAATTTAACAATAAATGAACTACAGATACACACACGCTTAGTTTAACTTATTAAAATTACATAATATTTTTAATTAAAGCTTTTTGTTCTTTGAAGCTGTTATGTCGTCCCATGTGTTCCAGCGGTTAGGATTCCTGGCTCTCACCCAGGCGGCCCGGGTTCGAATCCCGGCATGGGAATACACTTTTCAATTGTGTAATTGTCAGAACACAGGAATTTCTGTTTAATTTGTCTCTGTTTGAATTTCAAAATAACTTTTTAATGATATGTTTCTAATGAAAATTTAACAATAAATGACCTACAGATTTACACATGCTTAGTTAAACTTATTGAAATTACATAATATTTTAAATTAAAGCTTTTCGTTACTTCAAACTGTAACGTCGTCCCATGTGGTCCAGCGGTTAGGATTCCTGGCTTTCACCCATGCGGCCCGGGTTCGAATCCTAACATGGGATTATACTTTTCCATCGTGTAATTGTCAGAACACCGAAATTTCTGTTTAATTTGTCTCTGTTTGAATTTCAAAATAACTTTTTAATGATATGTTTCTAATGAAAATTTAACATTAAATGACCTACAGATTTACACATGCTTAGTTAAACTTATTGAAATTACGTAATATTTTAAATTAAAGCTTTTCGTTACTTCAAATTGTAACGTCGTCCCATGTGGTCCAGCGGTTAGGATTCCTGGCTTTCACCCAGGCGGCCCGGGTTCGAATACCGGCATGGGAATATACTTTTCCATGGTGTAATTGTCAGAATACTGAAATTTCTCTTTAATTTGTCTATGTTTAAATTTCAAGATAATTTCGTAATTATATGTTTCCAAATAAAATTTAACATTAAATGAACTATAGAATTACACATGCTTAGTTAAACTTATTGAAATTACATAATATTTTAAATTAAAGCTTTTCGTTAATTCAAATTGTAACATAGTCCCATGTGGTCCAGCGGTTAGGATTCCTGGCTTTCACCCAGGCGGCCCGGGTTCGAATCCCGGCATGGGAATACAATTTTCCATTTTGCAATTCTTGGAACTCTGGAATTTCTGTACATTTTTTCTTTGTTTGAATTTCGGAATAATTTTTTTATTACATGTTTCTAATTAAAATGTAACAATAAATGAACTACAGATACACACACGCTTAGTTTAACTTATTAAAATTAGATTATATTTTTAATTAAAGCTTTTTGTTCTTTGAAGCTGTTATGTCATCCCATGTGGTCCAGCGGTTAGGATTCCTGGCTCTCACATAGGCGGCCCGGGTTCGAATCCCGGCATGGGAATACACTTTTCAATTGTGTAATTGTCAGAACACAGGAATTTCTGTTTAATTTGTCTGTGTTTGAATTTCAAAATAACTTTTTAATGATATGTTTCTAATGAAAATTTAACAATAAATGACCTACAGATTTACACATGCTTAGTTAAACTTATTGAAATTACATAATATTTTAAATTAAAGCTTTTCGTTACTTCAAATTGTAACGTCGTCCCATGTGGTCCAGCGGTTAGGATTCCTGGCTTTCACCCATGCGGCTCGGGTTCGAATCCTGGCATGGGATTACACTTTTCCATGGTGTAATTGTCAGAACACATAAATTTCTGTTCAATTTGTCTATGCTTGAATTTCAAAATAACTTTTTAATGATATGTTTCTAATGAAAATTTAACATTAAATGACCTACAGATTTACACATGCTTAGTTAAACTTATTGAAATTACATAATATTTTAAATTAAAGCTTTTCGTTACTTCAAATTGTAACGTCGTCCCATGTGGTCCAGCGGTTAGGATTCCTGGCTTTCACCCAGGCGGCCCGGGTACGAATCCCGGCATGGGAATACAATTTTAAATTTTGCAATTCTCGGAACTCTTCAATTTCTGTACATTTTTTCTTTGTTTGAATTTCGGAATTACTTTTTTATTACATGTTTCTAATTAAAATTTAACAATAAATGAACTACAGATACACACACGCTTAGTTTAACTTATTAAAATTACATAATATTTTTAATTAAAGCTTTTTGTTCTTTGAAGCTGTTATGTCGTCCCATGTGGTCCAGCGGTTAGAATTCCTGGCTCTCACCCAGGCGGCCCGGGTTCGAATCCCGGCTTGGGAATAAACTTTTTAATTGTGTAATTGTCAGAACACAGGAATTTCTTTTTAATTTGTCTCTGTTTGAATTTCAAAATAACTTTTTAATGATATGTTTCTAATGAAAATTTAACATTAAATGACCTATAGATTTACACATGCTTAGTTAAACTTACTGAAATTACATATTATTTTAAATGAAAGCTTTTCGTTAATTCAAATTGTAACGTAGTCCCATGTGGTCCAGCGGTTAGGATTCCTGGCTCTCACCCAGGTGGCCCGGGTTCGAATCCCGGCATGGGAATACATTTTTCCATTTTGCAATTCTCGGAACTCTTCAATTTCTGAACATTTTTTCTTTGTTTGAATTTCGGAATTATTTTTTTATTACATGTTTCTAATTAAAATTTAACAATAAATGAACTACAGATACACACGCGCTTAGTTTAACTTATTAAAATTACATAATATTTTTAATTAAAGCTTTTTGTTCTTTGAAGCTGTTATGTCATCCCTTGTGGTCCAGCGGTTAGGATTCCTGGCTCTCACCCAGGCGGCCCGGGTTCGAATCCCGGCATGGGAATACACTTTTCAATTGTGTAATTGTCAGAACACAGGAATTTCTGTTTAATTTGTCTCTGTTTGAATTTCAAAATAACTTTTTAATGATATGTTTCTAATGAAAATTTAACAATAAATGACCTACAGATTTACACATGCTTAGATAAACTTATTGAAATTACATAATATTTTAAATTAAAGCTTTTCGTTACTTCAAATTGTAACGTCGTCCCATGTGGTCCAGCGGTTAGGATTCCTGGCTTTCACCCATGCGGCCCGGGTTCGAATCCTAACATGGGATTATACTTTTCCATGGTGTAGTTGTCAGAAAACCGAAATTTCTGTTTAATTTGTCTCATTTTGAATTTCAAAATAACTTTTTAATGATGTGTTTCTAATGAAAATTTAACAATAAATGACCTACAGATTTACACATGCTTAGTTAAACTTATTGTAATTACATAATATTTTAAATTAAAGCTTTTCGTTACTTCAAATTGTAACGTCGTCCCATGTGGTCCAGCGGTTAGGATTCCTGGCTTTCACCCAGGCGGCCCGGGTTCAAATCCCGGCATGGGAATATACTTTTCCATGGTGTAATTGTCAGAATACTGAAATTTCTCTTTAATTTGTCTATGTTTAAATTTCAAGATAATTTCGTAATTATATGTTTCCAATTAACATTAAATGAACTATAGAACTACACATGCTTAGTTAAACTTATTGAAATTACATAATATTTTAAATTAAAGCTTTTCTTTAATTCAAATTGTAACGTAGTTCCATGTGGTCCAGCGGTTAGGATTCCTGGCTTTCACCCAGGCGGCCCGGGTTCGAATCCCGGCATGGGAATACAATTTTAAATTTTGCAATTCTCGTAACTCTTCAATTTCTGTACATTTTTTCTTTGTTTGAATTTCGGAATAACTTTTTTATTACATGTTTCTTATTAAAATTTAACAATAAATGAACTACAGATACACACACGCTTAGTTTAACTTATTAAAATTACATAATATTTTTAATTAAAGCTTTTTGTTCTTTGAAGCTGTTATGTCGTCCCATGTGGTCCAGCGGTTAGGATTCCTGGCTCTCACCCAGGCGGCCCGGGATCGAATCCCTGCATGGGAATACACTTTTCAATTGTGTAATTGTCAGAACACAGGAATTTCTGTTTAATTTGTCTCTGTTTGAATTTCAAAATAACTTTTTAATGATATGTTTCTAATGAAAATTTAACAATAAATGACCTACAGATTTACACATGCTTAGTTAAACTTATTGAAATTACATAATATTTTAAATTAAAGCTTTTCGTTAATTCAAATTGTAACGTAGTCCCATGTGGTCCAGCGGTTACGATTCCTGGCTTTCACCCAGGCGGCCCGGGTTCGAATCCCGGCATGGGAATACAATTTTCCATTTTGCAATTCTTTGAACTCTGTAATTTCTGTACATTTTTTCTTTGATTGAATTTCGGAATAATTTTTTTATTACATGTTTCTAATTAAAATTTAACAATAAATGAACTACAGATGCACACACGCTTAGTTAAACTTATTGAAATTACATAATATTTTAAATTAAAGCTTTTCGTTACTTCAAATGTAACGTCGTCCCATGTGGTCTAGCGGTTAGGATTCCTGGATTTCACCCAGGCGGCCCGGGTTCGAATACCGGCATGGGAGTATACTTTTCCATGGTGTAATTGTCAGAATACTGAAATTTCTCTTTAATTTGTCTATGTTTAAATTTCAAGATAATTTCGTAATTATATGTTTCCAAATAAAATTTAACATTAAATGAACTATAGAATTACACATGCTTAGTTAAACTTATTGAAATTACATAATATTTTAAATTAAAGCTTTTCGTTAATTCAAATTGTAACGTAGTCCCATGTGGTCCAGCGGTTACGATTCGTGGCTTTCACCCAGGCGGCCCGGGTTCGAATCCCGGCATGGGAATACAATTTTAAATTTTGCAATTCTCGGAACTCTTCAATTTCTGTACATTTTTTCTTTGTTTGAATTTCGGAATAACTTTTTTATTACATGTTTCTAATTAAAATTTAACAATAAATGAACTACAGATACACACACGCTTAGTTAAACTTATTGAAATTACATAATATTTTAAATTAAAGCTTTTTGTTCTTTGAAGCTGTTATGTCGTCCCATGTGTTCCAGCGGTTAGGATTCCTGGCTCTCACCCAGGCGGCCCGGGTTCGAATCCCGGCATGGGAATACACTTTTCAATTGTGTAATTGTCAGAACACAGGAATTTCTGTTTAATTTGTCTCTGTTTGAATTTCAAAATAACTTTTTAATGATATGTTTCTAATGAAAATTTAACAATAAATGACCTACAGATTTACACATGCTTAGTTAAACTTATTGAAATTACATAATATTTTAAATTAAAGCTTTTCGTTACTTCAAATTGTAACGTCGTCCCATGTGGTCCAGCGGTTAGGATTCCTGGCTTTCACCCATGCGGCCCGGGTTCGAATCCTAACATGGGATTATACTTTTCCATCGTGTAATTGTCAGAACACCGAAATTTCTGTTTAATTTGTCTCTGTTTGAATTTCAAAATAACTTTTTAATGATATGTTTCTAATGAAAATTTAACATTAAATGACCTACAGATTTACACATGCTTAGTTAAACTTATTGAAATTACGTAATATTTTAAATTAAAGCTTTTCGTTACTTCAAATTGTAACGTCGTCCCATGTGGTCCAGCGGTTAGGATTCCTGGCTTTCACCCAGGCGGCCCGGGTTCGAATACCGGCATGGGAATATACTTTTCCATGGTGTAATTGTCAGA
Organism: Metellina segmentata; assembly: GCA_947359465.1. Taxonomy (NCBI): domain Eukaryota; kingdom Metazoa; phylum Arthropoda; class Arachnida; order Araneae; family Tetragnathidae; genus Metellina; species Metellina segmentata. Next base: position 107,651,082 of record OX375882.1, on the reverse strand, counting down.
ATACTGAAATTTCTCTTTAATTTGTCTATGTTTAAATTTCAAGATAATTTCGTAATTATATGTTTCCAAATAAAATTTAACATTAAATGAACTATAGAATTACACATGCTTAGTTAAACTTATTGAAATTACATAATATTTTAAATTAAAGCTTTTCGTTAATTCAAATTGTAACATAGTCCCATGTGGTCCAGCGGTTAGGATTCCTGGCTGTCACCCAGGCGGCCCGGGTTCGAATCCCGGCATGGGAATACAATTTTCCATTTTGCAATTCTTGGAACTCTGGAATTTCTGTACATTTTTTCTTTGTTTGAATTTCGGAATAATTTTTTTATTACATGTTTCTAATTAAAATGTAACAATAAATGAACTACAGATACACACACGCTTAGTTTAACTTATTAAAATTAGATTATATTTTTAATTAAAGCTTTTTGTTCTTTGAAGCTGTTATGTCATCCCATGTGGTCCAGCGGTTAGGATTCCTGGCTCTCACCCAGGCGGCCCGGGTTCGAATCCCGGCATGGGAATACACTTTTCAATTGTGTAATTGTCAGAACATAGGAATTTCTGTTTAATTTGTCTGTGTTTGAATTTCAAAATAACTTTTTAATGATATGTTTCTAATGAAAATTTAACAATAAATGACCTACAGATTTACACATGCTTAGTTAAACTTATTGAAATTACATAATATTTTAAATTAAAGCTTTTCGTTACTTCAAATTGTAACGTCGTCCCATGTGGTCCAGCGGTTAGGATTCCTGGCTTTCACCCATGCGGCTCGGGTTCGAATCCTGTCATGGGATTACACTTTTCCATGGTGTAATTGTCAGAACACATAAATTTCTGTTCAATTTGTCTATGCTTGAATTTCAAAATAACTTTTTAATGATATGTTTCTAATGAAAATTTAACATTAAATGACCTACAGACTTACACATGCTTAGTTAAACTTATTGAAATTACATAATATTTTAAATTAAAGCTTTTCGTTACTTCAAATTGTAACGTAGTCCCATGTGGTCCAGCGGTTAGGATTCCTGGCTTTCACCCAGGCGGCCCGGGTACGAATCCCGGCATGGGAATACAATTTTAAATTTTGCAATTCTCGGAACTCTTCAATTTCTGTACATTTTTTCTTTGTTTGAATTTCGGAATAACTTTTTTATTACATGTTTCTAATTAAAATTTAACAATAAATGAACTACAGATACACACACGCTTAGTTTAACTTATTAAAATTACATAATATTTTTAATTAAAGCTTTTTGTTCTTTGAAGCTGTTATGTCGTCCCATGTGGTCCAGCGGTTAGAATTCCTGGCTCTCACCCAGGCGGCCCGGGTTCGAATCCCGGCTTGGGAATAAACTTTTTAATTGTGTAATTGTCAGAACACAGGAATTTCTTTTTAATTTGTCTCTGTTTGAATTTCAAAATAACTTTTTAATGATATGTTTCTAATGAAAATTTAACATTAAATGACCTATAGATTTACACATGCTTAGTTAAACTTACTGAAATTACATATTATTTTAAATGAAAGCTTTTCGTTAATTCAAATTGTAACGTAGTCCCATGTGGTCCAGCGGTTAGGATTCCTGGCTTTCACCCAGGTGGCCCGGGTTCGAATCCCGGCATGGGAATACATTTTTCCATTTTGCAATTCTCGGAACTCTTCAATTTCTGTACATTTTTTCTTTGTTTGAATTTCGGAATTATTTTTTATTACATGTTTCTAATTAAAATTTAACAATAAATGAACTACAGATACACACGCGCTTAGTTTAACTTATTAAAATTACATAATATTTTTAATTAAAGCTTTTTGTTCTTTGAATCTGTTATGTCATCCCTTGTGGTCCAGCGGTTAGGATTCCTGGCTCTCACCCAGGCGGCCCGGGTTCGAATCCCGGCATGGGAATACACTTTTCAATTGTGTAATTGTCAGAACACAGGAATTTCTGTTTAATTTGTCTCTGTTTGAATTTCAAAATAACTTTTTAATGATATGTTTCTAATGAAAATTTAACAATAAATGACCTACAGATTTACACATGCTTAGATAAACTTATTGAAATTACATAATATTTTAAATTAAAGCTTTTCGTTACTTCAAATTGTAACGTCGTCCCATGTGGTCCAGCGGTTAGGATTCCTGGCTTTCACCCATGCGGCCCGGGTTCGAATCCTAACATGGGATTATACTTTTCCATGGTGTAGTTGTCAGAAAACCGAAATTTCTGTTTAATTTGTCTCTGTTTGAATTTCAAAATAACTTTTTAATGATGTGTTTCTAATGAAAATTTAACAATAAATGACCTACAGATTTACACATGCTTAGTTAAACTTATTGTAATTACATAATATTTTAAATTAAAGCTTTTCGTTACTTCAAATTGTAACGTCGTCCCATGTGGTCCAGCGGTTAGGATTCCTGGCTTTCACCCAGGCGGCCCGGGTTCAAATCCCGGCATGGGAATATACTTTTCCATGGTGTAATTGTCAGAATACTGAAATTTCTCTTTAATTTGTCTAATTTTAATTCTAATTTTAATCTAATTTAATTAATTAATTAAGTCTAAATTAAGTCTAATTTTAATTCTTTAATTTGTCATTGTTTAAATTTCAAGATAATTTCGTAATTATAAATATTTCCAATTAACATTAAATGAACTATAGAATTACACATGCTTAGTTAAACTTATTGAAATTACATAATATTTTAAATTAAAGCATTTCGTTAATTCAAATTGTAACGTAGTCCCATGTGGTCCAGCGGTTAGGATTCCTGGCTTTCACCCAGGCGGCCCGGGTACGAATCCCGGCATGGGAATACAATTTTAAATTTTGCAATTCTCGGAACTCTTCAATTTCTGTACATTTTTTCTTTGTTTGAATTTCGGAATAACTTTTTTATTACATGTTTCTAATTAAAATTTAACAATAAATGAACTACAGATACACACACGCTTAGTTTAACTTATTAAAATTACATAATATTTTTAATTAAAGCTTTTTCTTCTTTGAAGCTGTTATGTCGTCCCATGTGGTCCAGCGGTTAGAATTCCTGGCTCTCAACCAGGCGGCCCGGGTTCGAATCCCGGCTTGGGAATAAACTTTTTAATTGTGTAATTGTCAGAACACAGGAATTTCTTTTTAATTTGTCTCTGTTTGAATTTCAAAATAACTTTTTAATGATATGTTTCTAATGAAAATTTAACATTAAATGACCTATAGATTTACACATGCTTAGTTAAACTTATTGAAATTACATATTATTTTAAATGAAAGCTTTTCGTTAATTCAAATTGTAACGTAGTCCCATGTGGTCCAGCGGTTAGGATTCCTGGCTTTCACCCAGGTGGCCCGGGTTCGAATCCCGGCATGGGAATACATTTTTCCATTTTGCAATTCTCGGAACTCTTCAATTTCTGTACATTTTTTCTTTGTTTGAATTTCGGAATTATTTTTTTATTACATGTTTCTAATTAAAATTTAACAATAAATGAACTACAGATACACACGCGCTTAGTTTAACTTATTAAAATTACATAATATTTTTAATTAAAGCTTTTTGTTCTTTGAAGCTGTTATGTCATCCCTTGTGGTCCAGCGGTTAGGATTCCTGGCTCTCACCCAATCGGCCCGGGTTCGAATCCCGGCATGGGAATACACTTTTCAATTGTGTAATTGTCAGAACACAGGAATTTCTGTTTAATTTGTCTCTGTTTGAATTTCAAAATAACTTTTTAATGATATGTTTCTAATGAAAATTTAACAATAAATGACCTACAGATTTACACATGCTTAGTTAAACTTATTGTAATTACATAATATTTTAAATTAAAGCTTTTCGTTACTTCAAATTGTAACGTCGTCCCATGTGGTCCAGCGGTTAGGATTCCTGGCTTTCACCCAGGCGGCCCGGGTTCAAAACCCGGCGTGGGAATATACTTTTCCATGGTGTAATTGTCAGAATACTGAAATTTCTCTTTAATTTGTCTAATTTTAATTCTAATTTTAATCTAATTTAATTAATTAATTAAGTCTAAATTAAGTCTAATTTTAATTCTTTAATTTGTCATTGTTTAAATTTCAAGATAATTTCGTAATTATATGTTTCCAAATAAAATTTAACATTAAATGAACTATAGAATTACACATGCTTAGTTAAACTTATTGAAATTACATAATATTTTAAATTAAAGCTTTTCGTTAATTCAAATTGTAACGTAGTCCCATGTGGTCCAGCGGTTAGGATTCCTGGCTTTCACCCAGGCGGCCCGGGTTCGAATCCCGGCATGGGAATACAATTTTAAATTTTGCAATTCTCGGAACTCTTCAATTTCTGTACATTTTTTCTTTGTTTGAATTTCGGAATAACTTTTTTATTAGATGTTTCTACTTAAAATTTAACAGTAAATGAACTACAGATCCACACACGCTTAGTTTAACTTATTAAAATTACATAATATTTTTAATTAAAGCTTTTTGTTCTTTGAAGCTGTTATGTCGTCCCATGTGGTCCAGCGGTTAGGATTCCTGGCTCTCACCCTGGCGGCCCGGGTTCGAATCCCGGCATGGGAATACACTTTTCAATTGTGTAATTGTCAGAACACAGGAATTTCTGTTTAATTTGTCTCTGTTTGAATTTCAAAATAACTTTTTAATGATATGTTTCTAATGAAAATTTAACTATAAATGACCTACAGATTTACACATGCTTAGTTAAACTTATTGAAATTACATAATATTTTAAATTAAAGCTTTTCGTTACTTCAAATTGTAACGTCGTCCCATGTGGTCTAGCGGTTAGGATTCCTGGCTTTCACCCAGGCGGCCCGGGTTCGAATACCGGCATGGGAATATACTTTTCCATGGTGTAATTGTCAGAATACTGAAATTTCTCTTTAATTTGTCTATGTTTAAATTTCAAGATAATTTCGTAATTATAAATATTTCCAATTAACATTAAATGAACTATAGAATTACACATGCTTAGTTAAACTTATTGAAATTACATAATATTTTAAATTAAAGCATTTCGTTAATTCAAATTGTAACGTAGTCCCATGTGGTCCAGCGGTTAGGATTCCTGGCTTTCATCCAGGCGGCCCGGGTACGAATCCCGGCATGGGAATACAATTTTAAATTTTGCAATTCTCGGAACTCTTCAATTTCTGTACATTTTTTCTTTGTTTGAATTTCGGAATAACTTTTTTATTACATGTTTCTAATTAAAATTTAACAATAAATGAACTACAGATACACACACGCTTAGTTTAACTTATTAAAATTACATAATATTTTTAATTAAAGCTTTTTGTTCTTTGAAGCTGTTATGTCGTCCCATGTGGTCCAGCGGTTAGAATTCCTGGCTCTCACCCAGGCGGCCCGGGTTCGAATCCCGGCTTGGGAATAAACTTTTTAATTGTGTAATTGTCAGAACACAGGAATTTCTTTTTAATTTGTCTCTGTTTGAATTTCAAAATAACTTTTTAATGATATGTTTCTAATGAAAATTTAACATTAAATGACCTATAGATTTACACATGCTTAGTTAAACTTATTGAAATTACATATTATTTTAAATGAAAGCTTTTCGTTAATTCAAATTGTAACGTAGTCCCATGTGGTCCAGCGGTTAGGATTCCTGGCTTTCACCCAGGTGGCCCGGGTTCGAATCCCGGCATGGGAATACATTTTTCCATTTTGCAATTCTCGGAACTCTTCAATTTCTGTAAATTTTTTCTTTGTTTGAATTTCGGAATTATTTTTTTATTACATGTTTCTAATTAAAATTTAACAATAAATGAACTACAGATACACACGCGCTTAGTTTAACTTATTAAAATTACATAATATTTTTAATTAAAGCTTTTTGTTCTTTGAAGCTGTTATGTCATCCCTTGTGGTCCAGCGGTTAGGATTCCTGGCTCTCACCCAGGCGGCCAGGGTTCGAATCCCGGCATGGGAATACACTTTTCAATTGTGTAATTGTCAGAACACAGGAATTTCTGTTTAATTTGTCTCTGTTTGAATTTCAAAATAACTTTTTAATAATATGTTTCTAATGAAAATTTAACAATAAATGACCTACAGATTTACACATGCTTAGTTAAACTTATTGAAATTACATAATATTTTAAATTAAAGCTTTTCGTTACTTCAAATTGTAACGTTGTCCCATGTGGTCCAGCGGTTAGAATTCCTGGCTTTCACCCAGGCGGCCCGGGTTCGAATACCGGCATGGGAATATACTTTTCCATGGTGTAATTGTCAGAATACTGAAATTTCTCTTTAATTTGTCTATGTTGAAATTTCAAGATAATTTCGTAATTATATGTTTCCAAATAAAATTTAACATTAAATGAACTATAGAATTACACATGCTTAGTTAAACTTATTGAAATTACATAATATTTTAAATTAAAGCTTTTCGTTAATTCAAATTGTAACGTAGTCCCATGTGGTCCAGCGGTTAGGATTCCTGGCTTTCACCCAGGCGGCCCGGGTTCGAATCCCGGCATGGGAATACAATTTTAAATTTTGCAATTCTCGGAACTCTTCAATTTCTGTACATTTTTTCTTTGTTTGAATTTCGGAATAACTTTTTTATTACATGTTTCTACTTAAAATTTAACAATAAATGAACTACAGATACACACACGCTTAGTTTAACTTATTAAAATTACATAATATTTTTAATTAAAGCTTTTTGTTCTTTGAAGCTGTTATGTCATCCCTTGTGGTCCAGCGGTTAGGATTCCTGGCTCTCACCCAGGCGGCTCGGGTTCGAATCCCGGCATGGGAATACACTTTTCAATTGTGTAATTGTCAGAACACAGGAATTTCTGTTTAATTTGTCTCTGTTTGAATTTCAAAATAACTTTTTAATGATATGTTTCTAATGAAAATTTAACAATAAATGACCTACAGATTTACACATGCTTAGATAAACTTATTGAAATTACATAATATTTTAAATTAAAGCTTTTCGTTATTTCAAATTGTAACGTCGTCCCATGTGGTCCAGTGGTTAGGATTCCTGGCTTTCACCCATGCGGCCCGGGTTCGAATCCTAACATGGGATTATACTTTTCCATGGTGTAGTTGTCAGAACACCGAAATTTCTGTTTAATTTGTCTCTGTTTGAATTTCAAAATAACTTTTTAATGATATGTTTCTAATGAAAATTTAACAATAAATGACCTACAGATTTACACATGCTTAGTTAAACTTATTGTAATTACATAATATTTTAAATTAAAGCTTTTCGTTACTTCAAATTGTAACGTCGTCCCATGTGGTCCAGCGGTTAGGATTCCTGGCTTTCACCCAGGCGGCCCGGGTTCGAATCCCGGCATGGGAATATACTTTTCCATGGTGTAATTGTCAGAATACTGAAATTTCTCTTTAATTTGTCTAATTTTAATCTAATTTAATTAATTAATTAAGTCTAAATTAAGTCTAATTTTAATTCTTTAATTTGTCATTGTTTAAATTTCAAGATAATTTCGTAATTATATGTTTCCAAATAAAATTTAACATTAAATGAACTATAGAATTACACATGCTTAGTTAAACTTATTGAAATTACATAATATTTTAAATTAAAGCTTTTCGTTAATTCAAATTGTAACGTAGTCCCATGTGGTCCAGCGGTTAGGATTCCTGGCTTTCACCCAGGCGGCCCGGGTTCGAATCCCGGCATGGGAATACAATTTTAAATTTTGCAATTCTCGGAACTCTTCAATTTCTGTACATTTTTTCTTTGTTTGAATTTCGGAATAACTTTTTTATTAGATGTTTCTACTTAAAATTTAACAGTAAATGAACTACAGATCCACACACGCTTAGTTTAACTTATTAAAATTACATAATATTTGTAATTAAAGCTTTTTGTTCTTTGAAGCTGTTATGTCGTCCCATGTGGTCCAGCGGTTAGGATTCCTGGCTCTCACCCAGGCGGCCCGGGTTCGAATCCCGGCATGGGAATACACTTTTCAATTGTGTAATTGTCAGAACACAGGAATTTCTGTTTAATTTGTCTCTGTTTGAATTTCAAAATAACTTTTTAATGATATGTTTCTAATGAAAATTTAACTATAAATGACCTACAGATTTACACATGCTTAGTTAAACTTATTGAAATTACATAATATTTTAAATTAAAGCTTTTCGTTACTTCAAATTGTAACGTCGTCCCATGTGGTCTAGCGGTTAGGATTCCTGGCTTTCACCCAGGCGGCCCGGGTTCGAATACCGGCATGGGAATATACTTTTCCATGGTGTAATTGTCAGAATACTGAAATTTCTCTTTAATTTGTCTATGTTTAAATTTCAAGATAATTTCGTAATTATATGTTTCCAATTAACATTAAATGAACTATAGAATTACACATGCTTAGTTAAACTTATTGAAATTACATAATATTTTAAATTAAAGCATTTCGTTAATTCAAATTGTAACGTAGTCCCATGTGGTCCAGCGGTTAGGATTCCTGGCTTTCACCCAGGCGGCCCGGGTACGAATCCCGGCATGGGAATACAATTTTAAATTTTGCAATTCTCGGAACTCTTCAATTTCTGTACATTTTTTCTTTGTTTGAATTTCGGAATAACTTTTTTATTACATGTTTCTAATTAAAATTTAACAATAAATGAACTACAGATACACACACGCTTAGTTTAACTTATTAAAATTACATAATATTTTTAATTAAAGCTTTTTGTTCTTTGAAGCTGTTATGTCGTCACATGTGGTCCAGCGGTTAGAATTCCTGGCTCTCACCCAGGCGGCCCGGGTTCGAATCCCGGCTTGGGAATAAACTTTTTAATTGTGTAATTGTCAGAACACAGGAATTTCTTTTTAATTTGTCTCTGTTTGAATTTCAAAATAACTTTTTAATGATATGTTTCTAATGAAAATTTAACATTAAATGACCTATAGATTTACACATGCTTAGTTAAACTTATTGAAATTACATATTATTTTAAATGAAAGCTTTTCGTTAATTCAAATTGTAACGTAGTCCCATGTGGTCCAGCGGTTAGGATTCCTGGCTTTCACCCAGGTGGCCCGGGTTCGAATCCCGGCATGGGAATACATTTTTCCATTTTGCAATTCTCGGAACTCTTCAATTTCTGTACATTTTTTCTTTGTTTGAATTTCGGAATTATTTTTTTATTACATGTTTCTAATTAAAATTTAACAATAAAAGAACTACAGATACACACGCGCTTAGTTTAACTTATTAAAATTACATAATATTTTTAATTATAGCTTTTTGTTCTTTGAAGCTGTTATGTCATCCCTTGTGGTCCAGCGGTTAGGATTCCTGGCTCTCACCCAGGCGGCCCGGGTTCGAATCCCGGCATGGGAATACACTTTTCAATTGTGTAATTGTCAGAACACAGGAATTTCTGTTTAATTTGTCTCTGTTTGAATTTCAAAATAACTTTTTAATAATATGTTTCTAATGAAAATTTAACAATAAATGACCTACAGATTTACACATGCTTAGATAAACTTATTGAAATTACATAATATTTTAAATTAATGCTTTTCGTTACTTCAAATTGTAACGTCGTCCCATGTGGTCCAGCGGTTAGGATTCCTGGATTTCACCCATGCGGCCCGGGTTCGAATCCTAACATGGGATTGTACTTTTCCATGGTGTAGTTGTCAGAACACCGAAATTTCTGTTTAATTTGTCTCTGTTTGAATTTCAAAATAACTTTTTAATGATATGTTTCTAATGAAAATTTAACATTAAATGACCTACAGATTTACACATGCTTAGTTAAACTTATTGAAATTACATAAAATTTTAAATTAAAGCTTTTCGTTACTTCAAATTGTAACGTTGTCCCATGTGGTCCAGCGGTTAGAATTCCTGGCTTTCACCCAGGCGGCCCGGGTTCGAATACCGGCATGGGAATATACTTTTCCATGGTGTAATTGTCAGAATACTGAAATTTCTCTTTAATTTGTCTATGTTGAAATTTCAAGATAATTTCGTAATTATATGTTTCCAAATAAAATTTAACATTAAATGAACTATAGAATTACACATGCTTAGTTAAACTTATTGAAATTACATAATATTTTAAATTAAAGCTTTTCGTTAATTCAAATTGTAACGTAGTCCCATGTGGTCCAGCGGTTAGGATTCCTGGCTTTCACCCAGGCGGCCCGGGTTCGAATCCCGGTATGGGAATACAATTTTAAATTTTGCAATTCTCGGAACTCTTCAATTTCTGTACATTTTTTCTTTGTTTGAATTTCGGAATAACTTTTTTATTACATGTTTCTACTTAAAATTTAACAGTAAATGAACTACAGATCCACACACGCTTAGTTTAACTTATTAAAATTACATAATATTTTTAATTAAAGCTTTTTGTTCTTTGAAGCTGTTATGTCGTCCCATGTGGTCCAGCGGTTAGGATTCCTGGCTCTCACCCAGGCGGCCCGGGTTCGAATACCGGCATGGGAATATATTTTTCCATGGTGTAATTGTCAGAATACTGAAATTTCTCTTTAATTTGTCTATGTTTAAATTTCAAGATAATTTCGTAATTATATGTTTCCAATTAACATTAAATGAACTATAGAATTACACATGCTTAGTTAAACTTATTGAAATTACATAATTTTTTAAATTAAAGCTTTTCGTTAATTCAAATTGTAACGTAGTCCCATGTGGTCCAGCGGTTAGGATTCCTGTCTCTCACCCAGGCCGCCCGGGTTCGAATCCCGGCATGGGAATATACTTTTTAATTGTGTAATTGTCAGAACACAGGAATTTCTTTTTAATTTGTCTCTGTTTGAATTTCAAAATAACTTTTTAATGATATGTTTCTAATGAAAATTTAACATTAAATGACCTATAGATTTACACATGCTTAGTTAAACTTATTGAAATTACATAATATTTTAAATTAAAGCATTTCGTTAATTCAAATTGTAACGTAGTCCCATGTGGTCCAGCGGTTAGGATTCCTGGCTTTCACCCAGGCGGCCCGGGTTCGAATCCCGGCATGGGAATACAATTTTAAATTTTGCAATTCTCGGAACTCTTCAATTTCTGTACATTTTTTCTTTGTTTGAATTTCGGAATAACTTTTTTATTACATGTTTCTAATAAAAATTTAACAATAAATGAACTACAGATACATACACGCTTAGTTTAACTTATTAAAATTACATAATATTTTTAATTAAAGCTTTTTGTTCTTTGAAGCTGTTATGTCGTCACATGTGGTCCAGCGGTTAGAATTCCTGGCTCTCACCCAGGCGGCCCGGGTTCGAATCCCGGCTTGGGAATAAACTTTTTAATTGTGTAATTGTCAGAACACAGGAATTTCTTTTTAATTTGTCTCTGTTTGAATTTCAAAATAACTTTTTAATGATATGTTTCTAATGAAAATTTAACATTAAATGACCTATAGATTTACACATGCTTAGTTAAACTTATTGAAATTACATATTATTTTAAATGAAAGCTTTTCGTTAATTCAAATTGTAACGTAGTCCCATGTGGTCCAGCGGTTAGGATTCCTGGCTTTCACCCAGGTGGCCCGGGTTCGAATCCCGGCATGGGAATACATTTTTCCATTTTGCAATTCTCGGAACTCTTCAATTTCTGTACATTTTTTCTTTGTTTGAATTTCGGAATTATTTTTTTATTACATGTTTCTAATTAAAATTTAACAATAAATGAACTACAGATACACACGCGCTTAGTTTAACTTATTAAAATTACATAATATTTTTAATTAAAGCTTTTTGTTCTTTGAAGCTGTTATGTCATCCCTTGTGGTCCAGCGGTTAGGATTCCTGGCTCTCACCCAGGCGGCCCGGGTTCGAATCCCGGCATGGGAATACACTTTTCAATTGTGTAATTGTCAGAACACAGGAATTTCTGTTTAATTTGTCTCGGTTTGAATTTCAAAATAACTTTTTAATAATATGGGGGGGGGTTTCTAATGAAAATTTAACAATAAATGTGACCTACAGATTTACACATGCTTAGATAAACTTATTGAAATTACATAATATTTTAAATTAAAGCTTTTCGTTACTTCAAATTGTAACGTCGTCCCATGTGGTCCAGCGGTTAGGATTCCTGGCTTTCACCCAGGCGGCCCGGGTTCGAATACCGGCATGGGAATATACTTTTCCATGGTGTAATTGTCAGAATACTGAAATTTCTCTTTAATTTGTCTATGTTTAAATTTCAAGATAATTTCGTAATTATATGTTTCCAAATAAAATTTAACATTAAATGAACTATAGAATTACACATGCTTAGTTAAACTTATTGAAATTACATAATATTTTAAATTAAAGCTTTTCGTTAATTCAAATTGTAACGTAGTCCCATGTGGTCCAGCGGTTAGGATTCCTGGCTTTCACCCAGGCGGCCCGGGTTCGAATCCCGCCATGGGAATACAATTTTAAATTTTGCAATTCTCGGAACTCTTCAATTTCTGTACATTTTTTCTTTGTTTGAATTTCGGAATAACTTTTTTATTACATGTTTCTACTTAAAATTTAACAATAAATGAACTACAGATACACACACGCTTAGTTTAACTTATTAAAATTACATAATATTTTTAATTAAAGCTTTTTGTTCTTTGAAGCTGTTATGTCATCCCTTGTGGTCCAGCGGTTAGGATTCCTGGCTCTCACCCAGGCGGCCCGGGTTCGAATCCCGGCATGGGAATACACTTTTCAATTGTGTAATTGTCAGAACACAGGAATTTCTGTTTAATTTGTCTCTGTTTGAATTTCAAAATAACTTTTTAATGATATGTTTCTAATGAAAATTTAACAATAAATGACCTACAGATTTACACATGCTTAGATAAACTTATTGAAATTACATAATATTTTAAATTAAAGCTTTTCGTTACTTCAAATTGTAACGTCGTCCCATGTGGTCCAGCGGTTAGGATTCCTGGCTTTCACCCATGCGGCCCGGGTTCGAATCCTAACATGGGATTATACTTTTCCATGGTGTAGTTGTCAGAACACCGAAATTTCTGTTTAATTTGTCTCTGTTTGAATTTCAAAATAACTTTTTAATGATATGTTTCTAATGAAAATTTAACAATAAATGACCTACAGATTTACACATGCTTAGTTAAACTTATTGTAATTACATAATATTTTAAATTAAAGCTTTTCGTTACTTCAAATTGTAACGTCGTCCCATGTGGTCCAGCGGTTAGGATTCCTGGCTTTCACCCAGGCGGCCCGGGTTCGAATCCCGGCATGGGAATATACTTTTCCATGGTGTAATTGTCAGAATACTGAAATTTCTCTTTAATTTGTCTAATTTTAATCTAATTTAATTAATTAATTAAGTCTAAATTAAGTCTAATTTTAATTCTTTAATTTGTCATTGTTTAAATTTCAAGATAATTTCGTAATTATATGTTTCCAAATAAAATTTAACATTAAATGAACTATAGAATTACACATGCTTAGTTAAACTTATTGAAATTACATAATATTTTAAATTAAAGCTTTTCGTTAATTCAAATTGTAACGTAGTCCCATGTGGTCCAGCGGTTAGGATTCCTGGCTTTCACCCAGGCGGCCCGGGTTCGAATCCCGGCATGGGAATACAATTTTAAATTTTGCAATTCTCGGAACTCTTCAATTTCTGTACATTTTTTCTTTGTTTGAATTTCGGAATAACTTTTTTATTAGATGTTTCTACTTAAAATTTAACAGTAAATGAACTACAGATCCACACACGCTTAGTTTAACTTATTAAAATTACATAATATTTGTAATTAAAGCTTTTTGTTCTTTGAAGCTGTTAAGTCGTCCCATGTGGTCCAGCGGTTAGGATTCCTGGCTCTCACCCAGGCGGCCCGGGTTCGAATCCCGGCATGGGAATACACTTTTCAATTGTGTAATTGTCAGAACACAGGAATTTCTGTTTAATTTGTCTCTGTTTGAATTTCAAAATAACTTTTTAATGATATGTTTCTAATGAAAATTTAACTATAAATGACCTACAGATTTACACATGCTTAGTTAAACTTATTGAAATTACATAATATTTTAAATTAAAGCTTTTCGTTACTTCAAATTGTAACGTCGTCCCATGTGGTCTAGCGGTTAGGATTCCTGGCTTTCACCCAGGCGGCCCGGGTTCGAATACCGGCATGGGAATATACTTTTCCATGGTGTAATTGTCAGAATACTGAAATTTCTCTTTAATTTGTCTATGTTTAAATTTCAAGATAATTTCGTAATTATATGTTTCCAATTAACATGAAATGAACTATAGAATTACACATGCTTAGTTAAACTTATTGAAATTACATAATATTTTAAATTAAAGCATTTCGTTAATTCAAATTGTAACGTAGTCCCATGTGGTCCAGCGGTTAGGATTCCTGGCTTTCACCCAGGCGGCCCGGGTACGAATCCCGGCATGGGAATACAATTTTAAATTTTGCAATTCTCGGAACTCTTCAATTTCTGTACATTTTTTCTTTGTTTGAATTTCGGAATAACTTTTTTATTACATGTTTCTAATTAAAATTTAACAATAAATGAACTACAGATACACACACGCTTAGTTTAACTTATTAAAATTACATAATATTTTTAATTAAAGCTTTTTGTTCTTTGAAGCTGTTATGTCGTCCCATGTGGTCCAGCGGTTAGAATTCCTGGCTCTCACCCAGGCGGCCCGGGTTCGAATCCCGGCTTGGGAATAAACTTTTTAATTGTGTAATTGTCAGAACACAGGAATTTCTTTTTAATTTGTCTCTGTTTGAATTTCAAAATAACTTTTTAATGATATGTTTCTAATGAAAATTTAACATTAAATGACCTATAGATTTACACATGCTTAGTTAAACTTATTGAAATTACATATTATTTTAAATGAAAGCTTTTCGTTAATTCAAATTGTAACGTAGTCCCATGTGGTCCAGCGGTTAGGATTCCTGGCTTTCACCCAGGTGGCCCGGGTTCGAATCCCGGCATGGGAATACATTTTTCCATTTTGCAATTCTCGGAACTCTTCAATTTCTGTACATTTTTTCTTTGTTTGAATTTCGGAATTATTTTTTTATTACATGTTTCTAATTAAAATTTAACAATAAATGAACTACAGATACACACGCGCTTAGTTTAACTTATTAAAATTACATAATATTTTTAATTATAGCTTTTTGTTCTTTGAAGCTGTTATGTCATCCCTTGTGGTCCAGCGGTTAGGATTCCTGGCTCTCACCCAGGCGGCCCGGGTTCGAATCCCGGCATGGGAATACACTTTTCAATTGTGTAATTGTCAGAACACAGGAATTTCTGTTTAATTTGTCTCTGTTTGAATTTCAAAATAACTTTTTAATGATATGTTTCTAATGAAAATTTAACATTAAATGACCTACAGATTTACACATGCTTAGTTAAACTTATTGAAATTACATAATATTTTAAATTAAAGCTTTTCGTTACTTCAAATTGTAACGTTGTCCCATGTGGTCCAGCGGTTAGAATTCCTGGCTTTCACCCAGGCGGCCCGGGTTCGAATACCGGCATGGGAATATACTTTTCCATGGTGTAATTGTCAGAATACTGAAATTTCTCTTTAATTTGTCTATGTTTAAATTTCAAGATAATTTCGTAATTATATGTTTCCAAATAAAATTTAACATTAAATGAACTATAGAATTACACATGCTTAGTTAAACTTATTGAAATTACATAATATTTTAAATTAAAGCTTTTCGTTAATTCAAAGTGTAACGTAGTCCCATGTGGTCCAGCGGTTAGGATTCCTGGCTTTCACCCAGGCGGCCCGGGTTCGAATCCCGGCATGGGATTACAATTTTAAATTTTGCAATTCTCGGAACTCTTCAATTTCTGTACATTTTTTCTTTGTTTGAATTTCGGAATAACTTTTTTATTACATGTTTCTACTTAAAATTTAACAGTAAATGAACTACAGATCCACACACGCTTAGTTTAACTTATTAAAATTACATAATATTTTTAATTAAAGCTTTTTGTTCTTTGAAGCTGTTATGTCGTCCCATGTGGTCCAGCGGTTAGGATTCCTGGCTCTCACCCAGGCGGCCCGGGTTCGAATACCGGCATGGGAATATATTTTTCCATGGTGTAATTGTCAGAATACTGAAATTTCTCTTTAATTTGTCTATGTTTAAATTTCAAGATAATTTCGTAATTATATGTTTCCAATTAACATTAAATGAACTATAGAATTACACATGCTTAGTTAAACTTATTGAAATTACATAATATTTTAAATTAAAGCTTTTCGTTAATTCAAATTGTAACGTAGTCCCATGTGGTCCAGCGGTTAGGATTCCTGGCTCTCACCCAGGCCGCCCGGGTTCGAATCCCGGCATGGGAATATACTTTTTAATTGTGTAATTGTCAGAACACAGGAATTTCTTTTTAATTTGTCTCTGTTTGAATTTCAAAATAACTTTTTAATGATATGTTTCTAATGAAAATTTAACATTAAATGACCTATAGATTTACACATGCTTAGTTAAACTTATTGAAATTACATAATATTTTAAATTAAAGCATTTCGTTAATTCAAATTGTAACGTAGTCCCATGTGGTCCAGCGGTTAGGATTCCGGGCTTTCACCCAGGCGGCCCGGGTACGAATCCCGGCATGGGAATACAATTTTAAATTTTGCAATTCTCGGAACTCTTCAATTTCTGTACATTTTTTCTTTGTTTGAATTTCGTAATAACTTTTTTATTACATGTTTCTAATAAAAATTTAACAATAAATGAACTACAGATACATACACGCTTAGTTTAACTTATTAAAATTACATAATATTTTTAATTAAAGCTTTTTGTTCTTTGAAGCTGTTATGTCGTCACATGTGGTCCAGCGGTTAGAATTCCTGGCTCTCACCCAGGCGGCCCGGGTTCGAATCCCGGCTTGGGAATAAACTTTTTAATTGTGTAATTGTCAGAACACAGGAATTTCTTTTTAATTTGTCTCTGTTTGAATTTCAAAATAACTTTTTAATGATATGTTTCTAATGAAAATTTAACATTAAATGACCTATAGATTTACACATGCTTAGTTAAACTTATTGAAATTACATATTATTTTAAATGAAAGCTTTTCGTTAATTCAAATTGTAACGTAGTCCCATGTGGTCCAGCGGTTAGGATTCCTGGTTTTCACCTAGGTGGCCCGGGTTCGAATCCCGGCATGGGAATACATTTTTCCATTTTGCAATTCTCGGAACTCTTCAATTTCTGTACATTTTTTCTTTGTTTGAATTTCGGAATTATTTTTTTATTACATGTTTCTAATTAAAATTTAACAATAAATGAACTACAGATACACACGCGCTTAGTTTAACTTATTAAAATTACATAATATTTTTAATTAAAGCTTTTTGTTCTTTGAAGCTGTTATGTCATCCCTTGTGGTCCAGCGGTTAGGATTCCTGGCTCTCACCCAGGCGGCCCGGGTTCGAATCCCGGCATGGGAATACACTTTTCAATTGTGTAATTGTCAGAACACAGGAATTTCTGTTTAATTTGTCTCGGTTTGAATTTCAAAATAACTTTTTAATAATATGGGGGGGGGGGGGTTCTAATGAAAATTTAACAATAAATGACCTACAGATTTACACATGCTTAGATAAACTTATTGAAATTACATAATATTTTAAATTAAAGCTTTTCGTTACTTCAAATTGTAACGTCGTCCCATGTGGTCCAGCGGTTAGGATTCCTGGCTTTCACCCATGCGGCCCGGGTTCGAATCCTAACAAGGTATTACACTTTTCCATGGTGTAGTTGTCAGAACACCGAAATTTCTGTTTAATTTGTCTCTGTTTGAATTTCAAAATAACTTTTTAATGATATGTTTCTAATGAAAATTTAACATTAAATGACCTACAGATTTACACATGCTTAGTTAAACTTATTGAAATTACATAATATTTTAAATTAAAGCTTTTCGTTACTTCAAATTGTAACGTTGTCCCATGTGGTCCAGCGGTTAGAATTCCTGGCTTTCACCCAGGCGGCCCGGGTTCGAATACCGGCATGGGAATATACTTTTCCATGGTGTAATTGTCAGAATACTGAAATTTCTCTTTAATTTGTCTATGTTTAAATTTCAAGATAATTTCGTAATTATATGTTTCCAAATAAAATTTAACATTAAATGAACTATAGAATTACACATGCTTAGTTAAACTTATTGAAATTACATAATATTTTAAATTAAAGCTTTTCGTTAATTCAAATTGTAACGTAGTCCCATGTGGTCCAGCGGTTAGGATTCCTGGCTTTCACCCAGGCGGCCCGGGTTCGAATCCCGGCATGGGAATACAATTTTAAATTTTGCAATTCTCGGAACTCTTCAATTTCTGTACATTTTTTCTTTGTTTGAATTTCGGAATAACTTTTTTATTACATGTTTCTACTTAAAATTTAACAGTAAATGAACTACAGATCCACACACGCTTAGTTTAACTTATTAAAATTACATAATATTTTTAATTAAAGCTTTTTGTTCTTTGAAGCTGTTATGTCGTCCCATGTGGTCCAGCGGTTAGGATTCCTGGCTCTCACCCAGGCGGCCCGGGTTCGAATACCGGCATGGGAATATGCTTTTCCATGGTGTAATTGTCAGAATACTGAAATTTCTCTTTAATTTGTCTATGTTTAAATTTCAAGATAATTTCGTAATTATATGTTTCCAATTAACATTAAATGAACTATAGAATTACACATGCTTAGTTAAACTTATTGAAATTACATAATATTTTAAATTAAAGCTTTTCGTTAATTCAAAATGTAACGTAGTCCCATGTGGTCCAGCGGTTAGGATTCCTGGCTTTCACCCAGGTGGCCCGGGTTCGAATCCCGGCATGGGAATACATTTTTCCATTTTGCAATTCTCGGAACTCTTCAATTTCTGTACATTTTTTCTTTGTTTGAATTTCGGAATTATTTTTTATTACATGTTTCTAATTAAAATTTAACAATAAATGAACTACAGATACACACGCGCTTAGTTTAACTTATTAAAATTACATAATATTTTTAATTAAAGCTTTTTGTTCTTTGAAGCTGTTATGTCATCCCATGTGGTCCAGCGGTTAGGATTCCTGGCTTTCACCCAGGCGGCCCGGGTTCGAATCCCGGCATGGGAATACACTTTTCAATTGTGTAATTGTCAGAACACAGGAATTTCTGTTTAATTTGTCTCTGTTTGAATTTCAAAATAACTTTTTAATATGTTTCTAATGAAAATTTAACTATAAATGACCTACAGATTTACACATGCTTAGTTAAACTTATTGAAATTACATAATATTTTAAATTAAAGCTTTTCGTTACTTCAAATTGTAACGTCGTCCCATGTGGTCTAGCGGTTAGGATTCCTGGCTCTCACCCAGGCGGCCCGGGTTCGAATCCCGGCATGGGAATATACTTTTTAATTGTGTAATTGTCAGAACACGGGAATTTCTCTTTAATTTGTCTCTGTTTGAATTTCAAAATAACTTTTTATGATATGTTTCTAATGAAAATTTAACATTAAATGACCTATAGATTTACACATGCTTAGTTAAACTTATTGAAATTACATATTATTTTAAATGAAAGCTTTTCGTTAATTCAAATTGTAACGTAGTCCCATGTGGTCCAGCGGTTAGGATTCCTGGCTCTCACCCAGGCGGCCCGGGTTCGAATCCCGGCATGGGAATATACTTTTTAATTGTGTAATTGTCAGAACACAGGAATTTCTTTTTAATTTGTCTCTGTTTGAATTTCAAAATAACTTTTTATGATATGTTTCTAATGAAAATTTAACATTAAATGACCTATAGATTTACACATGCTTAGTTAAACTTATTGAAATTACATATTATTTTAAATGAAAGCTTTTCGTTAATTCAAATTGTAACGTAGTCCCATGTGGTCTAGCGGTAAGGATTCCTGGTTTTCACCCAGGCGGCCCGGGTTCGAAACCCGGCATGGGAATACACTTTTCAATTGTGTAATTGTCAGAACACAGGAATTTCTGTTTAATTTTTCTCTGTTTGAATTTCAAAATAACTTTTTAATGATATGTTTCTGATGAAAATTTAACAATAAATGACCTACAGATTTACACATGCTTAGTTAAACTTATTGAAATTACATAATATTTTAAATTAAAGCTTTTCGTTACTTCAAATTGTAACGTTGTCCCATGTGGTCCAGCGGTTAGAATTCCTGGCTTTCACCCAGGCGGCCCGGGTTCGAATACCGGCATGGGAATATACTTTTCCATGGTGTAATTGTCAGAATACTGAAATTTCTCTTTAATTTGTCTATGTTAAAATTTCAAGATAATTTCGTAATTATATGTTTCCAAATAAAATTTAACATTAAATGAACTATAGAATTACACATGCTTAGTTAAACTTATTGAAATTACATAATATTTTAAATTAAAGCTTTTCGTTAATTCAAATTGTAACGTAGTCCGATGTGGTCCAGCGGTTAGGATTCCTGGCTTTCACCCAGGCGGACCGTGTTCGAATACTGGCATGGGAATACAATTTTAAATTTTTCAATTCTCGGAACTCTTCAATTTCTGTACATTTTTTCTTTGTTTGAATTTCGGAATAACTTTTTTATTACATGTTTCTAATTAAAATTTAACAATAAATGAACTACAGATACACACACGCTTAGTTTAACTTATTAAAATTACATAATATTTTTAATTAAAGCTTTTTGTTCTTTGAAGCTGTTATGTCGTCCCATGTGGTCCAGCGGTTAGGATTCCTGGCTTTCACCCAGGCGGCCCGAGTTAGAATCCCGGCATGGGAATATTCTTTTCCATGGTGTAATTGTCAGAACACTGAAATTTCTGTTCAATTTGTCTATGTTTAAATTTCAAGATAATTTCGTAATTATATGTTTCAAAATAAAATTTAACATTAAATGACCTATAGAATTACACATGCTTAGTTAAACTTATTGAAATTACATAATATTTTAAATGAAAGCTTTTCGTTAATTCAAACTGTAACGTTGTCCCATGTGGTCCAGCGGTTAGGATTCCTGGCTTTCACCCAGGTGGCCCGGGTTCGAATCCCGGCATGGGAATACATTTTTCCATTTTGCAATTCTCGGAACTCTTCAATTTCTGTACATTTTTTCTTTGTTTGAATTTCGGAATTATTATTTTATTACATGTTTCTAATTAAAATTTAACAATAAATGAACTACAGATACACACGCGCTTAGTTTAACTTATTAAAATTACATAATATTTTTAATTAAAGCTTTTTGTTCTTTGAAGCTGTTATGTCATCCCATGTGGTCCAGCGGTTAGGATTCCTGGCTTTCACCCAGGCGGCCCGGGTTCGAATCCCGGCATGGGAATACACTTTTCAATTGTGTAATTGTCAGAACACAGGAATTTCTGTTTAATTTGTCTCTGTTTGAATTTCAAAATAACTTTTTAATGATATGTTTCTAATGAAAATTTAACATTAAATGACCTACAGATTTACACATGCTTAGTTAAACTTATTGAAATTACATAATATTTTAAATTAAAGCTTTTCGTTACTTCAAATTGTAACGTCGTCCCATGTGGTCCAGCGGTTAGGATTCCTGGCTTTCACCCATGCAGCCCGGGTTCGAATCCTGGTATGGGATTATACTTTTCCATGGTGTAATTGTCAGAACACCGAAATTTCTGTTTAATTTGTCTATGTTTAAATTTCAAGATAATTTCGTAATTATATGTTTCCAATTAACATTAAATGAACTATAGAATTACACATGCTTAGTTAAACTTATTGAAATTACATAATATTTTAAATTAAAGCTTTTCGTTAATTCAAATTGTAACGTAGTCCCATGTGGTCCAGCGGTTAGGATTCCTGTCTTTCACCCAGGCGGCCCGGGTTCGAATCCCGGCATGGGAATACAATTTTAAATTTTGCAATTCTCGGAACTCTTCAATTTCTGTACATTTTTTCTTTGTTTGAATTTCGGAATAACTTTTTTATTACATGTTTCTAATTAAAATTTAACAATAAATGAACTACAGATACACACACGCTTAGTTTAACTTATTAAAATTACATAATATTTTTAATTAAAGCTTTTTGTTCTTTGAAGCTGTTATGTCGTCCCATGTGGTCCAGCGGTTAGGATTCCTGGCATTCACCTAGGCGGCCCGGGTTCGAATCCCGGCATGGGAATATACTTTTTAATTGTGTAATTGTCAGAACACAGGAATTTCTTTTTAATTTGTCTCTGTTTGAATTTCAAAATAACTTTTTAATGATATGTTTCTAATGAAAATTTAACATTAAATGACCTATAGATTTACACATGCTTAGTTAAACTTATTGAAATTACATAATATTTTAAATTAAAGCTTTTCGTTACTTCAAAGTGTAACGTCGTCCCTTGTGGTCCAGCGGTTAGGATTCCTGGCTTTCACCTATGCGGCCCGGGTTCGAATCCTAACATGGGATTATACTTTTCCATGGTGTAATTGTCAGAACACCGAAATTTCTGTTTAATTTGTCTCTGTTTGAATTTCAAAATAACTTTTTAATGATATGTTTCTAATGAAAATTTAACATTAAATGACCTACAGATTTACACATGCTTAGTTAAACTTATTGAAATTACATAATATTTTAAATGAAAGCTTTTCGTTAATTCAAAATGTAACGTTGTCCCATGTGGTCCAGCGGTTAGGATTCCTGGCTTTCACCCAGGTGGCCCGGGTTCGAATCCCGGCATGGGAATACACTTTTCAATTGTGTAATTGTCAGAACACAGGAATTTCTGTTTAATTTGTCTCTGTTTGAATTTCAAAATAACTTTTTAATGATATGTTTCTAATGAAAATTTAACAATAAATGACCTACAGATTTACACATGCTTAGTTAAACTTATTGAAATTACATAATATTTTAAGTTAAAGCTTTTCGTTACTTCGAATTGTAACGTCGTCCCATGTGGTCTAGCGGTTAGGATTCCTGGCTTTCACACAGGCGGCCCGGGTTCGAATCCCGGCATGGGAATACAATTTTCCATTTTGCAATTCTCGGAACTCTGGAATTTCTGTACATTTTTTCTTTGTTTGAATTTCGGAATAACTTTTTTATTACATGTTTCTAATTAAAATTTAACAATAAATGAACTACAGATACACACACGCTTAGTTTAATTTATTAAAATTACATAATATTTTTAATTATTGCTTTATGTTCTTTTAAGCTGTTATGTCGTCCCATGTGGTCCAGCGGTTAGGATTTATGGCTTTCACCCATGCAGCCCGGGTTCGAATCCTGGCATGGGATAATACTTTTCCATGGTGTAATTGTCAGAACACCGAAATTTCTGTTTAATTTGTCTCTGTTTGAATTTCAAAATAACTTTTTAACGATATGTTTCTAATGAAAATTTAACATTAAATGACCTACAGATTTACACATGCTCAGTTATACTTATTGATATTACATAATATTTTATATTAAAGTTTACCGTTACTTCAAATTATAACGTCGTCCCAGGTGGTCCAGCGGTTAGGATTCCTGGGTCTCACCCAGGCGGCCCGAGTTCGAATCCCGGCATGGGAATACACTTTTCAATTGTTTAATTGTCAGAACACAGGAATTTCTGTTTAATTTGTCTCTGTTTGAATTTCAAAATAACTTTTTAATGATATGTTTCTAATGAAAATTTAACATTAAATGACCTACAGATTTACACATGCTTAGTTAAACTTATTGAAATTACATAATATTTTAAATGAAAGCTTTTCGTTAATTCAAAATGTAACGTTGTCCCATGTGGTCCAGCGGTTAGGATTCCTGGCTTTCACCCAATTGGCCCGGGTTCGAATCCCGGCATGGGAATACATTTTTCCATTTTGCAATTCTCGGAACTCTTCAATTTCTGTACATTTTTTCTTTGTTTGAATTTCGGAATTATTTTTTTATTACATGTTTCTAATTAAAATTTAACAATAAATGAACTACAGATACACACGCGCTTAGTTTAACTTATTAAAATTACGTAATATTTTTAATTAAAGCTTTTTGTTCTTTGAAGCTGTTATGTCATCCCATGTGGTTCAGCGGTTAGGATTCCTGGCTCTCACCCAGGCGGCCCGGGTTCGAATCCCGGCATGGGAATATACTTTTCCATGGTGTAATTGTCAGAATACTGAAATTTCTCTTTAATTTGTCTATGTTTAAATTTCAAGATAATTTCGTAATTATATGTTTCCAAATAAAATTTAACATTAAATGAACTATAGAATTACACATGCTTAGTTAAACTTATTGAAATTACATAATATTTTAAATTAAAGCTTTTCGTTAATTCAAATTGTAACGTAGTCCCATGTGGTCCAGCGGTTAGGAATCCTGGCTTTCACCCAGGCGGCCCGGGTTCGAATCCCGGCATGGGAATACAATTTTAAATTTTGCAATTCTCGGAACTCTTCAATTTCTGTACATTTTTTCTTTGTTTGAATTTCGGAATAACTTTTTTATTACATGTTTCTACTTAAAATTTAACAATAAATGAACTACAGATCCACACACGCTTAGTTTAACTTATTAAAATTACATAATATTTTTAATTAAAGCTTTTTGTTCTTTGAAGCTGTTATGTCGTCCCATGTGGTCCAGCGGTTAGGATTCCTGGCTCTCACCCAGGCGGCCCGGGTTCGAATCCCGGCATGGGAATACACTTTTCAATTGTGTAATTGTCAGAACACAGGAATTTCTGTTTAATTTGTCTCTGTTTGAATTTCAAAATAACTTTTTAATGATATGTTTCTAATGAAAATTTAACTATAAATGACCTACAGATTTACACATGCTTAGTTAAACTTATTGAAATTACATAATATTTTAAATTACAGCTTTTCGTTACTTCAAATTATAACGTCGTCCCATGTGGTCTAGCGGTTAGGATTCCTGGCTTTCACCCAGGCGGCCCGGGTTCGAATACCGGCATGGGAATATACTTTTCCATGGTGTAATTGTCAGAATACTGAAATTTCTCTTTAATTTGTCTATGTTTAAATTTCAAGATAATTTCGTAATTATATGTTTCCAATGAACATTAAATGAACTATAGAATTACACATGCTTAGTTAAACTTATTGAAATTACATAATATTTTAAATTAAAGCTTTTCGTTAATTCAAATTGTAACGTAGTCCCATGTGGTCCAGCGGTTAGGATTCCTGGCTTTCACCCAGGCGGCCCGGGTTCGAATCCCGGCATGGGAATACAATTTTAAATTTTGCAATTCTCGGAACTCTTCAATTTCTGTACATTTTTTCTTTGTTTGAATTTCGGAATAACTTTTTATTACATGTTTCTAATTAAAATTTAACAATAAATGAACTACAGATACACACACGCTTAGTTTAACTTATTAAAATTACATAATATTTTTAATTATAGCTTTTTGTTCTTTGAAGCTGTGTTATGTCGTCCCATGTGTTCCAGCGGTTAGGATTCCTGGCATTCACCTAGGCGGCCCGGGTTCGAATCCCGGCATGGGAATATACTTTTTAATTGTGTAATTGTCAGAACACAGGAATTTCTTTTTAATTTGTCTCTGTTTGAATTTCAAAATAACTTTTTAATGATATGTTTCTAATGAAAATTTAACATTAAATGACCTATAGATTTACACATGCTTAGTTAAACTTATTGAAATTACATAATATTTTAAATTAAAGCTTTTCGTTACTTCAAAGTGTAACGTCGTCCCTTGTGGTCCAGCGGTTAGGATTCCTGGCTTTCACCTATGCGGCCCGGGTTCGAATCCTAACATGGGATTATACTTTTCCATGGTGTAATTGTCAGAACACCGAAATTTCTGTTTAATTTGTCTCTGTTTGAATTTCAAAATAACTTTTTAATGATATGTTTCTAATGAAAATTTAACAATTAATGACCTACAGATTTACACATGCTTAGTTAAACTTATTGAAATTACATAATATTTTAAATTAAAGCTTTTCGTTACTTCAAATTGTAACGTTGTCCCATGTGGTCCAGCGGTTAGAATTCCTGGCTTTCACCCAGGCGGCCCGGGTTCGAATACCGGCATGGGAATATACTTTTCCATGGTGTAATTGTCAGAATACTGAAATTTCTCTTTAATTTGTCTATGTTTAAATTTCAAAATAATTTCGTAATTATATGTTTCAAAATAAAATTTAACATTAAATGACCTACAGATTTACACATGCTTAGTTAAACTTATTGAAATTACATAATATTTTAAATTAAAGCTTTTCGTTACTTCAAATTGTAACGTTGTCCCATGTGGTCCAGCGGTTAGAATTCCTGGCTTTCACCCAGGCGGCCCGGGTTCGAATACCGGCATGGGAATATACTTTTCCATGGTGTAATTGTCAGAATACTGAAATTTCTCTTTAATTTGTCTATGTTTAAATTTCAAAATAATTTCGTAATTATATGTTTGAAAATAAAATTTAACATTAAATGACCTACAGATTTACACATGCTTAGTTAAACTTATTGAAATTACATAATATTTTAAATTAAAGCTTTTCGTTACTTCAAATTGTAACGTTGTCCCATGTGGTCCAGCGGTTAGAATTCCTGGCTTTCACCCAGGTGGCCCGGGTTCGAATCCCGGCATGGGAATGCATTTTTCCATTTTGCAATTCTCGGAACTCTTCAATTTCTGTACATTTTTTCTTTGTTTGAATTTCGGAATTATTTTTTTATTACATGTTTCTAATTAAAATTTAACAATAAATGAACTACAGATACACACGCGCTTAGTTTAACTTATTAAAATTACATAATATTTTTAATTAAAGCTTTTTGTTCTTTGAAGCTGTTATGTCATCCCATTTGGTCCAGCGGTTAGGATTCCTGGCTCTCACCCAGGCGGCCCGGGTTCGAATCCCGGCATGGGAATATACTTTTCCATGGTGTAATTGTCAGAATACTAAAATTTCTCTTTAATTTGTCTATGTTTAAATTTCAAGATAATTTCGTAATTATATGTTTCCAAATAAAATTTAACATTAAATGAGCTATAGAATTACACATGCTTAGTTAAACTTATTGAAATTACATAATATTTTAAATTAAAGCTTTTCGTTACTTCAAATTGTAACGTCGTCCCATGTGGTCTAGCGGTTAGGATTCCTGGCTTTCACACAGGCGGCCCGGGTTCGAATCCCGGCATGGGAATACAATTTTCCATTTTGCAATTCTCGGAACTCTGGAATTTCTGTACATTTTTTCTTTGTTTGAATTTCGGAATAACTTTTTTATTACATGTTTCTAATTAAAATTTAACAATAAATGAACTACAGATACACACACGCTTAGTTTAATTTATTAAAATTACATAATATTTTTAATTATTGCTTTATGTTCTTTTAAGCTGTTGTGTCGTCCCATGTGGTCCAGCGGTTAGGATTAAAGGCTCTCACCCAGGCGGCCCGGGTTCGAATCCCGGCATGGGAATACACTTTTCAATTGTGTAATTGTCAGAACACAGGAATTTCTGTTTAATTTGTCTCTGTTTGAATTTCAAAATAACTTTTTAATGATATGTTTCTAATAAAAATTTAACAATAAATGACCTACAGATTTACACATGCTTAGTTTAACTTATTGAAATTACATAATATTTTAAATTAAAGCTTTTCGTTACTTCAAATTGTAACGTCGTCACATGTGGTCCAGCGGTTAGGATTTATGGCTTTCACCCATGCAGCCCGGGTTCGAATCCTGGCATGGGATAATACTTTTCCATGGTGTAATTGTCAGAACACCTAAATTTCTGTTTAATTTGTCTCTGTTTGAATTTCAAAATAACTTTTTAACGATATGTTTCTAATGAAAATTTAACATTAAATGACCTACAGATTTACACATGCTCAGTTATACTTATTGAAATTACATAATATTTTATATTAAAGTTTACCGTTACTTCAAATTATAACGTCGTCCCAGGTGGTCCAGCGGTTAGGATTCCTGGGTCTCACCCAGGCGGCCCGAGTTCGAATCCCGTTATGGGAAAACACTTTTCCATTGTATAATTGTCAGAACACAGGAAATTCTGCTCAAATTGTCTATGTTTCAATTTCGAAATAACTTTTTAATGATATGTTTCTAAAGAAAATTTAACATGAAATTACCTATAGAATTACACATGCTTAGTTAAACTTATTGAAATTACATAATATTTTAAATTGAAACTTTTCGTTAATTCAAATTGTAACGTCGTCCCATGTGGTCCAGCGGTTAGGATTCCTGGTTTTCACCCAGGCGACCTGGGTTCGAATCCTGGTATGGGAATACAATTTTCCATTTTGCAATTCTCGGAACTCTGGAATTTTGTACATTTTTTCTTTGTATGAATTTCGGAATAACTTTTTTATTACATGTTTCTAATTAAAATTTAACAATTAATGAACTACAGATACACACACGCTTAGTTTAACTTATTAAAATTACATAATATTTTTAATTAAAACTTTTTGTTCTTTGAAGTTGTTATGTCGTCCCATGTGGTCCAGCGGTTAGGATTCTTGGCTCTCACCCAGGCGACCCGGGTTCAAATCCCGGCATTGGAATACACTTATCAATTGTTTAATTGTCAGAACACAGGAATTTCTGTTTAATTTGTCTCTGTTTGAATTTCAAAATAACTTTTTAATGATATGTTTCTAATGAAAATTTAACAATAAATGACCTACAGATTTACACATGCTTAGTTTAACTTATTGAAATTACGTAATATTTTAAATTAAAGCTTTTCGTTACTTCAAATTGTAACGTCGTCCCATGTGGTCCAGCGGTTAGGATTCCTGGCTTTCACCCATGCAGCCCGGGTTCGAATCCTGGCATGGGATTATACTTTTCCATGGTGTAATTGTCAGAACACCGAAATTTCTGTTTAATTTGTCTCTGTTTGAATTTCAAAATAACTTTTTAATGATATGTTTCTAATAAAAATTAAACATTAAATGACCTACAGATTTACACATGCTTAGTTAAACTTATTGAAATTACATAATATTTTAAATTAAAGCTTTTCGTTACTTCAAATTGTAACGTCGTCCCATGTGGTCTAGCGGTTAGGATTCCTGGCTTTCACCCAGGCGGCCCGGGTTCGAATACCGGCATGGGAATATACTTTTCCATGGTGTAATTGTCAGAATACTGAAATTTCTCTTTAATTTGTCTATGTTTAAATTTCAAGATAATTTCGTAATTATATGTTTCCAAATAAAATTTAACATTAAATGAACTATAGAATTACACATGCTTAGTTAAACTTATTGAAATTACATAATATTTTAAATTAAAGCTTTTCGTTAATTCAAATTGTTACGTAGTCCCATGTGGTCCAGCTGTTAGGATTCCTGGCTTTCACCCAGGCGGCCCGGGTTCGAATACCTAAATGGGAATATACTTTTCCATGGTGTAATTGTCAGAAAACTGAAATTTCTCTTTAATTTGTCTATGTTTAAATTTCAAGATAATTTCGTAATTTTATGTTTCCAATTAACATTAAATGAACTATAGAATTACACATGCTTAGTTAAACTTATTGAAATTACATATTATTTTAAATGAAAATTTTCGTTAATTCAAATTGTAACGTAGTCCCATGTGGTCCAGCGGTTAGGATTCCTGGTTTTCACCCAGGTGGCCCGGGTTCGAATCCCGGCATGGGAATACAATTTTAAATTTTTCAATTCTCGGAACTCTTCAATTTCTGTACATTTTTTCTTTGTTTGAATTTCGGAATA
Source organism: Metellina segmentata (assembly GCA_947359465.1). Classification (NCBI taxonomy): domain Eukaryota; kingdom Metazoa; phylum Arthropoda; class Arachnida; order Araneae; family Tetragnathidae; genus Metellina; species Metellina segmentata. Next base: position 107,621,219 of record OX375882.1, on the reverse strand, counting down.
ACTTTTTTATTACATGTTTCTAATTAAAATTTAACAATAAATGAACTACAGATACACACGCGCTTAGTTTAACTTATTAAAATTACATAATATTTTTAATTAAAGCTTTTTGTTCTTTGAAGCTGTTATGTCGTCCCATGTGGTCCAGCGGTTAGGATTCCTGGCTTTCACCCAGGCGGCCCGAGTTAGAATCTTGGCATGGGAATATTCTTTTCCATGGTGTAATTCTCAGAACACTGAAATTTCTGTTCAATTTGTCTGTGTTTAAATTTCAAGATAATTTCGTAATTATATGTTTCAAAATAAAATTTAACATTAAATGACCTATTGAATTACACATGCTTAGTTAAACTTATTGAAATTACATAATATTTTAAATGAAAGCTTTTCGTTAATTCAAATTGTAACGTTGTCCCATGTGGTCCAGCGGTTAGGATTCCTGGCTTTCACCCAGGTTGCCCGGGTTCGAATCCCGGCATGGGAATACATTTTTCCATTTTGCAATTCTCGGAACTCTTCAATTTCTGTACATTTTTTCTTTGTTTGAATTTCGGAATTATTTTTTTATTACATGTTTCTAATTAAAATTTAACAATAAATGAACTACAGATACACACACGCTTAGTTTAATTTATTAAAATTACATAATATTTTTAATTATTGCTTTATGTTCTTTTAAGCTGTTATGTCGTCCCATGAGGTCCAGCGGTTAGGATTAAAGGCTCTCACCCAGGCGGCCCGGGTTCGAATCCCGGCATGGGAATACACTTTTCAATTGTGTAATTGTCAGAACACAGGAATTTCTGTTTAATTTGTCTCTGTTTGAATTTCAAAATAACTTTTTAATGATATGTTTCTAATAAAAATTTAACAATAAATGACCTACAGATTTACACATGCTTAGTTTAACTTATTGAAATTACATAATATTTTAAATTAAAGCTTTTCGTTACTTCAAATTGTAACGTCGTCACATGTGGTCCAGCGGTTAGGATTTATGGCTTTCACCCATGCAGCCCGGGTTCGAATCCTGGCATGGGATAATACTTTTCCATGGTGTAATTGTCAGAACACCGAAATTTCTGTTTAATTTGTCTCTGTTTGAATTTCAAAATAACTTTTTAACGATATGTTTCTAATGAAAATTTAACATTAAATGACCTACAGATTTACACATGCTCAGTTATACTTATTGAAATTACATAATATTTTATATTAAAGTTTACCGTTACTTCAAATTATAACGTCGTCCCAGGTGGTCCAGCGGTTAGGATTCCTGGGTCTCACCCAGGCGGCCCGAGTTCGAATCCCGGCATGGGAATACACTTTTCAATTGTTTAATTGTCAGAACACAGGAATTTCTGTTTAATTTGTCTCTGTTTGAATTTCAAAATAACTTTTTAATGATATGTTTCTAATGAAAATTTAACATTAAATGACCTACAGATTTACACATGCTTAGTTAAACTTATTGAAATTACATAATATTTTAAATGAAAGCTTTTCGTTAATTCAAAATGTAACGTTGTCCCATGTGGTCCAGCGGTTAGGATTCCTGGCTTTCACCCAATTGGCCCGGGTTCGAATCCCGGCATGGGAATACATTTTTCCATTTTGCAATTCTCGGAACTCTTCAATTTCTGTACATTTTTTCTTTGTTTGAATTTCGGAATTATTTTTTTATTACATGTTTCTAATTAAAATTTAACAATAAATGAACTACAGATACACACGCGCTTAGTTTAACTTTTTAAAATTACGTAATATTTTTAATTAAAGCTTTTTGTTCTTTGAAGCTGTTATGTCATCCCATGTGGTTCAGCGGTTAGGATTCCTGGCTCTCACCCAGGCGGCCCGGGTTCGAATCCCGGCATGGGAATATACTTTTCCATGGTGTAATTGTCAGAATACTGAAATTTCTCTTTAATTTGTCTATGTTTAAATTTCAAGATAATTTCGTAATTATATGTTTCCAAATAAAATTTAACATTAAATGAACTATAGAATTACACATGCTTAGTTAAACTTATTGAAATTACATAATATTTTAAATTAAAGCTTTTCGTTAATTCAAATTGTAACGTAGTCCCATGTGGTCCAGCGGTTAGGAATCCTGGCTTTCACCCAGGCGGCCCGGGTTCGAATCCCGGCATGGGAATACAATTTTAAATTTTGCAATTCTCGGAACTCTTCAATTTCTGTACATTTTTTCTTTGTTTGAATTTCGGAATAACTTTTTTATTACATGTTTCTACTTAAAATTTAACAATAAATGAACTACAGATCCACACACGCTTAGTTTAACTTATTAAAATTACATAATATTTTTAATTAAAGCTTTTTGTTCTTTGAAGCTGTTATGTCGTCCCATGTGGTCCAGCGGTTAGGATTCCTGGCTCTCACCCAGGCGGCCCGGGTTCGAATCCCGGCATGGGAATACACTTTTCAATTGTGTAATTGTCAGAACACAGGAATTTCTGTTTAATTTGTCTCTGTTTGAATTTCAAAATAACTTTTTAATGATATGTTTCTAATGAAAATTTAACTATAAATGACCTACAGATTTACACATGCTTAGTTAAACTTATTGAAATTACATAATATTTTAAATTACAGCTTTTCGTTACTTCAAATTATAACGTCGTCCCATGTGGTCTAGCGGTTAGGATTCCTGGCTTTCACCCAGGCGGCCCGGGTTCGAATACCGGCATGGGAATATACTTTTCCATGGTGTAATTGTCAGAATACTGAAATTTCTCTTTAATTTGTCTATGTTTAAATTTCAAGATAATTTCGTAATTATATGTTTCCAATGAACATTAAATGAACTATAGAATTACACATGCTTAGTTAAACTTATTGAAATTACATAATATTTTAAATTAAAGCTTTTCGTTAATTCAAATTGTAACGTAGTCCCATGTGGTCCAGCGGTTAGGATTCCTGGCTTTCACCCAGGCGGCCCGGGTTCGAATCCCGGCATGGGAATACAATTTTAAATTTTGCAATTCTCGGAACTCTTCAATTTCTGTACATTTTTTCTTTGTTTGAATTTCGGAATAACTTTTTTATTACATGTTTCTAATTAAAATTTAACAATAAATGAACTACAGATACACACACGCTTAGTTTAACTTATTAAAATTACATAATATTTTTAATTAAAGCTTTTTGTTCTTTGAAGCTGTTATGTCGTCCCATGTGTTCCAGCGGTTAGGATTCCTGGCATTCACCTAGGCGGCCCGGGTTCGAATCCCGGCATGGGAATATACTTTTTAATTGTGTAATTGTCAGAACACAGGAATTTCTTTTTAATTTGTCTCTGTTTGAATTTCAAAATAACTTTTTAATGATATGTTTCTAATGAAAATTTAACATTAAATGACCTATAGATTTACACATGCTTAGTTAAACTTATTGAAATTACATAATATTTTAAATTAAAGCTTTTCGTTACTTCAAAGTGTAACGTCGTCCCTTGTGGTCCAGCGGTTAGGATTCCTGGCTTTCACCTATGCGGCCCGGGTTCGAATCCTAACATGGGATTATACTTTTCCATGGTGTAATTGTCAGAACACCGAAATTTCTGTTTAATTTGTCTCTGTTTGAATTTCAAAATAACTTTTTAATGATATGTTTCTAATGAAAATTTAACAATTAATGACCTACAGATTTACACATGCTTAGTTAAACTTATTGAAATTACATAATATTTTAAATTAAAGCTTTTCGTTACTTCAAATTGTAACGTTGTCCCATGTGGTCCAGCGGTTAGAATTCCTGGCTTTCACCCAGGCGGCCCGGGTTCGAATACCGGCATGGGAATATACTTTTCCATGGTGTAATTGTCAGAATACTGAAATTTCTCTTTAATTTGTCTATGTTTAAATTTCAAAATAATTTCGTAATTATATGTTTCAAAATAAAATTTAACATTAAATGACCTACAGATTTACACATGCTTAGTTAAACTTATTGAAATTACATAATATTTTAAATTAAAGCTTTTCGTTACTTCAAATTGTAACGTTGTCCCATGTGGTCCAGCGGTTAGAATTCCTGGCTTTCACCCAGGCGGCCCGGGTTCGAATACCGGCATGGGAATATACTTTTCCATGGTGTAATTGTCAGAATACTGAAATTTCTCTTTAATTTGTCTATGTTTAAATTTCAAAATAATTTCGTAATTATATGTTTGAAAATAAAATTTAACATTAAATGACCTACAGATTTACACATGCTTAGTTAAACTTATTGAAATTACATAATATTTTAAATGAAAGCTTTTCGTTAATTCAAAATGTAACGTTGTCCCATGTGGTCCAGCGGTTAGGATTCCTGGCTTTCACCCAGGTGGCCCGGGTTCGAATCCCGGCATGGGAATGCATTTTTCCATTTTGCAATTCTCGGAACTCTTCAATTTCTGTACATTTTTTCTTTGTTTGAATTTCGGAATTATTTTTTTATTACATGTTTCTAATTAAAATTTAACAATAAATGAACTACAGATACACACGCGCTTAGTTTAACTTATTAAAATTACATAATATTTTTAATTAAAGCTTTTTGTTCTTTGAAGCTGTTATGTCATCCCATGTGGTCCAGCGGTTAGGATTCCTGGCTCTCACCCAGGCGGCCCGGGTTCGAATCCCGGCATGGGAATATACTTTTCCATGGTGTAATTGTCAGAATACTAAAATTTCTCTTTAATTTGTCTATGTTTAAATTTCAAGATAATTTCGTAATTATATGTTTCCAAATAAAATTTAACATTAAATGAGCTATAGAATTACACATGCTTAGTTAAACTTATTGAAATTACATAATATTTTAAATTAAAGCTTTTCGTTACTTCAAATTGTAACGTCGTCCCATGTGGTCTAGCGGTTAGGATTCCTGGCTTTCACACAGGCGGCCCGGGTTCGAATCCCGGCATGGGAATACAATTTTCCATTTTGCAATTCTCGGAACTCTGGAATTTCTGTACATTTTTTCTTTGTTTGAATTTCGGAATAACTTTTTTATTACATGTTTCTAATTAAAATTTAACAATAAATGAACTACAGATACACACACGCTTAGTTTAATTTATTAAAATTACATAATATTTTTAATTATTGCTTTATGTTCTTTTAAGCTGTTGTGTCGTCCCATGTGGTCCAGCGGTTAGGATTAAAGGCTCTCACCCAGGCGGCCCGGGTTCGAATCCCGGCATGGGAATACACTTTTCAATTGTGTAATTGTCAGAACACAGGAATTTCTGTTTAATTTGTCTCTGTTTGAATTTCAAAATAACTTTTTAATGATATGTTTCTAATAAAAATTTAACAATAAATGACCTACAGATTTACACATGCTTAGTTTAACTTATTGAAATTACATAATATTTTAAATTAAAGCTTTTCGTTACTTCAAATTGTAACGTCGTCACATGTGGTCCAGCGGTTAGGATTTATGGCTTTCACCCATGCAGCCCGGGTTCGAATCCTGGCATGGGATAATACTTTTCCATGGTGTAATTGTCAGAACACCTAAATTTCTGTTTAATTTGTCTCTGTTTGAATTTCAAAATAACTTTTTAACGATATGTTTCTAATGAAAATTTAACATTAAATGACCTACAGATTTACACATGCTCAGTTATACTTATTGAAATTACATAATATTTTATATTAAAGTTTACCGTTACTTCAAATTATAACGTCGTCCCAGGTGGTCCAGCGGTTAGGATTCCTGGGTCTCACCCAGGCGGCCCGAGTTCGAATCCCGTTATGGGAAAACACTTTTCCATTGTATAATTGTCAGAACACAGGAAATTCTGTTCAAATTGTCTATGTTTCAATTTCGAAATAACTTTTTAATGATATGTTTCTAAAGAAAATTTAACATGAAATTACCTATAGAATTACACATGCTTAGTTAAACTTATTGAAATTACATAATATTTTAAATTGAAACTTTTCGTTAATTCAAATTGTAACGTCGTCCCATGTGGTCCAGCGGTTAGGATTCCTGGTTTTCACCCAGGCGACCTGGGTTCGAATCCTGGTATGGGAATACAATTTTCCATTTTGCAATTCTCGGAACTCTGGAATTTTGTACATTTTTTCTTTGTATGAATTTCGGAATAACTTTTTTATTACATGTTTCTAATTAAAATTTAACAATTAATGAACTACAGATACACACACGCTTAGTTTAACTTATTAAAATTACATAATATTTTTAATTAAAACTTTTTGTTCTTTGAAGTTGTTATGTCGTCCCATGTGGTCCAGCGGTTAGGATTCTTGGCTCTCACCCAGGCGACCCGGGTTCAAATCCCGGCATGGGAATACACTTATCAATTGTTTAATTGTCAGAACACAGGAATTTCTGTTTAATTTGTCTCTGTTTGAATTTCAAAATAACTTTTTAATGATATGTTTCTAATGAAAATTTAACAATAAATGACCTACAGATTTACACATGCTTAGTTTAACTTATTGAAATTACGTAATATTTTAAATTAAAGCTTTTCGTTACTTCAAATTGTAACGTCGTCCCATGTGGTCCAGCGGTTAGGATTCCTGGCTTTCACCCATGCAGCCCGGGTTCGAATCCTGGCATGGGATTATACTTTTCCATGGTGTAATTGTCAGAACACCGAAATTTCTGTTTAATTTGTCTCTGTTTGAATTTCAAAATAACTTTTTAATGATATGTTTCTAATAAAAATTAAACATTAAATGACCTACAGATTTACACATGCTTAGTTAAACTTATTGAAATTACATAATATTTTAAATTAAAGCTTTTCGTTACTTCAAATTGTAACGTCGTCCCATGTGGTCTAGCGGTTAGGATTCCTGGCTTTCACCCAGGCGGCCCGGGTTCGAATACCGGCATGGGAATATACTTTTCCATGGTGTAATTGTCAGAATACTGAAATTTCTCTTTAATTTGTCTATGTTTAAATTTCAAGATAATTTCGTAATTATATGTTTCCAAATAAAATTTAACATTAAATGAACTATAGAATTACACATGCTTAGTTAAACTTATTGAAATTACATAATATTTTAAATTAAAGCTTTTCGTTAATTCAAATTGTTACGTAGTCCCATGTGGTCCAGCTGTTAGGATTCCTGGCTTTCACCCAGGCGGCCCGGGTTCGAATACCTAAATGGGAATATACTTTTCCATGGTGTAATTGTCAGAAAACTGAAATTTCTCTTTAATTTGTCTATGTTTAAATTTCAAGATAATTTCGTAATTTTATGTTTCCAATTAACATTAAATGAACTATAGAATTACACATGCTTAGTTAAACTTATTGAAATTACATATTATTTTAAATGAAAATTTTCGTTAATTCAAATTGTAACGTCGTCCCATGTGGTCCAGCGGTTAGGATTCCTGGTTTTCACCCAGGCGACCTGGGTTCGAATCCTGGTATGGGAATACAATTTTCCATTTTGCAATTCTCGGAACTCTGGAATTTTGTACATTTTTTCTTTGTATGAATTTCGGAATAACTTTTTTATTACATGTTTCTAATTAAAATTTAACAATTAATGAACTACAGATACACACACGCTTAGTTTAACTTATTAAAATTACATAATATTTTTAATTAAAACTTTTTGTTCTTTGAAGTTGTTATGTCGTCCCATGTGGTCCAGCGGTTAGGATTCTTGGCTCTCACCCAGGCGACCCGGGTTCAAATCCCGGCATGGGAATACACTTATCAATTGTTTAATTGTCAGAACACAGGAATTTCTGTTTAATTTGTCTCTGTTTGAATTTCAAAATAACTTTTTAATGATATGTTTCTAATGAAAATTTAACAATAAATGACCTACAGATTTACACATGCTTAGTTTAACTTATTGAAATTACGTAATATTTTAAATTAAAGCTTTTCGTTACTTCAAATTGTAACGTCGTCCCATGTGGTCCAGCGGTTAGGATTCCTGGCTTTCACCCATGCAGCCCGGGTTCGAATCCTGGCATGGGATTATACTTTTCCATGGTGTAATTGTCAGAACACCGAAATTTCTGTTTAATTTGTCTCTGTTTGAATTTCAAAATAACTTTTTAATGATATGTTTCTAATAAAAATTAAACATTAAATGACCTACAGATTTACACATGCTTAGTTAAACTTATTGAAATTACATAATATTTTAAATTAAAGCTTTTCGTTACTTCAAATTGTAACGTCGTCCCATGTGGTCTAGCGGTTAGGATTCCTGGCTTTCACCCAGGCGGCCCGGGTTCGAATACCGGCATGGGAATATACTTTTCCATGGTGTAATTGTCAGAATACTGAAATTTCTCTTTAATTTGTCTATGTTTAAATTTCAAGATAATTTCGTAATTATATGTTTCCAAATAAAATTTAACATTAAATGAACTATAGAATTACACATGCTTAGTTAAACTTATTGAAATTACATAATATTTTAAATTAAAGCTTTTCGTTAATTCAAATTGTTACGTAGTCCCATGTGGTCCAGCTGTTAGGATTCCTGGCTTTCACCCAGGCGGCCCGGGTTCGAATACCTAAATGGGAATATACTTTTCCATGGTGTAATTGTCAGAAAACTGAAATTTCTCTTTAATTTGTCTATGTTTAAATTTCAAGATAATTTCGTAATTTTATGTTTCCAATTAACATTAAATGAACTATAGAATTACACATGCTTAGTTAAACTTATTGAAATTACATATTATTTTAAATGAAAATTTTCGTTAATTCAAATTGTAACGTAGTCCCATGTGGTCCAGCGGTTAGGATTCCTGGTTTTCACCCAGGTGGCCCGGGTTCGAATCCCGGCATGGGAATACAATTTTAAATTTTTCAATTCTCGGAACTCTTCAATTTCTGTACATTTTTTCTTTGTTTGAATTTCGGAATAACTTTTTTATTACATGTTTCTAATTAAAATTTAACAATAAATGAACTACAGATACACACGCGCTTAGTTTAACTTATTAAAATTACATAATATTTTTAATTAAAGCTTTTTGTTCTTTGAAGCTGTTATGTCGTCCCATGTGGTCCAGCGGTTAGGATTCCTGGCTTTCACCCAGGCGGCCCGAGTTAGAATCTTGGCATGGGAATATTCTTTTCCATGGTGTAATTCTCAGAACACTGAAATTTCTGTTCAATTTGTCTGTGTTTAAATTTCAAGATAATTTCGTAATTATATGTTTCAAAATAAAATTTAACATTAAATGACCTATTGAATTACACATGCTTAGTTAAACTTATTGAAATTACATAATATTTTAAATGAAAGCTTTTCGTTAATTCAAATTGTAACGTTGTCCCATGTGGTCCAGCGGTTAGGATTCCTGGCTTTCACCCAGGTTGCCCGGGTTCGAATCCCGGCATGGGAATACATTTTTCCATTTTGCAATTCTCGGAACTCTTCAATTTCTGTACATTTTTTCTTTGTTTGAATTTCGGAATTATTTTTTTATTACATGTTTCTAATTAAAATTTAACAATAAATGAACTACAGATACACACGCGCTTAGTTTAACTTATTAAAATTACATAATATTTTTAATTAAAGCTTTTTGTTCTTTGAAGCTGTTATGTCATCCCATGTGGTCCAGCGGTTAGGATTCCTGGCTCTCAACCAGGCGGCCCGGGTTCGAATCCCGGCATGGGAATACACTTTTCAATTGTGTAATTGTCAGAACACAGGAATTTCTGTTTAATTTGTCTCTGTTTGAATTTCAAAATAACTTTTTAATGATATGTTTCTAATAAAAATTTAACAATAAATGACCTACAGATTTACACATGCTTAGTTAAACTTATTGAAATTACATAATATTTTAAATTAAAGCTTTTCGTTACTTCAAAGTGTAACGTCGTCCTTTGTGGTCCAGCGGTTAGGATTCCTGGCTTTCACCCATGCGGCCCGGGTTCGAATCCTAACATGGGATTATACTTTTCCATGGTGTAATTGTCAGAACACCGAAATTTCTGTTTAATTTGTCTCTGTTTGAATTTCAAAATAACTTTTTAATGATATGTTTCTAATGAAAATTTAACATTAAATGACCTACAGATTTACACATGCTTAGTTAAACTTATTGAAATTACATAATATTTTAAATTAAAGCTTTTCGTTACTTCAAATTGTAACGTCGTCCCATGTGGTCTAGCGGTTAGGATTCCTGGCTTTCACCCAGGCGGCCCGGGTTCGAATACCGGCATGGGAATATACTTTTCCATGGTGTAATTGTCAGAATACTGAAATTTCTCTTTAATTTGTCTATGTTTAAATTTCAAGATAATTTCGTAATTATATGTTTCCAAATAAAATTTAACATTAAATGAACTATAGAATTACACATGCTTTGTTAAACTTATTGAAATTACATAATATTTTAAATGAAAGCTTTTTGTTAATTCATATTGTAACGTAGTCCCATGTGGTCCAGCGGTTAGGATTCCTGGCTTTCCCCAGGCGGCCCGGGTTCGAATCCCGGCATGGGAATACAATTTTCCATTTTGCAATTCTTGGAACTCTGGAATTTCTGTACATTTTTTCTTTATTTGAATTTCGGAATAATTTTTTTATTACATGTTTCTAATTAAAATTTAACAATTAATGAACTACAGATACACACACGCTTAGTTTAACTTATTAAAATTACATTATATTTTTCATTAAAGCTTTTTGTTCTTTGAAGCTGTTATGTCATCCCATGTGGTCCAGCGGTTAGGATTCCTGGCTCTCACCCAGGCGGCCCGGGTTCTAATCCCGGTATGGGAATACACTTTTCAATTGTGTAATTGTCAGAACACAGGAATTTCTGTTTAATTTGTCTCTGTTTGAATTTCAAAATAACTTTTTAATGATATGTTTCTAATAAAAATTTAACAATAAATGACCTACAGATTTACACATGCTTAGTTAAACTTATTGAAATTACATAATATTTTAAATTAAAGCTTTTCGTTACTTCAAAGTGTAACGTCGTCCTTTGTGGTCCAGTGGTTAGGATTCCTGGCTTTCACCCATGCGGCCCGGGTTCGAATCCTAACATGGGATTATACTTTTCCATGGTGTAATTGTCAGAACACCGAAATTTCTGTTTAATTTGTCTCTGTTTGAATTTCAAAATAACTTTTTAATGATATGTTTCTAATAAAAATTTAACAATAAATGACCTACAAATTTACACATGCTTAGTTAAACTTATTGAAATTACATAATATTTTAAATTAAAGCTTTTCGTTACTTCAAATTGTAACGTCGTCCCATGTGGTCTAGATGTTAGGATTCCTGGCTTTCACCCAGGCGGCCCGGGTTCGAATACCGGCATGGGAATATACTTTTCCATGGTGTAATTGTCAGAATACTGAAATTTCTCTTTAATTTGTCTATGTTTAAATTTCAAGATAATTTCGTAATTATATGTTTCCAAATAAAATTTAACATTAAATGAACTATAGAATTACACATGCTTTGTTAAACTTATTGAAATTACATAATATTTTAAATGAAAGCTTTTTGTTAATTCATATTGTAACGTAGTCCCATGTGGTCCAGCGGTTAGGATTCCTGGCTTTCCCCCAGGCGGCCCGGGTTCGAATCCCGGCATGGGAATACAATTTTCCATTTTGCAATTCTTGGAACTCTGGAATTTCTGTACATTTTTTCTTTGTTTGAATTTCGGAATAATTTTTTTATTACATGTTTCTAATTAAAATTTAACAATTAATGAACTACAGATACACACACGCTTAGTTTAACTTATTAAAATTACATTATATTTTTCATTAAAGCTTTTTGTTCTTTGAAGCTGTTATGTCATCCCATGTGGTCCAGCGGTTAGGATTCCTGGCTCTCACCCAGGCGGCCCGGGTTCGAATCCCGGCATGGGAATACACTTTTCAATTGTGTAATTGTCAGAACACAGGAATTTCTGTTTAATTTGTCTCTGTTTGAATTTCAAAATAACTTTTTAATGATATGTTTCTAATGAAAATTTAACAATAAATGACCTACAGATTTACACATGATTAGTTAAACTTATTGAAATTACATAATATTTTAAATTAAAGCTTTTCGTTACTTCAAATTGTAACGTCGTCCCATGTGGTCTAGCGGTTAGGATTCCTGGCTTTCACCCAGGCGGCCCTGGTTCGAATCCCGTCATGGGAATACAATTTTCCATTTTGCAATTCTCGGAACTCTGGAATTTCTGTACATTTTTTCTTTGTTTGAATTTCGGAATAACTTTTTTATTACATGTTTCTAATTAAAATTTAACAATAAATGAACTACAGATACACACACGCTTAGTTTAACTTATTAAAATTACATAAAATTTTTAATTATTGCTTTATGTTCTTTTAAACTGTTATGTCGTCCCATGTGGTCCAGCGGTTAGGATTAAAGGCTCTCACCCAGGCGCCCCGGGTTCGAATCCCGGCATGGGAATACACTTTTCAATTGTGTAATTGTCAGAACACAGGAATTTCTGTTTAATTTGTCTCTGTTTGAATTTCAAAATAACTTTTTAATGATATGTTTCTAATAAAAATTTAACAATAAATCACCTACAGATTTACACATGCTTAGTTTAACTTATTGAAATTACATAATATTTTAAATTAAAGCTTTTCGTTACTTCAAATTGTAACGTCGTCACATGTGGTCCAACGGTTAGGATTTATGGCTTTCACCCAGGCGGCTCGAGTTCGAATCCCGTTATGGGAAAACACTTTTCCATTGTATAATTGTCAGAACACAGGAAATTCTGTTCAAATTGTCTATGTTTCAATTTCGAAATAACTTTTTAATGATATGTTTCTAAAGAAAATTTAACATTAAATGACCTATAGAATTACACATGCTTAGTTAAACTTATTGAAATTACATACTATTTTAAATTAAAGCTTTTCGTTACTTCAAATTGTAACGTCGTCCCATGTGGTCCAGCGGTTCGGATTCCTGGCTCTCACCCAGGCGGCCCGGGTTCGAATCCCGGCATGGAAATACCCTTTTCAATTGTGTAATTGTCAGAACACAGGAATTTCTGTTTAATTTGTCTCTGTTTGAATTTCAAAATAACTTTTTAATGATATGTTTCTAATGAAAATTTAACATTAAAGGACCTACAGATTTACACATGCTTAGTTAAACTTATTGAAATTACATAATATTTTAAATTAAAGCTTTTCCTTACTTCAAATTGTAACGTCGTCCCATGTGGTCCAGCGGTTAGGATTCCTGGCTTTCACCCAGGCGGCCCGAGTTTGAATCTCGGCATGGGAATATACTTTTCCATGGTGTAATTGTCAGAACACCGAAATTTCTGTTTAATTTGTCTCTGTTTGAATTTCAAAATAACTTTTTAACGATATGTTTCTAATGAAAATTTAACATTAAATGACCTACAGATTTACACATGCTCAGTTATACTTATTGAAATTACATAATATTTTATATTAAAGTTTACCGTTACTTCAAATTATAACGTCGTCCCAGGTGGTCCAGCGGTTAGGATTCCTGGGTCTCACCCAGGCGGCCCGAGTTCGAATCCCGTTATGGGAAAACACTTTTCCATTGTATAATTGTCAGAACACAGGAAATTCTGTTCAAATTGTCTATGTTTCAATTTCGAAATAACTTTTTAATGATATGTTTCTAAAGAAAATTTAACATTAAATGACCTATAGAATTACACATGCTTAGTTAAACTTATTGAAATTACATACTATTTTAAATTAAAGCTTTTCGTTACTTCAAATTGTAACGTCGTCCCATGTGGTCCAGCGGTTCGGATTCCTGGCTCTCACCCAGGCGGCCCGGGTTCGAATCCCGGCATGGAAATACCCTTTTCAATTGTGTAATTGTCAGAACACAGGAATTTCTGTTTAATTTGTCTCGGTTTGAATTTCAAAATAACTTTTTAATGATATGTTTCTAATGAAAATTTAACATTAAATGACCTACAGATTTACACATGCTTAGTTAAACTTATTGAAATTACATAATATTTTAAATTAAAGCTTTTCGTTACTTCAAATTGTAACGTCGTCCCATGTGGTTTAGCGGGTAAGATTCCTGGCTTTCACACAGGCGGCCCGGGTTCGAATCCCGGCATGGGAATACAATTTTCCATTTTGCAATTCTCGGAACTCTGGAATTTCTGTACATTTTTTCTTTGTTTGAATTTCGGAATAACTTTTTTATTACATGTTTCTAATTAAAATTTAACAATAAATGAACTACAGATACACACACGCTTAGTTTAATTTATTAAAATTACATAATATTTTTAATTATTGCTTTATGTTCTTCTAAGCTGTTATGTCGTCCCATGTGGTCCAGCGGTTAGGATTAAAGGGTCTCACCCAGGCGGCCCGGGTTCGAATCCCGGCTTGGGAATAAACTTTTTAATTGTGTAATTGTCAGAACACAGGAATTTCTTTTTAATTTGTCTCTGTTTGAATTTCAAAATAACTTTTTAACGATATGTTTCTAATGAAAATTTAACATTAAATGACCTACAGATTTACACATGCTTAGTTAAACTTATTGAAATTACATAATATTTTAAATTAAAGCTTTTCGTTACTTCAAATTGTAACGTCGTCCCATGTGGTCTAGCGGTTAGGATTCCTGGCTTTCACCCAGGCGGCCCGGGTTCGAATACCGGCATGGGAATATACTTTTCCATGGTGTAATTGTCAGAATACTGAAATTTCTCTTTAATTTGTCTATGTTTAAATTTCAAGATAATTTCGTAATTATATGTTTCCAAATAAAATTTAACATTAAATGAACTATAGAATTACACATGCTTAGTTAAACTTATTGAAATTACATAATATTTTAAATTAAAGCTTTTTGTTGTTTGAAGCTGTTATGTCGGCCCATGTGGTCCAACGGTTAGGATTCCTGGTTTTCACCCAGGCGACCTGGGTTCGAATCCTGGTATGGGAATACAATTTTAAATTTTGCAATTCTCGGAACTCTGGAATTTCTGTACATTTTTTCTTTGTATGAATTTCGGAATAACTTTTTTATTACATGTTTCTAATTAAAATTTAACAATTAATAAACTACAGATACACACACGCTTAGTTTAACTTATTAAAATTACATAATATTTTTAATTAAAGATTTTTGTTCTTTGAAGCTGTTATGTCGTCCCATGTGGTCCAGCGGTTAGGATTCCTGGCTCTCACCCAGGCGTCCCGGGTTCGAATCCCGGCATGGGAATACACTTTTCAATTGTGTAATTGTCAGAACACAGGAATTTCTGTTTAATTTGTCTCTGTTTGAATTTCAAAATAACTTTTTAATGATATGTTTCTAATGAAAATTTAACAATAAATGACCTACAGATTTACACATGCTTAGTTAAACTTATTGAAATTACATAATATTTTAAATTAAAGCTTTTCGTTACTTCAAATTATAACGTCGTCCCATGTGGTCTAGCGGTTAGGATTCCTGGCTTTCACCCAGGCGGCCCGGGTTCGAATACCGGCATGGGAATATACTTTTCCATGGTGTAATTGTCAGAATACTGAAATTTCTCTTTAATTTGTCTATGTTTAAATTTCAAGATAATTTCGTAATTATATGTTTCCAAATAAAATTTAACATTAAATGAACTATAGAATTACACATGCTTAGTTAAACTTATTGAAATTACATAATATTTTAAATTAAAGCTTTTTGTTCTTTGAAGCTGTTATGTCGTCCCATGTGGTCCAGCGGTTAGGATTCCTGGCTCTCACCCAGGCGTCCCGGGTTCGAATCCCGGCATGGGAATACACTTTTCAATTGTGTAATTGTCAGAACACAGGAATTTCTGTTTAATTTGTCTCTGTTTGAATTTCAAAATAACTTTTTAATGATATGTTTCTAATGAAAATTTAACAATAAATGACCTACAGATTTACACATGCTTAGTTAAACTTATTGAAATTACATAATATTTTAAATTAAAGCTTTTCGTTACTTCAAATTGTAACGTAGTCCCATGTGGTCCAGCGGTTAGGAATCCTGGCTTTCACCCAGGCGACCTGGGTTCGAATCCTGGTATGGGAATACAATTTTCCATTTTGCAATTCTCGGAACTCTGGAATTTCTGTACATTTTTTTCTTTGTATGAATTTCGGAATAACTTTTTAGTACATGTTTCTAATTAAAATTTAACAATTAATGAACTACAGATACACACACGCTTAGTTTACCTTATTAAAATTACATAAAATTTTTAATTATTGCTTTTTGTTCTTTGAAGCTGTTATGTCGTCCCATGTGGTCCAGCGGTTAGGATTAAAGGCTCTCACCCAGGCGGCCCGGGTTCGAATCCCGGCATCGGAATACACTTTTCAATTGTGTAATTGTCAGAACACAGGAATTTCTTTTTAATTTGTCTCTGTTTGAATTTCAAAATAACTTTTTAATGATATGTTTCTAATGAAAATTTAACATTAAATGACCTACAGATTTACACATGCTTAGTTAAACTTATTGAAATTACATAATATTTTAAATTAAAGCTTTTCCTTACTTCAAATTGTAACGTCGTCCCATGTGGTCCAGCGGTTAGGATTCCTGGCTTTCACCCAGGCGGCCCGAGTTTGAATCCCGGCATGGGAATATACTTTTCCATGGTGTAATTGTCAGAACACTGAAATTTCTGTTCAATTTGTCTGTGTTTAAATTTCAAAATAATTTCTTAATGATATGTTTCTAATGAAAATTTAACATTAAATGACCTACAGATTTACACATGCTTAGTTAAACTTATTGAAATTACATAATATTTTAAATTAAAGCTTTTCCTTACTTCAAATTGTAACGTCGTCCCATGTGGTCCAGCGGTTAGGATTCCTGGCTCTCACCCAGGCGGCCCGGGTTCGAATCCCGGCATGGGAATACACTTTTCAATTGTGTAATTGTCAGAACACAGGAATTTCTGTTTAATTTGTCTCTGTTTGAATTTCAAAATAACTTTTTAATGATATGTTTCTAATGAAAATTTAACAATAAAGGACCTACAGATTTACACATGCTTAGTTAAACTTAATGAAATTACATAATATTTTAAATTAAAGCTTTTCGTTACTTCAAATTGTAACGTCGTCCCATGTGGTCTAGCGGTTAGGATTCATGGCTTTCACCCAGGCGGCCCGGGTTCGAATACCGGCATGGGAATATACTTTTCCATGGTGTAATTGTCAGAATACTGAAATTTCTCTTTAATTTGTCTATGTTTAAATTTCAAGATAATTTCGTAATTATATGTTTCCAAATAAAATTTAACATTAAATGAACTATAGAATTACACATGCTTAGTTAAACTTATTGAAATTACATAATATTTTAAATTAAAGCTTTTTGTTCTTTGAAGCTGTTATGTCGGCCCATGTGGTCCAACGGTTAGGATTCCTGGCTCTCACCCAGGCGGCCCGGGTTCGAATCCCGGCATGGGAATACACTTTTCAATTGTGTAATTGTCAGAACACAGGAATTTCTGTTTAATTTGTCTCTGTTTGAATTTCAAAATAACTTTTTAATGATATGTTTCTAATGAAAATTTAACAATAAATGACCTACAGATTTACACATGCTTAGTTAAACTTATTGAAATTACATAATATTTTAAATTAAAGCTTTTCGTTACTTCAAATTGTAACGTAGTCCCATGTGGTCCAGCGGTTAGGAATCCTGGCTTTCACCCAGGCGACCTGGGTTCGAATCCTGGTATGGGAATACAATTTTCCATTTTGCAATTCTCGGAACTCTGGAATTTCTGTACATTTTTTTCTTTGTATGAATTTCGGAATAACTTTTTAGTACATGTTTCTAATTAAAATTTAACAATTAATGAACTACAGATACACACACGCTTAGTTTACCTTATTAAAATTACATAAAATTTTTAATTATTGCTTTTTGTTCTTTGAAGCTGTTATGTCGTCCCATGTGGTCCAGCGGTTAGGATTAAAGGCTCTCACCCAGGCGGCCCGGGTTCGAATCCCGGCATCGGAATACACTTTTCAATTGTGTAATTGTCAGAACACAGGAATTTCTGTTTAATTTGTCTCTGTTTGAATTTCAAAATAACTTTTTAATGATATGTTTCTAATGAAAATTTAACTATAAATGACCTACAGATTTACACATGCTTAGTTAAACTTATTGAAATTACATAATATTTTAAATTACAGCTTTTCGTTACTTCAAATTATAACGTCGTCCCATGTGGTCTAGCGGTTAGGATTCCTGGCTTTCACCCAGGCGGCCCGGGTTCGAATACCGGCATGGGAATATACTTTTCCATGGTGTAATTGTCAGAATACTGAAATTTCTCTTTAATTTGTCTATGTTTAAATTTCAAGATAATTTCGTAATTATATGTTTCCAATGAACATTAAATGAACTATAGAATTACACATGCTTAGTTAAACTTATTGAAATTACATAATATTTTAAATTAAAGCTTTTCGTTAATTCAAATTGTAACGTAGTCCCATGTGGTCCAGCGGTTAGGATTCCTGGCTTTCACCCAGGCGGCCCGGGTTCGAATCCCGGCATGGGAATACAATTTTAAATTTTGCAATTCTCGGAACTCTTCAATTTCTGTACATTTTTTCTTTGTTTGAATTTCGGAATAACTTTTTTATTACATGTTTCTAATTAAAATTTAACAATAAATGAACTACAGATACACACACGCTTAGTTTAACTTATTAAAATTACATAATATTTTTAATTAAAGCTTTTTGTTCTTTGAAGCTGTTATGTCGTCCCATGTGTTCCAGCGGTTAGGATTCCTGGCATTCACCTAGGCGGCCCGGGTTCGAATCCCGGCATGGGAATATACTTTTTAATTGTGTAATTGTCAGAACACAGGAATTTCTTTTTAATTTGTCTCTGTTTGAATTTCAAAATAACTTTTTAATGATATGTTTCTAATGAAAATTTAACATTAAATGACCTATAGATTTACACATGCTTAGTTAAACTTATTGAAATTACATAATATTTTAAATTAAAGCTTTTCGTTACTTCAAAGTGTAACGTCGTCCCTTGTGGTCCAGCGGTTAGGATTCCTGGCTTTCACCTATGCGGCCCGGGTTCGAATCCTAACATGGGATTATACTTTTCCATGGTGTAATTGTCAGAACACCGAAATTTCTGTTTAATTTGTCTCTGTTTGAATTTCAAAATAACTTTTTAATGATATGTTTCTAATGAAAATTTAACAATTAATGACCTACAGATTTACACATGCTTAGTTAAACTTATTGAAATTACATAATATTTTAAATTAAAGCTTTTCGTTACTTCAAATTGTAACGTTGTCCCATGTGGTCCAGCGGTTAGAATTCCTGGCTTTCACCCAGGCGGCCCGGGTTCGAATACCGGCATGGGAATATACTTTTCCATGGTGTAATTGTCAGAATACTGAAATTTCTCTTTAATTTGTCTATGTTTAAATTTCAAAATAATTTCGTAATTATATGTTTCAAAATAAAATTTAACATTAAATGACCTACAGATTTACACATGCTTAGTTAAACTTATTGAAATTACATAATATTTTAAATTAAAGCTTTTCGTTACTTCAAATTGTAACGTTGTCCCATGTGGTCCAGCGGTTAGAATTCCTGGCTTTCACCCAGGCGGCCCGGGTTCGAATACCGGCATGGGAATATACTTTTCCATGGTGTAATTGTCAGAATACTGAAATTTCTCTTTAATTTGTCTATGTTTAAATTTCAAAATAATTTCGTAATTATATGTTTGAAAATAAAATTTAACATTAAATGACCTACAGATTTACACATGCTTAGTTAAACTTATTGAAATTACATAATATTTTAAATGAAAGCTTTTCGTTAATTCAAAATGTAACGTTGTCCCATGTGGTCCAGCGGTTAGGATTCCTGGCTTTCACCCAGGTGGCCCGGGTTCGAATCCCGGCATGGGAATGCATTTTTCCATTTTGCAATTCTCGGAACTCTTCAATTTCTGTACATTTTTTCTTTGTTTGAATTTCGGAATTATTTTTTTATTACATGTTTCTAATTAAAATTTAACAATAAATGAACTACAGATACACACGCGCTTAGTTTAACTTATTAAAATTACATAATATTTTTAATTAAAGCTTTTTGTTCTTTGAAGCTGTTATGTCATCCCATGTGGTCCAGCGGTTAGGATTCCTGGCTCTCACCCAGGCGGCCCGGGTTCGAATCCCGGCATGGGAATATACTTTTCCATGGTGTAATTGTCAGAATACTAAAATTTCTCTTTAATTTGTCTATGTTTAAATTTCAAGATAATTTCGTAATTATATGTTTCCAAATAAAATTTAACATTAAATGAGCTATAGAATTACACATGCTTAGTTAAACTTATTGAAATTACATAATATTTTAAATTAAAGCTTTTCGTTACTTCAAATTGTAACGTCGTCCCATGTGGTCTAGCGGTTAGGATTCCTGGCTTTCACACAGGCGGCCCGGGTTCGAATCCCGGCATGGGAATACAATTTTCCATTTTGCAATTCTCGGAACTCTGGAATTTCTGTACATTTTTTCTTTGTTTGAATTTCGGAATAACTTTTTTATTACATGTTTCTAATTAAAATTTAACAATAAATGAACTACAGATACACACACGCTTAGTTTAATTTATTAAAATTACATAATATTTTTAATTATTGCTTTATGTTCTTTTAAGCTGTTGTGTCGTCCCATGTGGTCCAGCGGTTAGGATTAAAGGCTCTCACCCAGGCGGCCCGGGTTCGAATCCCGGCATGGGAATACACTTTTCAATTGTGTAATTGTCAGAACACAGGAATTTCTGTTTAATTTGTCTCTGTTTGAATTTCAAAATAACTTTTTAATGATATGTTTCTAATAAAAATTTAACAATAAATGACCTACAGATTTACACATGCTTAGTTTAACTTATTGAAATTACATAATATTTTAAATTAAAGCTTTTCGTTACTTCAAATTGTAACGTCGTCACATGTGGTCCAGCGGTTAGGATTTATGGCTTTCACCCATGCAGCCCGGTTCGAATCCTGGCATGGGATAATACTTTTCCATGGTGTAATTGTCAGAACACCTAAATTTCTGTTTAATTTGTCTCTGTTTGAATTTCAAAATAACTTTTTAACGATATGTTTCTAATGAAAATTTAACATTAAATGACCTACAGATTTACACATGCTTAGTTAAACTTATTGAAATTACATAATATTTTAAATTAAAGCTTTTCGTTACTTCAAATTGTAACGTCGTCCCATGTGGTCTAGCGGTTAGGATTCCTGGCTTTCACCCAGGCGGCCCGGGTTCGAATACCGGCATGGGAATATACTTTTCCATGGTGTAATTGTCAGAATACTGAAATTTCTCTTTAATTTGTCTATGTTTAAATTTCAAGATAATTTCGTAATTATATGTTTCCAAATAAAATTTAACATTAAATGAACTATAGAATTACACATGCTTAGTTAAACTTATTGAAATTACATAATATTTTAAATTAAAGCTTTTCGTTAATTCAAATTGTTACGTAGTCCCATGTGGTCCAGCTGTTAGGATTCCTGGCTTTCACCCAGGCGGCCCGGGTTCGAATACCTAAATGGGAATATACTTTTCCATGGTGTAATTGTCAGAAAACTGAAATTTCTCTTTAATTTGTCTATGTTTAAATTTCAAGATAATTTCGTAATTTTATGTTTCCAATTAACATTAAATGAACTATAGAATTACACATGCTTAGTTAAACTTATTGAAATTACACATTATTTTAAATGAAAATTTTCGTTAATTCAAATTGTAACGTAGTCCCATGTGGTCCAGCGGTTAGGATTCCTGGTTTTCACCCAGGTGGCCCGGGTTCGAATCCCGGCATGGGAATACAATTTTAAATTTTTCAATTCTCGGAACTCTTCAATTTCTGTACATTTTTTCTTTGTTTGAATTTCGGAATAACTTTTTTATTACATGTTTCTAATTAAAATTTAACAATAAATGAACTACAGATACACACGCGCTTAGTTTAACTTATTAAAATTACATAATATTTTTAATTAAAGCTTTTTGTTCTTTGAAGCTGTTATGTCGTCCCATGTGGTCCAGCGGTTAGGATTCCTGGCTTTCACCCAGGCGGCCCGAGTTAGAATCTTGGCATGGGAATATTCTTTTCCATGGTGTAATTCTCAGAACACTGAAATTTCTGTTCAATTTGTCTGTGTTTAAATTTCAAGATAATTTCGTAATTATATGTTTCAAAATAAAATTTAACATTAAATGACCTATTGAATTACACATGCTTAGTTAAACTTATTGAAATTACATAATATTTTAAATGAAAGCTTTTCGTTAATTCAAATTGTAACGTTGTCCCATGTGGTCCAGCGGTTAGGATTCCTGGCTTTCACCCAGGTTGCCCGGGTTCGAATCCCGGCATGGGAATACATTTTTCCATTTTGCAATTCTCGGAACTCTTCAATTTCTGTACATTTTTTCTTTGTTTGAATTTCGGAATTATTTTTTTATTACATGTTTCTAATTAAAATTTAACAATAAATGAACTACAGATACACACGCGCTTAGTTTAACTTATTAAAATTACATAATATTTTTAATTAAAGCTTTTTGTTCTTTGAAGCTGTTATGTCATCCCATGTGGTCCAGCGGTTAGGATTCCTGGCTCTCAACCAGGCGGCCCGGGTTCGAATCCCGGCATGGGAATACACTTTTCAATTGTGTAATTGTCAGAACACAGGAATTTCTGTTTAATTTGTCTCTGTTTGAATTTCAAAATAACTTTTTAATGATATGTTTCTAATAAAAATTTAACAATAAATGACCTACAGATTTACACATGCTTAGTTAAACTTATTGAAATTACATAATATTTTAAATTAAAGCTTTTCGTTACTTCAAAGTGTAACGTCGTCCTTTGTGGTCCAGCGGTTAGGATTCCTGGCTTTCACCCATGCGGCCCGGGTTCGAATCCTAACATGGGATTATACTTTTCCATGGTGTAATTGTCAGAACACCGAAATTTCTGTTTAATTTGTCTCTGTTTGAATTTCAAAATAACTTTTTAATGATATGTTTCTAATGAAAATTTAACATTAAATGACCTACAGATTTACACATGCTTAGTTAAACTTATTGAAATTACATAATATTTTAAATTAAAGCTTTTCGTTACTTCAAATTGTAACGTCGTCCCATGTGGTCTAGCGGTTAGGATTCCTGGCTTTCACCCAGGCGGCCCGGGTTCGAATACCGGCATGGGAATATACTTTTCCATGGTGTAATTGTCAGAATACTGAAATTTCTCTTTAATTTGTCTATGTTTAAATTTCAAGATAATTTCGTAATTATATGTTTCCAAATAAAATTTAACATTAAATGAACTATAGAATTACACATGCTTTGTTAAACTTATTGAAATTACATAATATTTTAAATGAAAGCTTTTTGTTAATTCATATTGTAACGTAGTCCCATGTGGTCCAGCGGTTAGGATTCCTGGCTTTCCCCAGGCGGCCCGGGTTCGAATCCCGGCATGGGAATACAATTTTCCATTTTGCAATTCTTGGAACTCTGGAATTTCTGTACATTTTTTCTTTATTTGAATTTCGGAATAATTTTTTTATTACATGTTTCTAATTAAAATTTAACAATTAATGAACTACAGATACACACACGCTTAGTTTAACTTATTAAAATTACATTATATTTTTCATTAAAGCTTTTTGTTCTTTGAAGCTGTTATGTCATCCCATGTGGTCCAGCGGTTAGGATTCCTGGCTCTCACCCAGGCGGCCCGGGTTCTAATCCCGGTATGGGAATACACTTTTCAATTGTGTAATTGTCAGAACACAGGAATTTCTGTTTAATTTGTCTCTGTTTGAATTTCAAAATAACTTTTTAATGATATGTTTCTAATAAAAATTTAACAATAAATGACCTACAGATTTACACATGCTTAGTTAAACTTATTGAAATTACATAATATTTTAAATTAAAGCTTTTCGTTACTTCAAAGTGTAACGTCGTCCTTTGTGGTCCAGTGGTTAGGATTCCTGGCTTTCACCCATGCGGCCCGGGTTCGAATCCTAACATGGGATTATACTTTTCCATGGTGTAATTGTCAGAACACCGAAATTTCTGTTTAATTTGTCTCTGTTTGAATTTCAAAATAACTTTTTAATGATATGTTTCTAATAAAAATTTAACAATAAATGACCTACAAATTTACACATGCTTAGTTAAACTTATTGAAATTACATAATATTTTAAATTAAAGCTTTTCGTTACTTCAAATTGTAACGTCGTCCCATGTGGTCTAGATGTTAGGATTCCTGGCTTTCACCCAGGCGGCCCGGGTTCGAATACCGGCATGGGAATATACTTTTCCATGGTGTAATTGTCAGAATACTGAAATTTCTCTTTAATTTGTCTATGTTTAAATTTCAAGATAATTTCGTAATTATATGTTTCCAAATAAAATTTAACATTAAATGAACTATAGAATTACACATGCTTTGTTAAACTTATTGAAATTACATAATATTTTAAATGAAAGCTTTTTGTTAATTCATATTGTAACGTAGTCCCATGTGGTCCAGCGGTTAGGATTCCTGGCTTTCCCCCAGGCGGCCCGGGTTCGAATCCCGGCATGGGAATACAATTTTCCATTTTGCAATTCTTGGAACTCTGGAATTTCTGTACATTTTTTCTTTGTTTGAATTTCGGAATAATTTTTTTATTACATGTTTCTAATTAAAATTTAACAATTAATGAACTACAGATACACACACGCTTAGTTTAACTTATTAAAATTACATTATATTTTTCATTAAAGCTTTTTGTTCTTTGAAGCTGTTATGTCATCCCATGTGGTCCAGCGGTTAGGATTCCTGGCTCTCACCCAGGCGGCCCGGGTTCGAATCCCGGCATGGGAATACACTTTTCAATTGTGTAATTGTCAGAACACAGGAATTTCTGTTTAATTTGTCTCTGTTTGAATTTCAAAATAACTTTTTAATGATATGTTTCTAATGAAAATTTAACAATAAATGACCTACAGATTTACACATGATTAGTTAAACTTATTGAAATTACATAATATTTTAAATTAAAGCTTTTCGTTACTTCAAATTGTAACGTCGTCCCATGTGGTCTAGCGGTTAGGATTCCTGGCTTTCACCCAGGCGGCCCTGGTTCGAATCCCGTCATGGGAATACAATTTTCCATTTTGCAATTCTCGGAACTCTGGAATTTCTGTACATTTTTTCTTTGTTTGAATTTCGGAATAACTTTTTTATTACATGTTTCTAATTAAAATTTAACAATAAATGAACTACAGATACACACACGCTTAGTTTAACTTATTAAAATTACATAAAATTTTTAATTATTGCTTTATGTTCTTTTAAGCTGTTATGTCGTCCCATGTGGTCCAGCGGTTAGGATTAAAGGCTCTCACCCAGGCGCCCCGGGTTCGAATCCCGGCATGGGAATACACTTTTCAATTGTGTAATTGTCAGAACACAGGAATTTCTGTTTAATTTGTCTCTGTTTGAATTTCAAAATAACTTTTTAATGATATATGTTTCTAATAAAAATTTAACAATAAATCACCTACAGATTTACACATGCTTAGTTTAACTTATTGAAATTACATAATATTTTAAATTAAAGCTTTTCGTTACTTCAAATTGTAACGTCGTCACATGTGGTCCAACGGTTAGGATTTATGGCTTTCACCCAGGCGGCTCGAGTTCGAATCCCGTTATGGGAAAACACTTTTCCATTGTATAATTGTCAGAACACAGGAAATTCTGTTCAAATTGTCTATGTTTCAATTTCGAAATAACTTTTTAATGATATGTTTCTAAAGAAAATTTAACATTAAATGACCTATAGAATTACACATGCTTAGTTAAACTTATTGAAATTACATACTATTTTAAATTAAAGCTTTTCGTTACTTCAAATTGTAACGTCGTCCCATGTGGTCCAGCGGTTCGGATTCCTGGCTCTCACCCAGGCGGCCCGGGTTCGAATCCCGGCATGGAAATACCCTTTTCAATTGTGTAATTGTCAGAACACAGGAATTTCTGTTTAATTTGTCTCTGTTTGAATTTCAAAATAACTTTTTAATGATATGTTTCTAATGAAAATTTAACATTAAAGGACCTACAGATTTACACATGCTTAGTTAAACTTATTGAAATTACATAATATTTTAAATTAAAGCTTTTCCTTACTTCAAATTGTAACGTCGTCCCATGTGGTCCAGCGGTTAGGATTCCTGGCTTTCACCCAGGCGGCCCGAGTTTGAATCTCGGCATGGGAATATACTTTTCCATGGTGTAATTGTCAGAACACCGAAATTTCTGTTTAATTTGTCTCTGTTTGAATTTCAAAATAACTTTTTAACGATATGTTTCTAATGAAAATTTAACATTAAATGACCTACAGATTTACACATGCTCAGTTATACTTATTGAAATTACATAATATTTTATATTAAAGTTTACCGTTACTTCAAATTATAACGTCGTCCCAGGTGGTCCAGCGGTTAGGATTCCTGGGTCTCACCCAGGCGGCCCGAGTTCGAATCCCGTTATGGGAAAACACTTTTCCATTGTATAATTGTCAGAACACAGGAAATTCTGTTCAAATTGTCTATGTTTCAATTTCGAAATAACTTTTTAATGATATGTTTCTAAAGAAAATTTAACATTAAATGACCTATAGAATTACACATGCTTAGTTAAACTTATTGAAATTACATACTATTTTAAATTAAAGCTTTTCGTTACTTCAAATTGTAACGTCGTCCCATGTGGTCCAGCGGTTCGGATTCCTGGCTCTCACCCAGGCGGCCCGGGTTCGAATCCCGGCATGGAAATACCCTTTTCAATTGTGTAATTGTCAGAACACAGGAATTTCTGTTTAATTTGTCTCGGTTTGAATTTCAAAATAACTTTTTAATGATATGTTTCTAATGAAAATTTAACATTAAATGACCTACAGATTTACACATGCTTAGTTAAACTTATTGAAATTACATAATATTTTAAATTAAAGCTTTTCGTTACTTCAAATTGTAACGTCGTCCCATGTGGTCTAGCGGGTAAGATTCCTGGCTTTCACACAGGCGGCCCGGGTTCGAATCCCGGCATGGGAATACAATTTTCCATTTTGCAATTCTCGGAACTCTGGAATTTCTGTACATTTTTTCTTTGTTTGAATTTCGGAATAACTTTTTTATTACATGTTTCTAATTAAAATTTAACAATAAATGAACTACAGATACACACACGCTTAGTTTAATTTATTAAAATTACATAATATTTTTAATTATTGCTTTATGTTCTTCTAAGCTGTTATGTCGTCCCATGTGGTCCAGCGGTTAGGATTAAAGGGTCTCACCCAGGCGGCCCGGGTTCGAATCCCGGCTTGGGAATAAACTTTTTAATTGTGTAATTGTCAGAACACAGGAATTTCTTTTTAATTTGTCTCTGTTTGAATTTCAAAATAACTTTTTAACGATATGTTTCTAATGAAAATTTAACATTAAATGACCTACAGATTTACACATGCTTAGTTAAACTTATTGAAATTACATAATATTTTAAATTAAAGCTTTTCGTTACTTCAAATTGTAACGTCGTCCCATGTGGTCTAGCGGTTAGGATTCCTGGCTTTCACCCAGGCGGCCCGGGTTCGAATACCGGCATGGGAATATACTTTTCCATGGTGTAATTGTCAGAATACTGAAATTTCTCTTTAATTTGTCTATGTTTAAATTTCAAGATAATTTCGTAATTATATGTTTCCAAATAAAATTTAACATTAAATGAACTATAGAATTACACATGCTTAGTTAAACTTATTGAAATTACATAATATTTTAAATTAAAGCTTTTTGTTGTTTGAAGCTGTTATGTCGGCCCATGTGGTCCAACGGTTAGGATTCCTGGTTTTCACCCAGGCGACCTGGGTTCGAATCCTGGTATGGGAATACAATTTTAAATTTTGCAATTCTCGGAACTCTGGAATTTCTGTACATTTTTTCTTTGTATGAATTTCGGAATAACTTTTTTATTACATGTTTCTAATTAAAATTTAACAATTAATAAACTACAGATACACACACGCTTAGTTTAACTTATTAAAATTACATAATATTTTTAATTAAAGATTTTTGTTCTTTGAAGCTGTTATGTCGTCCCATGTGGTCCAGCGGTTAGGATTCCTGGCTCTCACCCAGGCGTCCCGGGTTCGAATCCCGGCATGGGAATACACTTTTCAATTGTGTAATTGTCAGAACACAGGAATTTCTGTTTAATTTGTCTCTGTTTGAATTTCAAAATAACTTTTTAATGATATGTTTCTAATGAAAATTTAACAATAAATGACCTACAGATTTACACATGCTTAGTTAAACTTATTGAAATTACATAATATTTTAAATTAAAGCTTTTCGTTACTTCAAATTATAACGTCGTCCCATGTGGTCTAGCGGTTAGGATTCCTGGCTTTCACCCAGGCGGCCCGGGTTCGAATACCGGCATGGGAATATACTTTTCCATGGTGTAATTGTCAGAATACTGAAATTTCTCTTTAATTTGTCTATGTTTAAATTTCAAGATAATTTCGTAATTATATGTTTCCAAATAAAATTTAACATTAAATGAACTATAGAATTACACATGCTTAGTTAAACTTATTGAAATTACATAATATTTTAAATTAAAGCTTTTTGTTCTTTGAAGCTGTTATGTCGTCCCATGTGGTCCAGCGGTTAGGATTCCTGGCTCTCACCCAGGCGTCCCGGGTTCGAATCCCGGCATGGGAATACACTTTTCAATTGTGTAATTGTCAGAACACAGGAATTTCTGTTTAATTTGTCTCTGTTTGAATTTCAAAATAACTTTTTAATGATATGTTTCTAATGAAAATTTAACAATAAATGACCTACAGATTTACACATGCTTAGTTAAACTTATTGAAATTACATAATATTTTAAATTAAAGCTTTTCGTTACTTCAAATTGTAACGTAGTCCCATGTGGTCCAGCGGTTAGGAATCCTGGCTTTCACCCAGGCGACCTGGGTTCGAATCCTGGTATGGGAATACAATTTTCCATTTTGCAATTCTCGGAACTCTGGAATTTCTGTACATTTTTTTCTTTGTATGAATTTCGGAATAACTTTTTAGTACATGTTTCTAATTAAAATTTAACAATTAATGAACTACAGATACACACACGCTTAGTTTACCTTATTAAAATTACATAAAATTTTTAATTATTGCTTTTTGTTCTTTGAAGCTGTTATGTCGTCCCATGTGGTCCAGCGGTTAGGATTAAAGGCTCTCACCCAGGCGGCCCGGGTTCGAATCCCGGCATCGGAATACACTTTTCAATTGTGTAATTGTCAGAACACAGGAATTTCTTTTTAATTTGTCTCTGTTTGAATTTCAAAATAACTTTTTAATGATATGTTTCTAATGAAAATTTAACATTAAATGACCTACAGATTTACACATGCTTAGTTAAACTTATTGAAATTACATAATATTTTAAATTAAAGCTTTTCCTTACTTCAAATTGTAACGTCGTCCCATGTGGTCCAGCGGTTAGGATTCCTGGCTTTCACCCAGGCGGCCCGAGTTTGAATCCCGGCATGGGAATATACTTTTCCATGGTGTAATTGTCAGAACACTGAAATTTCTGTTCAATTTGTCTGTGTTTAAATTTCAAAATAATTTCTTAATGATATGTTTCTAATGAAAATTTAACATTAAATGACCTACAGATTTACACATGCTTAGTTAAACTTATTGAAATTACATAATATTTTAAATTAAAGCTTTTCCTTACTTCAAATTGTAACGTCGTCCCATGTGGTCCAGCGGTTAGGATTCCTGGCTCTCACCCAGGCGGCCCGGGTTCGAATCCCGGCATGGGAATACACTTTTCAATTGTGTAATTGTCAGAACACAGGAATTTCTGTTTAATTTGTCTCTGTTTGAATTTCAAAATAACTTTTTAATGATATGTTTCTAATGAAAATTTAACAATAAAGGACCTACAGATTTACACATGCTTAGTTAAACTTAATGAAATTACATAATATTTTAAATTAAAGCTTTTCGTTACTTCAAATTGTAACGTCGTCCCATGTGGTCTAGCGGTTAGGATTCATGGCTTTCACCCAGGCGGCCCGGGTTCGAATACCGGCATGGGAATATACTTTTCCATGGTGTAATTGTCAGAATACTGAAATTTCTCTTTAATTTGTCTATGTTTAAATTTCAAGATAATTTCGTAATTATATGTTTCCAAATAAAATTTAACATTAAATGAACTATAGAATTACACATGCTTAGTTAAACTTATTGAAATTACATAATATTTTAAATTAAAGCTTTTTGTTCTTTGAAGCTGTTATGTCGGCCCATGTGGTCCAACGGTTAGGATTCCTGGCTCTCACCCAGGCGGCCCGGGTTCGAATCCCGGCATGGGAATACACTTTTCAATTGTGTAATTGTCAGAACACAGGAATTTCTGTTTAATTTGTCTCTGTTTGAATTTCAAAATAACTTTTTAATGATATGTTTCTAATGAAAATTTAACAATAAATGACCTACAGATTTACACATGCTTAGTTAAACTTATTGAAATTACATAATATTTTAAATTAAAGCTTTTCGTTACTTCAAATTGTAACGTAGTCCCATGTGGTCCAGCGGTTAGGAATCCTGGCTTTCACCCAGGCGACCTGGGTTCGAATCCTGGTATGGGAATACAATTTTCCATTTTGCAATTCTCGGAACTCTGGAATTTCTGTACATTTTTTTCTTTGTATGAATTTCGGAATAACTTTTTAGTACATGTTTCTAATTAAAATTTAACAATTAATGAACTACAGATACACACACGCTTAGTTTACCTTATTAAAATTACATAAAATTTTTAATTATTGCTTTTTGTTCTTTGAAGCTGTTATGTCGTCCCATGTGGTCCAGCGGTTAGGATTAAAGGCTCTCACCCAGGCGGCCCGGGTTCGAATCCCGGCATCGGAATACACTTTTCAATTGTGTAATTGTCAGAACACAGGAATTTCTTTTTAATTTGTCTCTGTTTGAATTTCAAAATAACTTTTTAATGATATGTTTCTAATGAAAATTTAACATTAAATGACCTACAGATTTACACATGCTTAGTTAAACTTATTGAAATTACATAATATTTTAAATTAAAGCTTTTCCTTACTTCAAATTGTAACGTCGTCCCATGTGGTCCAGCGGTTAGGATTCCTGGCTTTCACCCAGGCGGCCCGAGTTTGAATCCCGGCATGGGAATATACTTTTCCATGGTGTAATTGTCAGAACACTGAAATTTCTGTTCAATTTGTCTGTGTTTAAATTTCAAAATAATTTCTTAATGATATGTTTCTAATGAAAATTTAACATTAAATGACCTACAGATTTACACATGCTTAGTTAAACTTATTGAAATTACATAATATTTTAAATTAAAGCTTTTCCTTACTTCAAATTGTAACGTCGTCCCATGTGGTCCAGCGGTTAGGATTCCTGGCTCTCACCCAGGCGGCCCGGGTTCGAATCCCGGCATGGGAATACACTTTTCAATTGTGTAATTGTCAGAACACAGGAATTTCTGTTTAATTTGTCTCTGTTTGAATTTCAAAATAACTTTTTAATGATATGTTTCTAATGAAAATTTAACAATAAAGGACCTACAGATTTACACATGCTTAGTTAAACTTAATGAAATTACATAATATTTTAAATTAAAGCTTTTCGTTACTTCAAATTGTAACGTCGTCCCATGTGGTCTAGCGGTTAGGATTCATGGCTTTCACCCAGGCGGCCCGGGTTCGAATACCGGCATGGGAATATACTTTTCCATGGTGTAATTGTCAGAATACTGAAATTTCTCTTTAATTTGTCTATGTTTAAATTTCAAGATAATTTCGTAATTATATGTTTCCAAATAAAATTTAACATTAAATGAACTATAGAATTACACATGCTTAGTTAAACTTATTGAAATTACATAATATTTTAAATTAAAGCTTTTTGTTCTTTGAAGCTGTTATGTCGGCCCATGTGGTCCAACGGTTAGGATTCCTGGCTCTCACCCAGGCGGCCCGGGTTCGAATCCCGGCATGGGAATACACTTTTCAATTGTGTAATTGTCAGAACACAGGAATTTCTGTTTAATTTGTCTCTGTTTGAATTTCAAAATAACTTTTTAATGATATGTTTCTAATGAAAATTTAACAATAAATGACCTACAGATTTACACATGCTTAGTTAAACTTATTGAAATTACATAATATTTTAAATTAAAGCTTTTCGTTACTTCAAATTGTAACGTAGTCCCATGTGGTCCAGCGGTTAGGAATCCTGGCTTTCACCCAGGCGACCTGGGTTCGAATCCTGGTATGGGAATACAATTTTCCATTTTGCAATTCTCGGAACTCTGGAATTTCTGTACATTTTTTTCTTTGTATGAATTTCGGAATAACTTTTTAGTACATGTTTCTAATTAAAATTTAACAATTAATGAACTACAGATACACACACGCTTAGTTTACCTTATTAAAATTACATAAAATTTTTAATTATTGCTTTTTGTTCTTTGAAGCTGTTATGTCGTCCCATGTGGTCCAGCGGTTAGGATTAAAGGCTCTCACCCAGGCGGCCCGGGTTCGAATCCCGGCATCGGAATACACTTTTCAATTGTGTAATTGTCAGAACACAGGAATTTCTTTTTAATTTGTCTCTGTTTGAATTTCAAAATAACTTTTTAATGATATGTTTCTAATGAAAATTTAACATTAAATGACCTACAGATTTACACATCCTTTGTTAAACTTATTGAAATTACATAATATTTTAAATTAAAGCTTTTCCTTACTTCAAATTGTAACGTCGTCCCATGTGGTCCAGCGGTTAGGATTCCTGGCTTTCACCCAGGCGGCCCGAGTTTGAATCCCGGCATGGGAATATACTTTTCCATGGTGTAATTGTCAGAACACTGAAATTTCTGTTCAATTTGTCTGTGTTTAAATTTCAAAATAATTTCTTAATGATATGTTTCTAATGAAAATTTAACATTAAATGACCTACAGATTTACACATGCTTAGTTAAACTTATTGAAATTACATAATATTTTAAATTAAAGCTTTTCCTTACTTCAAATTGTAACGTCGTCCCATGTGGTCCAGCGGTTAGGATTCCTGGCTCTCACCCAGGCGGCCCGGGTTCGAATCCCGGCATGGGAATACACTTTTCAATTGTGTAATTGTCAGAACACAGGAATTTCTGTTTAATTTGTCTCTGTTTGAATTTCAAAATAACTTTTTAATGATATGTTTCTAATGAAAATTTAACAATAAAGGACCTACAGATTTACACATGCTTAGTTAAACTTAATGAAATTACATAATATTTTAAATTAAAGCTTTTCGTTACTTCAAATTGTAACGTCGTCCCATGTGGTCTAGCGGTTAGGATTCATGGCTTTCACCCAGGCGGCCCGGGTTCGAATACCGGCATGGGAATATACTTTTCCATGGTGTAATTGTCAGAATACTGAAATTTCTCTTTAATTTGTCTATGTTTAAATTTCAAGATAATTTCGTAATTATATGTTTCCAAATAAAATTTAACATTAAATGAACTATAGAATTACACATGCTTAGTTAAACTTATTGAAATTACATAATATTTTAAATTAAAGCTTTTTGTTCTTTGAAGCTGTTATGTCGGCCCATGTGGTCCAACGGTTAGGATTCCTGGCTCTCACCCAGGCGGCCCGGGTTCGAATCCCGGCATGGGAATACACTTTTCAATTGTGTAATTGTCAGAACACAGGAATTTCTGTTTAATTTGTCTCTGTTTGAATTTCAAAATAACTTTTTAATGATATGTTTCTAATGAAAATTTAACAATAAATGACCTACAGATTTACACATGCTTAGTTAAACTTATTGAAATTACATAATATTTTAAATTAAAGCTTTTCGTTACTTCAAATTGTAACGTAGTCCCATGTGGTCCAGCGGTTAGGAATCCTGGCTTTCACCCAGGCGACCTGGGTTCGAATCCTGGTATGGGAATACAATTTTCCATTTTGCAATTCTCGGAACTCTGGAATTTCTGTACATTTTTTTCTTTGTATGAATTTCGGAATAACTTTTTAGTACATGTTTCTAATTAAAATTTAACAATTAATGAACTACAGATACACACACGCTTAGTTTACCTTATTAAAATTACATAAAATTTTTAATTATTGCTTTTTGTTCTTTGAAGCTGTTATGTCGTCCCATGTGGTCCAGCGGTTAGGATTAAAGGCTCTCACCCAGGCGGCCCGGGTTCGAATCCCGGCATCGGAATACACTTTTCAATTGTGTAATTGTCAGAACACAGGAATTTCTTTTTAATTTGTCTCTGTTTGAATTTCAAAATAACTTTTTAATGATATGTTTCTAATGAAAATTTAACATTAAATGACCTACAGATTTACACATGCTTAGTTAAACTTATTGAAATTACATAATATTTTAAATTAAAGCTTTTCCTTACTTCAAATTGTAACGTCGTCCCATGTGGTCCAGCGGTTAGGATTCCTGGCTTTCACCCAGGCGGCCCGAGTTTGAATCCCGGCATGGGAATATACTTTTCCATGGTGTAATTGTCAGAACACTGAAATTTCTGTTCAATTTGTCTGTGTTTAAATTTCAAAATAATTTCTTAATGATATGTTTCTAATGAAAATTTAACATTAAATGACCTACAGATTTACACATGCTTAGTTAAACTTATTGAAATTACATAATATTTTAAATTAAAGCTTTTCCTTACTTCAAATTGTAACGTCGTCCCATGTGGTCCAGCGGTTAGGATTCCTGGCTCTCA
Source organism: Metellina segmentata (assembly GCA_947359465.1). Classification (NCBI taxonomy): domain Eukaryota; kingdom Metazoa; phylum Arthropoda; class Arachnida; order Araneae; family Tetragnathidae; genus Metellina; species Metellina segmentata. The sequence continues at coordinate 107,586,215 of OX375882.1, read as the reverse complement.
CCCAGGCGGCCCGGGTTCGAATCCCGGCATGGGAATACACTTTTCAATTGTGTAATTGTCAGAACACAGGAATTTCTGTTTAATTTGTCTCTGTTTGAATTTCAAAATAACTTTTTAATGATATGTTTCTAATGAAAATTTAACAATAAAGGACCTACAGATTTACACATGCTTAGTTAAACTTAATGAAATTACATAATATTTTAAATTAAAGCTTTTCGTTACTTCAAATTGTAACGTCGTCCCATGTGGTCTAGCGGTTAGGATTCATGGCTTTCACCCAGGCGGCCCGGGTTCGAATCCCGGCATGGGAATACAATTTTCCATTTTGCAATTCTCGGAACTCTGGAATTTCTGTACATTTTTTCTTTGTTTGAATTTCGGAATAACTTTTTTATTACATGTTTCTAATTAAAATTTAACAATAAATGAACTACAGATACACACACGCTTAGTTTAACTTATTAAAATTACATAAAATTTTTAATTATTGCTTTATGTTCTTTTAAGCTGTTATGTCGTCCCATGTGGTCCAGCGGTTAGGATTAAAGGCTCTCACCCAGGCGGCCCGGGTTCGATTCCCGGCTTGGGAATACACTTTTCAATTGTGTAATTGTCAGAACACAGGAATTTCTGTTTAATTTGTCTCTGTTTGAATTTCAAAATAACTTTTTAATGATATGTTTCTAATGAAAATTTAACATTAAATGATCTACAGATTTACACATGCTTAGTTAAACTTATTGAAATTACATAATATTTTAAATTAAAGCTTTTCCTTACTTCAAATTGTAACGTCGTCCCATGTGGTCCAGCGGTTAGGATTCCTGGCTTTCACCCAGGCGGCCCGAGTTTGAATCCCGGCATGGGATTATACTTTTCCATGGTGTAATTGTCAGAACACTGAAATTTCTGTTCAATTTGTCTGTGTTTAAATTTCAAAATAATTTCTTAATTATATGTTTCTAAAGAAAATTTAACATTAAATTACCTATAGAATTACACATGCTTAGTTAAACTTATTGAAATTACATAATATTTTAAATTGAAACTTTTCGTTAATTCAAATTGTAACGTCGTCCCATGTGGTCCAGCGGTTAGGATTCCTGGTTTTCACCCAGGCGACCTGGGTTCGAATCCTGGTATGGGAATACAATTTTCCATTTTGCAATTCTCGGAACTCTGGAATTTCTGTACATTTTTTCTTTGTATGAATTTCGGAATAACTTTTTTATTACATGTTTCTAATTAAAATTTAACAATTAATGAACTACAGATACACACACGCTTAGTTTAACTTATTAAAATTACATAATATTTTTAATTAAAGCTTTTTGTTCTTTGAAGTTGTTATGTCGTCCCATGTGGTCCAGCGGTTAGGATTCCTGGGTCTCACCCAGGCGGGCCGTGTTCGAATCCCGTTATGGGAAAACACTTTTCCATTGTGTAATTGTCAGAAGACAGAAAATTCTGTTCAAATTGTCTATGTTTCAATTTCGAAATAACTTTTTAATGATATGTTTCTAAAGAAAATTTAACATTAATTGACCTATAGAATTACACATGCTTAGTTAAACTTATTGAAATTACATACTATTTTAAATTAAAGCTTTTCGTTACTTGAAATTGTAACGTCGTCCCATGTGGTCCAGCGGTTCGGATTCCTGGCTCTCACCCAGACGGCCCGGGTTCGAATCCCGGCATGAAAATACACTTTTCAATTGTGTAATTGTCAGAACACAGGAATTTCTGTTTAATTTGTCTCTGTTTGAATTTCAAAATAACTTTTTAATGATATGTTTCTAATGAAAATTTAACATTAAATGACCTACAGATTTACACATGCTTAGTTAAACTTATTGAAATTACATAATATTTTAAATTAAAGCTTTTCGTTACTTCAAATTGTAACGTCGTCCCATTTGGTCCAGCGGTTAGTATTCCTGGCTTTCACCCAGGCGGTCCGAGTTAGAATCCCGGCATGGGAATATTCTTTTCCATGGTGTAATTGTCAGAACACTGAAATTTCTGTTCAATTTGTCTCTGTTTAAATTTCAAAATAATTTCTTAATTATATGTTTCTAAATAAAATTTAACATTAAATGACCTATAGAATTACACATGCTTAGTTAAACTTATTGAAATTACATTATATTTTAAATTAAAGCTTTTCGTTACTTCAAATTGTAACGTCGTCCCATGTGGTCCAGCGGTTAGGATTCCTGGCTTTCACCCAGGCGGCCCGAGTTTGAATCCCGGCATGGGAGTACGCTTTTCCATTGTGTAATTGTCAGAACACAGGAATTTCTGTTTAATTTGTCTCTGTTTAAATTTCAAAATAACTTTTTAATGATATGTTTCTAATAAAAATTAAACATTAAATGGACCTAGAGATTTACACATGCTTAGTTAAACTTATTGAAATTACATAATATTTTAAATTAAAGCTTTTCGTTACTTCAAATTGTAACGTCGTCCCATGTGGTCCAGCGGTTAGGATTCCTGGCTTTCACCCAGGCGGCCCGAGTTTGAATCCCGGCATGGGAATATTCTTTTCCATGGTGTAATTGTCAGAACACTGAAATTTCTGTTCAATTTGTGTTTGTTTGAATTTCAAAATAATTTCTTAATTATATGTTTCTAAAGAAAATTTAACATTAAATGACCTATAGAATTACACATGCTTAGTTAAACTTATTGAATTTACATAATCTTTTAAATTAAAGCTTTTCGTTTATTCAAATTGTAACGTCGTCCCATGTGGTCCAGCGGTTCGGATTCCTGGCTCTCACCCAGGCGGCCCGGGTTCGAATCCCGGCATGGAAATACCCTTTTCAATTGTGCAATTGTCAGAACACAGGAATTTCTGTTTAATTTGTCTCTGTTTGAATTTCAAAATAACTTTTTAATGATATGTTTCTAATGAAAATTTAACATTAAATGACCTACAGATTTACACATGCTTAGTTAAACTTATTGAAATTACATAATATTTTAAATTAAAGCTTTTCCTTACTTCAAATTGTAACGTCGTCCCATGTGGTCCAGCGGTTAGGATTCCTGGCTTTCACCCAGGCGGCCCGAGTTTGAATCCCGGCATGGGAATATACTTTTATATGGTGTAATTGTCAGAACACTGAAATTTCTGTTCAATTTGTCTGTGTTTAAATTTCAAAATAATTTCTTAATTATATGTTTCTAAAGAAAATTTAACATTAAATTACCTATAGAATTACACATGCTTAGTTAAACTTATTGAAATTACATAATATTTTAAATTGAAACTTTTCGTTAATTCAAATTGTAACGTCGTCCCATGTGGTCCAGCGGTTAGGATTCCTGGTTTTCACCCAGGCGACCTGGGTTCGAATCCTGGTATGGGAATACAATTTTCCATTTTGCAATTCTCGGAACTCTGGAATTTCTGTACATTTTTTCTTTGTATGAATTTCGGACTAACTTTTTTATTACATGTTTCTAATTAAAATTTAACAATTAATGAACTACAGATACACACACGCTTAGTTTAACTTATTAAAATTACATAATATTTTTAATTAAAGCTTTTTGTTCTTTCAAGTTGTTATGTCGTCCCATGTGGTCCAGCGGTTAGGATTCCTGGCTCTCACCCAGGCTTCCCGGGTTCGAATCCCGGCATGGGAATACTCTTTTCAATTGTTTAATTGTCAGAACACAGGAATTTCTGTTTAATTTGTCTCTGTTTGAATTTCATAATAACTTTTTAATGATATGTTTCTAATGAAAATTTAACAATAAATGACCTACAGATTTACACATGCTTAGTTTAACTTATTGAAATTACATAATATTTTAAATTAAAGCTTTTCGTTACTTCAAATTGTAACGTCGTCCCATGTGGTCCAGCGGTTAGGATTCCTGGCTTTCACCCATGCAGCCCGGGTTCGAATCCTGGCATGGGATTATACTTTTCCATGGTGTAATTGTCAGAAGACAGAAAATTCTGTTCAAATTGTCTATGTTTCAATTTCGAAATAACTTTTTAATGATATGTTTCTAATGAAAATTTAACATTAAATGACCTACAGATTTACACATGCTTAGTTAAACTTATTGAAATTACATAATATTTTAAATTAAAGCTTTTCCTTACTTCAAATTGTAACGTCGTCCCATTTGGTCCAGCGGTTAGGATTCCTGGCTTTCACCCAGGCGGCCCAAGTTTGAATCCCGGCATGGGAATATTCTTTTCCATGGTGTAATTGTCAGAACACTGAAATTTCTGTTCAATTTGTCTCTGTTTAAATTTCAAAATAATTTCTTAATTATATGTTTCTAAAGAAAGTTTAACATTAAATGACCTATAGAATTACACATGCTTAGTTAAACTTATTGAAATTACATAATATTTTAAATTAAAGCTTTTCGTTAATTCAAATTATAACGTCGTCCCATGTGGTCCAGCGGTTAGGATTCCTGGCTTTCACCCAGGCGGCCCGGGATCGAATCCCGGCATGGGAATGCAATTTTCCATTTTGCAATTCTCGGAACATTGGAATTTCTGTACATTTTTTCTTTGTTTGAATTTCGGAATAACTTTTTTAATTACATGTTTCTAATTAAAATTTAACAATAAATGAACTACAGATACAAACACGCTTAATTTAACTTATTAAAATTACATAATATTTTTAATTAAAGCTTTTTGTTCTTTGAAGCTGTTATGTCTTCCCATGTGGTCCAGCGGTTAGGATTCCTGGCCTTCACCCAGGCGGCCCGGGTTCGAATCCCGGCATGGGAATAAACTTTTCTATTGTGTAATTGTCAGAACACAGGAATTTCTGTTTAATTTGTCTATGTTTGAATTTAAAAATAACTTTTTAATGATATGTTTCTAATGAAAATTTAACATTAAATGACCTATAGATTTACACATGCTTAGTTAAACTTATTGAAATTACATAATATTTTAAATTAAAGCTTTTCGTTACTTCAAATTGTAATGTCGTCCCATGTGGTCCAGCGGTTAGGATTCCTGGCTTTCACCCATGTAGCCCGGGTTCGAATCCTGGCATGGGATTATACTTTTCCATAGTGTAATTGTCAGAACACCGAAATTTCTGTTTAATTTGTCTCTGTTTGAATTTCAAAATAACTTTTTAATTATATGTTTCTAAAGAAAGTTTAACATTAAATGACCTATAGAATTACACATGCTTAGTTAATCTTATTGAAATTACATAATATTTTAAATTAAAGCTTTTCGTTAATTCAAATTGTAACGTCGTCCCATGTGGTCTAGCGGTTAGGATTCCTAGCTTTCACCCAGGCGGCAAGAGTTTGAATCCCGGCATGGGAATATTCTTTTCCATGGTGTAATTGTCAGAACACTGAAATTTCTTTTCAATTTGTCTCTGTTTAAATTTCAAAATAATTTCTTAATTATATGTTTCTAAAGAAAATTTAACATTAAATTACCTATAGAATTACACATGCTTAGTTAAACTTATTGAAATTACATAATATTTTAAATTAAAACTTTTCCTTACTTCAAATTGTAACGTCGTCCCATTTGGTCCAGCGGTTAGGATTCCTGGCTTTCACCCAGGCGGCCCGGGTTCGAATCCCGGCATGGGAATAAACTTTTCTATTGTGTAATTGTCAGAACACTGAAATTTCTGTTCAATTTGTCTCTGTTTAAATTTCAAAATAATTTCTTAATTATATGTTTCTAAAGAAAATTAAACATTAAATGACCTACAGATTTACACATGCTTAGTTAAACTTATTGAAATTACATAATATTTTAAATTAAAGCTTTTCGTTACTTCAAATTGTAACGTCGTCCCATGTGGTCCAGCGGTTAGGATTCCTGGCTTTCACCCAGGCGGCCCGAGTTTGAATCCCGGCATGGGAATATTCTTTTCCATGGTGTAATTGTCAGAACACTGAAATTTCTGTTCAATTTGTGTTTGTTTGAATTTCAAAATAATTTCTTAATTATATGTTTCTAAAGAAAATTTAACATTAAATGACCTATAGAATTACACATGCTTAGTTAAATTTATTGAATTTACATAATCTTTTAAATTAAAGCTTTTCGTTTATTCAAATTGTAACGTCGTCCCATGTGGTCCAGCGGTTAGGATTCCTTTCTTTCACCCATGCAGCCCGGGTTCGAATCCTGGCATGGGATTATACTTTTCCATGGTGTAATTGTCAGAACACCGAAATATCTGTTTAATTTGTCTCTGTTTGAATTTCAAAATAACTTTTTAATGATATGTTTCTAATGAAAATTTAACATTAAATGAACTACAGATTTACACATGCTTAGTTATACTTATTGAAATTACATAATATTTTATATTACAGTTTACCGTTATTTCAAATTGTAACATCGTCCCATGTGGTCCAGCGGTTAGGATTCCTGGGTCTCACCCAGGCGGGCCGTGTTCGAATCCCGTTATGGGAAAACACTTTTCCATTGTGTAATTGTCAGAAGACAGAAAATTCTGTTCAAATTGTCTATGTTTCAATTTCGAAATAACTTTTTAATGATATGTTTCTAAAGAAAATTTAACATTAATTGACCTATAGAATTACACATGCTTAGTTAAACTTATAGAAATTACATACTAGTTTAAATTAAAGCTTTTCGTTACTTTAAATTGTAACGTCGTCCCATGTGGTCAAATGGTTCGGATTCCTGGATCTCACCCAGGCGGCCCGGGTTCGAATCCCGGCATGAAAATACACTTTTCAATTGTGTAATTGTCAGAACACAGGAATTTCTGTTTAATTCGTCTCTGTTTGAATTTAAAAATAACTTTTTAATGATATGTTTCTAATGAAAATTTAACATTAAATGACCTACAGATTTACACATGCTTAGTTAAACTTATTGAAATTACATAATATTTTATATTAAAGCTTTTCCTTACTTCAAATTGTAACGTCGTCCCATGTGGTCTAGCGGTTAGGATTCCTGGCTTTCACCCAGGCGGCAAGAGTTTGAATCCCGGCATGGGAATATTCTTTTCCATGGTGTAATTGTCAGAACACTGAAATTTCTGTTTAATTTGTCTGTGTTTAAATTTCAAAATAATTACTTAATTATATGTATCTAAAGAAAATTTAACTTTAAATTACCTATAGAATTACACATGCTTAGTTAAACTTATTGAAATTACATAATATTTTAAATTAAAGCTTTTCCTTACTTCAAATTGTAACGTCGTCCCATTTGGTCCAGCGGTTAGGATTCCTGGCTTTCACCCAGGCGGCCCGAGTTTGAATCCCGGCATGGGAATATTCTTTTCCATGGTGTAATTGTCAGAACACTGAAATTTCTGTTCAATTTGTCTCTGTTTAAATTTCAAAATATTTTCTTAATTATATGTTTCTAAAGAAAATTTAACATTAAATTACCTATAGAATTACACATGCTTAGTTAAACTTATTGAAATTACATAATATTTTAAATTAAAGCTTTTCGTTAATTTAAATTGTAACGTCGTCCCATGTGGTCCAGCGGTTAGGATTCCTGGCCTTCACCCAGGCGGCCCGGGTTCGAATCCCGGCATGGAAATAAACTTTTCAATTGTGTAATTGTCAGAACACAGGAATTTCTGTTTAATTTGTCTATGTTTGAATTTCAAAATAACTTTTTAATGATATGTTTCTAATGAAAATTTAACATTAAATTACCTATAGAATTACACATGCTTAGTTAAACTTATTGAAATTACATAATATTTTAAATTAAAGCTTTTCGTTACTTCAAATTGTAACGTCGTCCCATTTGGTCCAGCGGTTAGTATTCCTGGCTTTCACCCAGGCGGTCAGAGTTAGAATCCCGGCATGGGAATATTCTTTTCCATGGTGTAATTGTCAGAACACTGAAATTTCTGTTCAATTTGTCTCTGTTTAAATTTCAAAATAATTTCTTAATTATATGTTTCTAAATAAAATTTAACATTAAATGACCTATAGAATTACACATGCTTAGTTAAACCTATTGAAATTACATTATATTTCAAATTAAAGCTTTTCGTTAATTCAAATTGTAACGTCGTCCCATGTGGTCCAGCGGTTAGGATTCCTGTCTCTCAGCCAGGTGGCACGGGTTCGAATCCCGGCCTGGGAGTACGCTTTTCCATTGTGTAATTGTCAGAACACAGGAATTTCTGTTTAATTTGTCTCTGTTTAAATTTCAAAATAACTTTTTAATGATATGTTTCTAATAAAAATTAAACATTAAATGACCTACAGATTTACACATGCTTAGTTAAACTTATTGAAATTACATAATATTTTAAATTAAAGCTTTTCGTTACTTCAAATCGTAACGTCGTCCCATGTGGTCCAGCGGTTAGGATTCCTGGCTTTCACCCAGGCGGCCCGAGTTTGAATCCCGGCATGGGAATATTCTTTTCCATGGTGTAATTGTCAGAACACTGAAATTTCTGTTCAATTTGTGTTTGTTTGAATTTCAAAATAATTTCTTAATTATATGTTTCTAAAGAAAATTTAACATTAAATGACCTATAGAATTACACATGCTTAGTTAAACTTATTGAATTTACATAATCTTTTAAATTAAAGCTTTTCGTTTATTCAAATTGTAACGTCGTCCCATGTGGTCCAGCGGTTAGGATTCCTTTCTTTCACCCATGCAGCCCGGGTTCGAATCCTGGCATGGGATTATACTTTTCCATGGTGTAATTGTCAGAACACCGAAATTTCTGTTTAATTTGTCTCTGTTTGAATTTCAAAATAACTTTTTAATGATATATTTCTAATGAAAATTTAACATTAAATGAACTACAGATTTACACATGCTTAGTTATACTTATTGAAATTACATAATATTTTATATTACAGTTTACCGTTATTTCAAATTGTAACATCGTCCCATGTGGTCCAGCGGTTAGGATTCCTGGGTCTCACACAGGCGGGCCGTGTTCGAATCCCGTTATGGGAAAACACTTTTCCATTGTGTAATTGTCAGAAGACAGAAAATTCTGTTCAAATTGTCTATGTTTCAATTTCGAAATAACTTTTTAATGATATGTTTCTAAAGAAAATTTAACATTAATTGACCTATAGAATTACACATGCTTAGTTAAACTTATAGAAATTACATACTATTTTAAATTAAAGCTTTTCGTTACTTCAAATTGTAACGTCGTCCCATGTGGTCCAGCGGTTCGGATTCCTGGATCTCACCCAGGCGGCCCGGGTTCGAATCCCGGCATGAAAATACACTTTTCAATTGTGTAATTGTCAGAACACAGGAATTTCTGTTTAATTCGTCTCTGTTTGAATTTAAAAATAACTTTTTAATGATATGTTTCTAATGAAAATTTAACATTAAATGACCTACAGATTTACACATGCTTAGTTAAACTTATTGAAATTACATAATATTTTATATTAAAGCTTTTCCTTACTTCAAATTGTAACGTCGTCCCATGTGGTCTAGCGGTTAGGATTTCTGGCTTTCACCCAGGCGGCAAGAGTTTGAATCCCGGCATGGGAATATTCTTTTCCATGGTGTAATTGTCAGAACACTGAAATTTCTGTTCAATTTGTCTCTGTTTAAATTTCAAAATATTTTCTTAATTATATGTTTCTAAAGAAAATTTAACATTAAATTACCTATAGAATTACACATGCTTAGTTAAACTTATTGAAATTACATAATATTTTAAATTAAAGCTTTTCGTTAATTTAAATTGTAACGTCGTCCCATGTGGTCCAGCGGTTAGGATTCCTGGCCTTCACCCAGGCGGCCCGGGTTCGAATCCCGGCATGGAAATAAACTTTTCAATTGTGTAATTGTCAGAACACAGGAATTTCTGTTTAATTTGTCTATGTTTGAATTTCAAAATATCTTTTTAATGATATGGTTTCTAATGAAAATTTAACATTAAATTACCTATAGAATTACACATGCTTAGTTAAACTTATTGAAATTACATAATATTTTAAATTAAAGCTTTTCGTTACTTCAAATTGTAACGTCGTCCCATTTGGTCCAGCGGTTAGTATTCCTGGCTTTCACCCAGGCGGTCCGAGTTAGAATCCCGGCATGGGAATATTCTTTTCCATGGTGTAATTGTCAGAACACTGAAATTTCTGTTCAATTTGTCTCTGTTTAAATTTCAAAATAATTTCTTAATTATATGTTTCTAAATAAAATTTAACATTAAATGACCTATAGAATTACACATGCTTAGTTAAACCTATTGAAATTACATTATATTTCAAATTAAAGCTTTTCGTTAATTCAAATTGTAACGTCGTCCCATGTGGTCCAGCGGTTAGGATTCCTGTCTCTCAGCCAGGTGGCACTGGTTCGAATCCCGGCCTGGGAGTACGCTTTTCCATTGTGTAATTGTCAGAACACAGGAATTTCTGTTTAATTTGTCTCTGTTTAAATTTCAAAATAACTTTTTAATGATATGTTTCTAATAAAAATTAAACATTAAATGACCTACAGATTTACACATGCTTAGTTAAACTTATTGAAATTACATAATATTTTAAATTAAAGCTTTTCGTTACTTCAAATCGTGACGTCGTCCCATGTGGTCCAGCGGTTAGGATTCCTGGCTTTCACCCAGGCGGCCCGAGTTTGAATCCCGGCATGGGAATATTCTTTTCCATGGTGTAATTGTCAGAACACTGAAATTTCTGTTCAATTTGTGTTTGTTTGAATTTCAAAATAATTTCTTAATTATATGTTTCTAAAGAAAATTTAACATTAAATGACCTATAGAATTACACATGCTTAGTTAAACTTATTGAATTTACATAATCTTTTAAATTAAAGCTTTTCGTTTATTCAAATTGTAACGTCGTCCCATGTGGTCCAGCGGTTCGGATTCATGGCTCTCACCCAGGCGACGCGGGTTCGAATCCCGGCATGGGAATACACTTTTCAATTGTGTAATTGTCAGAACACAGGAATTTCTGTTTAATTCGTCTCTGTTTGAATTTAAAAATAACTTTTTAATGATATGTTTCTAATGAAAATTTAACATTAAATGACCTACAGATTTACACATGCTTAGTTAAACTTATTGAAATTACATAATATTTTATATTAAAGCTTTTCCTTACTTCAAAATGTAACGTCGTCCCATGTGGTCTAGCGGTTAGGATTCCTGGCTTTCACCCAGGCGGCAAGAGTTTGAATCCCGGCATGGGAATATTCTTTTCCATGGTGTAATTGTCAGAACACTGAAATTTCTGTTTAATTTGTTTTTGTTTAAATTTCAAAATAATTACTTAATTATATGTATCTAAAGAAAATTTAACTTTAAATTACCTATAGAATTACACATGCTTAGTTAAACTTATTGAAATTACATAATATTTTAAATTAAAGCTTTTCCTTACTTCAAATTGTAACGTCGTCCCATTTGGTCCAGCGGTTAGGATTCCTGGCTTTCACCCAGGCGGCCCGAGTTTGAATCCCGGCATGGGAATATTCTTTTCCATGGTGTAATTGTCAGAACACTGAAATTTCTGTTCAATTTGTCTCTGTTTAAATTTCAAAATATTTTCTTAATTATATGTTTCTAAAGAAAATTTAACATTAAATTACCTATAGAATTACACATGCTTAGTTAAACTTATTGAAATTACATAATATTTTAAATTAAAGCTTTTCGTTAATTTAAATTGTAACGTCGTCCCATGTGGTCCAGCGGTTAGGATTCCTGGCCTTCACCCAGGCGGCCCGGGTTCGAATCCCGGCATGGAAATAAACTTTTCAATTGTGTAATTGTCAGAACACAGGAATTTCTGTTTAATTTGTCTATGTTTGAATTTCAAAATAACTTTTTAATGATATGGTTTCTAATGAAAATTTAACATTAAATTACCTATAGAATTACACATGCTTAGTTAAACTTATTGAAATTACATAATATTTTAAATTAAAGCTTTTCGTTACTTCAAATTGTAACGTCGTCCCATTTGGTCCAGCGGTTAGTATTCCTGGCTTTCACCCAGGCGGTCCGAGTTAGAATCCCGGCATGGGAATATTCTTTTCCATGGTGTAATTGTCAGAACACTGAAATTTCTGTTCAATTTGTCTCTGTTTAAATTTCAAAATAATTTCTTAATTATATGTTTCTAAATAAAATTTAACATTAAATGACCTATAGAATTACACATGCTTAGTTAAACCTATTGAAATTACATTATATTTCAAATTAAAGCTTTTCGTTAATTCAAATTGTAACGTCGTCCCATGTGGTCCAGCGGTTAGGATTCCTGTCTCTCAGCCAGGTGGCACGGGTTCGAATCCCGGCCTGGGAGTACGCTTTTCCATTGTGTAATTGTCAGAACACAGGAATTTCTGTTTAATTTGTCTCTGTTTAAATTTCAAAATAACTTTTTAATGATATGTTTCTAATAAAAATTAAACATTAAATGACCTACAGATTTACACATGCTTAGTTAAACTTATTGAAATTACATAATATTTTAAATTAAAGCTTTTCGTTACTTCAAATCGTGACGTCGTCCCATGTGGTCCAGCGGTTCGGATTCATGGCTCTCACCCAGGCGACCCGGGTTCGAATCCCGGTATGGGAATACACTTTTCAATTGTGTAATTGTCAGAACACAGGAATTTCTGTTTAATTTGTCTCTGTTTGAATTTCAAAATAACTTTTTAATGATATGTTTCTAATGAAAATTTAACATTAAATGACCTACAGATTTACACATGCTTAGTTAAACTTATTGAAATTACATACTATTTTAAATTAAAGCTTTTCGTTACTTCAAATTGTAACGTCGTCACATGTGGTCCAGCGGTTAGGATTCCTGGCTTTCACCCAGGCGGCCCGAGTTTGAATCCCGGCATGGGAATATTCTTTTCCATGGTGTAATTGTCAGAACACTGAAATTTCTGTTCAATTTGTGTTTGTTTGAATTTCAAAATAATTTCTTAATTATATGTTTCTAAAGAAAATTTAACATTAAATGACCTATAGAATTACACATGCTTAGTTAAACTTATTGAATTTACATAATCTTTTAAATTAAAGCTTTTCGTTTATTCAAATTGTAACGTCGTCCCATGTGGTCCAGCGGTTCGGATTCATGGCTCTCACCCAGGCGACCCGGGTTCGAATCCCGGTATGGGAATACACTTTTCAATTGTGTAATTGTCAGAACACAGGAATTTCTGTTTAATTTGTCTCTGTTTGAATTTCAAAATAACTTTTTAATGATATGTTTCTAATGAAAATTTAACATTAAATGACCTACAGATTTACACATGCTTAGTTAAACTTATTGAAATTACATACTATTTTAAATTAAAGCTTTTCGTTACTTCAAATTGTAACGTCGTCACATGTGGTCCAGCGGTTCGGATTCCTGGCTCTCACCCAGGCGGCCCGGGTTCGAATCCCGCCATGAAAATACACTTTTCAATTGTGTAATTGTCAGAACACAGGAATTTCTGTTTAATTCGTCTCTGTTTGAATTTAAAAATAACTTTTTAATGATATGTTTCTAATGAAAATTTAACATTAAATGACCTACAGATTTACACATGCTTAGTTAAACTTATTGAAATTACATAATATTTTATATTAAAGCTTTTCCTTACTTCAAAATGTAACGTCGTCCCATGTGGTCTAGCGGTTAGGATTCCTGGCTTTCACCCAGGCGGCAAGAGTTTGAATCCCGGCATGGGAATATTCTTTTCCATGGTGTAATTGTCAGAACACTGAAATTTCTGTTTAATTTGTCTCTGTTTAAATTTCAAAATAATTACTTAATTATATGTATCTAAAGAAAATTTAACTTTAAATTACCTATAGAATTACACATGCTTAGTTAAACTTATTGAAATTACATAATATTTTAAATTAAAGCTTTTCCTTACTTCAAATTGTAACGTCGTCCCATTTCGTCCAGCGGTTAGGATTCCTGGCTTTCACCCAGGCGGTCCGAGTTAGAATCCCGGCATGGGAATATTCTTTTCCATGGTGTAATTGTCAGAACACTGAAATTTCTGTTCAATTTGTCTCTGTTTAAATTTCAAAATAATTTCTTAATTATATGTTTCTAAATAAAATTTAACATTAAATGACCTATAGAATTACACATGCTTAGTTAAACCTATTGAAATTACATTATATTTCAAATTAAAGCTTTTCGTTAATTCAAATTGTAACGTCGTCCCATGTGGTCCAGCGGTTAGGATTCCTGTCTCTCAGCCAGGTGGCACGGGTTCGAATCCCGGCCTGGGAGTACGCTTTTCCATTGTGTAATTGTCAGAACACAGGAATTTCTGTTTAATTTGTCTCTGTTTAAATTTCAAAATAACTTTTTAATGATATGTTTCTAATAAAAATTAAACATTAAATGACCTACAGATTTACACATGCTTAGTTAAACTTATTGAAATTACATAATATTTTAAATTAAAGCTTTTCGTTACTTCAAATCGTAACGTCGTCCCATGTGGTCCAGCGGTTAGGATTCCTGGCTTTCACCCAGGCGGCCCGAGTTTGAATCCCGGCATGGGAATATTCTTTTCCATGGTGTAATTGTCAGAACACTGAAATTTCTGTTCAATTTGTGTTTGTTTGAATTTCAAAATAATTTCTTAATTATATGTTTCTAAAGAAAATTTAACATTAAATGACCTATAGAATTACACATGCTTAGTTAAACTTATTGAATTTACATAATCTTTTAAATTAAAGCTTTTCGTTTATTCAAATTGTAACGTCGTCCCATGTGGTCCAGCGGTTAGGATTCCTTTCTTTCACCCATGCAGCCCGGGTTCGAATCCTGGCATGGGATTATACTTTTCCATGGTGTAATTGTCAGAACACCGAAATTTCTGTTTAATTTGTCTCTGTTTGAATTTCAAAATAACTTTTTAATGATATATTTCTAATGAAAATTTAACATTAAATGAACTACAGATTTACACATGCTTAGTTATACTTATTGAAATTACATAATATTTTATATTACAGTTTACCGTTATTTCAAATTGTAACATCGTCCCATGTGGTCCAGCGGTTAGGATTCCTGGGTCTCACACAGGCGGGCCGTGTTCGAATCCCGTTATGGGAAAACACTTTTCCATTGTGTAATTGTCAGAAGACAGAAAATTCTGTTCAAATTGTCTATGTTTCAATTTCGAAATAACTTTTTAATGATATGTTTCTAAAGAAAATTTAACATTAATTGACCTATAGAATTACACATGCTTAGTTAAACTTATAGAAATTACATACTATTTTAAATTAAAGCTTTTCGTTACTTCAAATTGTAACGTCGTCCCATGTGGTCCAGCGGTTCGGATTCCTGGATCTCACCCAGGCGGCCCGGGTTCGAATCCCGGCATGAAAATACACTTTTCAATTGTGTAATTGTCAGAACACAGGAATTTCTGTTTAATTCGTCTCTGTTTGAATTTAAAAATAACTTTTTAATGATATGTTTCTAATGAAAATTTAACATTAAATGACCTACAGATTTACACATGCTTAGTTAAACTTATTGAAATTACATAATATTTTATATTAAAGCTTTTCCTTCAAATTGTAACGTCGTCCCATGTGGTCTAGCGGTTAGGATTCCTGGCTTTCACCCAGGCGGCAAGAGTTTGAATCCCGGCATGGGAATATTCTTTTCCATGGTGTAATTGTCAGAACACTGAAATTTCTGTTCAATTTGTCTCTGTTTAAATTTCAAAATATTTTCTTAATTATATGTTTCTAAAGAAAATTTAACATTAAATTACCTATAGAATTACACATGCTTAGTTAAACTTATTGAAATTACATAATATTTTAAATTAAAGCTTTTCGTTAATTTAAATTGTAACGTCGTCCCATGTGGTCCAGCGGTTAGGATTCCTGGCCTTCACCCAGGCGGCCCGGGTTCGAATCCCGGCATGGAAATAAACTTTTCAATTGTGTAATTGTCAGAACACAGGAATTTCTGTTTAATTTGTCTATGTTTGAATTTCAAAATATCTTTTTAATGATATGGTTTCTAATGAAAATTTAACATTAAATTACCTATAGAATTACACATGCTTAGTTAAACTTATTGAAATTACATAATATTTTAAATTAAAGCTTTTCGTTACTTCAAATTGTAACGTCGTCCCATTTGGTCCAGCGGTTAGTATTCCTGGCTTTCACCCAGGCGGTCCGAGTTAGAATCCCGGCATGGGAATATTCTTTTCCATGGTGTAATTGTCAGAACACTGAAATTTCTGTTCAATTTGTCTCTGTTTAAATTTCAAAATAATTTCTTAATTATATGTTTCTAAATAAAATTTAACATTAAATGACCTATAGAATTACACATGCTTAGTTAAACCTATTGAAATTACATTATATTTCAAATTAAAGCTTTTCGTTAATTCAAATTGTAACGTCGTCCCATGTGGTCCAGCGGTTAGGATTCCTGTCTCTCAGCCAGGTGGCACGGGTTCGAATCCCGGCCTGGGAGTACGCTTTTCCATTGTGTAATTGTCAGAACACAGGAATTTCTGTTTAATTTGTCTCTGTTTAAATTTCAAAATAACTTTTTAATGATATGTTTCTAATAAAAATTAAACATTAAATGACCTACAGATTTACACATGCTTAGTTAAACTTATTGAAATTACATAATATTTTAAATTAAAGCTTTTCGTTACTTCAAATCGTGACGTCGTCCCATGTGGTCCAGCGGTTAGGATTCCTGGCTTTCACCCAGGCGGCCCGAGTTTGAATCCCGGCATGGGAATATTCTTTTCCATGGTGTAATTGTCAGAACACTGAAATTTCTGTTCAATTTGTGTTTGTTTGAATTTCAAAATAATTTCTTAATTATATGTTTCTAAAGAAAATTTAACATTAAATGACCTATAGAATTACACATGCTTAGTTAAACTTATTGAATTTACATAATCTTTTAAATTAAAGCTTTTCGTTTATTCAAATTGTAACGTCGTCCCATGTGGTCCAGCGGTTCGGATTCATGGCTCTCACCCAGGCGACGCGGGTTCGAATCCCGGCATGGGAATACACTTTTCAATTGTGTAATTGTCAGAACACAGGAATTTCTGTTTAATTCGTCTCTGTTTGAATTTAAAAATAACTTTTTAATGATATGTTTCTAATGAAAATTTAACATTAAATGACCTACAGATTTACACATGCTTAGTTAAACTTATTGAAATTACATAATATTTTATATTAAAGCTTTTCCTTACTTCAAAATGTAACGTCGTCCCATGTGGTCTAGCGGTTAGGATTCCTGGCTTTCACCCAGGCGGCAAGAGTTTGAATCCCGGCATGGGAATATTCTTTTCCATGGTGTAATTGTCAGAACACTGAAATTTCTGTTTAATTTGTTTTTGTTTAAATTTCAAAATAATTACTTAATTATATGTATCTAAAGAAAATTTAACTTTAAATTACCTATAGAATTACACATGCTTAGTTAAACTTATTGAAATTACATAATATTTTAAATTAAAGCTTTTCCTTACTTCAAATTGTAACGTCGTCCCATTTGGTCCAGCGGTTAGGATTCCTGGCTTTCACCCAGGCGGCCCGAGTTTGAATCCCGGCATGGGAATATTCTTTTCCATGGTGTAATTGTCAGAACACTGAAATTTCTGTTCAATTTGTCTCTGTTTAAATTTCAAAATATTTTCTTAATTATATGTTTCTAAAGAAAATTTAACATTAAATTACCTATAGAATTACACATGCTTAGTTAAACTTATTGAAATTACATAATATTTTAAATTAAAGCTTTTCGTTAATTTAAATTGTAACGTCGTCCCATGTGGTCCAGCGGTTAGGATTCCTGGCCTTCACCCAGGCGGCCCGGGTTCGAATCCCGGCATGGAAATAAACTTTTCAATTGTGTAATTGTCAGAACACAGGAATTTCTGTTTAATTTGTCTATGTTTGAATTTCAAAATAACTTTTTAATGATATGGTTTCTAATGAAAATTTAACATTAAATTACCTATAGAATTACACATGCTTAGTTAAACTTATTGAAATTACATAATATTTTAAATTAAAGCTTTTCGTTACTTCAAATTGTAACGTCGTCCCATTTGGTCCAGCGGTTAGTATTCCTGGCTTTCACCCAGGCGGTCCGAGTTAGAATCCCGGCATGGGAATATTCTTTTCCATGGTGTAATTGTCAGAACACTGAAATTTCTGTTCAATTTGTCTCTGTTTAAATTTCAAAATAATTTCTTAATTATATGTTTCTAAATAAAATTTAACATTAAATGACCTATAGAATTACACATGCTTAGTTAAACCTATTGAAATTACATTATATTTCAAATTAAAGCTTTTCGTTAATTCAAATTGTAACGTCGTCCCATGTGGTCCAGCGGTTAGGATTCCTGTCTCTCAGCCAGGTGGCACGGGTTCGAATCCCGGCCTGGGAGTACGCTTTTCCATTGTGTAATTGTCAGAACACAGGAATTTCTGTTTAATTTGTCTCTGTTTAAATTTCAAAATAACTTTTTAATGATATGTTTCTAATAAAAATTAAACATTAAATGACCTACAGATTTACACATGCTTAGTTAAACTTATTGAAATTACATAATATTTTAAATTAAAGCTTTTCGTTACTTCAAATCGTGACGTCGTCCCATGTGGTCCAGCGGTTCGGATTCATGGCTCTCACCCAGGCGACCCGGGTTCGAATCCCGGTATGGGAATACACTTTTCAATTGTGTAATTGTCAGAACACAGGAATTTCTGTTTAATTTGTCTCTGTTTGAATTTCAAAATAACTTTTTAATGATATGTTTCTAATGAAAATTTAACATTAAATGACCTACAGATTTACACATGCTTAGTTAAACTTATTGAAATTACATACTATTTTAAATTAAAGCTTTTCGTTACTTCAAATTGTAACGTCGTCACATGTGGTCCAGCGGTTAGGATTCCTGGCTTTCACCCAGGCGGCCCGAGTTTGAATCCCGGCATGGGAATATTCTTTTCCATGGTGTAATTGTCAGAACACTGAAATTTCTGTTCAATTTGTGTTTGTTTGAATTTCAAAATAATTTCTTAATTATATGTTTCTAAAGAAAATTTAACATTAAATGACCTATAGAATTACACATGCTTAGTTAAACTTATTGAATTTACATAATCTTTTAAATTAAAGCTTTTCGTTTATTCAAATTGTAACGTCGTCCCATGTGGTCCAGCGGTTCGGATTCATGGCTCTCACGCGACCCGGGTTCGAATCCCGGTATGGGAATACACTTTTCAATTGTGTAATTGTCAGAACACAGGAATTTCTGTTTAATTTGTCTCTGTTTGAATTTCAAAATAACTTTTTAATGATATGTTTCTAATGAAAATTTAACATTAAATGACCTACAGATTTACACATGCTTAGTTAAACTTATTGAAATTACATACTATTTTAAATTAAAGCTTTTCGTTACTTCAAATTGTAACGTCGTCACATGTGGTCCAGCGGTTCGGATTCCTGGCTCTCACCCAGGCGGCCCGGGTTCGAATCCCGCCATGAAAATACACTTTTCAATTGTGTAATTGTCAGAACACAGGAATTTCTGTTTAATTCGTCTCTGTTTGAATTTAAAAATAACTTTTTAATGATATGTTTCTAATGAAAATTTAACATTAAATGACCTACAGATTTACACATGCTTAGTTAAACTTATTGAAATTACATAATATTTTATATTAAAGCTTTTCCTTACTTCAAAATGTAACGTCGTCCCATGTGGTCTAGCGGTTAGGATTCCTGGCTTTCACCCAGGCGGCAAGAGTTTGAATCCCGGCATGGGAATATTCTTTTCCATGGTGTAATTGTCAGAACACTGAAATTTCTGTTTAATTTGTCTCTGTTTAAATTTCAAAATAATTACTTAATTATATGTATCTAAAGAAAATTTAACTTTAAATTACCTATAGAATTACACATGCTTAGTTAAACTTATTGAAATTACATAATATTTTAAATTAAAGCTTTTCCTTACTTCAAATTGTAACGTCGTCCCATTTCGTCCAGCGGTTAGGATTCCTGGCTTTCACCCAGGCGGCCCGAGTTTGAATCCCGGCATGGGAATGTTCTTTTCCATGGTGTAATTGTCAGAACACTGAAATTTCTGTTCAATTTGTCTCTGTTTAAATTTCAAAATAATTTCTTAATTATATATGTTTCTAAAGAAAATTTAACATTAAATTACCTATAGAATTACACATGCTTAGTTAATCTTATTGAAATTACATAATATTTTAAATTAAAGCTTTTCGTTAATTCAAATTGTAACGTCGTCCCATGTGGTCCAGCGGTTAGGATTCCTGGCTTTCACCCAGGCGGCCCGGGATCGAATCCCGGCATGGGAATGCAATTTTCCATTTTGCAATTCTCGGAACATTGGATTTTCTGTACATTTTTTCTTTGTTTGAATTTCGGAATAACTTTTTTAATTACATGTTTCTAATTAAAATTTAACAATAAATGAACTACAGATACAAACACGCTTAATTTAACTTATTAAAATTACATAATATTTTTAATTAAAGCTTTTTGTTCTTTGAAGCTGTTATGTCTTCCCATGTGGTCCAGCGGTTAGGATTCCTGGCCTTCACCCAGGCGGCCCGGGTTCGAATCCCGGCATGGAAATAAACTTTTCAATTGTGTAATTGTCAGAACACAGGAATTTCTGTTTAATTTGTCTATGTTTGAATTTCAAAATAACTTTTTAATGATATGTTTCTAATGAAAATTTAACATTAAATGACCTATAGATTTACACATGCTTAGTTAAACTTATTGAAATTACATAATATTTTAAATTAAAGCTTTTCGTTACTTCAAATTGTAACGTCGTCCCATTTGGTCCAGCGGTTAGTATTCCTGGCTTTCACCCAGGCGGTCCGAGTTAGAATCCCGGCATGGGAATATTCTTTTCCATGGTGTAATTGTCAGAACACTGAAATTTCTGTTCAATTTGTCTCTGTTTAAATTTCAAAATAATTTCTTAATTATATGTTTCTAAATAAAATTTAACATTAAATGACCTATAGAATTACACATGCTTAGTTAAACCTATTGAAATTACATTATATTTCAAATTAAAGCTTTTCGTTAATTCAAATTGTAACGTCGTCCCATGTGGTCCAGCGGTTAGGATTCCTGTCTCTCAGCCAGGTGGCACGGATTCGAATCCCGGCCTGGGAGTACGCTTTTCCATTGTGTAATTGTCAGAACACAGGAACTTCTGTTTAATTTGTCTCTGTTTAAATTTCAAAATAACTTTTTAATGATATGTTTCTAATAAAAATTAAACATTAAATGACCTACAGATTTACACATGCTTAGTTAAACTTATTGAAATTACATAATATTTTAAATTAAAGCTTTTCGTTACTTCAAATTGTAACGTCGTCCCATGTGGTCCAGCGGTTAGGATTCCTGGCTTTCACCCAGGCGGCACGAGTTTGAATCCCGGCATGGGAATATTCTTTTCCATGGTGTAATTGTCAGAACACTGAAATTTCTGTTCAATTTGTGTTTGTTTGAATTTCAAAATAATTTCTTAATTATATGTTTCTAAAGAAAATTTAACATTAAATGACCTATAGAATTACACATGCTTAGTTAAACTTATTGAATTTACATAATCTTTTAAATTAAAGCTTTTCGTTTTTCAAATTGTAACGTCGTCCCATGTGGTCCAGCGGTTCGGATTCCTGGCTCTCACCCAGGCGGCCCGGGTTCGAATCCCGGCTTGGGAATACACTTTTCAATTGTGTAATTGTCAGAACACAGGAATTTCTGTTTAATTTGTCTCTGTTTGAATTTCAAAATAACTTTTTAATGATATGTTTCTAATGAAAATTTAACATTAAATGACCTACAGATTTACACATGCTTAGTTAAACTTATTGAAATTACATAATATTTTAAATTAAAGCTTTTCCTTACTTCAAATTGTAACGCCGTCCCATGTGGTCCAGCGGTTCGGATTCCAGGCTCTCACCCAGGCGGCCCGGGTTCGAATCCAGGCATGAAAATACACTTTTCAATTGTGTAATTGTCAGAACACAGGAATTTCTGTTTAATTCGTCTCTGTTTGAATTTAAAAATAACTTTTTAATGATATGTTTCTAATGAAAATTTAACATTAAATGACCTATAGATTTACACATGCTTAGTTAAACTTATTGAAATTACATAATATTTTATATTAAAGCTTTTCCTTACTTCAAATTGTAACGTCGTCCCATGTGGTCTAGCGGTTAGGATTCCTGGCTTTCACCCAGGCGGCAAGAGTTTGAATCCCGGCATGGGAATATTCTTTTCCATGGTGTAATTGTCAGAACACTGAAATTTCTGTTTAATTTGTCTCTGTTTAAATTTCAAAATAATTACTTAATTATATGTATCTAAAGAAAATTTAACTTTAAATTACCTATAGAATTACACATGCTTAGTTAAACTTATTGAAATTACATAATATTTTAAATTAAAGCTTTTCCTTACTTCAAATTGTAACGTCGTCCCATTTGGTCCAGCGGTTAGGATTCCTGGCTTTCACCCATTCGGCCCGAGTTTGAATCCCGGCATGGGAATATTCTTTTCCATGGTGTAATTGTCAGAACACTGAAATTTCTGTTCAATTTGTCTCTGTTTAAATTTCAAAATAATTTCTTAATTATATGTTTCTAAAGAAAATTTAACATTAAATTACCTATAGAATTACACATGCTTAGTTAAACTTATTGAAATTACATAATATTTTAAATTAAAGCTTTTCGTTAATTCAAATTATAACGTCGTCCCATGTGGTCCAGCGGTTAGGATTCCTGGCTTTCACCCAGGCGGCCCGGGATCGAATCCCGGCATGGGAATGCAATTTTCCATTTTGCAATTCTCGGAACATTGGATTTTCTGTACATTTTTTGTTTGTTTGAATTTCGGAATAACTTTTTTAATTACATGTTTCTAATTAAAATTTAACAATAAATGAACTACAGATACAAACACGCTTAATTTAACTTATTAAAATTACATAATATTTTTAATTAAAGCTTTTTGTTCTTGAAGCTGTTATGTCGTCCCATGTGGTCCAGCGGTTAGGATTCCTGGCCTTCACCCAGGCGGCCCGGGTTCGAATCCCGGCATGGAAATAAACTTTTCAATTGTGTAATTGTCAGAACACAGGAATTTCTGTTTAATTTGTCTATGTTTGAATTTCAAAATAACTTTTTAATGATATGTTTCTAATGAAAATTTAACATTAAATGACCTATAGATTTACACATGCTTAGTTAAACTTATTGAAATTACATAATATTTTAAATTAAAGCTTTTCGTTACTTCAAATTGTAACGTCGTCCCATTTGGTCCAGCGGTTAGTATTCCTGGCTTTCACCCAGGCGGTCCGAGTTAGAATCCCGGCATGGGAATATTCTTTTCCATGGTGTAATTGTCAGAACACTGAAATTTCTGTTCAATTTGTCTCTGTTTAAATTTCAAAATAATTTCTTAATTATATGTTTCTAAATAAAATTTAACATTAAATGACCTATAGAATTACACATGCTTAGTTAAACCTATTGAAATTACATTATATTTCAAATTAAAGCTTTTCGTTAATTCAAATTGTAACGTCGTCCCATGTGGTCCAGCGGTTAGGATTCCTGTCTCTCAGCCCGGTGGCACGGGTTCGAATCCCGGCCTGGGAGTACGCTTTTCCATTGTGTAATTGTCAGAACACAGGAACTTCTGTTTAATTTGTCTATGTTTAAATTTCAAAATAACTTTTTAATGATATGTTTCTAATAAAAATTAAACATTAAATGACCTACAGATTTACACATGCTTAGTTAAACTTATTGAAATTACATAATATTTTAAATTAAAGCTTTTCGTTACTTCAAATTGTAACGTCGTCCCATGTGGTCCAGCGGTTAGGATTCCTGGGTCTCACCCAGGCGGCCCGTGTTCGAATCCCGTTATGGGAAAACACTTTTCCATTGTGTAATTGTCAGAATACAGAAAATTCTGTTCAAATTGTCTATGTTTCAATTTCGAAATAACTTTTTAATGATATGTTTCTGAAGAAAATTTAACATTAAATGACCTATAGAATTACACATGCTTAGTTAAACTTATTGAAATTACATACTATTTAAAATTAAAACTTTTCGTTACTTCAAATTGTAACGTCGTCCCATGTGGTCCAGCGGTTCTGATTCCTGGCTCTCACACAGGCGGACCGGGTTCGAATCCCGGCATGGAAGTTCTGTTTAATTTGTCTCTGTTTGAATTTCAAAATAACTTTTTAATGATATGTTTCTAATGAAAATTTAACATTAAATGACCTATAGATTTACACATGCTTAGTTAAACTTATTGAAATTACATTATATTTTAAATTAAAGCTTTTCGTTAATTCAAATTGTAACGTCGTCCCATTAGGTCCAGCGGTTAGGATTCCTGTCTCTCAGCCAGGTGGCACGGGTTCGAATCCCGGCCTGGGAGTACGCTTTTCCATTGTGTAATTGTCAGAACACAGGAACTTCTGTTTAATTTGTCTATGTTTAAATTTCAAAATAACTTTTTAATGATATGTTTCTAATAAAAATTAAACATTAAATGACCTACAGATTTACACATGCTTAGTTAAACTTATTGAAATTACATAATATTTTAAATTAAAGCTTTTCGTTACTTCAAATTGTAACGTCGTCCCATGTGGTCCAGCGGTTAGGATTCCTGGGTCTCACCCAGGCGGCCCGTGTTCGAATCCCGTTATGGGAAAACACTTTTCCATTGTGTAATTGTCAGAATACAGAAAATTCTGTTCAAATTGTCTATGTTTCAATTTCGAAATAACTTTTTAATGATATGTTTCTGAAGAAAATTTAACATTAAATGACCTATAGAATTACACATGCTTAGTTAAACTTATTGAAATTACATACTATTTAAAATTAAAACTTTTCGTTACTTCAAATTGTAACGTCGTCCCATGTGGTCCAGCGGTTCTGATTCCTGGCTCTCACACAGGCGGACCGGGTTCGAATCCCGGCATGGAAGTTCTGTTTAATTTGTCTCTGTTTGAATTTCAAAATAACTTTTTAATGATATGTTTCTAATGAAAATTTAACATTAAATGACCTATAGATTTACACATGCTTAGTTAAACTTATTGAAATTACATTATATTTTAAATTAAAGCTTTTCGTTAATTCAAATTGTAACGTCGTCCCATTAGGTCCAGCGGTTAGGATTCCTGTCTCTCAGCCAGGTGGCACGGGTTCGAATCCCGGCCTGGGAATACGCTTTTCCATTGTGTAATTGTCAGAACACAGGAATTTCTGTTAAATTTGTCTCTGTTTAAATTTCAAAATAAATTTTTTAATTATGTGTTTCTAAATAAAATTTAACATTAAATGAACTACAGAAATACACACGCTTAGTTAAACTTATTGAAATTACATAATATTTTATATTAAAGTTTACCGTTACTTTAAATTGTAACGTCGTCCCATGTGTTCCAGCGGTTAGGATTCCTGGGTCTCACCCAGGCGGCCCGAGTTCGAATCCCGTTATGGGAAAACACTTTTCCATTGTGTAATTGTCAGATCACCGAAATTTCTGTTTAATTTGTCTATGTTTCAATTTCGAAATAACTTTTTAATGATATGTTTCTAATGAAAATTTAACAATAAATGACCTACAGATTTACACATGCTTAGTTAAACTTATTGAAATTACATAATATTTTAAATTAAAGCTTTTCGTTACTTCAGATTGTTACGTCGTCCCATGTGGTACAGTGGTTAGGATTCCTGGCTTTCACCTATGCGGCCCGGGTTCGAATCCTGGCATGGGATTATACTTTTCCATGGTGTAATTGGCAGAACACCGAAATTTCTGTTTAATTTGTCTCTGTTTAAATTTCAAAATAATTTCTTAATTATATATTTCTTAAGAAAATTTAACATTAAATGACCTATAGAATTACACGTGCTTAGTTAAACTTATTGAAATTACATACTATTTTAAATTAAAGCTTTTCGTTACTTCAAATTGTAACGTCGTCCCATGTGGTCCAGCGGTTCGGATTCCTGGCTCTCACCCAGGCGGCCCGGGTTCAAATCCCGGCATGGAAATACACTTTTCAATTGTGTAATTGTCAGAACACAGGAATTTCTGTTTAATTTGTCTGTGTTTGAAATTAAAAATTACTTTTTAATGATATGTTTCTAATGAAAATTTAACATTAAAGGACCTACAGATTTACACATGCTTAGTTAAACTTATTGAAATTACATAATATTTTATATTAAAGCTTTTCGTTAATTCAAATTGTAACGTCGTCCCATGTGGTCAAGCGGTTAGGATTCCTGGCTTTCACCCAGGCGGCCCGGGATCGAATCCCGGCATTTGAATGCAATTTTCCATTTTGCAATTCTCGGAACATTGGATTTTCTGTACATTTTTTCTTTGTTTGAATTTCGGAATAACTTTTTTAATTACATGTTTCTAATTAAAATTTAACAATAAATGAACTACAGATACAAACACTCTTAGTTTAACTTATTAAAATTACATAATATTTTTAATTATAGCTTTTTGTTCTTTGAAGCTGTTATGTCGTCCCATGTGGTCCAGCGGTTAGGATTCCTGGCCTTCCCTCAGGCGGGCCGGGTTCGAATCCCGGCATGGAAATAAACTTTTCAATTGTGTAATTGTCAGAACACAGGAATTTCTGTTTAATTTGTCTATGTTTGAATTTCAAAATAACTTTTTAATGATATGTTTCTAATGAAAATTTAACATTAAATGACCTATAGATTTACACATGCTTAGTTAAACTTATTGAAATTACATAATATTTTAAATTAAAGCTTTTCGTTACTTCAAATTGTAACGTCGTCCCATTTGGTCCAGCGGTTAGTATTCCTGGCTTTCACCCAGGCGGTCCGAGTTAGAATCCCGGCATGGGAATATTCTTTTCCATGGTGTAATTGTCAGAACACTGAAATTTCTGTTCAATTTGTGTTTGTTTGAATTTCAAAATAATTTCTTAATTATATGTTTCTAAAGAAAATTTAACATTAAATGACCTATAGAATTACACATGCTTAGTTAAACTTATTGAATTTACATAATCTTTTAAATTAAAGCTTTTCGTTTATTCAAATTGTAACGTCGTCCCATGTGGTCCAGCGGTTCGGATTCCTGGTTCTCACCCAGGCGGCCCGGGTTCGAATCCCGGCATGGGAATACACTTTTCAATTGTGTAATTGTCAGAACACAGGAATTTCTGTTTAATTCGTCTCTGTTTGAATTTAAAAATAACTTTTTAATGATATGTTTCTAATGAAAATTTAACATTAAATGACCTATAGATTTACACATGCTTAGTTAAACTTATTGAAATTACATAATATTTTATATTAAAGCTTTTCCTTACTTCAAATTGTAACGTCGTCCCATGTGGTCTAGCGGTTAGGATTCCTGGCTTTCACCCAGGCGGCCCGAGTTTGAATCCCGGCATGGGAATATTCTTTTCCATGGTGTAATTGTCAGAACACTGAAATTTCTGTTTAATTTGTCTCTGTTTAAATTTCAAAATAATTACTTAATTATATGTATCTAAAGAAAATTTAACTTTAAATTACCTATAGAATTACACATGCTTAGTTAAACTTATTGAAATTACATAATATTTTAAATTAAAGCTTTTAGTTACTTCAAATTGTAACGTCGTCCCATGTGGTCCAGCGGTTAGGATTCCTGGCTTTCACCCAGGCGGCCCGAGTTTGAATCCCGGCATGGGAATATTCTTTTCCATGGTGTATTTGTCAGAACACTGAAATTTCTGTTCAATTTGTGTTTGTTTGAATTTCAAAATAATTTCTTAATTATATGTTTCTAAAGAAAATTTAACATTAAATGACCTATAGAATTACACATGCTTAGTTAAACTTATTGAATTTACATAATCTTTTAAATTAAAGCTTTTCGTTTATTCAAATTGTAACGTCGTCCCATGTGGTCCAGCGGTTCGGATTCCTGGCTCTCACCCAGGCGGCCCGTGTTTGAATCCCGTTATGGGAAAACACTTTTCCATTGTGTAATTGTCAGAACACAGGAAGTTCTTTTTAATTTGTCTCTGTTTGAATTTCAAAATAACTTTTTAATGATATGTTTCTAATGAAAATTTAACATTAAATGACCTATAGATTTACACATGCTTAGTTAAACTTATTGAAATTACATTATATTTTAAATTAAAGCTTTTCGTTAATTCAAATTGTAACGTCGTCCCATTAGGTCCAGCGGTTAGGATTCCTGTCTCTCAGCCAGGTGGCACGGGTTCGAATCCCGGCCTGGGAATACGCTTTTCCATTGTGTAATTGTCAGAACACAGGAATTTCTGTTAAATTTGTCTCTGTTTAAATTTCAAAATGAATTTTTTAATTATGTGTTTCTAAATAAAATTTAACATTAAATGAACTACAGACATACACACGCTTAGTTAAACTTATTGAAATTACATAATATTTTATATTAAAGTTTACCGTTACTTTAAATTGTAACGTCGTCCCATGTGTTCCAGCGGTTAGGATTCCTGGGTCTCACTCAGGCGGCCCGAGTTCGAATCCCGTTATGGGAAAACACTTTTCCATTGTGTAATTGTCAGATCACCGAAATTTCTGTTTAATTTGTCTATGTTTCAATTTCGAAATAACTTTTTAATGATATGTTTCTAAAGAAAATTTAACAATAAATGACCTACAGATTTACACATGCTTAGTTAAACTTATTGAAATTACATAATATTTTAAATTAAAGCTTTTCGTTACTTCAGATTGTTACGTCGTCCCATGTGGTACAGTGGTTAGGATTCCTGGCTTTCACCTATGCGGCCCGGGTTCGAATCCTGGCATGGGATTGTACTTTTCCATGGTGTAATTGGCAGAACACCGAAATTTCTGTTTAATTTGTCTCTGTTTAAATTTCAAAATAATTTCTTAATTATATATTTCTTAAGAAAATGTAACATTAAATGACCTATAGAATTACACGTGCTTAGTTAAACTTATTGAAATTACATACTATTTTAAATTAAAGCTTTTCGTTACTTCAAATTGTAACGTCGTCCCATGTGGTCCAGCGGTTCGGATTCCTGGCTCTCACCCAGGCGGCCCGGGTTCAAATCCCGGCATGGAAATACACTTTTCAATTGTGTAATTGTCAGAACACAGGAATTTCTGTTTAATTTGTCTCTGTTTGAAATTAAAAATTACTTTTTAATGATATGTTTCTAATGAAAATTTAACATTAAAGGACCTACAGATTTACACATGCTTAGTTAAACTTATTGAAATTACATAATATTTTAAATTAAAGCTTTTCCTTACTTCAAATTGTAACGTCGTCCCATGTGGTCCAGCGGTTAGGATTCCTGGCTTTCACCCAGGCGGCACGAGTTTGAATCCCGGCATGGGAATATTCTTTTACATGGTGTAATTGTCAGAACACAGGAAATTCTGTTCAAATTGTCTCTGTATAAATTTCAAAATAATTTCTTAATTATATGTTTCGAAATAAAATTTAACATTAAATGAACTACAGAATTACACAAGATTATTTAAACTTATAAAAATTACATAATTTTTTGAATTAAAGCTTTTCGTTATTTCAAATTGTAACGTCGTCCCATGTGGTACAGCGGTTAGGATTCCTGGCTCTCACCCAGGCGGCCCGGGTTCGAATCCCGGCAGCGATATTCCACATTGACTTATTCCCGGGCACTCGCGTCGCCAAGCTTGCCAAACCAGTCGAATTTTTAAGCTGTCTGTCGTTCCGCGGTAATCCCTCCCCCGTAAGTTGGCAACCCACGTCCTCATGCAACGCGCCCGGCTCGTACACGAGCGGATAGATATGCAACGGTTTCCTCTGACTTCACAGAATCGATAACCAATGAGAAGAGAACCTTGATAGTACTTTACGCAAGTCCAACTTGATTGGCTAGTTTCACGGGCTTGGCTTCACTTGGATATCTCGCCAACTTATCCTATTGGTACTTATACTTTTAAAGAGCTCCTTTTTCCGAAAGCAACGATGGCCTAATGGCTAAAGTCACCTACCTTCAGACTGGTCTGTAGCGAAGTATGACTTCCCGAGTTCGAACCCATCTGGCGGAAAAGGTTTTAGATCCTCCAAATTATTTTTTAAAAATTCCAATTTAATTCCTTTTGATTCTAAATTACTTTTCCTAATTTTTAATACCCTTTTTATATTTTTCCAAGCTTCCGTTGATTTTTACATTAATAATCTAAGAACCACTCCTCAACTCACTACCAGCTGATATTTTCCAGCCCCTCTGCCGTCCCCTTTGCTTTAGGATGATGGTGTCGTATCCATCCCTGGCTTAGGACCATTCTGATGTAACAAAAAGCATACATAAAAAACTAACTTATATAATTATTAACTTATATAATAAAAGGATACAATTTTCGATGATGATGTTAGATCAATGAAAATCATGTTACACACCTTATTTCCTTTTTTCTATAGCCCCTCTTGATTATACAGCAGATCTGAATTTAAAGTTACCGAGTCAACTAAAATATATAACTAAACAGCAGCAAAGAAATTTATCCTCACATAAATTTCGAAGTACGCCAAAGGAAGAGATAAATTGCCAACAGAAAAATTCTTATGACATACGTATCTAGGTCATGTGATCCGATTAGCCAACAACTGCTCCCATTCTCTTCTCATTGGCTATCGATTCTGTGACGTCAGTGGAAACAGTTGCATATCTATCCACTCGTGTCTCGTACCGTCGACACTAGCGCGTCTATTGTTTGTTTGTTATCCAGAGGCTTGATTATCAATTATCATCGAAGATGGACACGTTTAAAGACAAATATTTAGGCGAGTTGAAGAAGGAATTCTTACTTGCATTAGACGAGTATAGTTGAAACGACGAAAAAATCGTTTTTGATGGCGCAATCCAAACCGAGAAGGAAATGAAGATGTTTGGAAAGCTTCAGCTCACTAACCAACACGATGTCATATATATGTTTCAATGATATAACAACAAAATTTTTATTATTTGACTACTGTCACTTTTCTTGCCGGGGTGCGATTCGTAAATTAGTCTCCATAAAAACTTAATTAATTTCAGGCATTACGCCAGAAAAGATGTGACTGTTTATGGAATTCAAAACAATTTATGGAATTCAAAACAAATATTAAGTTGAAGTGGTGTTGCACAAAAACGGGTTTAAAATACACATCGGATGGGCTCTTGACAAAATGTTACAGCAAAACATTAAATTCTCCGTAAACAAACAGCGCGCGATCACTGCGGTTCGCGAATAATCTCGTGAAACGCGAGAAAGCGCGAGGTTGGCATCAGGGATTGGCGTAGTTGCTAAATCCTTGGCGACGCGAGTGTCCGGGAGTTAGTCAATGTGGAATATCGCATCCCGGCATGGGAATATAATTTTCCATATTGTAATTCTCGGAACACTGGAATTTCTGTACATTTTTTCTTTTTTTGAATTTCTGAATAACTTTTTTATTACATGTTTCTAATTAAAATTTAACAGTGAATGAACTACAGATACACACACACTTAGTTTAACTTATTAAAATTACATAATATTTTTAATTAAAGCTTTTTGTTCTTTGAAGTTGTTATGTCGTCCCATGTAGTCCAGCGGTTAGGATTCCTGGCTCTCACCCAGGTGGCCCGGGTTCGATCCCCGCCATGGGAATACGCATTTCCATTGTGTAATTGTCAGAACACAGGAATTTCTGTTAAATTTGTCTCTGTATAAATTTAAAAATAAATTTTTTAATTATGCGTTTCTAAATAAAATTTAACATTAAATGAACTACAGAATTACACAAGATTAGTTAAACTTATTAAAATTACATAATTTTTTGAATTAAAGCTTTTCGTTATTTCAAATTGTAACGTCGTCCCATGTGGTCCAGCGGTTAGGATTCCTGGCTCTCACCCAGGCGGCCCGGGTTCGAATCCCGGCATGGGAATATAATTTTCCATATTGTAATTCTCGGAACACTGGAATTTCTGTACATTTTTTCTTTTTTTGAATTTCTGAATAACTTTTTTATTACATGTTTCTAATTAAAATTTAACAATAAATGAACTACAGAATTACACAAGCTTACTTAAACTTATTGAAATTACATAATATTTTAAATTAAAGCTTTTCGTTATTTCAAATTGCAACGTCGTCCCATGTGGTAAAGCGGTTAGGATTCCTGGCTCTCACCCAGGCGGCCCGGGTTCGAATCCCGGCATGGGAATATAATTTTCCATATTGTAATTCTCGGAACACTGGAATTTCTGTACATTTTTTCTTTTTTTGAATTTCTGAATAACTTTTTTATTACATGTTTCTAATTAAAATTTAACAATAAATGAACTACAGAATTACACAAGCTTACTTAAACTTATTGAAATTACATAATATTTTAAATTAAAGCTTTTCGTTATTTCAAATTGCAACGTCGTCCCATGTGGTAAAGCGGTTAGGATTCCTGGCTCTCACTCAGGCGTCCCGGGTTCGATCCCCGCCATGGGAATACGCGTTTCCATTGTGTAATTGTCAGAACACAGGAATTTCTGTTAAATTTGTCTCTGTATAAATTTAAAAATAAATTTTTTTATTATGCGTTTCTAAATAAAATTTAACATTAAATGAACTACAGAATTACACAAGATTAGTTAAACTTATTAAAATTACATAATTTTTTGAATTAAAGATTTTCGTTATTTCAAATTGTAACGTCGTCCCATGTGGTCCAGCGGTTAGGATTCCTGGCTCTCACCCAGGCGGCCCGGGTTCGAATCCCGGCATGGGAATATAATTTTCCATATTGTAATTCTCGGAACACTGGAATTTCTGTACATTTTTTCTTTTTTTGAATTTCTGAATAACTTTTTTATTACATGTTTCTAATTAAAATTTAACAATAAATGAACTACAGAATTACACAAGCTTACTTAAACTTATTGAAATTACATAATATTTTAAATTAAAGCTTTTCGTTATTTCAAATTGCAACGTCGTCCCATGTGGTAAAGCGGTTAGGATTCCTGGCTCTCACTCAGGCGTCCCGGGTTCGAATCCCGGCATGGGAATACAATTTTCCATAGTGTAATTGTCGGAAAGCGGAAATTTCTGTACAATTTGTCTTTGTTTGAATTTCGGAATAACTTTTTTATTACATGTTTGTCATTAAAATTTAACAATAAATGAACTACAGATACACACACGCTTAGTTTAACTGATTGAAATTACATAATATTTCAAATTAAACCTTTTCGTTCTTTGAAGCTTTTTTGTGGTCCCATGTGGTCCAGGGGTTAGGATTCCTGGCCCTCACCCAGGCTGCACGGGTTCAAATCATGCCATAGGAATATAATTTTCCATTGTGTAATTTTCAGAACACTGGAATTTCTGTTCAAGTTGTCTCTGCTTGAATTTCAAAATAACATTTTAATTATATGTTTCTAATTGAAATTTAACATTAAATGAACCAAAGATTACACACGCTTAGTTTAATTAATTGAAATTACACAATATTTTAAATTAAAGCTTTTCGTTACTTCAAACTCTTACGTCGTCTCATGTGGTCCATCGGTTAGGATTCCTGGTTATCACCCAGGCGGCCTGGGTTCGAATTCTGGTTTGGGAATATACTTTTCCATTGTATAACTGTCAGAACACTGGAATTTCTGTTCAATTTGTCTCAGTTTATTTTTCGGAATAACTACAGAGGCTGTTCGCACCTTTTTTTGGACGATTTTGCGGTACTAAAAAATTGTTTACTGCAAAAGAAATAATTGCAGGTGTACTATGTTTTTAAAAGTCAAAATTATCTTCTGCGGCTAGAGAGGTTTGTTTTTCTTCAAAATGGCGTTTTTAACGAAGCAGTTGTTCGAAGGCTATATTTATGATCTTTCCGAATAGAAATATTCATATTCCGTTATCCAAAAACGATGTGAGAGTCATGGTTTTGTGATATCTAAAGCGTCGATAGGTAATATCGTCAACAAGAAAGGAAAAAAACACGTCAAATTAGAGCCTCAAGTGGGACCAAAATTCCAAAAAAGTATCCAAGGAAGAAACGGACATCTTCGACTATTGCAAAGGTACGTTGTTTAATGTTAGAAAAAAATCTCCCTAGTCAAAGGACAGTTGCAAAATTATTAAAATGATCCTTGTCCACTGTAAATAAAATGATAAACGTTGATTTAAATCTTAAGAAAGCGAATAAACGCAATGTGCATCGTCTTTCTCCAAAGCATATCACTGAACGCAGGACACGCTGCCGAATTCTATATGAAAAACACTTATCCAAATAAAAATGGAAAAAAATTGTCACAATAGATGAATCATGGGTGTATTTAAATGATTGCAGCAAAAAGAGAGCCATTTATTATCATAAAAGGGGAGAAAAAAATTTAATAAACATGGTTCACAGAATGGAAAGAAAGTTTTTCTAAGGGATTCATGATTGTTGCTGGTTTTCCATATAATGGCAAGTTAAAAATAAAGAGAGTGGGGGAAAATGTCAAGATTAACTCCAAATACAGTCAGGAACATATTTTGTCGCCAATTTTTCTGAATGAAATACCATCGCTTTACCCACATTGCCATCAATCTATGGAACTCCATAAAGACAAAGCTAGCAGTCACACATCAAAATCCACTGTAAATTTCCTAAAAGAAATGGAACAAAAAACCGGTATCAAGGCCATACCCTTCACTGATATCCCTATTAAATCTCCCGATGTATTACCTATGGATTTTTGTGCTTTCGGACTTTTAAAATCTGTATTATCCAAACGTCGTCCCACAACCCTTACAGGACTCTGGAAAGCTGTTCAGGAGGAATGGGATATAATACCTCTTCTGACACTTCAAAGGGCATTATTATCCTGGAAATTATGGTGTCGAAAGATAGTTCAGAATAAGAGCTATCAAATAGAACATTTAAAACCCAAGAACTTTATGTAATTTAGTTTCGTGAATACAATATACATTGTCTAAAAAATGTGTGAACAGCCTCTGCATTTAATTATATGTTTCTAATTGAAATTTAACATTAAATGAACTAAAGAATTACACACGCTTAGTATAACTTATTGAATTTATATAATATTTTAAATGAAAGCTTTTCGCTATTTCAAACTGTTACGTCGACCTATGCGGTCCAGCGGTTAGGTTTCCTGGCTCTCACCCAGGCGACCCGGGTTCGAATCCCGTCATGGGAATACAATTTTCCATCGTGTAATTGTCAGAAGACTGGAATTTCTGTTCAGTGGTCTTAGTTTGAATTTTGGAATAACCGTTTTAATTATATGTTTTTAAATGAAATGTAACATTAAATGAACTACAGAATTACATGTGCTCAGTTTAACTTATTGAAATTACATAATATTTTAAATTAAAGCTTTTCGTTACTTCAAACTGTTACGTCGTCCTATCCCTTGGGGGTGCCTGCAACCCCTATAGGTCCCCGGGTGGCGGATTGGGGAACGCCTCCTTTGGTTTCCAATGGGTGGTTGAGAGGAAATAAAATACTCTCCGCGGACCAACAGGCAGAAGTCCAACCTCTTCCGAGGTTCTGTCAACCCGTTTTTATGGATAGAGATTTTGATTTATATAGCGTCATATTTCCGCGTCCGGGGCAGCCGACGCGTCTCCATGTGCAGTACGGGATGAAGACGATAAGTATGCTTCGAGGACCCTCAATATCTTTCAACTGAATATTAATTTTACTTAAAAGAAGAGCGAATTGCAGTGTCTTTTGTTGGAGAATAATGTACACATTGCCTTCTTGCAGGAAACTAAGCTTATCAATAACCTGAAGTTGGAAATAAAAGGCTATAGAACTATTAGAAGAGACAGAGCTGATAGAACAGGCGGAGGATTAGCCTTTCTCGCTAAAAATAATACCAAGTTCAAGGAAGTTGTCGTTCCGACAAATGAAGACCCTTTTTCCAACACTGAAGTTGTAGCTCTAAAAATATACCTCCCCAGTAATACATTCATACTTATCAATGTGTACCACCCTGACAACTCTGATATCAATGCACAAATGTTGGATCAAATATGTAAAAACAATCCTGAGCCTGTCGTTCTTCTAGGAGACTTCAATGCAAAGAGTCCCACCTGTGGCTCTACTGTCTTAGATCTAAAAGGCGAACAAATTGTGGACTTGCTCATCGACGTTTTACTTACCATCTTTAATGATAAACAGCCAACCTATCTTTCCAGGACAACAGGAACAGAGTCAGCACTTGACCTTACAGCAGTAAGTTACCAATTATCTACCCAATGTAGTTGGAGAGTTTTGAAGAATGTCATTAGTGTTCACAGACCAATCATCACAAGTCTTGGCTTACACATTGAAGCAGAAGATCAAACAAAGATATCATGGAACTTTTGCAAGGCAGATTGGATCAGTTTTGCTCTTCTTCTGGATGAACTATGCAAGGGTGCGCCAACTAACATAAACCTAGAGGATAAACTGAAACTGTTGTACTTCTGGGAACTTTAATGCACCTACAGTTGAATGTTTACAACTACCCCATATTTTTCAAGGGACGGAGTAGTTGTATACATAACATTGCCAATAGTTTCGTTCAATTTGGATGGCAAACCAATGTGTTGTCCCGTGTAATGTTGTATTTAATCGTATGTAGTGCGTTTGAATTGCATTTTTCGTGTTTTGGGGAGCAGGAAGACTGATTTACTAAAACTTCACACATATGGTGAAGTTCTTACAATTGACCAAGTACTGTCATGCTTAAAGGAGGCAGAAGAGAAAAAGAAGAAAAGGAAGCCTGGTGAGAAGACAGTGAAAGAGCTAGAAGGTTAATCAAGAAACCAAGAAGGAAGGAAATGGAAAGGAAAGCAGAACACGAAGACAGCGAGGATGAGGAACTATTGAAAGAATTAACTAACATTGACGGTGAAGAGTTTGAAGTTCTTCAAACATTCAAGTAAAATATAGAAGACTAGCTTGTAGGGGAAGTTAAATATTTTAGATCCATTCATATAAGACATTGAAACGACTACGTTTCTACTTATAGATGTTGCGGGGGGGGGAGTTAAAGAAAACCCATTTTTCGTATGTATGAAGGGTGGATGTTGTTTCAGAAGAGGAGTTTGAGATCACTGAACTCAAGTGCATCGACTAAATTCGCTGTAGTTGAAAAAGAC
Organism: Metellina segmentata; assembly: GCA_947359465.1. NCBI lineage: Eukaryota > Metazoa > Arthropoda > Arachnida > Araneae > Tetragnathidae > Metellina > Metellina segmentata. Next base: position 107,548,908 of record OX375882.1, on the reverse strand, counting down.
AAATTCTGTGTTACGAAAGACCATGTCAAAGCAATTTTACCTACTCCAACCTGTAGCAAAGAAGGCTGTAAAGAAATTTTACAATTTGAGGGCACTGTTAATATGTAAGAAATGTAATGTTTATTTGTTTTTCGAGCCTACGTTTGTATTTTTAAATTTTTATTTTTTATTTTTTTGTAATTAAAAAGAATTATAATAAATACATTCTTTGTTCAGTAAATGTTCGAATTATTTATTCTTATGTATTCCTGGAAGTTCACTTCATGATCAATGCAAGTGTCACTATATTTTGCTGGGGTTAAGAAGTGGGAGTATTTGGTAAATGCAAAAATGAAAACAGGGTTATTGTAAACATGGTATTAGATGGATAAAAATACCATTGGAGTTCCTTCTACGGCCATGACTACTGCTCATGCTGTCACTAATTCAATATTCAACCTCACGAGGAAAATCGTTGTTTACAAATACCCCTACTTTCAGGGGAAATTGTAAACACGTGGAGTAATTGTAAACAGCCGAGAACGGCGTTAAATTTCTTTTCTGGAATCTTCGTACTAATTAAATATCAAAGAAGAATAGTGACAAATTGGTTTAGTAGGGTGAACAATGTTTAATTACATTATCAAGAGTTGGAAAATAGGGATTGAAAGTGAACTTACAAATTCTGTTTATAATTATATATATAATAGTTAGTTTTTGACCTACAATGTGATCAGTAGAGAAAAATTTCTGAAGTTTATTTTTAAATGTTAAAATTTTTATCTAACTTTGTTGCAGTATTCGTAAAAAAGCACCCATTTTCTCTAGCAACTTTATTGAGGGGCGAAACATAAAAAATAAATATTGGAATAATTAAAAAATAAATTAACTTTTTGAACAAATTAAAATTTCAGATATCACTGAAGAGAACCATGGTAAGCAGCTAATTATATCTAAATTAGGCAATAAATTATAAGCTTAGTTAAAATTTTATTTCACACTGAAATTATTTTAAGCCTAAACGCATAAAGATATGACAGATTCTAAATTTATCTTTCAAGTTACCGTTTTCATTTTGCATGGATTAATGATATTCCAGCAAAGCGTAAAAAAAGTTTTAACTTTAGTTTTGTAGTTCTTTTTTCTATCTCCTAGACCGTTAAAGATAGAGTAAAAATTTCAACGGATTTGAAATCTGCGGAAAATTTCACTTTGGATCGATTCCTAAAAATATGATTTTCCTTATATAAATCATTTTTAAATTGAACATATCTTTTATATATTTTCGGAAGAGATTGTGACGTCACGTGAACTTTCTCTTTCCAAAAAAAAAAAGAAGAAGAAGCAGATTGCATCTTCTGCCCTTCGCGTTAAAAAAAGAAACAGATTACATTTCATGTCCCATTTCCGTGAAAGAGAGCAAGAAATAAAAAACATATCGACTGGGATTGTTAAGTTTTTTCTCGTAAAATCGAAATCTATAAAGATAGACTAAAAATTTCAACGGATTGAAATCTGAGGAAAATTTTACACCAGATTAATACCTTACATCACGGCGTTGCTCGTGATGTAGGTTTGCGAAGCTAACCAACACCACTGGCACGGTCAACGCCGGGCTAGCCACGCAGTGGCTAGTTGTAGATAATTCCGGAATATGTTGAGCACAAAAAATTATTGTTATCGTTTTCGTGATCAACTATTTTTTATTTTGGAAGATCGAGTAGACTATTTTTCTCTTGTTTTGACAGAAGAAAACGAGATTATATTGCTTACTCTCAATGTTATAAGTAGGACAACTTTTTGCAACAAATGCAACTCTTTTTCACACGTTCTATGCTTTATGTAAAGTACTAAAAACAAAATTCCTCCTACATGGGGTGTATTGTAAGTGAGTTATAGCCGCAACATAAATGCAACTTTCTACATAAATGCAAATTTACTCAAAATTAGAACTTTTTACAATTTAGCTTAAAATTAATTAATGTGAAATTACTATTTCATTTTTTGCCCTTTGAATCAACCCTTCAATCACGTATGTCTGATCTTGCGAACGCCCTAGTATTGCGGAACAAACAAGAAGTTAATGGAAAGAAGGTATTCGTCCTAACAGACGAAAGTGAAATAAATAGCAAGTACTTTAACACATTGGTTTGGCACTCATGATAATCCAAAGCAAACTTGCGTCATCGACTGCAGAGTTTGCGAGGTGAGTTTCGATCATCAATATGTTGTTTGCCTTGTAAATGACGTTTTAAAATCTCTGAATTTTGAGATGAAAGGATTTTGCGCTTTCGCTATCCCATACAGCATATTATATGACTGCGGCTGGAATCACACTCAAGGTGCTTTATCCGCAATTGCTCCAAGTTACTTGAGTGGGACACTTGTTTCACATCTGCAGTAAAAGACCAATGCAACAATGTCAGGCAACATTAGTCTCTGCCGAGTGCAGTATTTCAATGTTAAAGATATTACTGACCATTCAGCGACATCAACGTTCTGCTGTATTTAATAATGTACATATAAATTTTGAATTTTTTCATTTATTACTGATAATTTATTTTAGATTTTAGTGAATCAAAAATAAATACAACTTTATTTTCATAAATGCTACTTTAGGGAATGATAAATGCAACTTTTCCCATTTTTACTGCAACAAAAAAGTTGCCCTAGTTATACGCTTCCAAAAGGCGAACTGTCAATCACCAGTGGCTGGGCCAATTAGGATGAGGCGTACTTTCAAACAAATTGGTAATGTTTACAATAAACAGTCCTGGTTCTTTCATTAAACGAGTGCGCCGGTACATTTATTCAAATGCTATTGACTGAATATTTTAATTTAGTCCTTGTAATGACTTTAGGCGTTTATAATTTTGAAATACACATTGTAAAAGAACAGGTTGTTATTTTTTCCCCATCCCTAGTCAGAACTAGGGATGCGACATCGATGTCGATGTTTTCAAAACATCGATGTTTTCATCGATGGATTTAAAAAACATCGATGGATTTAACATCAATGTATTGGGGTTGATGTTTTTGTAACATCGATGTTTATACGTGTCGATGTTTTTACGTTGACGATGTTTTATTTTTAAATGAAAAAAGTACTGTTATAAAAATTTAAAAAATAACCAAGTAGCATAATTTTTATAATCAGCAAATTGAACATACTTTTAGACCAAAGGGACGAGGATGAAGGGTCTGAAAATTAGGGATGCGACATCGATTTTTTCTAAACATTGATGTTTTAGAAAAAAACATTGATGTATTGGAGCCGATGTTGCATTGCTAGTTGCTAAACCAGTTTTAAGAAATGGGGAAACAAGTTTAAATACACTGAATTTTAAAAACATCGATGGTTTGAAGGCGATGTATGATCAACATCGATGTTTTAATTTTGAACATCAAAGTTTCAAAACATCGATGTTTTGCTGTCGATGTAGCATCACTAGTTGCTAAACTAGTTTTAAGAAATGGGGTAAAAAGTTTAAATACACTGAATTTTAAAAACATCGATGTTTTTGGGGAGATGTATTATCAATATCCATGTTTTAATTTTGAACATCGATGTTTCAAAACATCGATGTTTTCCTGTCGATGTCGCATCCCTAGTCAGAACCCTGCTAGCTCGCTTCTCCATTGAGAGTACGCGTAGACAACTCATGGATCTTTTTTGACGATCGATTATTATTATTATTTTTTTAATCGACGTGTGTTACTTTCGTCAATTTAAATTTCTTGTACGTGAAACCTTCATTTCAACAATGCCTAAACGTAAGTGCACTTTTAATGTAAACTGGTAAACTAAGTACTCACGGTAACAATTTCAAAAAGAGGCTCGAAAATAAAAAAAATCCGACGTTTGCTCGACAATGAGAGGCGCAATACGTTTCACATATATGCTGCCCATTTATAAAACCCAAAATTAAATTGAAAGAAATCCTGTCAAGAATTTCATTCTTATTTAAAATCAACACCAAATATACCTTAGCAAATGTGTTCTTCATAAAATATAAGACCACATAAATTATTTATTTTCACGTGTTCATTTCCTGTTCATTTCATTAATAAATTAAAACTATGTGTGTTTTCTTGAAAACTGTGTTTTCTTGAAAACTCACATACTATTACCTAAACGTTAGTTGATATGCGTTTTGAGGGAAAAATAAATGATCACGTTAGTGAAGCTCCACAATTGAATCATCTCAAAGTACTATTCTTTATTCGAATAGTGAGGTTACGACGCACATCGCTTATGCTTCGTCGGGTGGATCCTTGAACACTAGAGAATTCTGAAGCACTGTTTCAAAAACGACGCCCATACATTTTGAACAAAAATAAGTCTTCTGAAATGGAGACGCATTTTAACGAAAGATGGCAGCAGGTACCAGCATAGGAATATCAATTTGCAAAAATAATTCTTAACCCATTCTGCTAGGCCGAATTATGTATTTATTTGAATTTGTCCATTACCGTTTCCGTCTGTTTTTGACTGGTCTGGTGGTTCAGGTTGTCAGCCTCTAGATCGGAAGTTTCCTCGAATACGGGTCAGTGCATGGCTATTTAAAAGCGTATGGTGTAGAGGTGGCTGGTGCACCTTAAAATCTGTCGTGGCCGAAAGTCCTCACGTTGGCTGGGTGTGGAAATTTGGAGAGCGGGGTGCCAGCTCGGGTGCTACCTCGTCATCCGACCTTGGTTTAAAATGACGAGGTGTTGTCCTCGGATTTTTCCCTTATTAGGATTGATCTCGGATCGTCGTCAATACACCGTTGTGTTCTGAAATAAGACTTTATTTACCAATTATCGATCATCGCCTGTTTTTGTTTGTTAAAGGGCCGTTATATTTTTGTGAGCAAACAAACTTTGTCGTAGAAAAAATGTGCTTGCACAAATTGATCCTGAATTTCTTGTGGTTTACAGTGGAAATAACCTCAAAATAAAAAATTATGATACCTTCAATCAACTTAGATGAGTAGTTTGGTATTTTTAGTATTTCTTAGTTAACGTTCCACTGGAGCAACACAGCCGGTTGTTGTTGACGGTCTCAATCCCTGAAAGGAGAGATCCGAGGACAACATCAAGTAATTTTGAAACAGGGCCAGTCATCGAGGACCTCAATCGAGAGACGGGGGGTAGTCAGCAGCTTAGCAACCGGAGGGCAGTGGCGGTACAAGTCAAGTGGTGGCCAAAAGTGGTAAAATTTTCGGGGCCCTCAAACACAAATTAGAAAAAAAAGTTTCAAGATAAAATTCATTAAAAATTGTTTACAAAAAGAAAAGTAATTAAAAAAATTTCATACCATAGCATATTAAATAAATTTATTAAAAAAGATTTTTGATATGAATTTCCGTCTTGCTTTATGTTTTGCAAATTCGTCAATTAGTTTGGAAGGGTCAATTCGGTTTACGATTTCTTGCTCTGTATACAGAATGGCCATATATTAATATTAATCCCCCCCCCCCTTCTTCTCTAATAGAACTCTTTAAATAACTTTTTATACGCTTCAAAACAGGAAACGACCTTTCCCCTGTTGCATTAGACAGAGATGCCAACTTCTACGGATTCTCCGAAGTTTCTACGGAAGTGAATAGAGTACTACGGATTACGGAATCAATAACTATTTTTCTACGGAAAAATTCACTTTTATTTTTTTTTCACAACACATCAATTAATTAATTAATTTATTTTTTCATTATTATTAAATTTTTTGGTAAGTGGGAGAAGAATTCTTGAATTTTATTATTAAATGTTTTTTATGAACAAAATTTTCAATTTTTAGTGATGTGATATAATTTTTTCATGCACAGTTATTGGTTCTATGTATGGGTTTTCACGCATGAAATTCCTTATTAATAATAAGTAATATAATGTGTTGCATATATCTTTCAAATTTTTAATTAATTATTTGAATTAATGATATATGCATGTTATTATAGCCAATTTCTTAAATTTTACTTGACTGATTAAAAATTCTTAAAGTTAAGGATTTTTTCCTTTGGTACTATTGAAAACTTCCATCGCAGTTTTGCATTTTTGTATCAAATAAGGAAATTGTTTAAAGAATTTTCAATAATATTTCAATATTCGGAAATGTGCAAGTCATTTCTTTGGAGGCTCGATAGATGTCTGGTGTGGTTTTTATGGTGTCCTCGTTTTCTTTTAGAAATATTAAAAAATGGTCAAATTCATCTTCAAAAGTACAAACACCAATGTCATTTTTGTAAATATCCTTCAACTTCTTTATCGTGTTCTTTTTTTTTTCTATTGATAAATCTCAATAAAAAATATTTGAAAAAGCTCCACAACAACTTAATACGTCTGAGTTCTTTGAGATAATTCTACCTTAGTGTTATCACATCTATATTAATAAGAATGGAATGTTTGTTTGTGTTAATTGAATATTTTCAACCTATTTCAAGTTTTCTATTCGTTTTGGACCCTTCAGATGCCAAATCCACCTTTTGCGCGATTGGTGTCTGTCTGTCTGTTATTGTATGTACACTATAAACGTCCACACGATTTAATATATTTTCAGGAAACTTTGCATGCAGTGAGTACTTATCTTCATTTAGTGAGTGAACTTGGTTGCGAAAGTCTGTCTGTCCGTCTTTATGTTCTATATTCGATTTTGTTATTGTGTGTTTGTATAGGTATCACATAAATTTTATTCCAAATATTTTATTGCAATGTGTTTTATTTAATACATTATTTATTAGATTCGTGAATGCAATATCAAACATTTCTTTATTGTTATATTTAGATGAGTTTCATGCTAAAACACCTGAGTAAGTATACTTAAATCAACCATAATTTGGTAGTTTTAGAAAAACTGGAATGTATATTGAGTATTACGATTACATGGATTGCTTTACCAGTACTGCTAAAAAAGCAATTATTTTTCAAAAAATTATTTTTTTAAATCGAATTTTAGCTTTGATACTTCATTTATTTCGAGTCTTATTTTGGTTCTTTGCGAAATGTAAACGATTTCCGAATATTTAGGACAGACGATATTTTCCAACGAACGGGAATGAAACGGAAACTTGGTTGATCACGTGCAGTAATATTTTCTGTTTCTTTTGCTCTGAATTAATTTCGCATTTTTAAATTTTGTGCATTTTTTAGTTGCAAGTAGTGGCATTTTCGAGATCAAGAGATAAAAAGGAATCACAAATTAATATCATTAGAATAACTTTTTTCCGACATTTTTTATTTTGTTCTATTTCGCTGTATTCGTTTGTTTTCTGTGTTAAATATTTAATATTTTAATAAATTGTGTTTCTTTTTCATCACGCGCAACACCACCACAAAGTATTCGATTTAAAGTAGCAGGTAAGTCAGAATAAAGGAAATTTTAAGTGTAATTATGCCATTATTGAAAGAATAATGTCGTTATCTGTATAAATAAGAATGGAGTGTTTGTTTGTACATTCAATATTTTCGACCCATTTCAAGTTTTCTATCCGTTTTGGACCCTTCTGATGCCGAATCCGCCTTTTTCTCGTTTGGTGTCTGTCTGTCTGTCTGTCCGTCTGTCTGTCTGTCTGTATGTTGTGCCCTATACACGTCCACGCGGTTTAATATATTTACATGGAAATTTGCATACAGTGAGTACTTATCTTCATTTAGTGAGTGGCATTGGTTGCGAAAGTCTGTCTGTCCGTCTTTCTGTTCTATGCTCGATTTTGTGTTTGTGTGTTTGTGTAGACATCACATGAATTGTATTCCAGATATTTGATTACTATGTGTTTTATTTAATACATTATTTATTAGATTCGTGAATGCAATATTAAACATTTTTTTATTGTTATATTTAGAAAAGTTTCATGCTAAAACACCTGAGTAAGTATACTTAAATCCTCCACAATTTGACAGTTTTCGAAAAATTGGAATGTAGTTTGAGTATTACGATTACTTTTATTTGCTTTACCAGTAATGCTGAAAACCAATTATTTTTCAAAAAAAAAATTTTATGGTGAAATTTTAGCTTTGATACTTTATTTATTTCGAGTCTTATTTTTATTCTTTGCGCAATGAAAACGATTTCCGAATATTTGGGACAGACGATATTTTTCAACGAAACGAGAATGAACAAGATCGCGCGAGCAGAGATATTTTTTCTGATTCTTTCGCTCTGAATTAATTTCACATTTCTAAATTTTGTACACTTTTAGTTGTAAGTTGTGGCAACTGTGCGAGATCAAGAGATAAAATTGAATCACAAATTAATATCTTTAGAACAATTTTTTGCGACATCTTTTATTTTGTTTTATTTCGCTGTTTCCTGTTTTAAATATTTATTATTTTAATACATGTGCTTTCCTTCTCATCACACGCAACAGCACCACAAAGTATTAGACTTAAAAATGTTAGGTAAGTCAGTATAAATTTTCTGTAAATTTTAAGTGTAGTTATGCCATTATTGAAAGAATAATGCCGTTATTTGAAGAATAATGCCGTTATTTAAAGAATAATGCCGTTATTTAAAGAATAATGCCGTTATTGAAAGAATAATAATGTTTAAAAATCCAAACTAGAACTTTTTCCAACATTAAAAAATTCGTTGTAATAATGACAGAAGATTGCAAAATTTCATAATGTCGCATACCGGAGGCAAGAGTGCCACAAGTAAAAAAATATTGTTTTGTTGACTATGAGTGCGAGAGCACTCGCCGTAAATCGTAATTTTAATTAATTGAGTTGAACATGAAAATAACTTAAGAAATGGAATTCCAAATCTCCCTCAAAATCGTATTTTGTAGAAGTAACCTTAGTATCACCTTTCGTCATTTTGTAGCTTTGTCATACAGCAATTGTGCGATGTATGTGAAATGTATTACATGAATGGATATGCATGTGTAGGATTTGTGTCCATAGTAAGTTGTAGAAAATATAAAGATGGCGAAAGGTGTTAAAATAAATTTTTATTCTACAAAAAACGTAAGTCATTATATATTTTGATTATCTCTTCAATCTAGAGTAAACCAATTCAAACCGAGTAAGGTCGGGTATTTTGCTAGTTAAAGAATAATAATGTTTAAAAAATCCTAGCTAGAACTTTTCAAACGTTAAAAAATTCTTTGTCATACTGGCAGGAGAAGATTGCAAAATTTCACTATGGCGCAAGCCGGATGCAAGAGTGCCCCAAGTAAAAAAATATTGTTTAGTTGACTAAGAGTGCGAGAGCACTCGCCGTAAATCGTCGTTTTTATTAATCGTTCCCTGGCTTCGGCTTATCCGCTGTGGGTTTTAAATAACTCGGTACAGAGGGGTCTGCTTCCATTCGAAGAAGAAGGGTCAATTGGAAAGGGGGAAGGGAGCATGGTAAAAAAACTACTTTTTTGGTTCTCAATTTTTTTAATCCTTTAAAAAGTTAATGATTCCTTTTTGTTTTACATCTTTTACTTTTGCATGTGGAGAGCAAAAAAACCGATATATAACGGGAGAAATCATGCCCAGCATATATATATAGTTATAGGTATGTGTATGTACAATAAAGTTAAGGGATATTTATTGAGAAATCTGTTGTTTTTAGTCAGATAATTTCTTTTTTTGGGTTGATATTCAGTATTCATAAGTTTAACGCATTTTGCAGTCAATTCATTTCAGAGTTTATTTCTATTGGTATACTTTACAAAATTCATAGGAGAAAATAATTTTTCACATGAATATGTGGATAGAAACATCGTTAAAAGAGCATTAGCAAGTTTCTTCATTGATATAAAATTATTTGGTAAAGAATCCTATGTTTAATGTAATATTTTCAATTTTTAGCGTGGGATCATTATAATTTGCACTAATTTCAAACATTTTCTTGTCTACTTCGGAAATCAAGTTATCAAATTTATTTTTCCAAACTATGCTGCTTTGAAATTCAACTATTTCCGTTTCAAAATCATAGATACCTACCCACTTAAATTCGTTTAACTCCATCGTTTCGAATTTCATTTTGTATGGATGTAAAATAAAGTGAAATGTATTTTCCATACTTTTAAATTGATTAAATCTCTGCTCAAAGGCTTTTTTTATTTCCTGTATAATCATTAAATATTTTTGATTGCATTTTCTTGAACGTCAAGTGTCTTTTCCATTGTTATTGTGTTTTGTAAATGTTTTTGTAATTGAGGAAAATATTTCATCATTTTCATTTCCAAATCCTTAGTAAAGATGTCACGTTTCGTATTAAATATCCTAATATTCTCAAACATCATTAAAACAATTTGTCCACTTCCTTGAAGTTTTTTATTCAGTTCATTAAAATGCTGAGTGTTGTCAGATAAAATCATTTAACCAATCTATATTTGAAAATTCGTCAAAATTATTGGTTTTTTTTTCATTCAAAAAGTGCTTAATTTCTTTTAATAAAATGACAAACCGATTTAGAACTTGACCAGAACTGGGTAATCGAACATTGTTGTATGTCAAAATCCCTGAATACTGGCACTCAACTTCTTCTAATAATTGTGCAAATCGTCGCTTAGTAAGACCTATTGCGTTTATAAAGTTTATGACTTTTATTACAACTGGCATTGCGTTATGTGTGTGGAAAATGTTTTTATAAATTTACTCCGCACATTGAACTTGCTGGTGTATTAAAATGAAATTCAATCAGAGGATTTGTAATGTTTCGCTTAAGGTACTGGATAAGACCAATATTTTCCCCCGCCATTTTGGGTGCATCGTCCGTTGTTACAGAAACAATTTTCTGAAGGTCATTGTCCATTTCTTTAAACGCAATATCAAATACTTTTTTTTAATATCAAGACCGGTACACTTCCCTTTCAGCTTTATAAGTTTCATTAACTCTTCTTTCATTATATTGCCTGCATTTTATCGAGCAAAGACAGCTAATTGTGCATAATCATTTAGATCGTTACTCTCATCTAAAGCAATTGAATACATTTTTGCATAATTTATGTCGTTATGTATTGGCGAACAAATATTTATGTCTAATTCTATTACTCGATCTTTAATTCTATTACGACTTATTCCTAACTCATTTATACGCTTTAGAATCAAGTCTTTTTCTTTAAAATCTGAAAAAAAAAGTAGTAGTGCATTCTAAAAACGCTTGTTTTAAAAACTCACCTTCTGAAAGAGGTTTCCCTTGGCGAGCGATGCAATGGTAAGCTTGAAAACTAGCTGTAATGTTATTTTTTGGAATCAAAATGTTTTTAAAAGACTGGTTTGTGAATAAATCTCTTTTTCTTTTGTTGAAAATATGTCGTTTTACATTGTATGTACGTGATGTGACTTTTTCTTAATAAATTACTCACACAGTCGTTTTATTCCTTTCAATCACACCATATTTATCAAACCATTCTGTTTGACATGGTTTGAACTTGTATCGTTTGTTTTTATTTTTTTTAACCGCCGACATATTACAGGGCTACAAAAAAATATTTATATTTAGAATAGAATAATTTAAGAAGAAATTTCTTATCAACGTACTTGACACACATACATATGTAGATGAGAAACTTTAATAATAATAAATAAATAATTATGTTGTATTGTTAAACACTTTTTGACGCGTACGACAAGATTGCCATTTAGTTCAGAACTGGTATATCTTCCCATTCTACGATGGAAGGAATATGTATGCGCGGCAAGTTTATAACTATATTCCATGAGTCATACACGTTTCGCAACAAAAGAACAACACCCGTCGTTTTACGACCATGCACGCCATACAGAGGTGCTGTGATAGGATAGAAAATTAGCTAACCAATGTCAACTTGCAAAAAATTTATAAATTTGGCATTTCAGATATATATATATATATATATATATATATATATATATATATATATATATATATATATATATATATACATTATTATATATATATATATATATATATATATATATATATATACATTATTATATATATATATATATATATATATATATATATATATATATATATATATATATATATATATATATATATATATTCTTTCTTTTGAACAGTTCAGTTGTACTTACAATGCAGCTGCATAATTCTTTTTCCTGTGCACTAAAATTATCACGACATACAATGTTATGCGATTCAAAGAACGCACACAAATTTTGAAGACTGTTTACGGCAGATTTGGATGTCACTAATTGTATATTTACTTCAATTTCAATGTCTTCCTCTTCGGAATCAACAGAAGTGTTTTGTAACACTGCTGCAATGATGTCATCGTCTGTTTGTTGAGCTTCAATTTCTACGTTGTAATCGCTATCAACATAATCACCAAAAGTAACATCACCATCCAAAATTCTTTTTTCCTGTAAATTTTTCGACGTGGAACTTTTTTTAGGATCAGGCTCAGAAATGAAATCTGAGTGCCCAAGTCCCCCTAAAAATCGTGCATGTTTCCAGCAGTTTTGAAAGGTTTTCGATTGAACCAAATGCCAGACATCATCTAAAAATTGGCAACTGTCGTCCACAATTGGGGGAAGAAAGAGGGTTTTTGGTTCCTTACCAGAATTTAAAACTTCGCAGTATCCGATATTCACGCTCTAATATTTTGTTACATGCGATCTTTTTAATACTATTTAATATTGCAGTTCCAAAGGGACAGAATAAAAGTCGTAATAACCGATATTTCTCTGTATCCGAGCTCGCAATAAGTGGGCTCGACAGCATATATATAGATATATATATGCATTGTTTTGCATGTTATTTAAAAAAATTTGGAAACAAAAACGGAAGAACAACAATGAAAAAATAACTATATATATACTGTTCTTGTATCGCTGCGATACATGACGCGGTATTGTTCAAAAGAACATTATTTTTGGCAAAAAGGAAAAACTAGTGGTGGCTACATTATGTAAAAAATGGATAATTAGAGTAAAAATACAGCTACAAAACAAAACTTCAGATTGATCAAAAATACTTACGAATCTGCTGTCGTCGTATCTGAGAGATAAGAGGAATGGCGATGTCAATGAATTTTGAATTAATAACAACTAAACTGAGTGACATCTGACACTCCTTCTAGGAAGATAGATGAACATGCAGTCAGCAAAAAAACGTTACCGTCTATCTCAAAGATACAAGGTCCATACATAGGTCTTTATTATTAGTATTTACCACATCTGTTCACATTCTCCAAGCGGTATTTTATAAATTTACATATTCTAATCAATCGGTCTGCATATAAATCTTAAAACAGCATTATTTTTAAGCAATAAATCGAAAACATTTTACTAAAATCATTCATGCATTTTTTTCCAATCTTTAAGTTTTTTAATAACGCTTCTATTTTTTTCATATTTTTCAAAAAACAAGTAAAATTCTTTATGTATATGATGAAATGAAGATGATAAGTTTATAAAAATCAACACGTGGGTCATTTAAAAAGCCTGCGTGGGTCAGTGTCTGGGTTTGCCATCCCTGATCTAGAGTAAACCAATTCAAACTGAGTAGGGTCGAGTATTTTGCTAGTATAATATAAAAATGAATTATTGACTACGAAATTTTCTCTTATTGTAAATTCATGTCCAACTTCTTTGTTTTCATTAAAAAAACATTTTTTCTCATTTGTTGTCTATTATTGATACAATTTTCTAATGACTTTAATAGGATAGATCCTTTCAATAGTTCGCATTCCACTGATTGCAGTGTTTTAGTAGTAGCATTTATTCTTTGTAACATAAAGCATTCCAAATAACTGTCATTAAGGCGCAGTTTATGATAAATCCATTTTCATCAGAAGTGAAGTCAGTTCCACTATGGTAACTTTTTCCCTTCAGAATTACAAATTCCAGTAAACGCCTCATTTATATGGGTGAAACCAAGTTTTATACCTAATCCAGCATCTGGCTTTTGCTGACCATCTTATATTAGTAAGTCTTTTCACTGCACTTAAAGACGTACATTGTAAAGACGCTGTCACAACTTTTCTCGAACCCTAATGAAAATACATTTTTTAAGACCTCGGGGCCCCTTCGGTATTTCGGGGCCCTACGCGGCCGCTTAGTCCACTTACCGCTTAATCTACCACTGCGAGTTCGAAATTCAATCCAACCCAAGACCGAAGATTACGTGGAGGAAGGTGCACGTTAAATATGTCGTAGCCTCAAATATCTTTACGTCGACGTGCTGTGGACGTTGTAGTGTCGTCGTTCAAAACGGTAGCATGAAAACGATACTAATCGTACACAAGGAGAGGACAACTCACAGCTAAGATTTTAGCTCTTATTATTTGAAAAACATAAGAATTTGTACAATATTTGCATCATAGCATTAATTACAGTACACAAATACTTATCAGTATTTGTTCTCAAATTCCAGCGTCACCCTCTACCTCCGGCTCTATCTATCGGTTCTCCAGCTCTGTCTCGTCTCTGAAACCGTCCTTCGTCCGCAGTTCAAAAAGAATCTAACGTTAAAAGTCGAGATCCAATCAGAGATCTTCTATACGAACACCACCTGTTCTACTCAAGTCGTTGTAACAGCAAATGACGCGGAATAATAATCAGTCAGAATATATTCGGCATTCCGACAGGTGTGAAAAGGTTGTGTAAAAGTCTTAACAGCGTTTGGAAAGTGAGATGTCAGTTCAGGTGTTGTCCTCGTCATCTGACCGTGGCTCAAAATTAAGAGGTGTCGTCCTCTGTTCTTTCCCTTCGGTAGTGATCCAGTAACGTCGCTAATAGCTCGTTGTGTTGCTCCAGTGGGACGTAAATTAACTAATATTCCGTTAATTAATAACTTACCCGCACCAACCTTTGGATTCAGAATGACACAAGAGAACTTACGTCTGAGATTCTGATGCAGTAGCCACCGCAAGAGGCTTAGAATCATTTTGCAAGAAGTTACGTGGACAGTTTGACCGGTAGGTATGTTAATAGACGTCGCACTGGAGCACCAAATCGGTCTACTGCCGATGGTCCGGGATCAATCCCTCCAAGGAAAAAACACAAGGGCACCATCACGTCATTTTGAACCAAGGTCAGATGACGAGATAATACCTGAGCCTGCACCCCACAGTCCAAACTTCCACACAACGCCTACGTGAGATTTGATATTACGTTAGATTTAACGTCCACCAACCCCCTTGTATACGACTATCTTTGGTTAGATTGAATTCGCAGCCCTCTGGTTGCTACTGCGTTACTCTACTAACCGGGTTACCGCGCCCCTCTTTTGAACGGGACTGACGACATCAGTATTATTGTTTCATTTCAAATATACAGGGTGTTTCAGTGAACCGTTTCAAAACTTCTAAGAGGGGTAGGGTACATCCTGACGAACCAAAATCATATACCAATGGGCAGTCAGAAATGCTTTCCTGACGCGGTAGATGGCGATGTGCGAAAATCCCGAGCTTTCGTGTAGGGAATCTTCATTTCGCACAAGAACGCCAAGTTAGTAGGATGGATGATTACACGATCGCAGAGTTAGCCGATATGCATTTGGCGTACGGGGCTGCAAATTGTAGTGGGCCAGCCGCACAGCGTTTGTACGCGGAACGATATCCGACGAGGCGTATCCCCAGTCATAATTTCTTTGAAAGACTGCACCAGAGGTTAGCTGAGACAGGTTCATTAGAACGAGCTGACAGGGACAGGGTAAGAACAGCACGGACTGCAGACGTCGAACAGAATGTGCTGCAGCATGTACAGGGGAATCCAAGAACGAGTACACGAAATGTTGCAAACGCAGTCGGGGTTTCCCATTACAGCGTCTGGAGGATTCTCCGAGAAGAAGACATGCATCCGTTTCACGTGCAGCGTGTCCAGACACAGCAACCGGAGGATTATGCACCTCGTATTGCTTTCGCACAGTGGTACCTTGGAAAATGTGCTACAAATCCCCTTTTTCCTGCTGAAGTGTTGTTTTCCGATGAGGCATCCTTCACAAGGGAAGGAATTTTCAATACACATAACGACCCTATCTGGGCGGTCGAGAACCCACATGCAATACGACGTCGTGCATCACAGATTCGATTTTCGGTCAATGTATAGGCCGGTATTATGGGAGATCACTTCATCGAACCTTACCTGTTACCTTCTCGTCTAGCCGGACCTAACTACTTGCTCTTTCTGCAGCAAGTATTGCCACAACTTTTGAGAGATGAACAGATTTCTGCATCGACGCAACAGACAATGTGGTTCCAACACGATGGAGCCCCTGCCCATTATAGCGGAGACGTTCGTAACTACCTGGATGTCACATTTGGTCAGCAGTGGATCGTTGGCCTGCTCGGTCACCCGACCTATCATGTCTTGATTTTTATTTCTGGGGTCATCTGAAATCGCTAGTTTATGACACCTCTGTTGACAATGTTGAGGAGCTGGTTGCAAGAATTGCAGTAGCTGCCGGAGAAATTCGAGATATGCCTGGAGTATTCCAGAATGTTTGGATGTCCATGCGTCGGAGATATGAGGCGTGCATTGTAGCCCGTGGAAGAAACTTCGAACACTTACTTTAATCCATGTACCTTTTGCTTCTTTTCATGTATTATTAAAACGATTTCTCACTTACGGTCTCTTTTCTTTACGGTGCTTTTGTGTACAACACCGCTTCAGGAAAGCATTTCCGACCCCACATTGCTATATGATTTCGAGTTGTCAGGATGTACCCTACCCCTCTTAGAAGTTCTGAAACGGTTCACTGAAACACCCTGTGTATATATATATATATATATATATATATATGCGTTTATTTATTTACACTACCCTACAATAATGGACCGAACGCCAGCGAATTTGCATAAAATCCGACTGCTTGTATAGGGTTGTTTTTCGTGGTATGGCTAGGGACATTTTCATGTTGTTCATGGTCAATTGAACACCGACGCCTACGTGAACATTTTAGACAATCAGTTTCTTCCTACGCTCAGGCAATTTTATGGAATGGGCGAATAATACTTCCAGGACTACAATGCTCCATGTCATGTTGCAGCCTCTGTGAAGCAGTGGTATCAAGATATAGATATAAAACGTGTTCCCTTGCCTGCTCATAGTCCCGATCTAATCCCCATAGGACATATGTGGGACCAGTGAGAGCGACGCTTACTGGCCAGGGAACCAGGTCTGTAATCTACTAACGAAATTCTTGCAGCAGATATTCCCAGCAGATAGGATACAAATACCCACAGGTGTGTATCAAAACCTTGTTGAAAGTATGCCCAGAAGGGTTGTTAGTGTCATTGCAGCACGTAGGGGACAATCCCCCTATTAAAGCATGTATTCTTTTCCTCATACTATGACATCTTGCTGTCCGATCCATTATTATAGGGCAGTGTATTACAAATATTGTAAATATCATTAATTCCGCATACATTATTGCACCTTCTGATCTGCAGTCTTCCCTGCTAACTTCTAAACAGTTTTGCCCGGTTTCACTAATTGAAGCTTTCCAAAGAACTGTATTCTAAGGAAATGAGTAATAAGTCTTTCCAAAAAGGATTCTATTCTTCTGAAATAAGCAATTGATGTAAGCAATTTCTAAAGGTTAAATTCTAAGAGAAGGACGAATGAAAGCTTTCGAAAAGATTCTGTTCTAAAAGAAGGACGAGTAGAATATTTGAATAGGATTATATACTCGAGGAAAAGGGTAACAAATTTTTCCAAAAGAGATTTCGTCTCTTAGTAAATGCACAATATAATCTTTTTTAGGGATTCTATTCTGAGGAAAAGTGCTTGAATGAAGCTGAATATTGAAAACTGACATAATCTGAAGGTTTTTATTTTACGAACATCACAGCACATACACGTTACAACAACAAATAGACAAAAGTACACGACGACGACTTTCATACAAAGAAGTAAGCGTTATATAAAAACGGTTTAAGTAGGGAGAAGTAAAACTAAGGGGAGTGCGAACTAAATCTGTAGTTCGAGATTTCTCACCAGAAAGCCCGTTGAAAATGGTGGGGTGAATTGTTCAAGGCACCGCAGTTTCTTTCCAAAAGATTTGGTTTTCTGGTAAGTAGCAATAGAATACTTCAAAAGAATTGTATTATAAGGAAAGCTTTAAAATCCTTCCAAAGGGTTCGATTCCAAGGACCAATAAATTGTTCGAAAGAAATCTATTTTAAGAAAAGAAGCAATAGAATACTTCAAAATACGTAATTGTATAAGTATTATAAGGAAAGGCATTAAAATCCTTCTAAAAGGTTCTATTACAAGGACCAATAAAAATTTTCTTAAGAAATCTATTTTAAGAAAAGGAGCAATAGAATACTTCAAAATAATATTATTATAAGGAATGGCATTAAAATCATTCCAAATGGTTCTATTACAAGGACCCATAAAATATTTCTTAAGAAATCTATTTTAAGAAAAGGAGCAATAGAATACTTGAAAAGAATTGTATTATAAGGAAAGGCATTAAAATCCTTCCAAAGGGTTCTATTACAAGGACCCATAAAATTACTTTAACAAAATCTATTTAAACAATAGGAGCAATAGAATACTTCGAAAGGATTCTAATATATGGAAATGAGCATTAGAATCCTATCAAAAAGTTTCCATTCCAAAATAAGGACCAATAAAATTTTCCTAAAGGAATCTATCTTCAAGAAAGGATCAATAAAATCTTTCTAAATGTTGAAAGTATCCATGGATTCTTAGAAATACGTGGTTACATTTATTCGTCGTGTTATGTGGGTAAGAGCTACACTGCTCTCAAATCACGCGAAGCTACCTAAATCCCACTTTCATTACCACCCAAGTTTCTCACGTGTAACAATTATTGTTAATCAAATTATTCTTAGTTTTCGTTTGCTGAACAAATAGGTTAATTACACTTTCGTCGTGTTTATAGTTCCACAACAGCGATATGACTTCAAAGCAGGTATGCACGAACTGTGTGGTCGATGTCGATGTCGATGTTTTCAAAACATCTATGTTTTATAAAAAAACATCGATGAATTTACCATCGATGTATTGGAGCCGATGTTTTTTAACACTGATGTTTACCTTGTCGATGTTTTTACGTTGTCGATGTTTTATTTTTAAATGAAAAAAGTACCATTTTAAATAATAAAAAAATAATCAAGTAACATAATTTTCACAATCAATAAGTTGAAGATACTTTTAGAACAAAGTGGCCAACGTAAAAGGTCTGAAAAGGACAAGGAGAAAAGGGGGAACGTTGCCTCCAGCAACGATACAATAGCAATGCGACATCGATGTCGATGTTTTGAAAACATCGATGTTTTATAAAAAAAACATCGATTTATTGGAGCATATGTTTGCTTAACATCTTTGATTTTACATTGCCGATATTTTTATGTTGTCGATGTTTTATTTTTTGAACCAGTATAAAACCAGTTTCAAAAAATGGAGAAAAAAAAGTTTAAAAACATTGATGTTTGAAAACATCGATGGTTTTGTGGCGATGTATTTTTAACATCGATGTTTTGATATTGAACATCAATGTTTTGTTGTTTATGTCGCATCCCAACCATATGCCCGTAAAGCGACGAACTGAACTCTTTCCCGGCTAGTGTTTGCAGAAAGTTGTTGCGTTTCCTAGTGGATTCGCCTGAGTGTGTAAGTGTTCGTGTATAAATGAGTATGCAAAGCTGCCGACACTGCCCCATCATAACTTATGCTTTACGCTCTGCACCTGCACATACACTGACGCTGGGATCTTGAACCAGATGGTTGACACAGCATTTGGCTCAAGATCGCGGTAGTCAGCGAGTGTTCCGATGCGGGTTTGTTTACCGATCGCTCGTTCCAGTTTGACCACCTGTTCCGCATTTAATTAAATTTCCAGGCTAGTCGCAAATTGCGAGGAAGAGAATGGTATGCTGCCTTGTTTTGCTAAAAAGTGTTTCCTCGCGATTCGAGTTACTTCTGAAAATATTGCAAGCGATTTACATCTGAGAATTAGGCTAGGCCTCCACTTGCGATTTTTAGTCGCTCGATGTTTCAGTCGCAAAAATAAAACTCGTTGTTTCAAATGCAAGTGAACAAACTTGCGACTAGAGAATCGCAGCAGTTAAAAAGTTGCAACGGTCCTATTTTCTCAGCGACACGACTGTCGCTCTACCCCCAATGAATCACACAGACAGGCATGTACATTAGGGAACACGAATTTTGGAAATTGAAAACGCCCATGGTGGGAATAGTTGGGGACTACCATGCTTATTAATAATTATCCACTGGTTGGTTTGCGAAGCAAACCAACACCAGGATTAACGCCGTGATGTAAGGTATTAAACTGGTGTAAAATTTTCAGTCGATTTCAAAACCGTTGAAATTTTTAATCTATCTTTAACGATTCCGATTTTATGAAAAAGAACTTAACAATCCCAGTCAAAATGTTTTAATTTTTTAATTTTTGCTCTCATTCGCTGAAATGGAATACAGCAGGAAATGCAATATCTTTCTTTTTTTTTTTTAACGCGAAGGGCAGAAGATGCAATCTGTTTATTTTCGGCAAGCGAAGTTCACGTGACATCACAATCTCTTATGAAAACAAAAAAGTTATTTTAGATATTTTTTACATAGAATTTTAATCTTTTCGTTTAGTTTTGTTTGGGATATGTTTGTTTTGTTTGTTAAGGACACTCGATTCTGTAAATATGTCGAAATGCCTCGGACACGATCAGTAGATGTATGTCCCGTGTTTGGAATGGCTGAAATAATGAAGCCTAACATGCTTTCAACCTATGCAGATGTTATGAAGTATTATCTTTACATTGTTAAAAAATTATAATAAAAGAAAGAGAAATGAAGAGATGATAAAAGAAAGAGAAATGAAGAGATGATTAAAGAAAGAGAAATGAAGAGATGATTAAAGAAAGAGAAATGAAGAGATGATTAAAGAAAGAGAAAAGGATTGCTAGAAAGACCGTAACAGAAAACATATCGTTCTAATATCAGAACCAGGATCAAAATATATGTGACATGTCACTTCTACCAACTGGTTATTCTCAAAATATTAAAAAAAGTATTTTAACTTTTTTTGGAGAAAAATATCGATCTTTCTAAGATGCAAGTGGTTGGTTGTGATGGTACAGTGGTAAATACAGGTTTAAAAAATGGATTTATTCGACCAATCGAGCTCTTTGTAGTCTGCATTGGTTTATTTGTTTATTACATACAAATGAGCTACCTTTTCGTCATTTGTTTCAACTTTTAGACGGGAAACCCACGGGACCTAAAGAAAACAGCAGAGAAATTGGAAAAATGTTAGAATCGCGTGAAAAATTGACTTTAACAAACTTTGAAAAGATAGAAGTAACTTTGCCAGATATTGTCCTAGAGGATCACTGATCAACGATACCTTTACGAAATATGCACAGGGATATCAAATAAATATATTCCACTAAGCTTGTCACAAAAAGATCCAGGAAAATTGAATGATGTTCGATGAAAATCCAGATGGTTGACGACGGCAAATAGAATTTTAAGGTTATATGTTTCAACAGCAGATCCAACCCACAACTTGAAAATATTAACAGATTATGTTTTGAAGGTATACTCATATGTTTGGTATAAAATTAAAAGTAAGTCATCATGTCGGTTCGGGAGTCTTCATTTTTACAATATTACAAATATATCGAGATTTTTTCCCCTGAGGATTTAAAAATTGTAATATATCTAACTTTGCAAAGAAATTCTCATGCCCATCCAGAAAATATTATTTTGGCAATGTTATCTGATGATAGAAAACACGTTAGAGAATTCGGCCTTGGAATAATTTTAAAATTAAGACAAAAAAAAATAGAGTTGAAAAGAATATTCGAGAGTTTAAAATTTCCCAAGTTAAATTTCGAAACAGACGACTGCATAAATCTAACGGAATGGAAATCAGATTCCGTTACAGAGCCCACACTTACAGTATATCTTTCTGATGATCAACTCAAGTCTATGATTCTAGACGTTCCAACCAATAACAAATTTAACTTTCCGTGCCATTCACAAGCAGTAGAACGTTGCGTTAAATTAGTAACTGAAGAATCAAGTGGTATGTGGTACAGAGGCACGAGATGGATTTATTTGGTCAAGAATTGCTGCTAGACTTGCTTTACCCAGATTTGAAACCAAAAGCCAATTTCAACCACTTTTATGCCAAACCACTTCTATATATGCCAGTAACTTCAATTTAATTTTTTATGGTAAGCTAGCAACTTAAATTGAAATATTTAGAAGATGGGGGGGGGGATTTTGATATACAGCCACTTCCTCTCGTGGTGAGTTCTGGGTTGTTTTCATAATGAAACCAAGCGAAGAGCCGCAAGAGGAAGCGCCCTAGTAACCGCGTATTAGCAATGATGAGTCTATTGAGAAGATTGGAGACGCGCGTGATGGCGCTCAAAAAAAAAGGGGACATTTTTTAATTTCCGGGATAATGTTAAGTGTAAAACTTTTTTTTACAAGCAGGGAAGTTCATTTCACCCACCCATGGCTTTAAATAAGATGTATTAAATTTTTTTAATGCGTTATTATTTCTTTGTCTTGTTTTTTGTTTTTGTCTCTTACGCTTCTAAAACTTTTTTTACAAGCAGGGAAGTTCATTTCACCCACCCATGGCTTTAAATAATATGTATTAAACATTTTTAATGCGTTATTATTTTTTTGTCTTTGTCTTTGTATTGTCTTTGTCTTTGTATTGTCTTTGTATTGTATTTGCATTGTCTTTGTCTTTGTATTGTCTTTGTCTTTGTATTGTCTTTGTCTTTGTATTGTCTTTGTCTTTGTATTGTCTTTGTCTTTGTATTGTCTTTGTCTTTGTATTGTCTTTGTCTTTTATGCTTGTAAAACCTTTTTTTACAAGCAGGGTTCATTTCACCCACCCTGGCTTTAAACAATATGTATTAAATATTTTTAATGCGTTAGTATTTTTTTTGTCTTGTCTTTGTCTCTTATGCTTGTAAAACCTTTTTTTTACATGCAGGGTTCATTTCATCCACCCATGGCTTTAAATAAGATGTATTAAATTTTTTTAATGCGTTATTATTTATTTTAGGAAAATATTGGCAACATTTAGAAATTTTAAAGTGATTTTGGCACCTGAAGATATTAATTAAAATAGCTCATATTTTGTATTATTAATAAGCATAATAGTCCCCAACTATAGGCTTTTTGAATTTCCGAAATTCGTGTTTTTCGCTCCACATGAACCCATTTGCGATAGTTTAGTCGCAGTTCTGAACAGTCCTCTTCTGGCCTCTGTTTAAAACACTTCATATACTTGTCTAAAGTGTCTGACTATGAATCTACCGGAGGTGATGATGGTCGAATATTAACAGTAATTGACACTGAGTTACTCATTAAAGAAATTGAAGATTGTAATTGATGGACCGCCGCCCAGCCAGTATGGTGGTTATGATCCTCGGTTGTCACCGAGTGGGCCCGGGTTCGAATCCCGGATAAGGCATGGATGTAAAACCTGGGAAAGAAGTCGGACTTTCGCCTGGAATGGTTTCCCGTCTTGAAAGGAAAGCAGCGCACACCTTCTGTTCTTTGCTGGGATCATCGTTTGTTATAATAAAAATATTCTTCTTCTGTATTGTCTTGAATGTTTCTGTTCACCACTTGCTTTCATATGCATCCCAGAAGAACATACGACAACAACAACAATTGATGGACCAATTAATTCCAACAATTCGTCGTGGTCCAAAATTAAGTGGTGTTGTCCTCTGATCTTTCACTTAGGGGATTGATCCCGGACCGTCGTCAATAGTCCGGTGTGTTGCTATATTACGACGTCAATTAAAATTGCCTTACCTTTTACCAACAATTCGTCAAAACTACTTTTGTTCATTTAGGTTATGTGGCGTAAGATCTAGAAATGGACAAGCTGAGCCAAACGTTGGATAAGACAATAAAATCATTGTAGATGTAAAAATGTTAAAAATCAGCAAGAAAATATTCTAGCGCAAAGTTTTATTTTTTACGATAAAATATTTTGAAAAAAGTCAATAATATGAGATTTAAACGCAGAGTTAAAATATGTTGAACAACATATGGAAGATAAATTAATAAAAATATGATATAAAATAATAAGAGTATGCGTTATGCATTTAAAGTTATGATGGTAAAATATTATATCACATGTAAAAAACCAATGGCATTTAAAAACGGAAGAAGATTTGGATAGGGATTTTCACCCACCAAATCATCCAAGTTCAAAATTGAACAGTTAAAAAATCTGTTGCGATGAGAGTAAAAAACAGGACATGCAATCAAAATGTGGTGAACACTAAAAAGTACAACACACACAGGGATTCCTTGTCGGTATTACTGGAAAAACATTGCAAGGTGCTCACATATAAATCTTCAAATAACTTGAAAAACTGCCTTTTCAATAATCTTTCATTTGTTATTGGATGTACCCAATAACGATGCTGCCTCCGTTTACTTCTCCCTCGAAAAAAAAGAGCGATTATACAAGTAGTTTCAGAGACATCCATTGCAAAACTGCTCTAATTCAGCGATTTATCTATCGTAGGGTGTGCATCTTGTATGTTTTCTGCGACAGCGATTTCTGGGTCGCCGCGACTAGAAATCGGAAGTGGAGGCCTTGCCTTAATATTTGTATTTGACACTTAAATGGGGGGAATGGAATATGTAACATTTTTCTCCGTAATTTCTCCGTAAAGTTGGCTCAGGCAGTAAAACTAATATGTAAAAAATTTCAACCCGATTTATTGATATCTTTTGTCTCTCCAAGGGTTCAAACCCTCCAAAAAGATCAAATATCGAGCATTTTTTATAAAAAATAAAAATGTTTATACTTACGTTCTAATAGTGCTCAAAAGTAAGCTAATACATTCAATATTTACGATAAAAAATTGTTTAGATCAGTACATATCTTCTGTCTCCCCACAACGGGGTCAAAATAGCAAAAAAACTGATCACAAATTTTTGACGTAGTTGCAAAAATGTCATTTTTTCACTTTTTCTGCTATTTGGCCCCAGTTGGGGGACCGAAGATATGTACTGATCTAAACAATTTTTTATCGTAAATATTGAATGTATTAGCTTATGTTTCAGCACTATTAGAACGTAAGTATAAACATTTTTATTTTTTATAAAAAATACCCGAATTTTTATCTTTTTAAAGGTTTTGAACCCCTTTGGGAGGCAAAAGATATCTAGAAATTGGAGTGAAATTCTTTACACAATAGTTTTACTGCATGATTCAACTTTTCTGCATTATTAGAATGGGATAGCAAAAAAAATATTTTTTTTGGCCCACCCTAATGTGCAATTCAAATGCTAAAGAAAAGACCACCAACTTTTCACCAAGTCATGGGAACCATGATGATTCTTTAATCTAGAAGGAATGTTTAACACATTGGTATAGAAAATTCTAATACTATCTTTTATTCTAGACCAGTGATTTTCATTTTTTTTTCATCTCCTGATACGCATGAATTAATTATTAAAACAAATTAACGCCTAAAAATGGGCCTGTTACTATGGAGTGGAATTTTGAAGAGTGGGCTTAAATCCGTCGTGGCCGAAAGTCCACACGTTGGGTTGGTGTGGAAGTTTGGAGAGTGGGGTTCCGGCTCAAGTGCTGCATCGTCATCTGACCGTGGTTCAAAATGACGTGGTGTTGTCCTCGGATACACCACGTCATTTTTGGGATTGATCCCGGACCGTTGTGTTTCTCTAGTACGACGTTAATTAAAATTACCTTAGCATCTGAGAGAGAGAGAGAGAGGATACTCATTCATGAAGAATAATCATTTCTAAAAGTAGAAAAGAGCCAAAAGCATTATTTCGGAAATAGCTACGCTGCAACATGAGCAAACGGATGAAGCGTACAGATTATTTTGTCACCTTTTTATGTTTATGAATCGTGTTTTGAAGTTTGACTATCAGAAAAAGATACAGGTAGTTGACTCTTAACGAGGCTCAGTGAATGAAAGCAATCGAGGCCTTTTTTTTATCACCTCAAACCAATCATCATCCAGACATGATTCAATGGGTTACTAGAACCTTAATCACCACAAGCAACGTTCTCGACGAATCAGGACTCCGGACACCAATCCGGAAAAATCCGGGAGCCCCTGAATAAGAACAATACCTGATGAATGATATCGGGGTCGGTTGAAAGGAGGTTCCTTAAGAGGCTCCTTTGATGAAACTCGAGATTTCTTACGCAGAAGGACTGTTCCTTTTTTCTATTAAGGGGGTAGGTATGTAGAGGGTTGTTTCTATGAGGCATTTTTTCTCAGACTAAATGCAAGTAGCGGAAAGGCTTCTGTACGTATTCGGGACCATGGTCCGGTTGCAAGAGTAGCGGATTAGCGAACGGTGGGTTGCTAGTTCGAATCCGGTCAATGACCGTCATGTACATGGGAGCTGGTAAACGTTAAATTTGTCGAGGCCTCAACTTTCCTCACCACGTTGGCATGGAGTGGAAGTTTGGAGAGTGGGGTGCCAGCTCAAGTGCTGTTCTCGTCATCTGACCGTGGTTCAAAATTACGAGGCGTTGTCCTTGGGGGGATTGATCCCGGACCGTTGCCAATAACCTGTTGTGTTGCTCCAGCGCGATGCGTTCATTAACTGCCTGCTTAGCTGAAATAAGATGGTTCATTAGTCAACTCCAATTAGGTTAATGAAGGCCAAAACTCCCAATAGTCCGTCGTGTTGTTTTAGTACGACGTTAGTTAAAAATTACCAAATTACGAAGGCCTAAACGGTGATAAAGTACATTTTGAAGTTACCCTGCTTTGTACACGGTTTCGTGGCCATGATGTGCTAAACACAATACATACAAGACGAAAGAGAGTGCATCGTACAGAAGACTAGAATCGAGAATTGAAAAGAATATAATCATCTCCCAGTTTTTCATGTTAGAAAAGAGTATATGGTATAGAAGATTAGAATCGATAATCGAATCTAATAGAATCGTGATTGCAATGGACTGGTTTAACTACTCAGAATTCATGTCGGTAATGTTATATTATCAATAAATCAATTTTTTAATCTGAATCACAAGGCCTATGACTGCTTCGTTCCAACATGACACATAGCAAACGATATTTTTTTTAAATACTTTCACATTCAATTTAACGAATATTTGTACGAGCGCTCTCCCGTTTCCAGGGTTCTTAAAAACGAGTATCCCGATTTTACTATAAATACCAGGAGTCCCAACGAAAATATATTTTCGAAAAAGGACGTTTAATTAAATTAAAAACACCGCCTCTGCTTGAAGTAAACAATACCTTAATTAAAACAACGGATGAAAAAAGATGTACACAACTTCCCAGTGAAATCACGAGAACTCATAGATTATGGTAATTCTTAATTTAATATACATCTTCTGAGGAAGGAAAATTAAGTCCGGTTCCCCAACACACTAATATTTATGACACCTTCATTTTTAATTTATACGAACGAAAAAAATCGCCTTCTTAATTATATTATTTCTCTCAAACTAACCCATTATTTATTTTATAATCTCGGCCCAGATAACAATGTAGGGAAAAGTTAAAAAAAAAAAACATGCCTTGTTAATCTGAATAAAGACTAATCTTTTATAATTGCTCTTTCAATTATTTTTTCTAGGCAAACAGGCAAAGGGTCTTCGGCTGATAAGTAACTAAGTGAACAGCTATGGGCAGGACAGGTTGGTAAGAAAGTCCCTAAAAAGATTTTTTCCCCGTCCTCAGGGAAAAAGTACTAATTAGGTTACTAAAATTAAGTGAATGTTCGGTGCCCGTGAAAATTAGTAACGTAATCTGTTGGAAGCATCACACCTTTATTTTCGTAGTTGACTAATTAATGAACCTCTCTTGATTTAAAAAAGAATCGAGGCTAATCATTGTTGCAGTCCACAGTCGGTACACAATAGGGATTTTTTTTAGGGACAAAAAAAATCCCTGATTTTTTTTTCTATTGCAGTTTATTTTCAACTCTTTTTTTACTGCGCAAAATCAGATTCTCGCCTGGTTTTGCAAGTTTAATGAAGTTTCGGGTAAATTTTAATTCCTTTTTTCCTCAGAAGTTAAGGGAAATTAATTTTCCCACTTCAGCGCTATTGGATTCCAATGAGAATTAGTCATTCGAAAGTGTATTCAAAGGAGGTTTACGAATGAAGTTTATATTGAAGACACGTTCATTTTTCTACTTTTAGCTAAACCAAACGTGAAAATGGCGAATCACGATGACTACCATTTTAGAGAGAATTCAAGTAACATTAAGGTAGGTATTTTAATGAACGTCACACTGGAGCGAAAAAACGGGCTGTTGGCGACGGTCCGTGATCAATCCCGAAGGGATAGATCACGGACGAGACGGAGATGACGAGGTCACCACGTAAGATGACGAGGTCCCACCTGAGCTGAACCCCCACTCTCCAAACCTCCACACCATGCCAAAGTAAGGATATTTGAGGCCACGACAGATCAAACGTGCACCAGCCCCCTTTGAACACTACGGATTTTGGTGGAATTCGAACTCTAACCTCTCTGGTTGTAATGGTAATGGTAATTTTAGTTAACGTCGTACTAGAGCAACACAACGGGCTATTGACGACGGTCCGGGATCAGTCCCTTATGGGAAATATCCAAGGACATCACCTCGTAATTTTGAACCACGGTCAGATGACGAAGCAACACCTGAGCTGGCACCCCACTCTCCAAACTTCCACGCCAACCTAACGTTACGACTTTCGGCCACGACAGATTGAAGGTGCACCAGCCGTCTCTACACCATACGTTTACAAACATCCATGCCCGGACCCCGGATTCGAACCAGGAACCTTCCGATGTAGAGGCTAGCACCTTAACCACTATACCGATTGATCGGCCCTTTCTGGTTGTAAGTCCGTTACTCTTCTAACTAGGCTACCGCGGCCGGATGCTTTTCTTGGAACAACGATTTAACCATTTCTTGCCTTTGCCGTAGTTGTAACGATCGTCCGACAGGTGGTTACGAACACAGATAATGTTATAAGAACAGTTGTTCTTCTGGTTGCTACTGTTCTAGTGGACGAACATCGATGTATGACAGTGCCTGTATTCTGACTGTCTGTGTTGTAACCTCATCAGTATACACTGAAGAGCCAAAACATTATGACCACTTACTCAATAACGCGTTGGGCCTAATTAGGCCTGCAAAACAGCTGCAACTCGTTCTAGCGTTCGTGGTCTGTTCTACCACTACGGGTCCCAGAGTCGTTCATGAGAACGTCATCCAAAGTATAATACCGCCACCACCAGCCTGTGTATGACCTGCTGTACAAGAGGTGAGCAACTGTTCGCCTGGCAGACGTCGTACCCTGACACGACCATCGACGTGATGAATGAGAAATCGGGATTCAGCTGACCAGGCAATTCTCTTCCACTCATCCATGGTCCAGTCTCGGTGTTCCCGGGCCCACTGCAGGCGTAGTTGACGATGACGCTTGGTCAACAGAGGCACACGAGTGGGACGTCTGTTGCACAGTTCCATATCCAACAGTGTCCGCTGAACTGTGTGTTCCGCAACACTTGTTCCTGGACTTGCATTGTATTGGGCTGTTTGATGAGCCACTGTCTCGCGCCGATTTTGCTTTACCAAGCGGGACAGTATTCGACGTCCTTTTTCTTTGATGACGCGTGGACGACCAACACTTTGGCGTCTACTGCAGGCGTCACCGTCATTTTCCACTTTGCATAAATGCTAACAACGGCAGATCGTGAACAACCTACCAGTCGTGCAGTTTCGGTGATACTCGTTCCGAGTCTTCGGGTCATTACGATCTGTCCTCTATCAAATTCGCTTAGATCAGCAGCCTTTCCCATCACTCGCAAAAGTAAGTACACGAATGATTACTTATTTTTTCCAGCAGCAGTCAAATACCATTCTCGCTTAATGACGTGCCATCCACGTCATCCAGACGATTTCATTGAAAAATGTGGGGACGGTCATAATGTTTTAGCTCGTCTGTGTATTTTGTATGGCAGTGCCTGTGTTCTAACCTCACCAGTATTATCTTCCGAAAATAAAACAATCGATTGGTCATGTTTAATGACCGATCAGTTTTCTTATTCCTGGTTGCTATTGTTCTAGTGTATTCATTGATGTATGACAGTGCCTGTGTTCTGATACGATCAAGAACACAAAATGTTGGTGCTGTTCTGGATAAGAACACGAAATCTTGTTGCAGTTCTGGATAAGAACTCAAATAAGAGCAGATTCATTGTACACTTGAGAGGAGTGAGACGTGCTTTTGCATCGGACGGTGCGACCTGTATATCTGAAGCTTTATATTATATTGTAAATTATAATGTCCAATTTAAGTATGCAGTGTCCATCTGTTTTTGGTCACTACTACACACAGTGTCTATCAAATTGGACATCGCTCGGTCACTCTGGCAATAGTGTTGAATTTTTATCTATAGAACATCGTATACCATCAAATAAATATGACAAAAGACAAAATGAACTTTGAAACTGCTCCCAATTTTTCTCTACTCTGTCGCTCTACTGCATATCATCTCTGCAAATTTCAATTCAGAAAAACGCTTTTCCGTCTACAACAAAAACTGAATCGTTTCCATTTACCTAACCTCACCAGTATTATCTTCCGAAAATAAAACAATCGATTGTTCATATTTCATGACCGGTCAGTTTTCTTATTCCAATGTTTTGCTCTGATGGGTCGACAGACGCCTTCTACATCATGATCATCAATCATTCGCAGTAAGAATAAATTTAATTACAAGGAACATAGAGTTCGTTTGGTTCGATGACCACTGCGCAGACATTCAAAAACACCTAAAAAAGTAAACTTGGGCAAAGCTGTTATTTTACGAATGAAGTCATAACAATTATTTGTGATAACAGTTACTAACAGCTGCTATTAGTAACAGTTTAGTTTAAAATTAATAACTACTCTCAACAACTCAATTATTGATTGTTAAAAACAGATACAACGGAATTTGGTATTTTCATTAGCGTCACACTGGAGCTATTGGCGACGATCCGTGATCAGATCCGAGGACAACACCAGGTAATTTTGAACCACGATCAGTAGACGAGGCAACACCTGAGCTGGCACCCCACTCTCCAGACTTCAACACCACGCCAAAGAGAGGACATTTGAGACTCCGGCAGAATGAACCTACACCAGCTCCTCTTTTGTATGCGACAGTCTTTGGTTGGATTCGAACTCGCAACCCTCCAGTTGCGACTACCGTGACATTTTGATGTAAGCTGTAAATTTGATCTAGAAACGCAATCAGTGACAAATGTCTTAGTCATGAAAAAATTACAAAAATGTAAAAAAGAGAGATAGTTTTTAAGATTTTAATTTCATTTTTAACTAGCAGGATTATCTAGCGTTACTCTAATTAATACGTTACCTACTTTCCATTTTCGTTATTAAACTAATTCCTATTAATCACTTGTTTCAACAATCACACTTGTTCACAACACACTCATCACTGTATCTCAAGAACTACAAGTTCTAAGAAGATGACATTTTACAGGGTGTTTCTTCTTATACCGTAGGGGTGCACTAAGAAAGGATTTTGAAAAATTCGACTCGGAAGATGCCTAAAATTGACCTAAGGCCTAAGCCAAAAGCAATTCGAAATCGCCATAGAAATAACATTGAGTATAAAACGATTGCTATACGCAGCTCAGATAGCTTTACCGGTGTTGATCCAAAAACAATTTTTTTAAACAAATTAAATTATAATATTCATGTTTGAACTGACTTTTTACTTCTTCTCATGATGAAAATTATATTTATAAATATTTGATTGATGAAAAAAAATATTTAAAGCATTTAATTTTACTTACATTTTGTAATGGAACACGAAAGCCTAAAAGAAAAACTCATTGATCATAAAAGCGTAATTTTGCTTTTTGGTATCTGGCAACGTCAGAATTAATGTTTAACTTTTCATTTAATTCAGAATTCTTTGTTTGAGTATTTGAGTTGACAGCGAGTTGTTACGGTCATATTTGAGGATTCTTTTTGCTTGTAAATCATTATTGTTTTTATCAATATGGTTCGTCTTTTGTCGAATTATTCTCCTTTTGAATAAATTCAGGAAGTCGAAATTTAACACGTTAGAACAGAATTTTTTTCTTCAGAATTCTGCATTTTTTAAAGGATTGAAATTTTGTTTCTGTTTGGATTTATATGTTCCGGTATGTTAGCTATTGCAGAAATATTATTCAGGTGTTAGATTTTAATGATTTATTTATTTCCTGCAAAATATTACTAGACAGGGATAATTCATATATGTATAGTTCGACCAACTTTTTTTAAATCTTTGGTTTAATGCGAAATGGTGTGTAGATTGCTGTATCATAAAATAAATAAAATATACGCATCAAAATATTTTTAAAGCGTGCATTTACTTATTTCAAAATAACAAGTAAATGAGAAAAAAAATTTTAGTTAGATTAAATATATTTCAAAATTTTGATATAGCTTTTCATTGAAAGACGATTAAAATGAATTAAATTTAATTTGTTTTTCGTGTTTCATTGGGTGTTATTGAAAGCTGTACTTCATAGTCAAGTAACTACATCTATTATTCTAAATAGGTACGTGCTTTTCATTTAGAAACCGAATTTCTGTGAATTAAAAACAAATAGCATAAGAGTTCAATTTAAAACTGTATGTCTGTTGGAAAAAGGAAATTTAAACAAGACTTTGTTGATATTGGAATAATATCAAAGTTAGTAATTTTGAAGTATTGAAATCTTTTGTTTAAGACAAAAGATTTCAATACTTCAAAATTACTGATAGAAATTCGAAGTTGCAACTCTACATATTGAAGCTGTTCCTACCCAAATTAGATACATGTGAATCATTCGTTGAATACAGTAATTTTCGTTTTGTAAAAGCGCTGTAAAATTAACCTTCTGTTCATTAAAAATTGTTATCGATTGGGTTCAATTTGTCTTCACTGATGAGATTTATTTCTATCACATGCTCCGTTATTCCACATGCCGATGAATGGAATTTTCAGGAATAAAAGAGTTTGTGTGTGTGCTTCAAACTAAATAATTCACGAATACCGTAAATTTTTAGCCCCCTTGGACAAATAGAATGTGGGTGAATATGTAGCCTATCATACCCACAGGGTACTAAAATATAAGTGTACCAAGTGTGGTATAGATTGGCCAAAAGGTGAATTAGTATAGAGAACAGACAAACGTCAACTCTGTTATATATATCTAACAGAAGTTCCATTATACCACCTGCCGCTGAATGGAATTTTCAAGAAACATTTCGTCATCTTATACTAAATTAGCCACGAATGGAACAATTTAATTTACCATTCTCTTATATTGATGATGAAATTCGAAAATATCGCATACTAGGTGAAAGAATGGTACAAGTAAAATATATTCATAGGAAAATTAAGTGGCAAGATTATTCGCCAAACATTCGTTATTTTTACTGAAGATGAATAGACGAGAATATTCGTAGTCACTCGAAAACTCAAAATAAACTTATGTAGTAGTCATATTAGAAAAAAACTCTCAGCAGAAGTGCGACGAATATGAAATGGATTAAATAGGTTGGATACAACATGTATGCATATATGCGTCCGAAGTAAATGGATATTAACTTTTTTCCCGTACACTTAAATGATGCTAACGTTCTTTTATGAAAAAAATTTATGATGACATTTTAATCAAGGTATTATTAATTCAACCAGAGCAAAGCCGGGTATTTCTGTTAGTGTCTTCTATAAATTGAAATGCATAGAATTTGCATAAGGGGTCGTCGTCATTTTAAATTGAGTACCAATTTCATAATTTCAAATCAAAACCCCCTATTTTGACACTCAATTTCGAATCTATATCAAAATTTAACTTCAGAAACCAAATTTCATGTCATTAGGTCTTACCGTTTTGAAGTAATGAGTACAGAAATATTGGAGGTTCTAATGTTAACTGAGTTTCTTACACTTTTAGGCATACCTTTCTAAATAATATTTCTATAGCGCTAATATTTTGTACCACATAGCTGTTAAACAAGTCAAATAAAATCCACCTAATATTTTATTTTAAAAATAGAGGTTAGAATGTAATAATAATTATTAAATTAATGTTTGAAGGAATTATGAAATTGGGAACCTTATTATGGTTTTGATGGGAATAGATTCAGAAGGATTTCTAATATGGCCATACAAAATTTCTACTCATTCCGATATTTAGTTTTTGCGCTACATTAAATTTTCCTCGTTATTGAGATTTTAGGGGGCAACCAAAAGTTTAAAAAACGTTTGATAAAACTGGGATGGTAATTTTCGGATCGTTTACACTTGCATAGTAAGTATAATAATGTATTCTTCAAATTGGTTGCACTTGCGAAATAAATATAATAATTTTCGGATCACTGAAAAATACTTTGAAATAGTATACTAATTAGGAATACCGGTAGCTATAACAACGATTAATCTCTATTTACAAATAGCTAATTTCAATTTCGAGATGATTCCTGAAATGTGCACAAACTTTATGATGGAATATCTCGGGATATAAAGGTAGTAAAATTATGAAATTTCATATTTAGACTAATTTAACTAAGCAGGATCTGATTATAGCATCAAAACATGGTGTTTCCATTAAAAGGTTTGTTACTTGTGTAACATTTGATATCGTAAAAAAAGAATAAAATCTTGTTCGTAATTCAAGTTTGTAAAAGAAAAAGGAATCGTGTTCTTAATTATTAATGTTCGTAAAAGTAGGATAAAATAGTGTTCGTAATTCATGTTCGTAAAAGAAGAATAAAATCGTGTTAGTAATTCATGTTCGTAAAAGAAGAATAAAATCGTGTTTGTAATTCATGTTCTTAAAAGAAAAAGAAAATCGTGTTTGTAATTCTTGTTCGTAAAAAAAGAATAAAATCGTGTTTGTAATTCATGTTTGTAAAAGGAGAATGGTATCTTGTTCGTAGAAGTAGAATAAAATAGTGTTCGTAAGTTGAAAATTTTTGATACTTAGACAAACACACAGACACAAAATCAGACGTGTAAGTAGTACTCACAGTAATCAACCATTTGGACGTAGTACGGGGTACGCATACACATTGAAACTGCATCAGAAGGGACCACAAAACGGATAGAAAACTTGAAAAGTTTGTGGTAGCATCAGTCTATACGTATGAAAATAAGTTGCGTGCGTCTGGCAAAGGATTAAATTAAATAAAGAATAAACAATTGAGACATTAGAGAGAGAATAAAATGTTAAGCTTTTTTATTAAAAAATTCCGATACTATAATAGTAGACTAGGCAGGGCGTATTATGTTCATTTCATTTTTGAAGATTTTTTCATTTAAGATTCTTTTTTTCTGCCTCGTTATTCATTGGACGTCATATGGCTTCGAGAATTAACAGCCACGCACACCCATCAGTTAAGAATGCTTGGATTCTTTCGCGACCGTTAGTAGTTTTCAATAGGTCCTATACTTATGAAGTCACGCTGGAAAGACTGCAGTTTGCAAGGTGGAATTCTGCGTTTGAAACCCCCCACCCCCGAGGGTTAAAGTTGGTGTCTATCGTTCCAAGATTCCTATTTCTGCTTCAATGCTACACGTATCTTTAACTGTAGCTGAAACCGGTGCTTACACTCATTACTAATTGGGGTATTTTTTTTTCATACTTCGTCGCAAGTTCTCTTCAGTTTTCGTGCGAAAGCAAAAATAATGCTAACCACTTAAAAACGACGATTTCAACTAAAACATTCCAGAGAAGCAAAACGTGCCTTATTCTTAATCTTATTTATTCCCCAATCTAAAAGTGAATAAAAAAATCAAACTTATTGCGAACGTTTTATTCGAAGAGTTTCTGCAGCTCCTCCCGCCATTTTGAATTACTCTTTTTATAGTTAATTATTCCACTTCACTTACAATTTCCCATCGTCATTCGCGTAATTCAGAACTAATTTCTTCTTCGCTTTCAATTCGATTCTTTTTTTTTTCGAACGTATTACAAAACTTCGAATGTTTTCAGAGAAGCATGGGCGGATTTATCATACTTTTTTTTCCTTTACCCCATTCGACGAAGAAAATATTTTCCCTCTTCATGCATAGTTAGTTTCGTTTGCAATGTGCAGACGATTATTTGAAAAGCTCTAAATTTCATCTTTCACGCTCGTAAGACTTTTAGAATGTTTCCGATTCTTTTTTTTACGAGCGTTATGTGTGTATCTATATACGCACTTTCCCCCCTTCCTACAACAGAATGTCAGTTCCTATTTCGATTTAAGCTTGAAGTTCGCGTGTACGTTATGGTAACAGAGGATTATTCTTTTTCAGATTGTTCTTTTTGCCTTCACGAAAGTAGAATCCTCTTTGTAATTCGTTCTTCACTTCATTTCCTTATGAGTGAAACAAAAAGTATTTTTTTTTTTGAAACGTTCGCAGTCTTCATTTCATTTGTATTCTTTTTTTAATAAAAAGAGGATTTCGAATTGTAATCTTGGAGAACTGAAATGAAAGAAGCACTGCTATGAGCTTGAAAATAAAAAATATTGTAATTCTTTTTCGCAGCCTGCAGCTGGAAATTTCTTCATTTTTTAGATTTACACTTTTTTTTGTATTTGACTTGTTTTCTACATATACTTTTGCTTTTGAATGCAGTTTCAAGCATAAGCTTGTGATGTTTTCTTAGGAGGCAATGCTATATCTAAAATTAAGTTAGCTGTGACCGAGAAATTCCCAGGTGTTATTTCTAAACAGTTTAAGACTTATCAGCCATAATGATGTGAAGCAGATGATTAGAGGGATGACAGTTTGTTTCAGAAACATACATTAAATTAAAAAATCCATTATAAAGAAATAATTTTTCTGATTTAGATTATTCAGGTAACATTATGATTCGGGTTTTTTCTTCTTCCTCACGTTGGCGTGGTGTGGAAATTTGGAGGGGGGTTCCAGCAACAGGTGCTGTCGTGGTCATCTGACCGTGATTCAAAATGAAGAGAGGCGTTGATATATACGAATTATATATCATAGGTATTGAACAAATACACATTAAGTTGTTGAGATACATTGCGTAATCATCACGGATTCGTTACTTCTGATGCTCTGTAGAAGCATTGCTTCAACAAAATTTTGTTATAGCCTTCTATTTAACAAAATTGGTTCAGTTTTTTTAGGTTTGTAATGATTTTAACAACTCTTGTCTGGATTTAACCAGAAACTATCAATTATTTTTTTGATAGGCGTTTAAAAAGTATGTACATAATAATTTGTTCTGCAAATAGATTTTTTTCTGTATAATTATTTCTCGTATGTTGATACACATTTTAATGATTCCAAAATTAAAAGTAATTTATTTCAATAAAGTGTTTTGTTCTATAGATTTTCTATTTATACAAATACAAATACAAATATTGACAACCAGCTACAGACTCGAGCCCAACAAGGCTGGTCCTTTGTTTATGAATTCCCCAATTCCCACTGACTATCCAATTGTATCTTAAATTCGTACACTCTCTTTGAATTAACTATATTTTCTGGCAACACGTTCCAACTGTCTATTACCCTATTGTCGTCGCCCAAAAACGGTAGCGTGAAAACAGTACGAATCGCACACAAGGAGAAGACGACCATCAGCTAAGATATTTAAGTTCTTATTATTCCAAGAGAGAACATTAAGAAAGATGTCATCATCACATTAACATCATTACACCTATACATAATAGTATGCATCATCCGTCCAGTGCAGTGACCAAGCGTGACACTCTACCTCGGGATTATTAAAGATAGATTAAAAACTTCAGCGGATTCGAAATCGCTGAAAATTTCACATTAGATCGATATCTAAAAACATGATTTTCTTTAAATAAGAAATTTTTGAATGGAAACTTCAAAATTTTTTCCCATACGGTTTTGACCTTCGCCATTAAGAAATTACGGATTCCATTTCCTGCGCTTTTGAAATTTGCTTTTTTATATTTGCAATACGAATATGAGCGCATTAGACAATGACGTCACGACTTTTTGGCGATAGAGTTACAGCAGCTTCTTCCAATGCTTTGTTTTGCAACAGATACACCTTATACATTTGATTTTCTTTTAATAAAAACGTTTTCAATTAAATACAGTCGAGCCCGCGTACAGCGAAGTCGCACAAAACACTGAAAATTATTCGTTATGTCCGATGTAATAAAAAATTAACCTATCCGTATGTTCTGAAGCAAAATAATTTTCACACGAAAGCCAAACCTTTATTTCATATAAGTGGGAAAAAGTATGTAACTTTCTTTTCAGCAGTTGCATTCACAATGCAGTTCAATTATTATTTTTCCAGTGCACTAATACTATCACGGCAGTCAATGTTATGCTATTCAAAGAACAAACGTAAATTTAGAAGACGGTCCACGACAGATTTTGATGTCTCTAATTGTCTATTTACTTCAATTTCAATATCTTCAGAATCATCAGAAGTATTTTGTAACACTGCTGCAATGATGCCATGGTCTGTTTGTTGTGCTTCAATTTCTACGTTGCAATAGCTATCAACATAATCAGCAAAAGTAACATCGCCATCCAAAATTCTTTTTTCCTTTAAGGTTCTCCACAGATAACTTTCTGCGGGCTCAGAAATGAAATCTGAGTCCCCCTAAAAATCCTGCATGTGTCCAACATCTAAGGATGGTTTTCGATTGAACCAAACGCCAGGCATCATCTAAACATTGGCAAGCAATTTTAATGTCCGCAACAAAATGCAGATCAGTTTCTATTTTCTAAAGAACACGTCAAATAATCTGCGATCTGTAATAAACTTTCACGCATTTTATTGTGCCCATATCTAAAGGCTGCAGTTTTGATGTAACACATTTTGATAAAAACACTTACTAAACCTTCCCAAGGAACCAATCTGCTTGCTATATACTCTGTCTTGTAACATAACAAGACAAAATAACACAACTGTCCTCCAATATCCAATAACTCAAGGTTAAAACACGTGACACTAGTAACCAATAGACAACCAACAAGCAAAACCTCTTCTCCCACGTTTCTCGGAAATTTTTATCCATTGCCTCTTTTTCCTCTCGTTTTTGTCGTCTACAATTGGAAAAAAAGGGGGGTTTTGGTTCCTTCACATAATCTAAAACTTCGCAGTATCCGATATTCACGCTCCAATACTTCGCTGTATGCGTTCTTTTTAACACTATTTAATATTGCA
The DNA here is from genome assembly GCA_947359465.1 of Metellina segmentata. Lineage (NCBI taxonomy): Eukaryota > Metazoa > Arthropoda > Arachnida > Araneae > Tetragnathidae > Metellina > Metellina segmentata. Next base: position 107,509,848 of record OX375882.1, on the reverse strand, counting down.
GTTCCAAAGGGACAGAAAAAAAAAGTCGTAATAACCAATACTTCGCTGTATCCAACCTCACAATGAGTGGGCTCGACTGTATTTACATTTTCGCAAGAGATTGTGACGTGCGCTGATTGGATCTCTTCGCAATTCAAATTTGACCGCATTTGACAATGAGAGTGTTGTTGTTGTTGTTACTTACGACTACACTGGCAGACCGGAGGAATGCCAGGCCCGTCGAAGACTGCAAGAGGGGAGCGCCTTCCATGTTATTGAGCCCCATTGGGAGGAAGTCCGTCTTTGCTCGACATACATGACACATCCGTTTTACAGGATGGTCCCTTTCATACATTCATTCACTCACACATATCGTGATTTAGATCCCAATCAGAGGCCGATAACCCCCTGATCAGGTACCCCCAGAAGTATTGATTTGGTATGGGAACATGAGGGACTTAGTGACCACGACCTATTTAACGTGCCCCAGTCACCATTAGTGAACACGACGGTCTTTAGCCAGGTCGAAGCGCCGATCTCGCAATCATCAGAATTGCAGGCTCCGCCTAGGGCAGAACCCACAACCCTTATGATGCGAGCCCGAAGCTCTACTGACTGAGCTACCGCGGCTCATACAATGGGAGTGATGGCTGTTATCCAACAGGCTTCAAATTCCCATTGATCCCATTGAGGAATTCCCATTTACGAAACAAACCAAATAAGAATTCGTAGCAATCACTGGGGGGGGGGGGGTGACGAGCACCTGACCCCAAGAAAAGAACTGTCACGGTCAACGCCGTGCTGGCCACTCAGTGACTAGTCTTGTATAAAAAATTTTTTCACAAAATAGACATTTAGATTTTTTTCCCTTAAATTTTCCATGGGTCTTATGGTTTAGATGGGAAAATTTTAAGTCCATAAAAGGCACAAATCGAATTAATTTATTCTTTAAAGCCCTCCTAGTGGTTGTTTTAACTAGGTGTCTAGTCACTAGCATAACAGACTTGACCTTGATGGACATGACATTCATTAGTAAAACTGGACAGATATTGATGGACAAGATATCTCAGCGAGACCACTTCAAAGTTTAACTAAAGACTAACTTACCGACCTAAACCTCACCAGCTGTGTTATGGAATGGGATATTTAATATGTTGTTTATTTAAAAGCTTGTGCACCAAATATTCTGTACAATATAATTAATTCTTTGAGTGATTGGAGAATAATATCGCAATTTATAGACCCTTGACAAGAACAATGTTTTAATTTTATTTTTGAAAAGAAAGAAACACTTTGAATGGGACTTTGAAAAGTGAATCTTTGGAGTAAAACCTGTCATTTTTACAAATTCCAAATTGATTTCTGATAGTTGATTGGTCACTACCAATTAGATTAAACAAACGTCGCCAAAATGACCATAAAGTACACTTTGATGTGACTTTGATTCGTATCACGCTACAGCATTTGAACAGCAGAAGTAAAATCTTCGCAAACCGTTTACCTGCATTAAAAAATCCTCTAAAAAACATTTAGTTTGAATTAAAACTGTCTTCTGCAAATTTTAAGTGATATAAATAATTAAATACAATAATAAACTATCAAATTTCCTAATTTGGAATAATTGGTAATTTTTTTTTTGTTAACGTCGTGCTAGAGCAACACACCGTGCTATTAACGACGGTCCGGGATCAGTCCCTTAAGGGAAAGATCCGAGGACAGCACCTCGTAATTTTGAACCACGGTCAGATGACGAAGCAACGCCTGTGCTAGCACCCCACTCTACAAACTTCCACGCCAACCCAACGTGAAGACTTTCGGCCACGACAGATTAAAGGTGCACCAACCGCCTCTACACCATACGCTTACAAACATCCATGCCCGGACCCGCATTCGAACCAGGAACCTTCCAATCTAGAGGCGAACACCTTAACCACTATACCGGTTGGTTCCTTGTAAGAGGGACAGGATAAAAAGTGAAATTGTTTTTTGAAAATGCCTTACCATCAATAACATTTACGGACAGCTCTCAACAGAGTTGCTGTTATTTCTAGTTAACAGCTACTGTACTGATTTTTATTTTTTAATAACAGTAAATAGATTTTCTGTATCAACAACGGTTTATTAAACTGTTATCTCAATAACAGCCCATCCCTCTCAAAGAGAGCTTTCTTATCTGACAGGAAGAAAAGAAAAGTAGTCCCGGAAGATTTCTTCCAGATAAAGCACCGCGTTTCTTAAGAAGTATTCTTATCTATAAGCTGCCTTTACTGGATTCTTATATAACTTAAAGCCCCGAAGCAACGAAATATCAATGTCAAAAAATAAACCTGTCCCTTTTGTATTTGCCCTTTGAGCAACCTGGTCAGAAAGTCAGTCGTCAATTCTTGTCCAAACAGTGAACTACAAATATAACGGTGACAGAATTAGAGCTTAGGGGTAAAACAAGTCAACAATGCGATTCTACAGAGCTTCTGTGTTTCTTCTTCGTGGCATATAATATAAAAAGCTGCTTAAGTTAATTTTCCTGCAGCATTTTGTGCCAACCCAAACCGGTCTGGTGGTTAAGGTGTTAGCCTCTAGATCGGAAGGTTCCTGGTTCAAATCCGAGTCGGTGCATGGATGTTTGTAAGCATATGGTGCAGAGGCGGCAGGTGCCCCTTAAATCTGTCGTGGCCGAAAGTCCTCATGTTGGGTTGTGTGAAAGTTTGGAGAGAGGGGTGCCAGCTCGGGTGTTGCCTCGTGATATGACCGTGCTTCAAAATGACGTGGTGTTGTTCTCGCATCTTTCCCTTAGAGGTTTGATTCCGAACCGTCGTCAATAGCCTGTTGGGTTGCCCTAGTGCGACGTTAATTCAAATTTCCTTAACAACAGCAATTTTCCTTAAGTGGTGTGCCGACCAACCGGTATAGTGGTTAAGGTTTTAGCCTCTAGATCGGAAGGTTCCTGGTTCGAATCCGTGTCCGGGCATGGATGTATGTAAGCGTATGGTGAAGATGCGGTTAGTGCACCTTCAATCTGTCGTGGACGAAAGTCCTCACGTTGGGTTGTGATGTGGAAGTTTGGACAGTATTGTGCCAGCTCAGGTGTTGCCTCGACATCTGACAATGGTTCAAAATAACAAGGTGTTGTCATCGGTTCTTTCCCTTAAGGGATTGATCCCGGACCGTCGTCAATAGCCCGTTGTGTTGCTCTAGTACGACGTTAATTAAAAATTTCCAATTACCAAACTACCTAAAAGGGAGGTCTGACCGTGGTTCAAAATGACTTGATGTTGTCCTCGGATATTTCCCTTAGGGGATAGATCCCTCCATCATCAATAGCCCGTTGTAAAGCTCTAGTACGACATTAATTTAAAATATTGTTGGTTTGCGAAGCAAACCAAATGGGAATACGTTGCAATCACCGGGATTGGCGAGCGTTACCGTGCAGTGGATCCCACCTGAACCTCACGAAAAGAACTGTCACAACCAACGCTGTGCTGGACAGGCAGTGGCCAGTTTATTATAAAGATAGGTAGGTATTTAATTAACGTCGCACACTGGAGCATCGCAACGGGCTATTAGCGACTCATTATAAATGGATCTAAGTAAGATTAAATGTAAAACCTCACATTTCCACCGAGAACGCTCAGCTTTGAAGCTATGCGCGGTTCTGCTAGTTTAGTTAAAATCAAAATGAAACTATCAACTTCTGAAACAAGACACTTTCCAAAACGCTTCGTTCTCGGAAGAGATTCTTGAAACGTCTCGAATTAAACTCAATAACGACAGTTGTTAAGACTTAAAGTGAATCAACATTTACTTTCGTGCCGACCAACCGGTCTAGTGGTTAAGGTGTTGGCCTCTGGATCGGAAGGTTCCTGGTTCGAATCCGGGGTCAGGGCATGGATATAAATTGTGTTGTCCTTTGTTAGGAAGCGATGATGGTCCTCCCACTGGGTGCTCCTTCACAAGAGACCATCAATTCCGGCCTTGTAGTGGCCAATGACTATGTGCATTTGTGCCCGCCATTAGAAAAAAAAAAAAAAAAACATTTACTTTCGTTAATACTGATTGACTTTTGAAACTTAGAGTTTAATGGAAGAAACGCGCTTCTGTGGAATCTTAAGCGTGTTGTTGTTAGAAGGTGCTTGTTGGAATTGCGTTAGTTTAATCCGTTCAGTTCAAATGAAGTTGAGTCGCTGTTAGAATCTTGGGAAATGCAGACTGATTTTGAATGAGCTTAGATTGGGTTATGTGGTTTTTGATTGGGTTTTTGCATTTTAAATAAAATATATCTCAATTTTAATATTTATTTTTTGACGTAGAATAAATATGTTTATCCGTTTTGTTACAGCGCTGGGTATTGTAAATATTTGTGGGCCCCCAATAAACGTAGAGAGTATGGCCACTTCGCTAGTAACCTTCGAATTGTAGGCAGCGCATGTTTGACTCCTGTCAGGTAAATTTCTCCATGGGTGTATTTCTCTCTACTGTATCAGTAACAACTTCCATGTGTGTGAATGCCTAATACTTGATATTATAGGTCTTGTGTCTGGAACAGCATGGCCAGATATTACCCTTGCGCCAAAAAAAACCTTAAAACAACCAATCATGTATCCCAAAAATGGATTTCTATTTACCTTGGTCACGTTGGCGTTGAATTGAAGCTTGGAGAGTGGGGTACTAGACACATTTTTATTATTAGCTTGAAGAGAGAGAGGGGACGCAACCATCTCTGAACTTGTTTTTCACGATAACAGGTATCTTTACGTGCTCCATCTCCAATCCATCGTATTAAACTATCTTTAATTCGCCGACCAACAGTTTTCGTGGGTAAGGTGTTAGCCTCTAGATCGGAAGGTTCCTGGCTCGAATCCGGGTCCGGGCATGGATGTTTGTAAGCGTATGATGTAGAAGCGACTGGTGCACCTTCAATCTGTCGTGGACGAAAGTCTTCACGTAGTGTTGGTGCAGAAGTTTGGAGAGTGGGGTGCCAGCTCAGGTGTTGCTTCGTCATCTGACCGTGGTTCAAAATTACGAGGTGTTGTCCTTGGATCTCTCCCTTAAGGATTCCTGATCCCGGACCGTCGTCAATAGCCCGTTGTGTTTCTCTAGTACGACGTTAACTAATATTACCATTACAATACCTGTCTTTTATTGAACAGGTATAACTTGACGGTCAGATTACGAGGCAACACGTTAACTGGAACCAATCTCCAAACTTCCACACTAGCCTCTAGATCGGAAGGTTCCTGGTTCGAAATTACGAGGTGTTGTCCTAGGATCTCTTCCTTAAGGATTCTTGATCCCGGACCGTCGTCAATACCCGTTATGTTGCTCTAGTACGACGTTAACTAAAATTACCATTACCAAACTTCCACACAAAAGTGATCCATTGAACAGGATTGGGGTGCCTTTCAGGTGTTTACCGTTGTTCAAAATTACTAGATGTTGTCCTCGTATTTTTCCCTTGGGTGTTGATCCCGTACAGTCGTCAATACCCTGTTGTGTTGCTACTGTACGACGTTAAATAAAATACCTACCTACCTACGAAAGAGTTCAATAGACTTCCTTCACTAATATGATAACTGAAAGGTAGTAAACATGTAATAACAAAACTGAAAAGATGGTATGTAGAAGTATTTTAATTAACGCCGCACTGGAGCAATGGAACGGGCTATTGGCGACGGTCTAGGACCAATACCAAAGGGAATAATCCAATGACGACACCACTTAATTTGAACCACGGTCAGATGTCGAGGCAACATTTGGTTTACTGTAGAGAGTGAAGTCCTAAACGTGTTGCCTCCTCATCTAAGTGTGGTTTAAAATTTCGTGGTGTTGTCCTCACATCTTTCCCTAGGGGATTGATCCCGGGCCGTCGTCAATATCCCGTTGTGTTACTCTAGTACGACGTTACTTTAAAAAAAATCCAAATTACCTAAAGGTCTTACGGGTTCCGATTACAAGAGTTGCGGATTAGCAACCCTAAGGTTGCGAGTTCGGTCCAAACAAAGACCATCGTGTACAAAGGGAGCTGCTGCACTTAAAATCTGTCGTGGTCCTCCAAATCTCAAGTGGACATGAGGGGGAAGTATGGAGACTAGGATGCCAGTTTAGGTGATTGCTTCGTGATCTAAACCGTTGTTCAAAATTATGTAGGGTTGTTCTTCTTTCTTTCTCTATGGGATTATTCCCGGACCGTCGCCGATAGCCGGTTGTGCTGCTGCAGTGCGACGCTGATTAAAATACCTACCTAACAAAGAGTCTGCCCAATTTTCGGTCAAGGTCAGATAACGAAAATTGTGAGCGTCGAGGTCGTCCTCAATATTGTGGTGTTAATTTTTAAAGTCCTTTAAATAACTTAGACACTGCGTGGCCAGCACGGCGTTACCCGTGACAGTTCTTTTACAGGTGTTTTCTTTGCCAGGTGTGACCACTGCTCGCTTCCGTTCGCCAACCCCCGGTGATTGCTACCATTCCCATATGGTTTGCTTCGCAAACAAACACCACAGGAGACTCAAAGTTTCAAGTAATAAAAAAATGCCAATAAATTAATTTAAAATATTTTTGATTAAAACATAAAAATCGGATTGGACACATGAAATATTTCCATTTGGTTTGCTTAACAAACCAACACCACAGGCAACGCTCTGATGGCCTTGAAGTTGTTATCATTTAATAAATGCCAACAAATTAATTATAAATTATTTTAGGTTAAAATTTAAATTTGGGCTGAACACATTAAATATTATTTATACTTGAAACATTGAAAAGAAAAAACAATAATTTAAGAATGAAACCCACTTTTACGCGACATGACACATTAGACAGGTTAGAGTTAAAAAATTATTTATTTAAAGAAAATCATATTTAAGGTATCGATGTGGTGTAAAATTTTCCGCAGATTTCTAATCCGTTGAAATTTTTACTCTAACGATCTTTAACGATCGCGAAGTTAAAAAGACATCAAATAGTATTTGCACGTGACAAAGTTGGAATCGCTAGCAAGAAAATTATACTAATCAACAACGTAAATCAAAACACGCTAGAATCGGAAAACTAAGCATGGTTCCAAAAGCATTAGGACGAAAAAAGCAGAATCTATCCTTTCTTCAAATTAAAAAAATTCTTTTGCATATATAATTTCAGAAATGTTTCTCAAATGTTTAAATGGTTTATCTTTTGGAAACAGTGTGAACATTTTTAAATAGAAGTGTTGAACAAAATTTATTGCACACAAATAGTAAAAGCAAGACAGACAAACGATACACTTTTACTTTAAATTAATTTTTATGCATTATTTCCTCACTTCAAATGTTATAACACAAAATATTATTCATGTATCCTCATAAAACTTTGAGAACGTGCTCTTTATAATGTTGTGTAGGGAATGAACTAGAATAATTATGCTGAGCTAAATATTTTTAAATTATGGCGATTTATTTAAGAAATAGGACTGTAAAACTATCCAAAATCTTATATTCATTTTTAGATCGCTTGTAAAATTTTTGTTTAATTAAATATCCTTTTGATTCCAGTTCATTCAGAAAAATGCATGTAGTTTATTTTGATAGCATCCTTTATTCAAATGGGTTGAAGAGATTTTCATGTAGCGCATTTAAAGTTTTTGTCAAATTTCTTTAAAATTTCATACATAATTATTAATAATTTTGTATAATGTTTTGTACAATTTAATAATTTTTATATCAATCCACAATTCACATCACAATTTTATCAACAATTCACATCAGGCCCAAGTACTCACGCCCTCTACCCCCCCCCCCACACACACACACATCCTTTTCGATTAAATCAATTATAGTCTTGAATTGCACGTTATTCTACTGTGCAGTACCGCAGACCTAACGCTTCTTTTAGAGTTCATTTGACCTGCCTTAAGCCAAGTTTTTCTGCAATGCAGAGGCTTCAATTGTTCCAATACCGGTTAAAGATTGACCCTAACTCCAGTATTATTTGAAAAACAAAACTGGTTTGGAAAATTGGACCGAAAGGAATTGTTCTTTCTTTCGATTATTCAGTGTCATTTAGTTCAAATCATGTCCTGTTTTGGTAAATATTCTAAGTAACGTCTGTTCCATTATGCAGTGAAAGAAATGTACAGGTCAACTACATTCAATGACCGTTTTGGGAAAACAAATGCGCGGTTAATGGAACTGATGGTTTAGCTGATATCTGTACTATCGTTATGTATTCGACGAGAACTCAGTAGACCTAATGTGTGCTTTACTGACAGACTCGTAAATTTACCTCGTTACCATTTCAATATGTAAGAATGCGTGTAATCAATCTCGAAATGTAAGAATGTGTGTAAACCTGATAAGTTCTTTGCGGAACTTCTCTTTCACCAGCAATGTTCATTAATTATTGACTAATTCTTAAATTAAGGTCTATTCTCTCTCCCCTAGATTCATGGCCGACCAACCGGTATAGTGGTTAAGGTGTTAGCCTCTAGATCGAAAGGTTCCTGGTTCGAATCCGGGTCCGGGCATGGATGTTTGTAAACGTATGGTATAGAGGCGGCTGGTGCACTTTAAATCTGTCGTGGCCGAAAGTCCTCACGTTGGGTTGGCGTGGAAGATTGGAGAGTGGGGTGCCAGCACAGGTGTTGCTTCGTCATCTGACCGTGGTTCAAAATTACGAGGTGTCGTCCTCGGATCTTTCCCTTAAGGGACTGATCCCGGACCGTCGTCAATAGCCCGTTGTGTTGCTCTAGTACGACTTTAACTAAAATTACCAATTACCAATTACCCTGATTCGAATTCTATTCAGTGCATCGATGTTTGTAAGCATATGGTGTAGAGGCGGCTGGTGCTTAAATCCTCACGTAGGGTTGGTGTGGAAGTTTGGAGAGTGGGTTGCCAGCTCGGGTGTTACCTCGTCATCTGACCGTGGTTCAAAATGACGTGGTGTTGCCCTCGGATCTTTCCCTTAGGGAATTGATCACGGACCGTCGTCGATAGCCCGTTGTGTTGCTCTAGTACAACGTTGATTAAAAATTACCAACATTTCTAAAATGAATACAAGTGGGTGTTGGTGTTGAAATTTGGAGAGTGGGGTGCAAGCTTAGCTGTTGCCTCGTCATCTGACTATGGTTCAAAATGGAGTGGTGTTGCCCTCGGATCTTTCCCTCAGGTTATAGATCCCGTCCGTCGTCAATAGCCATTTACAATTACCATCCAAAAGTAATGGTCTGTGTAATACATACAGGTTATTTCGAAAATATCTGGCCTAAGTATAAAGAGTGTAGAGGGGCCCAAAAAAGTTTTTTTTGTCAAAGAAAGTGTTTCCGGAAATGATCTAGTATGGCGTTAATTAAAAATTACCAAATTATCTAAAATGAATATTCCTCGAGATTTTTTGAAATTGGAAAACTTAATATAACTTCCACAAAAACGTTCAAAAACTAAAATTGCAATTAAGCTACTCAAGCGAGTTCATTGCATTTAAATAAAGGATCCAACCTCAATTCAATGACTTGAACGTGCTTTTACGCACAAAATTAAAAGTGGAGACATTTCACTCAAAACCCCACACACAAGACTGTAACACAGCAACAAAACAAGCAAATCCAAAAATTAAGTTATTTATAGCCAATTAGTCCAAATCTTATCTCCACAATGCAGTTATCCAGAAACAATAATTGACCATCAGATGTAATTTTGTAGCGCCCAAAGCCAAAAACCATTGGCCCGCACTATCCAATAAATATCTGAGCAGACAATCGAACCCAGACAGTAGGAGTCGAATAAATTAATATCAAGATCATTAATTATTTCGACTCAAATTAAATTCATACGCATCATTTCAAACTGAGGCGAGGGGAAACGCTTTTTGTTTTCCCCTCGGTGCGATCACGGTGGGGGAAAAGGGGGATTTCGGTTCCCAAATAGCCAATGGCGTCTCCGGAAGGGGATGCTCTTAAAGGAGCAAAAATCCCCGAGGGACCGTGAGATATTAAGTGAAGTATTATTAATCGTGTTTGTTTTATGTGCGCGTGAATCGTTCGTGGCAGGTGGTTTGGAAATGTAACTTTGATTTTTAATGGAAGATGAACAAAGCTTTGAGAGAATGCTCGTGCCCCGTTGAGTTTGTCACCCCCACAACCCTGCCAACCTTAGTCAGGGTGCTAGCTTTTAGATCGAAAAGTTTCTGGTCCGATTCCGGTGAAAGGCATGAATGTTTTTCGTTGCGGAGGGGGACGAATGTTTCAATTTCCTTTAAACAAGAAATGTTTATTTTTTCAATGAATTATTACAAATCATTCATCTGTCGAGGCAAAACTGTATATATATATATATATATATATATATATATATATATATACAGTTTTGCCAACATTTCTTCATTTTTTATTATTTTTTAAGACTTTTGTTACATTTTTTTAGAAATTCTTGTGTTTTTGAAATTATATATATATATATATATATATATATATATATATATATATATATATATATATATATATATATATATATATATATATATATATATATATATATATATATATATATATATATATATATATATATATATATGTTGTATTTTATACTTCAAATGCAATTTTCTCAAAATCAGTTTTTTGGGGAATTTTACCCAAGTTCAAAGTACTATGGCTATTAGATATATACACTTTGAGTTGAACTGTTTATATTTTCTAGATCTTGAATAACTGTTTAACCGACACAGTGAGAGCTTTTTTGCTTAAATAGTTCAGAAAAATCTATAAAAATTAATAAACATAAAAAATTGGAAATTTTTATAAAAATTTAAAGTACGCGTAAAATATTTTTTTTTAAATGAAAACTCGTAAATAAATTTTAGAAAATCTCTTTTGCATATACTATAACGATATTGTAGAAATTTGATTGATACAAAAATATTGAAAATTGACAGATTAATAGGTTTATAAAAAATGTATACGGCTTAAAAACATATTAAAATCGTATTTATAAAATATATTTGCAAATAAAAACGAATTTTTTATTGATTATTGCTTAAAAATATGTGCTTAATTATCACTAAAAAATAGGTAAGGTAAAATGAATGACAAGAATTTGGGGGTTTTCCCCTTATGGATCTCCTTTAACGGTTTGTGCCTTGAGTATAAGGTCTGTGTTCGTACATTGTATACGGAATAAATTTCTATGGTACTTAAAATATAAAAAATATTTATTATAAACACAAAACATAATTTAACAACCTGGTAGGCTTATGAAATGCATGAGAGACTAAGGCTTGAGCTGAGAAACAATTCTCAATACAAAGTTGACACATGCACTACCCTACAATGATGGTCAGGACGCCAGCGGATTTGCATAAAATCCGACTACTTGTTTGGGTTTGTTTTTTTCGTGGTAAGGCTTGGTACCTTTGGATGTTGTTCAAGGTCAATTGAACGGCGGCGCCTGCATGAACATTTTGAACAATCAGGTTCTTCCCACACTCTGGCAATTTTATGGAATGATCGAATGTTACTTCCAGGACGACAACGCTCCATGTCATGCTGCAGTCTCTGTCAAGCAGTAGTATCGAGATATGGATGTAAAATGCCTTCCCTGGCCAGCTCAGAGTCCCGACCTAAACCCCATAGAACACATTTGTGGGACGCGTTAGAGCGACGCATACGGATGTGGGAACCACGCCCGAAATCTACAGCTGAGCTGGCGACATTCTTGATGCAGGATTGGACAACCAATACCCATATCTGTGCATCAAAACCTCATTGAAAGTATGCCCAAAAGGGTTGCTAGTGTAAATGCAGCACGTGGGGGACCATCCCCCTATTAAAGCATGTATTCTTTCCCTCATACTATCACAACTTGCTGTCCGGTCCATTACTGTAGGGTAGTGTACAAATAAAACGGAATGCAATGCTGTTTGATCTACTAGTTCAGTCATAAAGTCAATCGAAGAATACTTGATACAAATAGTCTATATAAATAAGAATGGAGTGTTTGTTTGTACATTCAATATTTTCGACCCATTTCAAGTTTTCTATCCGTTTTGGACCCTTCTGATGCCGAATCCACCTTTTTCTCGTTTGGTGTCTGTCTGTCTGTCTGTCTGTCTGTATGTTGTGCCCTATACACGTCCACACGGTTCAATATATTTTCATGGAAATTTCCATACAGTGAGTACTTATCTTCATTTAGTGAGTGGAATTGGTTGCGAAAGTCTGTCTGTCCGACTTTCTGTTCTACGTTCGATTTTGTGATTGTGTGTTTGTGTAGGCATCACATGCATTTTATTCCAGATATTTGATTGCAATTTATTTCATTTTATACATTATGTACTAGTTTAGTGAATGCAATATTAAACATTTTTTTATTATTATATTTAGTTGAGTTTCATGCTAAAACACCTGAGTAAGTATACTTAAATAAACCATAATTTGGTAGTTTTGGGAAAATTGGAGTGTATATTGAATATTACGATAACTTCGATTGCTTTTCCAGTACTGCTAAAAAAAAATTATTCTTCAAAAAATTATTTTTTTTAAATGGAATTATAGTTCTGATATTTCATTTATTTCGAGTCTTATTGTTGTTCTTTGCGCAATGAAAACGATTTTCGAATACTTGGGACAGACGATATTTTTCAACGAACGGGAATGAACAAGATAGCGCGAATATTGATATTTTCTTTTTCTTTCGCTCTGAATTAATTTCACATTTCTAAATTTTGTGCACTTTTAGTTGTAAGTTGTGGCAAAACTGTGCAAGATCACGAGATAAAAATGAATCACAAATTAATATCTTTAAAACAATTTTTTCCGACATCTTTTATTTTGTTTTATTTCGCTGTTTTCTGTTTTAAATATTTATTAATTTAATAAATATGTTTTCCTTCTCATCACACTCAACACCACCACAAAGTATTCGACTTAAAAATGCCAGGTAAGTCAGAATACATTTTCAGTAAATTTTAAGTGTAGTTATGCAATTATTGAAAGAATAATGCCGTTATTTAAATAATAATGCCGTTATTGAAAGAATAATAATGTTTAAAAATCCAAACTAGAACTTTTTCCAACATTAAAAAATTGTTGTAATGCCGGGCTCGACAGGTCGTTCGACAAATCGTTGTAATGACAGGAGAAGATTGCAAAATTTCACAGTGTCGCATACCGGAGGCAAGAGTGCCACAAGTAAAAAAATATTGTTTTGTTGACTATGAGTGCGAGAGCACTCGCCGTAAATCGTAATTTTAATTAATTGAGTTGAACATGAAAATAACAAAAGAAAGGGAATTACAAATCTCCCTCAAAATCGTCTTTTATAGTAGTAACCTTAGTATCACCTTTCGTCATTTTGTAGCTTTGTCATACAGCAATTGTGCGATGTATGTGAAATGTATTACATGAATATATATGCATGTGTAGGATTTGTGTCCAAAGTAAGTTGTAGGAAATATAAAGATGGCGAAAGGTTTTAAAATATTATTTCATTTTTCAAAAAACGTAAGTCATTATATATTTTCATCATCTCTTCAATCTAGAGTAAACCAATTCAAACCGAGTAAGGTCGGATATTTTGCTAGTTCTGAATAATAACACAAATTCTGAAAATCCAACAGTCTGTATGTGAGTTTTAACGTGAACCCACCCTCCGTGGTGGGTAGGATAGATTCAAGATTTCGCCTTTGTTTTGTCATGAGGACAAACGTGACTAGAAACAAACGGTAATACAGTGAAACGCCGATTTAACGCAACGCGCATTTAACGTCATTTTTCATGGGTCCCAAATAATTTCCTATACTTTCAATGTTAAAAAATCCCATATTTAACGTTATCAATTCGATACTTTTCCCTCATTTAACGTTTTTTCAGCAAAAAGAACTCGAAGGCGATTTCCTTAAAACAGTCAGATATTATCAGGCCAGCACGGCGTTGCCCGTGAGAGTTCTTTTCGTGTCCTTACTGGTACTAAAACATTAAAAAGAGAACACAATTTTAAGAATGAGTAGCACCTCCACACGGGCATGTCGCAAATTCGCATAAAATTTGGACTTCCTGAAGCATCGATCTGGCGTAACATTTTTCGCAATTTCAGATGCGTTGAAAATTTTATTCTATCTTTAACGATCGCGAAGATAAAAAACAAATAGTCCTTTTGGTGTTCGTAATGAATATCTTCGTCAAATGCGTAAAATTGTAAATTCGATTTACAAAAATACAAAATTTCATTACTGTTTAGAATGATGTTAATTATTTAGCAAGTAAAAGCAAATAGCAAACCAAAATAACAGATTTCTTAAACCCATAAACTATTGTAAAGGAAGGTATGTTACTTAATTTAGGCCTTATTACATGCTCGATGTTTCGTTTTCCTCCGACTAAGATTTAACGTTTTCCAACGTAAGTTATTTCTTTCCAGTCCCTTGAAATACTTTAAATCGGGGTTTCATTGTAACTGTTAGATGACAGTTGGGAGTTAGTTATTAGCTGATTACGAAATAATAACTGCTACCGTGTCTTAACAATAACAGTTAATATGTTAGCGTAAATTAGCAATAACAATTCACACTGTTTAGTAAATTAACAATAACAGTTTATACTGCTATCTTAAATTAACGAGGACAATTCATATTGATATCGTAAATTAGCAATAACAGTTCGTACTTTTATGAAAGAACAGTTTTGCCCATCTCTAATATTAATGGATAGAATACATCTGCGGGATGAAATAGAAACAGCTCATGGGCTTCATTCACCCCCCACCCCCTCCGGTCATATGTCTTGCAGTCCATGTAGCTGTCCGTGAGTTGATTTTGATTATTTCCGATATCGTGGAATAGATCATAATATTCTGGCACACATATATGAATTACCCTTCTGAGCATCGATAGATTTCCGAGTACTGTAACGTGGTTTTTACCCCACAACACACTCAATGACGAAAGAATCCACCTTCAGAAACATTCAATTGGTCCTTTTCTGTCTAGAATCTTGAAAAGTTTCTATTGCTTCTTTCCTCAGAATAGATTCCTTTGGAACATTTCAATTGGTCCTTTTCTGTATAGAATCCTTTGGAAATATTCTATTACTTATTTCCTCATAATATATTCCTTTGGTCCTTTTCTGTCTAGAATCCTTTAGAAAGATTCTGTTGATTTTTTTCCTCACAGTAGACTTCTTTGGAACGTTTCAATTGGTCCTTTTCTATCAAGAATCCTTTAGAAAGATTCTATTGCTTCTTTCCTCAGAATAGATTCCTTTGGAACATTTCAATTGGTCCTTTTCTGTATAGAATCTTTTGGAAAGATTCTATTGCTTCTTTCCTAAGAATAGATTCCTTTTTAACTATTAAAATGGTCCTTTTCTGTCTAGAATCCTTTGAATTGATTTTATTGACTCTTTCCACATAATAGAAACCTTTGGAACGATTCTGTTGACGCTTTCCTCAAATAGAATTCATTGGTAAGATTCCATTAGATTTTCTTCAGAATAGAATCCTTTGAATATATTCTATTGCCTCTTTCCTCATAATATAATCTCTTTGAAAGATTTAATAGGTCTTATATGTTGAATAGAATCCTTTGGATCAATATTATATAGATCAGTTTCGCACAATAGCATTGGTTGTACTGATTCTATTGGTCATTCCACAAAATAAAATCTTATAGCTGAATAAAATTGATTAGCAGTCACGCAGGGAAGATTGCAAAGTGGAATTACGCGTATTAACCTCTCGAAAGGTTAACAATGATGTGAGAAATAGGGTAAAATGCTTATAAAAGAAAGTGTTTGAAATACTATAGTTCTTTTTCCGTATTCTAGTACGAACAAAAACATATTCTTCTGAAAAAACAAAGCAAAACATTCGCTTTGGAATGAAACGCGAAGGGATTTATTCCCTCCAAGAAAGCTTTCTTCATGCTCCAGGCACACTTGGAATTTTCCATGGCACTAAGGATACGATTTCGATTTCACTTAAGAAAAGCTCCTTTCCGTTTAAGATTACCTCTCACAATATGATTTCTGATTGAAAACATGGGATACGTGTATCGCAAAGAATAAAATATTCTCACGTTAATCAGGTATATTTTATATTCTGAAGAATTTAAAACCCGTTGCGTGGGCAGTTCTTTTGTTCTGTGAAGGGAAGGTTTCGAACGCATTTTATTTTATGTGATAAATTTGTTGGTCGAAGATTTTCATGGAAATGCCACATCTTTCAGAGAGGCGCAGAATTTAAACTGGAAAATTCATCATAGGTATTTTTTACTGAGTAAATTAAAATTCAGGTAAATAGATTATTTTTTCATAAAAAACTGTCTCAAATGCTTTACATTTAGGTTATTGTAATAGTTAGGCTGGTATTTAAACAGGCTTTAATATAAAAGTGGTGAATTCATTATATCAGCGGAATGTCTCATTCAAATCGAAACGCTCTACTGAAGTATTTATACTTTAATAAGCTCACTGTTTACGATAAACAAGACTCAAAAGCTACAAAGACGAATTAAATAAAAAAAGGCAACTTCTATAGATAAAATACACTACCCTACAATAATGGACCCGACACCAGCGGATTTGCATAAAACTCGACTACTTGTTTACGGTGTTTTTCGTGGTATGGGACCTTTGCATGTTGTTCCTGGTCAATTGAACGCCGACGGCAACATGAACATTTTCAACAATCAGGTTCTTCCTACGCTCTGGCAATTTTATAGAAAAGACGAATGTTACTTCCAGGACGACAACGTTCCTTGTCACGTTGAAGCCTCTGTCATGCATTGGTATCAAGATATGAATGTAAAACGTCTTCCCTGGCCTGCTCAGAGTCCCAACTTAAACCCCATAAAACATTTATGGGACGAGTTAGAGCCGACGCTTACGAACCAGGAAACCACGTCCGAAATCTACAGCTGAGCTGGCGACATTTTTGCACATCAGGAATCGACACAAATACCCGCAGCTGTGTATCGAAACCTTGTTGAATGTATGTCAAGTAAGACGTTTTACATCTTGATATCACTGCTTGACAGAGGCTGCAACATGACACGGAGCGGAAGTAGCATTCGTCCATTCCATAAAATTACCACAGCGCAGGAAGAACCAGATTGTCCAAATTTTCATGTAGGCGTCGTAGTTCAATTGACCAGGAACAACATGCTAAGGTCCCAGGCCATACCACGAAAAACACCCCCAAACAAATAGTGGAATTTTATATAAATCCGCAGACGTCCTGTCCATTATTGTAGGGTAATGTACAATGCTGCAGACAAAAGCTCTCTTCGGAAGATTCTTCTGTAGAAACTTAAACCAAATTCATTATTTCGCGTTCAGATGTACTGCGTGGAAGTTTCAAACATGCTTGATAAATAGACCCAAATAATTCAAGTTTATTGTTAAACGTACCCTCTACCACAGCGTGATCACTTTAGATACGAACAAAAATGTTTCTCTTTAAAACCTCGGTGCATCAACTCTGTTGGGAAAAAAACTTTTAATTATCCACTCCTTGAAATTGTTATAAGTCCGCGTCTTGCAGTTGCCATCCCTAAAACGAGAAACTTCTGAATTTATGTTACGTGAAGGACTCTTAAAACTCCATCGCAGCATGAGAAGTGTTTGCATATCTAGTCGCAACTTTTTGAGAAACGCGACGAAAACATTCTAAAAAAGGACATTTGGGAGGTTATAAAAACGACATTTTTTCCTCTTCCCTTTCAATTACGGAGCCGGCAGCCGTTTTAAACTGCGAAATCTTTTCCTCAAAATAAAACTTTTATTCCTGGTCACAAAGTGTTATGGTTTTATTCAGTTTACAACAATATCAAAGAATGTCGGTGGCTTGCTTTCGTAACACTTGCTTAAGCTAGCGATTTTAATGATACTGAGAGAAGAATACGTTTCTATTACAAATGTCATTATGTTTTAATAAAAGGCAAAACTTTTCTTGCGTTAGGGTTATCTTTTGACGTGATGAAATTTAAGTGACTAATTAAATTTCTTTGTTGCGTTTTTTCGTTAAAAAAGTTTTACTTTTAAATGTAATACTTGATAAAGAAAAATGATGTTATAAAAATTGAATAAGCTTACATTTGTTAAATTTTTTAACGAATAACAACGTGAGTTTCGAGGACCCCGTTAGCCCAGTTCGAACGTAACGGTTTAGCAATAGAATCCAACCAAATACCGTGGTGTGCGAAGGGGGATGGTGCACATTAAATCTGTCGTTGCCTCGAATGTCCTCACGCTGGCGTGGAGTGGAAGTTTGGAGAGTGGAGTATCGGCTCAGATGTGACCTCGTCATCTGACCGATCTCTTCTTTCGGGTTTGATCCCAATAGCCCGTTGTGTCGCTCGAGTGTAGTGTTAATTGAAAGCCTTCCTTTCTGAATCTGATATGTAACTGTATTTTCTCAAACTTTTCTTAATTGAAAACCTTTATGCAGATATTTCTCGTTCATTGAGTTTTGTTTTGTTTTGAAAGAAAAATGCGATTGATCAAAATTGAGCAATCACAGTGATCGAACAATCTAAAATATAATCTTTTGTATAACAATGAATTCGATAATGTTGTTACTTGTATTTTTCTTTATATGACAATAAGGTATACTAAAGAAGGCATGGTGTTAGAGGCAGATATTTTACTATTTCTAGAGATTTTGAAGTATTCCATCCATATATTACAATCGTACCAGCATTTTCATAGAACACCTCTATTAATTTTATTAGATTTGAGTTTCCAAGCAAGCGAAAAAATTGTGCTTCCAACAAATTTAATAAATTTAATGCTGAAATTTTGCAATTGTAAAAGATTAGTGAATATCGTTTGGGTTAAATTTAAATAAGTATTTTATAAAATGTTCTAATAGCAGTATTACTGCAATAAGTACAATTTATTAAACATAATTCGTGACTTTTTAATGCAACGCATACTTGCAACACGAACTGGTATTGAAAGAATTTAGTGAAAATTGTTTTAAAGTATAACAACTATCATGATTTGAATAACAAGAAATAAACTTTTTGTATGACTATATTATGAATTTGATAATGTCGTTACTTTGTGTATTATTCGTTATTTGACGGGCCGTTTGTGTGATATATGAATGGAATATATATATATATATATATATATATATATCACAATAGTACCAACACGTTTAAAAAAAGCATCTATTAATTTTATTTGATAGGAAATTAATCCTATGAAGATAAAACAAATAAACTCGGAATTGAAAATTTGGAATGAAAAAATATTATTCAACTTCGTTTGATTATTTTTTTTCAAGACATTTTACAAAACAAAATAATAGCATTTACCACAATAATTACCATTCATTAAAATTTTCGTGATTTTTTAATGCAACGCGTTTGGAACAAAAATTATAATAAAAGAATTTTGAATACCTGAAGTTGAGTTGTCGCTCAATGATAATTTTTTGCTACACGAGAGCTAATACTTTAAGTGCTTCATCTATTAAGCCTAAATGTATGCAAACAACACACTGTAAGAAAAACCATTCATAAGTGGAGAAAAAAATAGAATACACAATAAAGCGAAACAAAAAAAAAGAATAGAAGATCGTACATTAACAAAAAGTGTATTTTGAGGAATTTGAGAATGGGTAATTACAGAAATTTTTAATTAGTCCTCGATCTAGTAAAATTAAATGTATGCATTTAGCAGGAGAAAGAAGTATAATGTAACAGAAGAAAGAAGCGTAAAATAGAATTAAAGGGAACAAAAGATTAAATTAAAACCAAATAAGAATAAAACAAAGTGAAAATGTAGAATGGAATAAAAATTAAATGAGAATTTCGAGAAATACGAAAATTAGAACGCAAAAAGAATTTCTGTTTTTGATTTATTTTAAAAATAAAACGAAATTGAAAGCGAAATATTTCAGTAATAAAAGGTAAAAAATTATACCAGAGCAGAAATAAAATATGTAAGTATTAGAGAAATAATATTAATCTTTCTTCCTCTAAAGCTATGTCTATGGCTACCCATTTCTTGTGACAATTTTTTTTGAAAAATAGCAAGTTTAAAATATATTGTTAAGTTTCAATAAGAACTTTATAAACCTCTTTCAACGGCTGTGTTCTTTGAGAAAATTCAGAATATGTTATAATATGCATAAATGGAATCACACACAGTGAGGGACCAATGAAACTATCATACTTCCGCAGTCAGTACTAGTTCAGATGACGGACTTTAGTACCAGGTTAGATGACGAATTGCAGTATCAGTTCACACGAAGAGCCCAAGTACCAGTTTAGACGAGTGTCCCCAGAACTAGATCAGATGATAGGTCCCCAGTACCAGATCAGATAATTGCAACCAATGCTAGTTAAGATGTCGTTCCTTATTATCAGAGAAGACTAATATACACAGTACCAGTTGAGATGACGTTCCCCAGTATCAGTTACGATAACGTTCCCCAGTATCAGTTAAGACGAAGATCCCAAGTACTGTGAAGACCTTCACACTAACACTTCTCACACCTGTCGGAATTTCTCATTACCTGTCAGAATATCGAGTGGTGTTCGTCCAGAAGATCTTTGATTGGATTTCGACTTTTACCGTTGAGTTCTTTTTGAACTGCGGACGAACGACGGTTAGAGAGCAGGAGACAGACGATAGAGAGAGAATAAGGTAGATGGTGACGCTGGTGAACACGCTGGACTTTGAGGACAAACACTAATATGTATTGGTGTAATGAGATTAATGCGATGATGTAAATACTGTACATATTATTACGTTCGTGGAATAATAAGAACTTTAAAATCTTAGCTGCTGGTTGTCTTGTCCTTGTGTACGATTCGTACTGTTTTTACGCTACCGTTTGGGCCGACTACACTACAGTACCAGTTCAAATGATGCCCCCCCCCCCGGTACAAATTTATATGGAGTCTCCAAATTCCAGATCAGATTACATGTATTCTCATTATAGGCCCAAGTACCAATTCAGATGACATTCTAGAGTACCAGGTGAGACGCGCGAGGAGCCTCAAAAGCATTTTAGAGGACAGTCCCCTGCACCGAATAAGGTGATCGTCCCCGTTACCAGATCATATGATGGTATTCGTACCAAATCTGATGACAAGCCCAAACACCATAGACCACTGAACCAATTTAGATTGCGGTGCCTCAGTATCCATTTTTAAGTGTTGGGACTCCTCGTTAAATTAAAAATGTCTGCCAGTACTAAATACTTAACACCCAAAAGAAAACTGTTTTCCCCTTGTATAGCCTTATACTCTCTGGTAGGAAGGTATCTTAATTCACGTCACACTGGAGCAACACAGCCGGCTATTGGCGACGGTCAGGGATCGAAACCCGAAGCGAGAGATCCGAGGAGAGCATCACGTAATTTTTAACCAAGGTCAGATGACGAGGTCAACGCCGGATCTGGCACCCCATTGGCCAAACTTCCTCACCACGCCAACGTGAGGACGTTTGAAGCTACAACAGATTTAACGTACATCAGCCCCCTTTTTACTGACGGTCTTTTGTTGGATTCGTACTCGCAACCCTCAGGTTGCAAATCCGGTAATTTTTCCAACCGGACTACAGCGACCTTTATACTCTCTGGACAGTTCACACTTTTTGTTAAATCAATTTTGCATTTAGAAGGTATTATTTATTACTGTACAACAAAAACACACATTTTCAGGCTTTGCTTCTGGCCCTGGTAGCGCCATCCAGCCCATTCACAAAGAGACATACATCTTAGAATTAACTTGATACTTTTGTGGTGACGCAGTAGGTTCAACCATTGTCCTTTATGCGTCAATCATTTTTGCGAAGTGAAAGTTTCGTTTGCTAACTAAAACTAGATAGGTGTCAATCAAAATCCTTAGCAAATGAAATAATTTCAGCGAATTAACTTATCCAATCACCGCAGACAGAAGGTGTGGTTAATTCATTCCTCCCAGTGATCCGAGCCGAACGCGATTTTCCAAACCCTCACAGATACCAAAACAGGGGGCGGGGCTAACCGTAACGGCCAATAAGATTGAAGTCAACCAAATATGAAATGAAGTCTTCTTTTAAAGAGCTTCTTTTCGTGAAGCAACGATGGCCTAATGGCTAAAGTCACCTACCTTCAGTTTGGCGTCGGCAACGGAACCAGCTGGTGGAAAAAATTTTAGATCCTCCAAATTATTTAAAAAAAATTCCAATTTAATTCCTTTTGATTCTAAATTACTTTTCCTAATTTTTAATACCCTTTTTATATTTTTCCAAACTTTCGTTGATTTGACATAAATAATCTAAGAACCACTCCTGAACTCACTACCAGCTGATATTTTTCCGCCCCTCTGCCGTCCCCTTTGCTTTAGGATGATGGTGTCGTATCCACCCCTGGTTTAGGACCATTCTGATGTAACAAAAAGCATACATAAAACACTAACTTATATAATTATTAACTTATATAATAAAAGGATACAATTTTCGGCTCCCACCTCTACCCACCCATAGCCATGGATCTGAAAAGAAAAGAAGAAAACAGAAAAATTATTTAACATGTTTCATTTATTACTCTGCAAATAGGATCAGACAGGATTTCAGTTGTCTTTAGCGTAGTGATGGAGATTCCTATCCAGCGCTCGCGATCATTGGCCGTTACGGTTAGCCCCGCCCCCTGTTGTAGTATCTGTGAGGGTTTGGAAAATCGCGAGCCGAACGGACATGACTTTTCGCTCTGAATCTGATACAAAAGGACCTATGTTCCTTCTTTCCTAAATTCTTCTTTGTCTTGTATGTAGCGTGTGCTGTGTGGTGATTAAAAGTCTAATATTCACCTAAATCCTTCTGATAAGTGACTCTAACACAAACATACCCGATACCACCATACTTTCATTGTCTATACCAGGGGTTCCCAACATTTTAATAACTGCGTACCACTTGAAATTTTTAGAAATTTCTGGGGCACCACAAGTCTTATATTTTTTAGGATATCTAATGTCAGAAAAGTGCCAATTGCTTGTTCTATTTTAAGTAAAATACTTATATAAGTCATTAATATTATAAAGTCATTAATATTAAGTATAAAAGTCATTAATACAAAATACACTTGTATTTTGTATTAATGATGTTTTAATAAAGTAACAAATAAAACGATTATTGAAAATTAGTGTTAATTTTTACTCACAGGTCTAAAAACAAATCATTTTAAATAATTAGTACAAACTAAACAAACGAAGATTGTAACAATCAAAAATTAATTTTTAGCGCGAAACTTGTTGTTTGTCTTTTATTAAAATATCAATATCAGGAGCAATGGAACTTAACTTCACTCTAAAGTCCTCTTCAACACTTGCTCTGTTTCTATATTTATTTTTTATATATAAAAATTCAGAAAAACCACTCTCACGCAAGTAACTAGTAAGAAAAATGGCATAAGACATGGAGAGATATCAACTTAATTTCGCCGAGATAGTCATTGAATATAAATAGATAATCAGCAACAAAGTTTCTCTTTAAATAATGTGCTACTGTTTGCGTTATGTATTAGAATGCAATAAAAACGTTAATCCCAAATTGATTTCATATAATTCCATTTTTACTATAATGTGGTTGTACATACTAAAAAATCGAACAAACTTCGTAGAACATTTGGGTCGCTCGTATCATCCTTGCGTACCACCTGAAATGTTGCCAGTGGTACGCGGTCTATGGTCTATACGTTATTACTGTGACTCTAACAATGGAAATGCAAAACTACACTACACTACAACAATGGACCGGACAGCAAGATGTGGTGGTATAAAGGAAAGAATACATTGTATAATAGGATGATGGACCACAACGTGTTGCAATTACACTAGCAGCCCTTCTGTGCATACTTTCAAGAAGGTTTTGATACACAGCTATGGGTATATGTGTCCATTCCTGCTGCAAGATTGTCGCCAGCTCAGCTGTAGATTTCGAACGTGGTTCCCTAGTCCGTAAGCGTCGCTTTAACACGTCCCACAAATGTTCGATGGCAGGGGTGGCCAACCAGTGGCGCATGCGCCAAACATGGAGCATTGGATGATTACAAGTGGCGCATTGTATCCTTACGCCTACTTATTCGTTTGAAGTAGGCGCTATAACTGAATCCATCTTCATATTTTCAACACCAGAGTGCTCTTAGTTCAATTCAGTCTTCTTACTCATCGGTTCGTCGTGATATTTTTTACAGTTTACAGTTGATATTGTGTGATACGATTTACATACTTGTGCTATGTTTGTTCTCTTTCAACATTTAGACTTTTAGAGTATTTTTTATTTTTCTATGTTTTTTACACTCCTGTTATCCATCACAATGCAAAAGAAAATGAGCAAAAGAAGCGTAGAAAGTGATAGTAATCGTGAATTTAATGAACTGTGGGAAAATAAGTTGTTATTTATAGAAAGTCCACCAGAAAAACCGTTTAACATTGTTTGAGAATACTCTTTCACATAATATGCAAATCTTGGCACTATAAAACAGAGCATCAGTCTAACACAGATGGAATAATGAAGCTCGTTCGTGGGTCTGAGTTACGAAAAGAATATGTGACTAAGAAAAAGAAAGAAATCAAAAGAAGACAAAGTATTTTTGCTAAAGTAGGTTGTGATGACTTGGCGATGACAGAAGCGTCCTATGAAATTGCTTTACCAATGACGAAAAACTTACTTTTCTTGACGCATAAGAAATTGTTAAGCCTTGCCACCAAATATTTGCATGTCATCTTGTTAATAAAGGTATTAAAAGGAAAGCAGATGAAATTGCTATATCAAGGCAGACAGGTACGAGACGTATCGAGGAACTCTCTCAGGATGTATCTCAACAACTGGGAAAACCTTGTCCATTTTTTTTCTTTAGCATTGATTGAATCAACGGACATGTGATGTAGCCCAGTTAAGCATTTTTAAAAGAGGAATTGATTATATGTTGATTTCTTTAATGTCTGAAGAACTTGCCAATCTGGAGTCATTGCATGGTAAAACAAGAGGATCAAATTTGAAGAAGAGAAATCATTCTTAGAATATTTAAAATTATAAAATATAGTAAACCAACCGGTGTGTGTACTAACGTAGCTCCGTCAATTATAGGTAAAATCAATGGCACAATAACTTTGCTAGAAATTGTTTTTATTTGTCCTGTACTAAAATATCACTGCATTATACACCATGAGGCACTATGTAGAAAAACTTTAAAAATAGAACCTGTTATGTTACTGGTTGTGAAATGTGTGAATAAAATTATAGCCAGAGTATTAAATTGACGAGAATTCAGAGAAAATTGTGAATTGTTAGATTTGGAATACGGTGAAAAGGTCCTTCATTCTGAGGTGCTCTGGGTTTCTAGTGGATAGGTTGTGAGTACATTTTGTAAATTTTAAATGCTGTTTATAATTTTTTTTAGAACAGGAAAATGAACTGCATGAGATGAAAGAACCCTATTTTTTGATAACAGTAGGCTATTTGATTTGGAATTTTTAGTTGATGCTACTAGACATCTCAATGATCTAAATTCGAAACTACAATTCAAGAATAAATTATTTCCTCGCTTAGTAAATAGCATCAATCCATTTTAAATTAAATTTAAATTATTCATCTCTCAGTTAGAAAATCAGAATTTTAGTCATTTTCCACACTTGAAAGAGCATAGTGAATGTACTGCGGAAAATAGCAATTTGTCAAATTATATTGATAAATCACACATATTATTGCAAGGGCCATTTGAAAGTCGTTTTCATTATTTAGCTAAAGAAGAAAACAGCTTGTTCGCATTTAATAACCCCTTTTCACTTAGTGAACAAAACGTAATGAAGATGCCTAGTAACATACAAATGGAACTTATTGATTTAAAAACTAATTTATGTTGCATACTCGAAACCCCATCCACCAAACCACCTGCACAGTGGCGACACTCGTAGCGACGCCAGCGCTACGGAGCACAGGTGCATAGGAGAGCAGAGTAGTGAAGAGCGAAGTCGCCAACAGCGAAGCTCTCATCGATGTTTCCGTTTTAATGTGTCTTTTAGTTAGGCTTAAGAGCCTAAAGTTGTATGCTAAACCTGAGAATATATAGTTATTGTTAGAACCTGACTTGTTCTTGTCTTCATACATCAACACCCTAGACAACCCGAACCAGAACATTTATTATTTAAAATAAAGTTCGATGAGCTTTTCTCAGATCAAAATGCTTCTGACATGATTAATTTCCCTGAAATACGAAAATTGGAAAAAATTTATATATGTCGTTTTGGAACGATACGCAGATGTGAGCAAGCAAGACGTAAACTTTATTAAAAGCAAAACGAGATTGCGAATCACTGATTCATATTTGAAGAATTATCTGCTGCTCACAGTAACAAACTTAACACCAACCATTGAAAGACCAGCGAAATCCCAACGGGCTCAAAAGTCTCATTAATAGTAAGTAATGTTAATGTGCTGTAATAGACATTGTTTTACATACAATAACTAAATATTTTTAGAATGTTAATTATGTCTATAAACATACTATTATTGAAAAGTTTGTTAAGGATATTCCAGACCATGAATGTAAGAAGGTAAAATAGTTGCTTGAATTGTATGGCGCATCTGAATTCGTATATGAAAAAAATTGACGCATGGTATGTAAAAGGTCGGCCAACTCTGGTATACGGTATCTGTCTGGTGTGAAATTTTCCGCAGATTTATAATCAGTTGAAAATTTCCATCTGTCTTTAACTATCCTGATTTTACAAAAAAGAACTAAACAATGCCAGCGTAAATGTTTTAAATTTTTTTGCTTTCCCTCGCTGAAATCGTAAGAATGCAGGAAATGTAATCTGTTTACTTTTGAAACGTGAAGGTTGACGTGACATCACAATCTCATGCAAAAATGTAAAAGATATTCAATTTAAAGATTTTATTTATTTAAAGAAAATCATATACTTAGGTATCTTACTAAAGTGAAATTTTCCGCAGGTTTCAAATCTGTTGAAAATTTTACAGTCTAGGAGATAAAAAAAAAAGAACCACATAACTAAAGTTAAAACTTTGTTTTTTATCGTCTGCTGGAAAATCATTCTTCCGCGCAAAATGAAAACGGAAAAAATAAATTTAGAATCGGATCTTTTATGCTGTTACCATTCCAAAGAAAAAAAAATAATTAAATTTCATTAAATTCATTTAAATATTTTTTATATTGTATTTTAAAATTCGCCGGACCCTAAAATTGCAAACAATTTGGACTATTTGTGTGCCAAATCCCATTACTGTAAGTGCCTTAGATTCGTCAGGACTTTGCGTGCAAGAAACAAACAAACACTTCCTTTTAAAATATTAGAGATGAGACGTTTTAATATGGAGCTCAATACGCAATAGAGGTTTGAACTTCCTGTTATACGTTGATGCGTTTTAATGATTTTTGTAGAATGTATTAGTTCTAATACGTATTTGAATAACTGTGGCTCAGATAACAATATACATAGTAGGCAAAGTGAATATATTAGCGTGTAAAGTTTCAAATGAGTGAAGTATCTTTTTTAACGGAATCCAAGATTATGAACTGTGAACAAAAAATGAACAACCGAAAAAAAGAGAACAAAAAAGATTTGACTTAAAAAAGAGAGTGAAAAAAAAGATCCGAGTGTAAAAAGAGGACATATTTTCTTTAAAAGAGATGTTCTATCAACTTTAACCATACTTAAGTCTTTTCAGTCAAAGCAATGTGAGAAGATGAGAATTTTTTTTTTTAGTAACTTGTATGGAATAGTTATTGTATAATCCTAAGAAAAACATTTTAGATTCCAAGATCTCGTAGAGATTTAATGAGAATATTCCAATTATAAGTCTCAGGAAATGAATGTATTCTCATGTCACCATTCTGAGTATTTAAGCATTCAAACTAAAGTTAGGGGAAATTTACATAACACATTGATAATTTCTCTGTTTTAGGAAAACTCTATTCTGTAAATGACAATTTGTAATTCATAATACAAACTAATTTGGAAATTTCCAACCGTGTTTATAGTGGGTACACTTATTCATTAACCGTCTAAGCGTTTCGTGATTTCAATGTTGTCTTGTATTGTCTTCACATCACAAACCGCACGTAATGACTGCATAACCATATTTATTATTTGAAAGATTCATGGGTTCTTTCAACCTTTAGAAAGACTTTATTGTTCCGCTCTCTAGAGTATAATTCTTTGAAAATATTCTATTTGTCCTTTCCTTAAAATATAATTATCTTGAGCCAATTCTACTGATGTATTTTCCTTAGAATATAATTGTTTTAAAATACTATATTTATGCTTTCCTTAGAATGGTGTCGTTTTTAAATATTCTATAAATGTTTTCCTTGAAATAGTTATTACTTGAAATATAGTCTATTAAAAAAGTATGTTATTTTAATTAACGTCAAACTGGAGCAACACAATGGGCAATTGACGAAGGTCAGCGATCTAAACCACAGGGAAAGAACCGAGGACAACACCACGTAATTTTTAACCCTGGCCAGATGACGAACTATTCGAAAGAGAGATAATACATTGGTCTTTTACTGAGAATATAATGTATATTAAATATTCTACTGGTGCTTTCCTTGAAATAGAATCTATTCTCAAATTCATATGGGGAAAAAATATAACAGTTACTATTTAAAAATTATTTATTTAAAGAAGATCATATTTTTAGCTTTCGATCAAATGGGAAATTTTCCGCAGATTTCAAAACCGTTGACATTTTTATTCTATCTTTAACGATCTAGGAGATAGAAAAAAGAACTGCACAACTCATTTAGAGTCTGCCATATACATATGGTGTTGCCATTCTAAGGAAAATAATTTAAATTAAATTCCATTAAATTAATTTTAAGATGTTCTACATTGAATTTTAATATTCGGCGTGACTCAAAAATTGAAAAAGTTTGGACGACCTGTGTGCCAAATCCCATTACTGTAAGTGCCATAGATTCTTCTGGACTATGATCAAAGAAAACAGACAGACAACCACTTTATGAGAGTAGGGATAACAAAAAAATCGACTCCCTAAGAAGGAGTTGTGCCGGGATCGATGAACTTGAAACGGCACTTACTGTGGACGTATAGTCTTTAGTGACGAGTGCCGTTTCCAACTGTGTCCTGACGAAAACCTCAGACATGTCTGGAGACGTCCAGGGCAGCGTGTGGATCCTGCCCTTGGGGACGTAGACGACATTATACGACTGGCTGTGTTACCGTTCCTTTTGCGACACCCCGGCCTTACTTTTCAGCACAACAAAGCCCGATGTTGCTTTGAATTGTCTTCGAGCCTTCCCAACACTTCCTTGGCCTGCTAGGTCTCCCGATCTCTCTACCATAGAGCATATCTGGGACGTTATGGGAAGGCAACCATACTGGAATGTTGACTATTTAGCCCGACAGTTGGAGGCAGTTTGGCAAGAAATTCCGCTGGACACTCCGGGAACTTTTTTGTACAGTATCAAATCGGTCAACCAAATCAATTTTTTATAAAACAGTCACGTGACAATTAATCGACAGGTTGGTTACACTTTTTAAAGTTCCTCTCAATGACAATGTTCTGTCTACTTATGTTCCACGTCTATGTTTAGGAATCATGCAGGGAAGACTTCAGATTGCATGATTAATTGGTGCGAATGAACCCGCTGAAAAGTTTAAGGAGTAGATACATTTTCTAAAAGCTACTTGTTATGCATAACAGAGTTTCATCGAAGTGTCAAAATGCAAGAATATCTATATACACAACCCCGCAATAATGGACCGGACGCCAGCGGAATTGCAGAAAATCCGACTACTTGTTTGGGGGTGTTTTTCATGGTATGGCCTGAGACCTTTGCATGTTGTTCCTGGTCAATCGAACACCGACGCCTATATCAACATTTTGGACAATCAGGTTCTCCCTACGCTCTGACAATTTTATCGAGTGGACGAATGTTACTTCCAGGACTACAACACTCCATGTCATATTGCAGCCTCTGTCAAGCAGTGGTATCGAGATACGGATGAGAAACGTCTTCCCTGGCCTGTTCATAGTCTCGACCTAAACCCCATAGAACATTTGTGGGACGCGTTTGAGCGACGCTTACGGACCAGGGAACCCCGTCCGAAATCCACAGCTGAGCTGGCGACATTCTTGCAGCAGAAAGGAACACAAATACCCGTAGCTGTGTAACAAAACCTTGTTGAAAGTAGGCCCAGAAGGGTTGCTAGTGTCATTGCAGCACGTGGGGGACCATCCCCTTATTAAAGCATGTATTCTTTCCTTTATACTATCACATCTTGTTGTTCGGTCCATTATTGTAGGGTAGTGTACAAACAAAGGAGTTGTCCAAAGCCTGTTAAATAATCAGAAAAGTCAAATTCTAAAGGCAATTTTTAAATCACTTCGGTCAATTTGCTGCTCTACGTCATGTTTAGGTTAGAACAGAGACCCCACATTTTTTCTTCGGGTACCAGTACCTGTTATGAAGATGGGCGTCTCATGAAACATAAATATGTGTCTCAAATTGTAAGGCTCACAGACGGTTATTGTGTCCTTGTTTCCATCTTGGATTGTTATTGTTTGTTATGTTCGTTGAGGTGAGTCGCCTGATTCTGCTCTAGAATAACATTGGCCAGGTGGCGTGTTCGAAAAAAAAAAGATAGGTCCTTAGCTGAGAGGATGACTTCTTGTGATTAGAGTACAAGTTATATCTTTTGATGAAAAGGTCTTATTTTTATCGTGGCATTTTGAGGCCAAAGTGGTGTCTTCGCCCCAAAACGGTAACGTAAAAACAGTAGGAATCGTGCACAGGAGAATACAACCAACAGCTAAGATATTTAAGTTCTTATTATTCCAAGAACATTAAGAATATATGCAGTATATCATCATACATCATCACATTAACATCATTACAACAATACATAAAAGTATGTATATCACAGTCCAGCATGGTGAACAAGCCTCGCCCGCTGTTTCTCGATCTCTCTAACGTCGTATTCAACATCTCTCTGCAGTCCAAAATAACCCAACTGTAAAAGTAAAAAACCAATCAGAAATCATGTAGACGAACACCACCTGTAGAGGTCTTCAATTTCACCTGTTCTTCGAGTCGTTGTAAAGCGTGTGGCGAAAGAACAGCAGCTAGCACCAAAAAATAACCAATTAGAATATATTCGGCATTCCGATGGCACAATGGAGTGGGCACCTGCCCTGCAAGTGATCCTTCCTAAAGGTCAAGCACAACGGAATTCTCAGGATGTCGCACCAGTTACTTATGTTGCCAAACAATGGACAGTTTGAAGAAAGCCTAACTAAAGACCTTAATGAAAACTTTCACTAATATGTAAATTTGTCTCTTTTCATTTATGCGGGTGCTCAATTTTCTTTATTTAAGCATAGTACGATTGTTTATACATTCTTGACATACTAACATACTAGGGCAAACCTTTTTCCTATTCTCAGAGTCCACCAGAGCTTAACAATGATGACCCGGTACAGTGGTGCCGGCCTTATATGGGGCTTTGTGGTACATTAACCTTTACTATGCGTCAGGTTGACTTTTGTTGACCACTAAAATATGGCTTACACCAGCGGCATGGTAGCGGTGGATGTTATCCTCCTTTTAAGTGACCGCTGGCATCAATCACCATTTACGAGCTGACAGCGACTGATATTCTAGAGGATCCCTTCTTTTGTTCGTTGGCCCCCTACCCATCCGACCGTGAGGTGGGAACGCTTTGGGGGAAGCAGAAAGTAGTCAGGTGATATCTCTTCTCACGCCAAACGATACTATGAAAGGAAAACGTCAGTTGTAAATGCCACTCACGGCCCTATCGCTCAAGTTAGGTAATTAGGTAGTGGTTCTCGGAGAATCAGGATAAAAGCCGTTCCTGGAGCCGATTGAAAAAAATCTAAGCGTCACAGCGTAAAGGTTAAGAATATATACATTACATCCTACTGGTGGTTTATCTTTGGGCCCCTGTAAAGGACAGCCTCTGAGGCAAGAGTGTGATCCGAACGAGTCTCAGTAAGCAACAATTTACTCACCTCTTCTTGGACCTTCCCTTGGAGTGACAGCTCTGTTTCGATGAGATACTTCATCCTTAGCAAAATTGACTAGATCTTGGACGAGATATTTCGTCCTAACACCTGTAGGTTTAAGTGGAATTAGTTAAAAAAATCAAATAGTGACATAAAAAAGACCCCAATTGCTTTGTATAAACGGGGAATTTCAAAACTACCAACTTTAAACCACTGAGCGGTCACGAGGATTTGGAATATTGCAAAGTAGCTTTTACCCCATAGAATAGCCTCTTTTGGGATTATTTTATTTGTCCTTTATATAGAGTTCTTTGAGATGATTTTATGTGTCCTTAGAATAGAATCTTTTGGAAAGGTTTTATTTATTCTTGTAACAATATCCTTTGGGATTATTTTATTTTTTCCTTAGAATTGAATCTTTTGGGGTGTTTTTATTTTGTCCTTGGAACAATATATTTTGGGATTATTTTATTTGTCCTTAGAATAAAATCCTTTGGAATGATTTTATTTGTTCTTAAAATAGAATCCCTTGGGATGATTTTATATCTCCTTACAATAGAATAATTTGAACTGGTATTTTATTGTCCTTACTTAGAATAGAATCCTTTGGGATAATTTTGTGTCCTTAGAATAGAATCCTTTGGGATGATTAATTTGTCCGTAGAATAGAATCCTTTAGGATGATTTATTTGTCCTTAGAACAGAATCCTATGGGATGATTTTATTTGTACGAATAGAATTCTTTGGGGTGATGATTTTAATTGTCCTTAGAATAGAATCCTTTGGAATTATTTCATTTTTCCTTACAATAGATTCCTTTGGGATGATTTTATCTGAAATTAGAATATAATCCTTTGGAAAGTTTCTTTCTTTTCTTTTTAATGGAATCATTTTGAAGAATTCTCTTCGTTCTTTCTTTAGAAGAGAATCCTTTCGAAATGTTACATAGGTCCTTTTCATAGAATAAAGTCCTTTGTGTAGATTCCATTGATAATTTCCATGTAATAGAGCCTTTTGGAATGATTTTTTTGATGAGTTTGTTACAATATAATCGTGTAGAAAGTATCTATTGGTTCTCTCCTCCAAATGGAATGCTTAGGAGAGATTTTATTAGTCAAGAGGATTGAAATCGATTGGAAATGACACAAGGAGGACTGCAGGCTGCAAGGTGGAATTATGCAAGTGAACCCCTCAGAGAGTTCAGTTTATGGATCTGCCACTTTTTAAAGTTTTGAAAAATTCCGTATAAAAGAATGCCTGTTTACCTTTATTACAAAACATGATAGATGACTTGAAGCAATAAGGATCCAAATCCATTTTTTATCTTACATGAAAGCATTTTGTTTCATGCAAGAACAATGTTTCTGAATTTAAAATATTCTGTAAGAAGACAAACGTAGATCTGAACGATGATCCTGTGTATAAAATACATTATTAATGCCAGTTTAAGTTTTAAAATTCACATTAATCATTAATGCATTCTTACTTGTGTCATTTATTCAAAACAAATTCTCAGAAAACGGAATGCCTCCTTATTAGCACAAGGATTTCAATTATAATTCTTTCTTTCCAAGAAGTTTCTAAGTGCGATAGAAGAACGGAATACATAATGTTGCTCATTTCATTAGTCATGCTCCATGAAATTACGTTACTCCTTTTACAAAAACTTCATGAATTTTTGAATTCGAATAAAGATGTATTGAATGTTTAACATGTTGTAACACTATTTTCTTACGAGCTTGTTATAATTTTACTTTCTGATATATGTACTCTATAAACAAAAAAAATTCGACGCACCAAGAAGGAGTTGCCCAATTGCGATAAAAATGGGTAAAAATTTCAGAACAATTGAATAATTTATCTATGAGTTTGATCGTTATAAAAGGAGGAAGTCAATAAGAAATTTATCCACCTCTGGCCTGGATGCGTCACCCGGACGACTGAAAAATTTCACGGATGGTATCCAGCGGAATGTATTGCCAAATTATCTCCAACTGTCGAACTAAATGGTCAAAATTCCGGGATGGTTGCAAACGCCTTCCCATAACGTCCCGAATGTGCTCTATGGGAGAGAGATCAGAAGACCTAGCTGTCCATAGAAGCGTTGGTAAAGCCCGAAGACTATTCATAGCAACACGTGCCGTATGCAGCAGCCGGGCATGATCTTGTTGAAAAATAAGTGCGGAGTGTCGCAAAAAGAACGGTAACACAACCGGTTGTAGAATGTCGTCCACGTACCGTTGTGCTGTAAGTGTGCCAGAAATGACTATCAAAGGAGATGGCACCCAAGACCCTAACGCCCTGTTGTTGGCATGGGTGGCAAGCGATAGCAAGGGCAGGATCCGCACGCTGCCCTGGACGTCTCCCGACGCGTCTGCGGTTGTTGTGAGATCACAGTTGGAAAAGGGACTCGTCACTAAAGACTAAACGTCCTCAGTCAGCGCCATTCCAAGTAGATCGATCCCGGCATCACTGTAATTCTGCACCTTCTTAGTGCTTCGATATTTTTTAACTACAAAGCAACCCAAAAAGCATTAGAATCATTCTAATAATTTTTTTAGCCTCTCATATTTGCATAGAGATAAACCATAGATGTTACTGATTTTTTATGATGACGTCATCTTATACATTAAGCCCCGGTGCACATATCCGGTTTTTCAACGTGCGGCGCCGCGGCCGCAACGCAAGTGCGTTCTGAGATACATTAGATTCAATGGAGCAGTGCATACATGCCTCCGGCGCCAATGCGGCGACGCACGTTCAACTTGCGTGCGATTTGTACCGCAGTTCCCCACGGTGGCGCAGATCGCCGCACACGCTTTTCCTGTCTGAAAGACCTTATTTTCATAAACAAATGGAATATAAATAATAATTAATAAATGGTTGCATCCAGAAACGTCTATTTTGTTTCAAAATATACTTTTTTACACCAGATAAGCGAAATAAACACGTTTTCTTCCATAGAATATGTATCGAAAATGGCGCGAAATGGGTACTTGAGTCATTTCACGGTTATGTGTGCATAATTGGGCTTCGATACCGCAGCGGCGTCGCATGTTGAAAAATCGGATGTGTGCACTGGGCCTTAGATCTAATCAGTTGTGTTAATGACTAGAACGATTTTTTAATGAAGTCGGCGGAGCATGTGGGCGGAGTCACCGTCGTATGATCTCAGAAGGGTAAATCACGTGGACATACGAAGAAACTTAAACCGATTGGTTATCAAATCGCAGACCATTGTTTCTGATCGCTGTATGGATAATCTCTTTATCCAATCAAAAATTTTGAATTCATGATTTTACCCACAATTACGTGACAGAGCGTCAAACCGAGAATCTGAAAGAAATAACATGAAACTTCAGACACGTGCTCAGTCTATTTCATTAGAAGATCGATAAATGACAAGGAGTATTTTAGTTATCGTCAGCATTGCAGCAACACAATGGGCTATTGACATGATGAATCCCCTAAAATAAAACTCCGAGGACAATACCACATAATTATGAACCAACGTCTGATGACGAAGCAACACCAAGACTGGCACCCCACTCTCCAAACTTTCACACCGACCTAAAGTGATGACTTACGGCCACGACAGATTTAAGGCGCACCAGCCGCCTCTACACCATACGCTTACAAACATCCATGCACAGACCCGGATTCGAACCAGGAATCTTCCTATCTAGAAGCTAACACCTTGACCACCAAATCGGTTGATCGGCGTCCTTTCGTAGAAGGAACCAGGTTCCGCATAGTTCAAAAAATTAGTTCGATATCTCCAAAATGATTTATTCCGACCTTTTGATATAACTTTTCCTGTTCTCTATTTTCCCTCTTCATTGCTTTGCTCTATGAATCAGTTCGGTATTTTATTTCGCATTTGCTTTGAATGTAATACTTAACAGCACGTCTTGAGTTCATTTTATGAAAATACGAATTTATAACCACTTATTGGCAGTTAGTTTGAATACATCCTGTAAAAGGTTTGTTTTACATTGGCATATTTGTGTCGCAATGGATTAATGTGGTTCTGCCATTACCAGACAAATACAAATGAGGACATTTTCGCGACACGAATGTGAAATATATAGATTTTGCTAGTTGAAATAGCAGCTGTAGCGAAATCTATTTTCTTTTAAAGTATGTCACCTTTGTAAAGAAATCTCACTAGAGACTAGGGAGAAAAGACTAGTTTGGTTCTTTAGGGTCTGTACTTCTATTTGCAATTTGTTTACCCTTTTTCTTGATATCTACTGATGGATTAAAGAGTACTAGGGGGCCTGCCCCCTGCTCGCTGACGCTCGCCAACCCCCGGAGGATTGCTTCGCAATCCTCATTGGTTCGCTGCGCGAACAAATGCTCGCTTCGCTCACCTCAATGAAGACATGTGTCCTAGCAGAAGGGATTGTTTACAAAATATGTTACCGAAAAAATGTTTTTCAAATGTTAATTTGCTGTATTACAGAAAAAATATATACAGTATCTCTAAAATCAGAATTCAAATGAAAACTTTGTGCAAATTTTGACTCGAAATGTGAGCGTTGCTTTGGAAATTGAATACCCAGCATGTTGTTTGTGTGTACATTTTCCCAGCACTCAAACGACCCACACTTTTTCATTGAGTTTGTTGCCGAAAGTTGTAGTGCAAGCGTCTTGTTGAACTATAATTGTTGGTCCTGAAAAGGACCGTTTTTTAAATGGCCCTGAAAAGATCCTCCGCTTTCTTTGATTTCTATTATAAACTAACTTCAACAGCTCATTAAAATTTCCTTTTTTTTTTCAATAAAATTTCACCCGATAACGCTATAAATTCAATAGATGCGCGAGATTTCGCGATAAACAAACAATCGTACAGTATTGCCAAAACGCGATTACAAATAACGTCTTTTTTGCGTGCCACGTAAGATAATTATATATAGAGATAACTCACGCTGGTGGTTCAGCAGTATTTGAAACGATAACTGTTGCCCGGAAATTACATTGTAGTAGCTCCGTTTATACGTCAGAAATATATGCCTTATTTTTCGAACAGCAAAACAGCCAAACATTCTTATAAAAAAAGGGGCAGTCAACTCTGATTCAAAAGCAGCATTGAAGACCTTCAAATACATCAATAAAAACTCATGCTTTGGATCTCAAAACAATACACATGTCTTTTTAAATCTAAAATATCATATTTTGTTGTATACCTGGGCATCTAGGCATTTCCGTAATCGAGAGGGCAGCAAAGAACTCAACGATGCAAAACTGCTTATCAATCCCTATTGAAGACGTTGAAATGTTTTTAAGGACTAAAATAAAATCAAACTGGCAAGATTTTGGGGATAAAGAATTGTAAAATAAACTGCACTCTATAAAGCTATCCATCACACGATTCGCCACTTCATATTTTACACATAGACATTACTGATAGGAGAACCTGCTTTGTTATATTCAGCTTGCCATTCTATTTTTACTGTACCACATATACTCTTTAACAAAAAAAATCGACCCACCAAGAATGTTCAGCGTTACAGTGGTGCCGGGCTCGATGCAATTGAAACGCCTCTGACTGAGGACGTATAGTCGTTAGTGACGAGTCCCGTTTCTAACTCTGTCTTGCCGACAACCACAGACGCATCAGGAGACGTCCAGGGCAGCGTGGGGATCATACCCTTACTATCGCAAGCCACACATGCCCACAACAGAGCGTTATGGTCTGGGGTGCCATCTCCTTTGATAGTTCTTTGGTAGTCATTTCTGGCACACTTACAGCACAGCGGTACGTAGACGACATTCTACAACCGGTTGTATTACAATTTCTTTTACGATACCTCGGACCTACTTTTCAACATGATAATACCCGGCTGCACACGGCACGTGTTGCTTTGAATTATCTTCGAGCTTTCCCAACACTTCCGTGGCCAGCTAAGTCTCCCGATCTCTCTCTCTCTCTCATAGAGTACATTTGGGATGTTATGGGAAGGCAACCATCCCGGAATGTTGACCATTTAGCCCGACAGTTGGACACCATTTGGCAAGAAATTCGCCCATCCGGGAACTTTTTCAGTCTATGCCCCGCCGGGTGACGCATCCAGGCCAGAGGTGGACCAACGCCTTATTGACACCCTCCTCCCTAACTGTCAAACTTTTAACTAAATCATTCAAATGTTCTGAAATTTTAATCGTTTGTTTTTCTATTTATGGTCTTCACATCCACCCATTTTTATCACAATCGGACAACTCCTTCTTGGTGTGTCGATTTTTTTTGTTATAAAGTGTATTTTGACTGAAAATGTAGAGCTTTTAATGACCATAGACAAGTCCAGATTTTAGCATTATTTATACAGTTTTAGACCATTCTTTGTTTGTGGACATTGTGTTACACTTTCTGTTATCCAAAATTTGCGAAAATCAATAAAAAAGAAATTTGCGTTTATGGATGGCTTTTGAGTGTGAAATTTGTTACGGGTTGTAGGGGCGGCGCAAACTAGATTCCTGTAAATATCCTGGGTGTACTTTTCTCTCTTCTATGCCAGTAAAGCTTGCCTTGTGTGTCTATTTATTTATTGGAAAACCACTGCTTCTCGCATACCGACCAGATCTGTCCCTTGCACTACAAACAAACATCGCACAATATACTACTGCGATCAAAAATTAACTGGAATGCAGTCATAAAACATAAGGTATCATGTATCAAAATGTATTAAATCTCTTTCAAAACAATCTCCTCCGACTTGTATGCACTTCTGTCAACGTTTCTTCCAAACATACCATAAAGTCGCTTTTGTGAAACTCCTTCAGGGTTCGTATCGAATTTTCTTTTATTGCACCAATGGACTCAAAACGGTGACCACGAAGAGGGTGTTTCACCCGTGGAAATAAGAAGATCACACTGTGACATATCGGGTGAACACGGAGCTTGTGGAGCCATATTTGTTGAATGCTTTGTCAAAAATCACGAATAATAATGACATTGCGAGAAGGCGCATTGTCGTGATGCAAAACCCGTGAGTTTTCTCGCCACAATTCAGTTTGTTTTCGACGAATGATATAAGAACTTGTTCAATAATGTCTATTAGTATTAAATGAGGATCACTAAGCACCCATTCTCTGACCTGATTGATATGTTTATCATGAGAAGAAGTGCATGGTCTATCAAATCGCGAATCATCTACAAAGTGCAGCAGTGTTTACAATAACTGCTCAAAATTGAGACCCACCAGCAATAATACAAACTCGGTAGCTGTGATTGGCTGGAAATGCTGTGGGTAGAGGGCAGTAGTGTTCCTGACCATCCAAGATCTCATGCATCTGCGGGAAAACGTCATTTGCCCAATTGATTGACAACAAGAAGCAGCGTACACTGTAAAAAAAATCCCGTAAAATTTACGGTTTTAAACTGGCAGCTGGGTTGGTTGTGCTTAACCGTAAAAATTACGAAGTTAATCCGTAGAAATAACGGTTTTTTACCATACGAGAACAAGTTTTTCCCGTAAAAGTTACGAATTAAAACCGTATTTACAACGGTTTTTTCCTATAAGAGATCCAGTTTTTCCCGTAAAAGTTACGAAGTAAAACCGTATTCTCGACGGTTTTCCCCATATGAGATCAAGTTTCCCCCGTAAAAGTTACGAAGTAAAACCGTATTCTCGACGGTTTTCCCCATATAAGACCAAGTTTCCCCCGTAAAAGTTACTAAGTAAAACCGTATTCACAACGGTATTTTGCCATATATCACATTTTTTCCGTAAAAGTTATGAAGTAAATTTGTAGTCGCAACTGTTTTTTTACCATGAGATCTAGTTTTCTCTGTATGTTTCAGTTTTCACTTGTTTACATAAAAGTATTTAATCGGTGAAAGTTACAACCAGTTATCATAAAAAATACAGTATAATTTCGCAATCAGAACTATTTTTAACTAGTCAAGAACAAGTTTACTGTAGTTTTTAGTTTATAACTGTTTACAAAACCATATGGAATTGAAGTTACAACCAGTTACCATAAAAAATATGCTGCAATTATGCAGTGAATATGGTTTTACCACAAAATAATGCAATTACACTAAATACTATAAGGTTTACAAATTGTGTAAAAATGTAAATATCAGCAATACAGTTGAAACAGTTTTGCGCACAAAATAATGGGTTTTCTCTGAAATTTAGTTTTGAAGTGTGGATAAAATGATAAAGTCATCTTTTAAAATAGTATAGAACTATTGCAGAGCAAATAAATTAAAGAAAAATACTGTGCTGTACACAGTACCCTTTATTCATAATACTGTCAATATACAGTGAAATCTGTGTGTAACGATACTGTCTATAACAATATTTTATTTAGGTCCCTACAGAATGGTTATAGACAGGTTTCACTGTATAATATTTATTACTTTTGTTATTTCAATAATGTTCAAACATTTAAATTAAATAATCTAACTAAATTATGCTAGAATATTATTCAATTATACAGAATAATAAAAATTAAAGTAAATCATTTTTCAATATGCATGTTGAGGATACTTATTAAGTAACAAACTATATAAGCATGTAGAAAAAAGTCTGTATAAATGAAAAAATAAATATTGTTGTCTTCTTATAATGTCAACAGTGTTAAATTTTCAAAATATAGAACTCTGGAGCTTTTCATTTAAGAAACCTTGATAACTTTTATTAAATAGCAAAACACCTTTAAATATGGTTACATTATACACTGTGCTGTGCTGAACACGATAATTACATAATGTTATGTGAGGTACATTTGTTTGTTGCATATAATTTAAGTAATACAAAATGAGCAGGCAAAAATATACAATAAACAGAAATACAAATATAATCAGGGTTCATTGATTGTAATTTTTAAAAATCAAACCACGATTACAATAGAATAACTTTGATGCAATTAACAGAATCAAGATACCTAATATTTTCATATCTATTCAATGAAATGTTCAACACCATTCAAAGTCCATAAGTTTATTTTATAAGGTCAAAACTTTTTGATTCATGGATTTCTTTTTTTGGAGGCTTTGGATCCTTTATCAGGATTTATCCTTAGAAAACACCTGTAAAATACAAATAGGACAGAGAAAAATTCTTTAGTGATTTTGCTTTATTCAAAGTTTAACAAGTTTATTTAACCTTTAACTGCTGTCATGGGTCTCACAGACCCCGAGTGACAGGTCGTTTCCACCTCTCAAAGTGAATATTGGTCAATGTCCGATTCAGTACCTTCCTACTACGTCCAAGAGAAGCCACATTCCAACACTGGTTTGGATGTCCCAACTATTTCGTATTTCACACTATTTGCATTTCCCCCACGGTCTCTTAGACCCTTCACAGCATTTGCGTTAGTGTTCTTGCTGAATGAAATAGTCTGTTTGAGTATGGAATTTCAGCCGAGTCTAAAATGGTAACAAACTTTACTAAGAAACTACCTCTGTATCTAGCACAAAAAGAAGTTCAGGATATTGTTGATAATTGGTCGGAAATAGAGTACTGGGACAGTGAAATTTCGGATACTATTGAAAGCAATCATGAAACGGATTCGGAAATTTATGCAGAAGAAGACATTTCAAGTGCGTCTTCACAAGAATATTTCTACAGAAAAAAAACTTCAAATGGGATGCTGGGAGGGGGGGGGGACCTAATCGTGCCATTAGAACACCAAACCACAACATAGTTTTAGTTTCCAGGGTTGAAATGTCCTGCAAAATTAGTTCCGAAAGCTGAGCCTGAAGAGACATGGAATCTACTTTACTTGTATAGTAATATAAAATATATTCATGTTAAGAATTGAATTATCTAAATTTAAAATGTATAAATAATAATTATCTAAAGAATCTTTCATTAATATATATTAATTAACTTTATACACACTTTAGTGAGCGAGGTCTGAGAGACCCCTCCACACTAGTCACGAGACGGTTTGTAACACAGTAGTTAAGGGTTAAAGCTAATTTAAAAAATACAATCGAACACTATAGCACCCAACCCCTTTTTTTTAATAAATGTCATGTGAGAAATTAACTGCGACAAATCAGTTAAAGTAATGTTCTCGCATGTACTTAAACTGCAATTTACAATTGTGCCTTCAATTCTTCACATTTCTTTGACAAATTTATGATCTTGAAAAACATGAATTGTACAGGGTGTCCTAAAAGTTCCTGTACTGACGATTCGTGAATTTACTATACAAAATCAACAAACTTTAAAGCAAATTTTTTTATGTTAATGGTGAAAAGCACTTATAAACGAAAAAAATTTGGACTTACATTTATAGTAAATGTTTAAAATTTCTGCAATTTTCTTGGGAGGCAAAGCTGAAGTAGTTTACACATATTTTTAGAAACACCTTTCAAAATGCTGGGAATGACTTCTTGTATCTTTTGAGTAATGGCACTTTTCAGATCACCTATTGTTTGGTGATTATCTTCATAAACTTTGTTCTTTAAATATCCACACAGAAAAAAAGTCAGGAATGTGTAGATGACGGAACGAGGTGGCCAATGGTTTCTTGAGATGAGTCGATCGCCAAAAAAATCTTGAAGCATGCCCGTGGTGTCATAACTTGTATGGCAGGTTACAACGTCTTGTTGGAACCAAGAGTCTTGTTCATGCACTTCTAATATTCCAAAAAATTGTTGATTAAGTTGATATACTGTATCTGGGTCATTCTGAAATTAAGTGGAAATTTGAGTCACATGTATTATTATTTTTTTTTTGTGAATTTCATGTGTCAATTGATTTTTATACAATAGTAATAGATCTTAATTGAGGTATATTTTCATCAGATATCTTCAAGTGAATAAATATTTGCATATTAATACTTAAAAAGTGAATTAAACATGGAAAATATCACCTCCGTGGCTGTTCTTAACCCTGTTTCTAGGTTAAGAAATATAGTTGAAACTTAAAAAGTATAAAAATTCCTTTATTTAATAGCTGTATTTAATAATAATAGTTTCATTGTTAACAGTTTTCATTTCATTGCACCAGAAATTATTACATTTTTCATTAAATTTAATGTTGAAAAATCAGTAAATTATTTTGTCCCTACTATTTTTGTCAGCTCTGCATAAAAAGTAAATAACCTTTAAAAAAGTCTACTAGAAGGCAGTACATGTCTGAAAGTGTAATTAAAAGAAGCTCTAATGAGCCATCTTTACTGCAAGATATCTTTGACTCAATAGCAAGTATGAATTTGTCTGTTTCTTATATTTGCACTCAGAAAATTCTTGAGTTCTTTTAACAATGTCACTGCCATGGCATTTTTTAACTTAATATATTTTCATTTATTGCTGAACTTTTTTCAACAACATATAGTTAGAAAATGTACAAAACAATCTGGAAATCAAAGCACATGGCTGGGATTGTTTTAGGTTAGGCATAAATGTGGTCCAACCATTGAAATTTCACCTCCATGGAGGTGAGCAAATATTTCTTATCAGGAATTTGTACAATGATATGGTAAAATAG
Organism: Metellina segmentata; assembly: GCA_947359465.1. Lineage (NCBI taxonomy): Eukaryota > Metazoa > Arthropoda > Arachnida > Araneae > Tetragnathidae > Metellina > Metellina segmentata. The sequence continues at coordinate 107,466,444 of OX375882.1, read as the reverse complement.
TGATTATAAATGGTTATTTATTAAAGTAAGAACAATCTTGGGTAAACAAATAAGCAGTCCAATTGTTTTTTCTCTATTCAGTACTGATTTAACTTACCAATTGGTTCTGATTTGAACCTGTAGAATAAAGCCTAACAGCTTTATTTGATTTACAATGTTTGAACACTTGTAACTTTGGGTCTGATTATGTACGCTGATAAAATCTTTTAATTTTTCCTTAAAAATATGCCATTGAGTTGGGAGATAATTTAAGTATCCTCATGACTGAAATTCTCTTTGTTGTTTCTGACATAGTACCAGTTGGTACCATGTCTAAGAAATCTGATATAATCAAATTTAGGAAAGTCTGGAAGGAGTCTTAGCAAAAAAGAAATCGAATTTAAAATGATCCAGAACTTTACTACATAAAAGAGGGCTTAGCAAAAAAAATAGGTTGAAAAGACAAGAAAATTTTGTTTGAAGGAAAAAAAAATTAATATTCCACCAAACAGAGTGGAGTAGTTAACCCAGATGAAGCTGTTGGGTATTGCAACCTGATGTAAGAAACATGTGCATGTGAAAAGCATGAAAATGTTTTGTGTGTTAACTTTTGAAAAATTAAAAAGCCTCAAAGTTCTTAATTACAATGATTTAGATTAGATGGTTAAATCTCTGCTGTCAGGATGTAGTAAAAAGTGAAGAAGAATGTCTGGAAAGAAGTGCATTAACAAACACGTTGAGACAAATTATTTTGAAATTGTGATTACATGTGTTGAGCAATGGAAGAGGAAAGAAGTTTACAGTGAAATAAATAAAAAAAAGTCAGTTAAGAAAGTGGTTAAATCAAAAGTTGAAATAGAAGTCAAAGCGCTAGTTAATAAATTTAATGACATGCTTCGTTACTTCATGAAGCATGTTTGCAACATAGTCCCATCAATACAGGTCAATTTTCAACCTAAAGATAACCTTGGAACAGATGAGATACTGATACATGTTGATTTTGGGAGATACAACATGTGCATTTCAGAGATTCACATGACCAAATCACATTACATAGATAAATTGAAAATAGTGAAAAACTTAATGTTCTGTCATTCTATTCATTGTCTGAATCTTTGCGACCCGACTCAAATGCATTTAATGAATATGTAATTGTCAAAGTATTTGGTAGAAAGAGTGTTTGCTATTATGTGGCAAATGTCATTGAATGTTTTGAAGCTTCTTACCAGATCCGCTTCATGTCGAGATGACATGACACTAAAAACAAATTTGTTTCCTATGAAGAATGTGAAGCAACAGTTCAAGATGAGGTTATGGCCATTTTAAAACAACTGACAATGAATACTCATGAATAGTACATTTTTGATTAAATACCTGAAGAGTATTTACATTGTGTTAGATGAATCTGAAACATCTCGTCATCTCCACGTTTTAAGGAAATAAAAAATTGGCTTTAATTTGCTTAAAATATTGTCTTGACCTGTTTCAGTTGCACAACTTCATTGCCCTAACATGACATAAATACATACAATAAATTATAAAACTTTAATTTTATTTTTCAAAAAGTTTTGACTGTCAAACTTTTATTTAATTTCAAAATGATCCATATTTTCGGTATTGCATCACTTGGATATTTATGTCGCTAAAATTATTTGCATTCAAAATAAGTTTAAAACAGCGCAATTCTCTGAATGCGTGAAATTCATCTTGCAATGAAGAACAAAATGACGTGGAACTTTATTATCGAACAACTTGAGTGCAAAGAAAATGAAACGATAAAAATTAATAGGGCCGATAAAATTCAATAATTAAAAAAAAAAACACGGGCAATAATTATTTTTAAAGTTGGAGTACGGGAACTTTTAGGACAACCTGTAGTTTTTAAAACAGAGATGGCAAGATTGAGCACCATAAGGGAATGTTACTCCGTGAACATTTCGATGCAAACTCCAGAGGACAACATAGGGTTTGATTAATTTTGTTTTGAAATTACAGAGTTCACATTTAAACACAGACATTACGGTAAGAATCTAATTTCTAAAAATTAACAAAAGGAGCATGAAAAGTAAGTAAAAGCTCACCTGATAATTAGAGTTGAAACTTTTTGAGCACTCGTCGATCAAAAATGGCGCACTAACAACATACGACCTGGTTGCCAACTGATGAATAACGAAAAGCTTAAATAAAAGTCGAATCGCACTTTTATTTACATGATGTTCAAAACCATAAAATAATTGCTGAAAAATAAGAGCAAGTGTAGAAAATAATCTTAAAATGATTTAAGAAAAGGGAAAGTTATCGTACGCAAAGCAATACCGTAATGACGAGAACTCTAATTTGAACTGACGGTTTTAAACCGTATATGGCTAGAGTGAAAAACGGTAAAAAACCGTTTTGTCAACAAAACAGCTTTAAACCGTCAAATATACGGGAAAAGTCCGTAAAAACAACGGATAATTTTTGCAGTGTAGTGGTGTTCGCACCCGTCTGCATGGATCATAAAAAGTTAAGCACCTCCGGAAGCGGTCACTACCTGTGAGTGTGACCGACTAAGTAAATGGCCTAACGGACGGAGGTGCCGCCATCTACACTTTCCACGAGCTGTTGTATTTTTAACCAGCTACCATTATTTCATTTTTATTTTTATAATTTCAATATTTCTGTTTTAAAATTTTCCACTTTAAGCCCTTTTATGATGTGGAGATAAGCTGCAATGCAGCAGGTGCTTCGAAATGAAATGTCCAGTCCAGTCCAACATCATTTGCAGCTGTGCTGTCGGCCGTGATGGGAGATTTTACAAATAGTGAAAAGGCGGACATGCATAGGATGTACGGTACTGCTAATGACAACGGCAGAGCAGCGCTACGGCAGTATCAGGAACGTTTTCCGAACAGGCGTATGCCGAACCACAGAATGTTTGAGCGGTTGCATCGGCACTTTGTGAAAATGGTTCATTCATCGCCAGCTCTGACGGATGAACTGGAACAAGAACTGTATGACATCCAAACATGGAAGAAACCATCTTGAACATTGTGGATGAAACACTCCACACAAGTACAAGAGCAATTACATGGCGTGTACATTTGAATCAACCCACCGCTTGGAGAGTCGTAAATGAAGAACGTTTACACCCATGGACCAGTCCGATGGCCACCACGATCGCCAGATTTACCGAGCATCGATTACTTCTTATGGGGGCATCTGAAGACGGAAGACATCTGAAGATGTTTACGGGTCTCGACTTAATCGAGGACCTCGTTGCTCGACTATCCACTGCGGCTGCAAGCGTGAGCTAAATGCCTGGTTCCACTCCACACCAATGGTTCATCCTCCAGTTGCCTAATACTACTATTGCTACTCTGTCACGACTGCAGGCTTATAATTTCTGTTATTATGACACTTACATATATATATATATATATATATAGATATATATATAAACAACACACTGAAGAGCCAAAACATTATAACCACCAACTCAATAGCGCGTTGCGACTCTTTTGCTGTGCAAAACAGCTGCAACTCGCCTGGGCATAGATGCCATAGGTTCTTGATACATGACTGGAGACAGCTTGTACCAAATGTCTAAGCAGCGGTCACGCAAAGTCGAGATATTCGGACATGGTGGTGTTTGATCTCTGAGCTGCCGCTCCATGCCACCCCAAATGTGCTCTATCGGATTAATATTCGGCGAGTTAGGTGGCCAGGACATTAAGTGGAATTCATCAGTATGCTCCTCAAACCACTCCAACACAATCCGAGCCTTGTGACATGGGGCGTTGTCCTGCTGGAAGATTCCATTTCCAGTTGGGAAGACAGACGCCACGTAAGGGTGCAACTGATCCGTAATGACGTTTAGATATTTGGCAGCGTTCATGGTCTGTTCTACCACAACTACGGGTCCCAGAATCGCCCATGAGAACTTCCCCAAAGCATAACTGACAGCGTACCTTGACACTACCATCGACGTGTTGAAAGAGAAATCGGGGTTCATCTGTCCAGGCAACTCTCTTTCACTCATCCATGGTCCAGTCACTATGTTCCCGGGCCCACTGTAGGCGTAGTTGACGATGACGCTTCGTCAACAGAGGCACACGTGTGGGACGTTTGCTGCACAGTCCCATATCCAACAGTGTCCGTTGAACTGTGTGTACCGAAACACTTGCGCTTGGACCTGCATTGTATTGGGTTGTCAGCTGAGCCACTGTCTCGCGCCGATTTTGCTTTACCAAGTGGGACAGTCTCCGACGTTCTTTTTTTTAGGACGCGTGGACGACCAACACTTTGGCGTCTACTGCTAGTGTGACCGTCATTTATCTACATTGCCTGAATACTAACAACAGAAGATCGTGAACAACCTACCAGTCGTGCAGTTTCGGTGATACTCGTTCTGAGTCTTCGGGCCTTTACGATCTGCCCTCTATCAAATTCCCTTAGATCAGCAGCCTTTCCCATCACCCGCAAAAGTAAGTGCAAGAATGATTACTTACCTTCTCCAGCAGCAGTTAAATATCATTCTCACTTAATCACGTGCCCTCCACGTCATCCAGACGAATTCATTGGAAAATGTGGGGATGGTCATTATGTTTTAGCAGATCACCAGATCTCTCTCCCATCGAGCATGTCTGGGATATGATGGGAAGGCGACCGCATCCGGTAGGGAATGTTGATGACGTAGTCCGACAATTGGAGCAAATTTGGCAAGAAATAGCAGGAGACCATCAGGGAGCTTTATCGATCTATGCCACGCCGTGTGGCAGCTTGCATCCAGGCTAGAGGCGGGTCAACACCTTATGGAACTCGTTACTGTAACTCTGAAATAAATCATTCAATTGTTCTGAAATTTTAATCATTTTCTATTCTGTACATAATTTTCCTATCCACCAATTTTTGTAGCCATCGGACATCTCCTTCTTGATGCGTCGATTTTTTTTTGTTATAGAGTGTATTTTGTTGTTATGTGTTGCTTAAAAATTGCTTTCTTATTTTTTTGCAACGTTTAGAAAAAAGACTTACATAAATAAATGTGTTTTCATTTATAAATTTTCATTCTCGCATTTACTTATAATTCTTTTCAAAATATGTAAGTAATACATTCAGTAGATTTTCTTTCAGTTAGTGGTTAATATACCATGATCCATCAAAGGTGTTTTTTATTTATTAAATTTCTAACAACTATACACTAATAATGCGTGCTTTTCGAGTCCTCTTTTTGTCCTCTTTTTTTAAAAGTTTTACCAAAGTTCTCTTTTTTGATATTTTTTTTTGGCAACCCTATTGGGTTATTAACCTCTCCGTGTAGACTTCGATGGTTCTTGTTAGCTGTAAGTACAGTCTGACCTCCCTTCATACGTGATATTCACGGATGAATCTTACTTTTACACGAGTGTTTAACAAACACAATAGTCCCGTTTGGGCGTACACAAATTCAGAGCAAAGATTTTTCAACATTCTTTTGTACGAGGGTGTGTTAATAAGTAACGCATATAATATAAAAAAATAATAATAATAAAGCAATTAATGACAATATGAAACAGAAATGAAAGTATTGCATATTTATTACTTTTCCATACAATTTCCATGCGTGTTGAGGCATTTGTCCCAACGATGGGTAAGTTTGAAAATCCCGGTCTCATAGAACTCAGTCTGCTGCCAGAAGAGCCATGAGAGCCATGCCTATGAGACCGTTACCAAACGCGAACTGCGTTGCCCCAGGTGCGACGTTAATTAACTACTACCAACAATCTATCCATAACATGTTTCTTTTGTGCCCCTCCTAGCACCCTTAACAATTTATCCACTTATTTTCGAAGCACCCTGCATAATTTAATGCCATTTTACCCTAAATATTTTTAACTTTGCTCTCAGAAATTGAACTATCACTGAAATCCTGAAAGTCATATGAGTTACTAAAATGAATTATCTCAAAAATGAGATCGTCATCTGTCCTTGGTTCAAAATTACGTGGTGTTGTCCTCGGATCTTTTCCTTTGGAATTGATCCCGGATCATCTTCAATAGCCCATTGTGTTGATCCAGTGCGACGTTAATTAAAATACATACCTCAAAAATGGGATGGAGGCTGATCTAAATCAAGACAGCATGCCAATGACATCCAATAGATCGAATTTTTTTATGCCATACCGAATCGCAATCCTATCACAATTTCCACGGGGTAAATGGATTTACTTCTTGAATGAATTGTAATTGAAATTACGCATGCATCCATACATTCATCTTTTCTTCGAATGAGAACTGGCAACGTTGCGGCAGACGATGAAGAAATATTCCATTGACTGCAACTCAACTAGAACTCAAGCGTTTATTTAGAATTCGAAAAATTCTTTTCGGAATGGAAGTTATTCCAGCCGAATGGCAATAAAACGTCCCCGGGAAGAAAAGATAAAAATCGCCTGCGCACCTGGAAAACCCTTAATTTAATCACAGCATTTCATCCGCTCGAATGGCAACGAATTACACTTTCGAATTTTGCAACCGAAACTCTGAGGGCGAAATAATAATAAATTCATAAATCGTTCTCCGTAAAAGGTTCCGATCAAAGCGCGGATTCTTCGCAATGCAGTTTTAATTAAGAACGCTGCAATTACAAGACTTTTCCCAATAAAAATGTAGCGCCTCTGTTAAATCCGATGGAGAAATCAATTTCCGTCTGGAAAATCAGTTGCAGTTTTCGACCGGTAATCAACAAGAATTTCGCAGCCATTTTGTGTTTAATGTTCTGTTAACTGCGACCGGGCTCGTTTTGTTTCGATTTATTCTACGGAATGATTAGAACAAAGGGAAGGTGGCAGAGTTTTTCGGAAGGGTGTTCGAACACTAGCTTTAATTTTCGCAGCTTCGAAATCGCTCAGCTGAAAGTTATAATGGGTCCAAAAGCGAATGTATGTCATTTGGTTCTGAATGACATGAATGAAAATTGACATATACGCTGTAGCTGAATACCGTAGAATTCGTCAGATATAAATGATAATAGGGGGCGATAATTTTTATAATGTGTCTGTCTGCTAAATCCAATTTGTTACTAGAAATGTACACTAATCTACCATAATCAACCGGTAATGGTAATGGTAATGGTAATTTTAGTTAACGTCGTACTAGAGCACAACGGGCTATTGACGACGGTCCGGGATCAGTCCCTTGAGGGAAAGATCCGAGGACAACACCTCGTAATTTTGAACCACGGTCAGATGACGAGGAAACACCTGAGCTGGCACCCCACTCTCCAAACTTCCACGCCAACCCAACGTGAGGACTTTCAGCCACGACAGATTTAAGGTGCACCAGCCGCCTCTACACCATACGCTTACAAACATCCATGCCCATACCCGGATTCGAACCAGGAACCTTCCGATCTAGAGGCTAACACCTTAACCATAATGAACCGGACGCCAGCGGATTGGCATTAAATCCGACAACTTGTTTAGGGGTGTTTCCCGTGGTATGTCTTATGATCTTTGCATTTTGATCCTAGCCACCGCCTACGTGAACATTTTGGACAGTCAGGTTCTTCCTACGCTCTGGCAATTTTATGGAACGGACGAATGTTACTTCCAGGCCGACAACGCTCCGTGTAACGTTGCAGCCTCTGTCATGCAGTAGTATCGAGATATGGATGTAAAACGTCCCTGCTCAGAGTCCGTAGAACATTTGTGGGACGAGATAGAGCGAAGTTACGGACCAGGGAACCACGTATGAAATCTACAGCTGAGCTGACAACATTCTCGCAGCAGGAATGGACACAAATAACCCTAATGCATCAAAACCTTGGTGAAAGTATGCCCAGAAGGATTGCTAGTGTAAATGCAGCACGTGGGGGACCATCCCCCTAAAAAACATGTATTATTTCCCTTATACCATCACATCTTGCTGTCGTGTTCATTATTGTAGAGTAGTATATATACCATATTAAAAGGAAATGGACGTTTACATTATAATTTATGCCCATTTCCTGCTTAAACCAGAACAGTTTCATCGTCCAAACGCAATTGTGACTCTGGAACATACGACATGCTCATGCGTTGTTCCATGATGGTACGCATTTCTATTTGATATATCATATTGGCGTGTTCTTTGGAATAGGATCTCTTATGAAAAATTCTATTGCAAAAGAAAATCAAAACTGATTCTGTCAGGGTCAGGGTAGGTAGGTATTTAATTAACGTCGCAATGGAGCAACTCAATGGGCTATTGGTGACGGTTCGGGATCAGCCCCCAAAGGGAAGATCCGACGACAACACGTTATTTTGAACTACGGTCAGATGACGAGACAGCACTTGAAATGGCACCCTACTCTCCAAACTTCCAAACTTCTTCAACTTGAGGACATTTGAGGCCACGACATGTTTCACGTGCACCCGCCCCCTTTGTACAAGACGGTCTGGTTGGATTCGAACGCGTAACCCTCTGGTTGCTTGTTCGTTACTCTTAAAATCGACTACCATTTCCCAAGTCAGGCAAGGAAAACTGCAGATAGCAACTTGGAATTATGCGCAGAAATCCCTCAGATCGACAAGCAAAACTATCTATTTTTTTTTTTGCAGTTTAGTTTTTAAATCAAAACTTTAATCACCAAACAGACGGTACACGCATCTCAGCTTTCCAAAGAATTACTTTATTAACCCACTAAAATTCCAATCACAGCAGCTAAAATCAATGCTGGAAGAAAACAACTCCATTCCGAGCAGCTATCACCTTTACAAAGAATTTTCCCCGCGACATGTTTCAAAGCTTCCGTTTTTATGTTTCAGAACGCTTTTGTGCAGTTTTCCATCGGGACGCGACGAATAAAAACTCCTGCAGCGCAAAATATACGGCACGAAATGTTCCGCCATTATGAGCGAGACGTTTTCGTATTTATTTATTCTCCTTCCCATCCGAGAAGCAAAAAGAACCGCATTTTGCATATAACTCCGAGATGAATTCCATAGATTCCACTCAGCAGGACCTGAACTCAGGTGCCTATAAGGAATCTGTTATTGAGTTTGTCGCCCTATTTTCTGTGTTATTCCGCGCGGAGGATTTGCGGCGAAAACAGGCTCACTGCGGTTTGATGCCACTGTTCGAGAAGAAATATCAGAATTCCGAATAAACATATGCGGCGAAAACTTATTTTTGCTTATTCGTTTCTTCTTGTTTTATTTGTTTATTGTAAAGCAGGTTTTCTTTCTTCACCATATCATCTGAGCTTGTGGGAATTTTGGGTGTTCGGGAAATATATTTAGAAATGTGTCCATGGTATTAATATTTCAGAGAAAATTGAAAATTAAATATTTGGTCAGTAGTTTTAAGGGACACGTAAGACCAGTTAAAAGAACAACGGATTGAACAACGGAAGGTTGCATATTCGAAGCTCGGTGCATCCAAAGACCGTCTTTGTTTACTGGGGCTAGTGCACGTTAAATCGTTCGGTGGACTCAAATGTCCTCTCATTGGCGTGGTGTTGAAGTTTAAAGATTAGGTTGCCAGCTCAGGTGATGCCTCTTCATCCGATCGTTTTTCAAAATGACGTGTCGTTGTCCTCGAATCTTTCCCTTCGGAATAGTTCCCCAACCGTCGACAATAACCCGTGGTCTTGCTCCCAGTGTGCCATTAATTAACTACATGATTCAAACCTATGTTTATAAAGTACGTCAAACTGATGAATAGATTTTACTCAAAATTGGATTTTAAATGTTTCCGTACTAGATCTCATAAAAACGTACTCCTGTTATCCGAATCACAAGTTTTCTGTTTTCCTATTTTTATTGTATCTTTATGTATTCTAAATAAATTCCAGTTTTTTTTGCTAAAAGTTCCCAATAAATTCTTATTTTCTAAATGTTCTAAATAAATTCCTATTTTCTAAATGTTCTAAATAAATTCCTATTTTCTAAATGTTCTAAATAAATTCCTCTTTTCTAAATGTTCTAATGGTGTAGAGGCGGCTGGTGTGCCTTAAATCTGTCGTGGCCGAAAGTCCTCACGTTGGGTTGGTGTGGAAGTTTGGGGAGTGGGGTGCCAACTCAGGTGTTGCTTCGTCATCTGACCGTGGTTCAAAATGACGTGGTGTTGTCCACGGGTCTTTCCCTTAAGGGACTGATCCCGGACGGTCTTCAATAGCCCGTTGTGTTGCTCTAGTACGACGTTAACAAAAATTACCAAATGTTCTAAATAAATTACTATTTTCTAAATGTTCTAAATAAATTACTATTTTCTAAATGTTCTAAATAAATTACTATTTTCTAAATGTACTAAATAAATTACTATTTTCTAAATGTTCTAAATAAATTACTATTTTCTAAATGTTCTAAATAAATTACTATTTTCTAAATGTTCTAAATAAATTACTATTTTCTAAATGTTCTAAATAAATTACTATTTTCTAAATAAATTACTATTTTCTAAATGTTCAAAATAAATTCTCATTTTTTACATTCTTATTTTCCACATAAAATTTCTAATTAAATTCTTTATTTTCAAATATTTGAAAATAATTCTTATTTTCCAAAATTTCTAAATAAATCTTTAAAAAAAAATTTTTTTAATGACGGGCACATATGAATTTAATTATTAGCCACTACAAGGACGGAAGTGACGGCCACTTGTGAGGGATCACCATTGCCCGTAAAAAAAGGACAGAACAATTTACATCCATGCCCTGACACATTTGATTCGAACCAGGAACCTTCCGGTTCAGAGGCGAACACCTCAACCACTAAACCGGTTTGTCGGCATTTGTTTTAAATATAGCATATATATGCGGTTGTAATATAGCATATGCTTATTTTCTTTATTACATTCTAAGTAAAAGTTCTGAATAGTATGTATTTCTTTATTACATTCTTTATTATAGCTGGGATCTCACCCTCCAAACTTCTACTCCAGGTCGTCCTGACAAATGGCCTCATGTTGGTGGTGAACACATTTGAGGCCATGACAGATTATAGTGCAACCCCCCGCGTTCAAAACGGTCTTTGATTGGATCGAGTTTCCAACTGGAAACCCTCCGGTTGCAAATTCGCTTCTCTGCCAACCGAGATACCGCGGCCCCTTTGTGTGGAAAAGCATGAATTCTGCTGAGACAAAATCCTGATTGGTAAAAGTGATTAACCTCGTGATTTTCTCTGCGATGCGATAGCAAAGCGTCCCAAGTTCGTTCTTCAAGCATACCTTTCAAAGATAATACAGACGGCCCATAGACTTGGTGATTAAGGTGTTAGACTCTAGATCGGAAGGTTCCTGGTTCGAATCCAGGCCAGTGCATGGATGTTTGTAAGCATATGATGTAGAGGCGGCTGGTGAACCTTAAATCTGTCGTGGCCGAATGTCCATACGTTGGGTTGGTGTGGAAGTGTGGAGAGTGGTGTGCCAGCTCAGGTGTTGCCTCGTCATCTGACCGTGGTTCAAAATAACGAGGTGTTGTCCTTGGTTCTTTCCCTTAAGGGATTGATCCCTTCCTTCCTTCCTTCCTTCCTTCCTTCGAATGGAAGCAGACCCCTCCGTACCGAGTTATTGAAAACCCACAGCGGATTAGCCGAAGCTAGGGAAAGCCTCTAATGAGATAATGGAGAAGTGGGCCTGGTGACGCGCCGTCCGAAAAACCCTTATCTGCCCAGGATGAACACGATAGGGCGTGGACGTGGTCGACCCCGGAATGTGTGCGCTGAAGATATGTGGTCCGGCTCAATGATATCAGTCAACCTTAGGTCCGTTTCGAGCCGGAAAAGTTTTCTTCATAGATTCGTGCCGAGGGGCGTCAGAGGCGCACACCCAGGCATCTCCTAGGAACCTATCGGCATTCCTGAGTAGCCCAACGGAACAGCAGGCTGCCCCAACATCCTGTTTATCCGGTACCGTGGGCAACCGATACCATCATCTATGGAGTCTTGCAGACCCTTGCCGTCCGCCAGATAGCCTTCTTTCGTTAGCGTACAGGTATTGGCCTAGGGCAGCCGGGGATTGGTCCCGACACCGCTAGTTTCCGTTTGGCACCTAAGGAGGTTCCTGTCGCTACTTGATCGCAGGAACAGCGGCATCGCCCTGTGCCAGTTCCTACGACCCAAACCGATAGCCTGCTGGCTAGAGCGGCTTCGCCACTTAGAGACTGACATATTTCTCCTACACGGATAGACCCATGATATTCGGAGTTATGGAGTCCCCTTGCAACTCCAGAAAGAGCCGCGGTCCAAGTGGTGGGGGCCATCACTCTTCATTCCTTGGAACCAACACGCGTCCACTTAGGGACCCCAAGCATTGTCTACGTAAACTGATAACAAGTTACTAACTGTTTATCAATTACTTGGTTCAGGATGCACACCGCCCCAAGTGCGCAGAGCCCTCCCCCGATCCTTTTGCCCGGATCTCGGGTCCTCGGCCCCTTCATCTTGCTATCATCCCTACGGACAGTCTTCCCGGACATTAAAAGCCACCACCAGCTTTCCGTCTGGGTTGACCCACGACTACTTCCCCAACGGACAGTAGCGTGTACACCTCGGATGGGTGTATAATGCCTAAGCGGCATTGAATAGAACCACCGGGCATCTACTAGGAGAGTGCCCCCTCCTCAGTAGCCCAGCAGGACAGCAGACTGTTCTCTCACCCTAATGTCCGGCCCGGGGGCGGTAGTACCGGAACCATCATCCACGGTGATATGTAGTCTTCTGCCGCCTACCAGATAGCCTAAATTCGTAAGCGTGCAGGTATTTGACTAAGGTAGGTCCGGAGAGCAGTCAAAACCTAGTAGGACAGTCTCCAGCCATCCTAGTAACCGGGTGGCACCTCTAGGAGGTTCCTGCCGCTACTTGACCGGAAGGATTGCGGCCTGCCCCTACCCGCCGGGTCACTACTCCCGGCGAGCCTACAGCCTTACCCTAGCCGGCCCGAACCGATAACCAGCCGTCGGAAAGTAATCCGAAATCGCCAGCAGCCTACCGGAAGCCCGCCAGCCCCGGCCAGGTACCTCCGAATAAAATCAATCAGCTCTCGGCCCCACGACGAGAGAAGCACCCACCGCCCACCATCGGCTATTCCGGTTACACGGAACCCGAGAGTACCGGTAAAAGCAGCCTCGGCTCCAACCGGCATTCCGCTTGATCAAGTGACCTCACGGTCCGAGCGGCGGGTGTCTGCCGATATCAATTCCGGACCACGTTTGCTAGACACAGAAGCCTGAGCACCTGGCCGACTTTCGACGTCCCCAGCCACAAGACGCCTTAGCGATCCCTGTTTAGAGCGGTTCAGCCTAAAACATCCGCACCAAGGGGTGAGCCTCGAGCCCACGGCTCTACCCCGCGCCTCTTATAAGGGCGAATGCGACTCTTCCAGCAACACCAAAAAACGACAGCCTTCTGCCCTGGTTACCAACCAGTGTCCTTACGGACAACTCCGGCAACCCTGGTGGGTTTAACCGGGTCTCCCTTCTCACTCCATCGAAGCGGAAGGGGCGTACCAAGGTACAAGGTTTAGGCATTCTTCCCTTCTTCGAACAAGGTTCTCAGTTGTGAAGCCTCGGTTCATCTGTGAGTTTCAGTTATCTTAGGTCAGGGCGGCTTGGCAAGCGTTCCTTCTACCCTCAAGTATACCGGTTTAAACCACAGAGTCGCCTAAAGGAGCCATACGTAAACGAGCAGGAGTTAGCTTGACTGACGTTAATCAGTCAATTACCAGACCGCACCACGAGGAGGTCCCTGCCGTTACTTGAGCGGGGGTACAAATGTGCCTCGGTGTATAATATGATTTGAAAAATTTCCAAGCCCATGATTTTTTCCCAAGTCCCGAGGGTCAAGGATTTTTCCAAAGTCAAGAAAACTTCTCGTGTCAGTATATTCGCACTTGCATGAATCCCCCGCTCCGAAAGCCTTTTTTGGTCTTTGTCAAAATTTTCGAAATTTGGAGTTTTCCGAACATATAAAATATTATGTCTTTTGCCATAGTTCCGAACTCGGACTCTACCGAAATATCAAAAGATTTTCAACTTATCCGAAAAGATTCAATGTTTGGACTTTTCTGGACTCTGCCGGATCTTCGAAATTTGGAATTTTCCGAAAATATCAAAGTTTACCGGTTTCCCCAGAATTCCTGGACCGTCGTCAATAGCACGTTGTGTTGCTCTAGTACGACGTTAATTAAAAAATTTCCAATGACCCGGACCATCGTCTATAGCCCGATGTGTTGCTCTAGTAAGATGGTAACTAAAAATTACAAAAATTATATTATTATAAATTAAAAGTTAATTATTAAATTTCCAAGATATTACAATAGCGACGCCGGCCATATCTTCTGTCTATCTTATTTAAATGTCGATGGATTCCAGTACTATCGAATCTTAAAACTGAGATATGAGCTCCAAAGGTTAAAGGTTTAGTCTTTAGTTAAAAATACATGCTAAATTGGATTAACTTCACGACACAATTTTCCATTACTAATTCAGTCGCAAACCAAACTCTAATTCTGGTTAACGTCACTGATAAATTGAAGGCGCGTAGTTCGTTAATTCGCACTGGAACAAATTATTCAAAAGTTTTCTTTATTTTCCGTGCTTAAAACGGCTAATCGAGTCGTTTTCAAAAAGGGATGGCATAATTCTTAAGGAAAGAATGAGGTAATGGTAATGGTAATGGTAATTTTAGTTAACATGCATTAGTTAGTTTAGTTAACATTGAAAAATAAAAAAGGGGATTGAACTATAAAATTCTATTCTATGGGGATTGATCCCGGATCGTTGTCGCCGACCAACCGGTATAGTGGTTAAGGTGTTAGCCTCTAGATCGGAAGGTTCCTGGTTCGAATCCGGGTCCGGGCATGGATGTTTGTAAGCGTATGGTGTAGAGGCGGCTGGTGCACCTTAAATCTGTCGTGGCCGAAAGTCCTCACGTTGGGTTGGCGTGGAAGTTTGGAGAGTGGGGTGCCAGCTCAGGTGTTGCTTCGTCATCTGACCGTGGTTCAAAATGACGAAGTGTTGTCCTCGGAACTTTCCCTTAAGGGACTGATCCCGGACCGTCGTCAATAGCCCGTTGTGTTGCTCTAGTACGACGTTAACTAAAATTACCAATTACCTACCCGGACAGTCGTCAATAGCCCGTTGTGTTGCTCTAGTACGACGTTAACTAATAATTACCCGGATCGTCGTCAATAGCCCGTTGTGTTGCGCTAGTATCACGTTAATTAAA